>JARQOD010000002.1:458820512-458913040 GCA_033576555.1 Oophaga sylvatica | reverse complement strand
GGTTGTGAGTTTTTTGAGGACCTGTGATGAGGTCATGTGCATGTGACCAGACCATGTGCTCCATACCTCACCTGGGGGAGTGGCTACAGGTATGTAAGGAAGTGTTTGGCACATGGAGAGAGAGTGTAGTCTGAGACTGTGAACAGTCTGTGAGTGTGCTGGGAGTCTGTCAGCCTGGACAGAGCTCCCTTACGTCCAGGCTGGACGTCGCACAGACTGGGGAAGCAGTGCTGGCGAGCTTGAGCCAGCGGAGTGGAAAGTTTTGAAAACCATGGTGACACTGACCGGGGTCAGAGTGAAGTGAGAAATGATTATTGGATACCGCTGAAGTTGAGGGATCCGGGAACCTGCGTGACCAACAGGTGACAGACAGGAGTCTGTGGTATGATGACCGAGGTCAGGAAGACTATGTTCAAGCCATGAAAAGTATTGGTGAGAAAGAGACTGTTTTGATGTTGGGATACCTCTGAGGACAAGAGGCATCCAGGAACCTGTGTGGCGATCCAACAGGTAACAGTCTTTACAACTGTGTTATGCTGATCGGGATCAGAGAGTATTCGTGAGAGAAAGACTGATGGATACCTCTGAAGCTAAGAGGTCTCCGGGAACCTGTGTGGCCGACGCCAACAGGTAACGGACAGGGATCCGTGTTGTGCTGATTTGGATCAGTGAAAGACTGTATTTTGTGTCAAGTTTGCTGTAATAAACGAAATGGACTATTGTTTTGACCCTGAGCGTGCCAGTGTTTACCTCTAAGACCAGCAAAGCGAGTAATCCCCATCCATACACAGTGTGGAACGTCACACAAGTCACTGGCTAAATTGGTTCATAGAGAAAGCATCATATGGAAAAGAGGACCCCATGCTTATCACCACAAGAGGAAGCTTCCTCAGGGGTCATCCCAAATGATGCTTTTTCTATGAGCTAATTTAACTGGTACTTTTTTGCATGTAGTTATTGTTCATTCTCATTTATATATTCTTTTGATACTGCATTATTCACTGTCTGTACATGTGTATTACATCTTTCTTCTTTACCGAATACTACTGACATCATTTTTGGGGTGTTGTCCATTAATACTTATTGCAGATATACACTGCATGGCTCTATTGGGTTGTATCTCAGTGCCAATTTTTGGCCTAAGAAACAGCTTTTGATGTTTTCATGTCTTGTCTAAGCTACTGTGTTTGTTACATAATAAATGTTTACATTTAGGAAGTGCATCCGACCTTTCGTACATGTTTTTCCTTTTTTTTCTGCATAGTAATAAACTTGGTAACTCTTCATGGGGAGGAATAGAAGCAAAACATCAATTCTGTTATTTTTTGGGGGGATTTTAAATTTTACAATTGTTTTTTTCGTTTTCAGAGAACGGACACATATGATTGTTTTTATCACTTTTTACTTTGTATTATGTAAGGCAAGATAGATAAAAACAGAAATTTTAATATAGTTTTTTAATATTTCTTTTTATGGCATGGGTTGTCACAAATGTGATGATACCAAATATGCCACCAATGTAAAAAGTACAATCTTTATTAATTACATATCAAACATAAAAATTGTAATATAAAACACAATAAAAAAGAGGACATCAAACAAAGGCAGTGCCACATAGGATAGTTCACAAGTGATTATAAATTTTAATCTATAATTGATATAAAATAATTATAAATATTAATTGACCCCTCAGAAGAAACACAATGTGAAACATGGGTCAGGCGTATTTCCTTCACACAGGTTGATATACCCATGTTCATGTGTGCCTTGCAAATGCCTTATTTATTTTCCATTTGCTGCTTTTTTCAGCCTATATTTAGGAGTTTATTTGTTTGTAACAGTGCCATTCTGAATCTGTTTAAATCATTTCAACTTACATGTTCACTGGGAGTTAATATGACTGAGTAGGACTATGTGTTAGAACTCTCCTGTTAGGTTTTTTCTATCTTGCTGGTCACATGACCTTTTTTGCCTACTTAATCCTGCTCCGCCCTTCTGGCTTTGCTGGACTTCATTGTAATTTCTACTCTTAAGCTAGCCAGGTGCTTTGTTACCTTACTCAAATAGTTTTGCTTGGTCTTCAGACCTCTATGCTCTATGTTGTTTTGTTTTTCTTTTTACTGCTACAACTTCTGTTAGGAGGTGTCCACCTTTTCTCCCAGTCCCTAGTGCTTGTAGGGATCCCTTCCTCGCATCTATAGGTCTTCATTCAGACTAGCTGAGGACTTTAGCGGGTCTGATCGCAGGATCAGGTTCCCCGTTACATTGTAGCGATTGAGCTTAGTTTTATTGTAGGGACAGATATCCCTTTCTTTCCTTACTGTTTGTAGCAGAACATAACACTATGTCCACTGTTGCATGGTCTAAATAGCTTTCAGTACACTATCACTGTGATCTGCAGCACATTCATATGCATTGATTTATTTATTACGATATGTACTCATGTATAAGCCGACCCATGTATAAGCCGACCCCCCTAATTTTGCCACAAAAAAATGGGAAAACTTATTGACTCACGTATAAGCCTAGGGTGGAAAATGAGGCAGCTACTGGTAAATTACAAAAATAAAAATAGATACCAATAAAAGTAAAATTAATTGAGACATCAGTAGAGTAACGGTTTTTGAATATCCATATTGAATCAGGAGCCCCATAAAATGCTCCATACAAAATACTCCCCATATGCTGCTGCATAAAGGTTATGCCCCCAGAAGATGATCCATAGAATGGGCCCCATATGTTGCTCCACAGATTATGCCCGCATATGCTTCACAGATTATGCCCCCATATGCTGCACAGATTATGCCCCCATATGCTTCACGGATTATGCCCCATATGCTCCACAGATTATGCCCCCATATGTTCCACAGATTATGCTCCCATATGTTCCACAGATTATGCCCCCATATGCTCCACATATTATGCCCCCATATGCTCCACAGATTATGCCCCATATGCTCCACAGATTATACCCTCATATGCTCCACAGAATATGCCCCCATATGTTCCACAGATTATGCCCCCATATGCTCCACAGATTATGCCCCATATGTTCCACAGATTATGCCCCCATATGCTCCATAGATTATGCCCCATGTTCCACAGAGTATGCCCCCATATGCTCCACAGATTATGCCCCATAGTATACGTCCCTTATGCTGCCGCTCTGCTTTTGCAAAAAATGACATACTCACGTCTCGTCGCTGGGGGCCAGGTGCCGGTGTCCTGAGCAGGCGGTGACACCGGCGCGCTATGGGGGCCAGGTGCCTGTGTCACCGCTCGCTCAGGACCCCGGCACCTGCAATATTTACCAATCCCCGGTCCACTGCTGAGCGCTGCTCCCTCTTTCCGGGTCCTCAGCAGTGAATGATCAGGCAGAGGGTGCGGCGCGCACTAACGATGTCATCGCACCCTCTGCCTAATCATAACAGCAAGAGGACGCGAGGACACAGAGGGGAGCAGCAGTGGCACGGGGACAGGTAAATATCGGTATACTCACCCCTCCACCGGCGCGGTCTCTGCAGCCTCTCCTCTTCTCCTGCTATCTCCGGCAGCTCTTCCTTCCTACAGCGGTCACGTGGTACCGCTCATTAAAGTCATGAATATGTGCATATTCATGACTTTAATGAGCGGTACCACGTCACCGCTGCAGGAAGGACCCGGAGATTGTCAGAGAAGCAGGGGGGCTACAGAGACGCGCCGGCGGAGGGGTAAGAATGATCTGACACCCCCACCGTATATGACTCGCGTAAAAGCCGAGAGGGGGACTTTCAGCCCTAAAAAATGGGCTGAAAATCTCAGCTTATACACGAGTAAATACGGTAATTAAATTCCTATCGTAGGACTATGTCCACTGTTATATAGTGTTGCATTTTTGTAGTTTAGCACAAGCACTTTATATATGCATATAAGGGCATTCTGTGGAGTTGCATAAATCTTCTAATATAGAAGCTATTGTAATCATAGAATCACACCTCCTTCATATATATGGATTTCTACATATTCTTTATCTTGTTACAATTAGTTGATTACATTTTATTTACATTTGGATGTTCTAAAGGACAGAAATGTCCAAGACGGATGGGAGATTTTGCTAAATGAAATACTCACCACACGATCTGTAACAATCTTGAAAAGAAGGAAGAATTCTAAGCATTTAGATAGGCTAGGATGGATGAACACAGACCTTAATCACTTGTTAACAAGGAAAAAAAGAAATGTATATTAAATGAAAAGGGGGTCATATCTAAAGAAGAATATTTATATTTGCAGGTATTGCAGTGTAAATGTAAGAAGAGTAAAAACAGTAAAAAAGGATTTTGGGGGTATGTCAAAAACAAACAAAAACTCACAGATACTATAAGATTTTTACAGGATGAAAAGGGTGAAGTGGTCAAAAATCAGGTAGAGAAGGCCGAACTTTTAAATTCCTATTTTGCATCTGAGTTCTTTAAGAAAGCAATTGTAACATCAACTGGTCTTAGCATTGCCATTGAAGGTATAAATGAATTCACACTATATATAAACAGAGAGATGGTGAGGGCACACTTGGCTACTTTAAATGAAATTAAATCTCCTGGTCCAGATGAATTACATCATATGGTACTGAAAGATTTAGTAGATGACATTGCAGAACCACTAGCCAGACTCTTTGAAAACTCCTAGAGAACAGTAGAAGTCCCAGAAGATTGGAGAAGGGCAAATGTTGTCCCTATCTTCAAAAAAGGAAAGAAGATGGAACCAGGAAATTACAGGCCAGTGAGCCTTACTTCTATACCAGGAAAGATATTTAAACAAATTATTAAACAGCGTGTATGTAAGTAGAGAAAAATACAGTAATTAACCAGATCCAGAATGGATTTATAGCAAAAAGTCATGCCAGACTAATCTAATTTCATTCTATGATAGAATCACTTCCTGGGTGGATTAGGAAAATGCGGTAGATATAGTATACCTCGACTTCAGCAAAGCATTTGATAAAGTATCTCACACAAGTCCCTTATTGAAAAAATGACCAGATAAGAGATTGACAAGGCTATAGTTAGGTAGATTCAAGATTCATAACTGGCTTAGTGATCGTACTCAAAGAGTGGTAATAAATAATTGCACATTCAATTGGAAGAGTGTTTCAAGTAGGGTACCACAAGGCTCTGTCCTAGCTCCAGTGTTGTTCAACATTTTTATAAATGATCTAGATAAAAAAAACTGTAGGTAAACTAATTAAATTTGCAGACGATGCAAAGCTAGGAGAGATAGCTAACACTAGAGAAGACAGAGAAAGGATTCACAACAATCTAGAGAAGCTTGAACAATGGGCAGTGACTAATAGAATGGAATTTAACAGGGAGAAATGCAAGATTCTACATCTGGGCAAGAAAAACAGAATGGGAGGAATAGAACTAAACAACATCACGTGTGAAAAAGACTTGGGTATACTAATAGATCACAGACTGCACATGAGTCAACAGTGTGATGCAGCAGCAAAAAAAACTATGTATTAAGAGTAGCATAGGGTCCAAATTACGTGAAGTAATTATGCCCCTCTACTACTCCTTGGTCAGGCCTCATCTGAAATACTGTGCTCATTTCTGGGCATCACATTTTAAAAAAGACATTCAAAAACTGGAGGAAGTTCAGAGAAGATCTACCAGGATGGTGAGCGGACTGCAAAGTATGTCCTACGATGACCGGTTAAAGGATCTGGGAATGTTTAGATTGCAAAAAAAAAAGCTAAGAGGAGACTTAAGAGCTGTCTACAAATATCTGAAGGGATGTTACAGTGTTGCGGGATCATCCTTATTCTCATTTGCACATGGAAAGATGATAAGCAATGGAATGAAACTATAAAGCATAAGACACAGATTAGAAATTAGAAAAAACTTTTTGACAGTGAGGGTGATCAATGAGTGGAACAGGCTTCCCCTAGAGGTGGTGAGTTCTCCTTCAATGGAAGTCTTCAAACAGGCTGGACAGACATCTGTCTGAGATGGTTTAGTGAATCCTGAGCTATACTGAGTAGGAGGTTGGACACGATGACTCTTGAGGTCTCTTCCAACTCTGACATTCTAAGATTCTCTATGTAGTGGGTGCTTAATGCTAGGCATGTATTCACATGTGTTCACATTACACTACATTGTTTCAATAAATATTTATAATCAATAATTGTGAGGTTTCGTGTATGGCCTCTATTTAACGTCCTCTGTTTTTATTGTGTTTTATATTACATTTTTTTTATCTTTAATATGTAATCAATAAAGATTGTACTTTTTACATAGGGGGCTTTGCTCCTATTTATCACTTGTAGGTTGTACAGTATATATTGGAGTGCCTCATATATTGGGTCATTTATTGGTATTGATACCAAATGTGTGTTTTTTGTGTTTAGGGCTTGTTCTTCTTATTTTTTTACAATTAATTCATTTTTTTATTATTTAAACTGAGATTTTTTTTTACATTATTATATATTTTTTTTAAAAACATTTCAACATTTTTTTATTACAATATTTACTTTACTTGAACATGCGACCCTTTCGTCGCATGGACAATATACTATACAACCTTTGTTGTACAGTGCACTAAACTGTTTGACTGACAGCCTATCAGGCATTGCCACTGGCAGAATCTGATTGGCTGAGGCTTATGACAGGTGCAGAAGCCATTGCTAGGTCTCCCTATTGCCAAACCATCATGATCATGTTGTGGGTGTTACGGATCTGCAACTCAGGACTAGGGCAGAAAGGGGAGAAGCTGACCCTGAACTAGGACTAGGCTGAAACCCTACGATGGAGTGGGCGACATATTCCTTGTGAATAGACCCACCGACGTTTCCTAGGCTAAACTCAAGCGAAGACCTAAAGGTAAGGGGAAGGGTATCCCAGAACGATTTAGGGACTGGGAACAAAAAACAAGTAACCTCCTAGTAGGAAAATAGAGGGAGTTGCAAAAGGAAAACCAAAAAACAATGCAGGCAGAACTAGAGATCCCATAACTCACAATATCAAACACAGAAAGCTAGAACTCTAGCGGATTAACACTGTTGTCCAGCAAGGACTGGGAGGCTGGTGCTGGGTAATAAAGGGTGATACAATCACCTGACCTTAGACAAACCCAGCACCAGGGGAAAAAGACCAGCAGCCAGAAAACCACAACAAGATGGTGGATGGTCAAAACGAAATAGATTCTAACAGTACCTCCCCTTTTACGAGGATTGTCCAGGTCCTCTTGGCCGAGCCTTATTCGGAAACCTTCTGTGAAAAGCCTTAATCCACCTTGAGGCCGAGACGTCCTCAGCTTTCACCCAGGAATTATCCTTGGCACAGAAACCCTTCCAGGACACGAAATACTGCAACCTTCCTCTGTGCCACCTGGAATCTAAAATGCGTGAAATCTCAAACTCGTAGTCCACATCAACTGGAGGAACAGTGGGCATTGCCTCCTTATCTGGCATGTCAACTTTCTTCAGTAAGGATACATGAAAAACTAAATTAATTCTCCAGGACGAGGGGATTTCTATTCTCACCGCTGCCGAGTTGACAACCTGAACCACTTTGAAGGGTCCTACAAACTTAGGCCTCAGTTTTTTAGGAGGGATCTTCAAACGCAGGTTCCTAGAGGACAACCAGACCATGTCCCCAACTGCAAACAACGCCTCCCTTCTTTTCTTGTCAAAATATTTGTTTGACCTGCTATTCACTATTCTTTCAGATTCTGGCGTACACTGGTCCAAACCCTTTCCAAATTTACAGAAAAATTCTCCTACTCGGGCACCGCCGCCCCAATCTTTGAAAATGGACCGAAAGATGGATGCTTCCCTGTACAGCAAAAAAAGGATAACACCCAGCCGAGGAAGACGTATGATTATTAAGAGCAAACTCAGCTAGTGGTAGATATTCTGACCACATCTGATTGTCTGCTACAAAACATCTCAAAAACTGCTCGACGTCCTGGTTCTTCCTTTCGGTCTGTCCATTGGACTCCGGATGATAACCTGATGAAAATGACAAATGAACTTTTAATCTGTCACAAAAAGCACGCCAAAAGTGAGCGACAAACTGTGGTCCTCTATTGGAAACAATGTCCATGGGAACACCATGGAGCCTAACAATCTCTTTCACAAATGCCTTAGCTAGAGTCTTGGGGCAGGGTAATTTATTGAATGGGACCAGATGACACATCTTACTAAAACGGTCTACAACAACCCAGATTACAGAAAAACCCTCAGAGACCGGCAGATCGGTGATAAAATCCATAGCAAGATGCGTCCATGGCGAACTAGGAACCTCCAAAGGGCACAGCAACCCTGCAGCTGGGGCATGTGAGGCCTTCGACCTAGCGCACACAGTACACTGACGCACCCACTTGATGATTTCTCTTTGCCACCCTGGCCACCAAAACTTCGACCAATCAACTTTCAAGTTTCCGAAATCCCTGGATGACCCGCCAACCGAGACTCATGACATTCAGCAAACAAAGCTCTCCTCAAGGCTCAAATAATTTACCATACGGAGTGTTTGTTGGTGCAGCATTCTAGGCCTCTAGGATGCTATTCACCAACTCAGAATGCAATACTGCCACCACCACTCCTCTCTGCAAAATACATTCCTCCTTCTCAGTATTAACTGCTGGAGAGAAACTACGAGACAAAGCATCTGCTTTAACATTCTTTGTCCCAGGGATATATGTTACGGAGAAATGGAACCGGGCAAAAAACAGTGCCCACCTAGCTTGACAGGCATTCAAAAGTTTAGCAGCATCCAGATATATCAGATTCTTATGATCAGTAAAAACCTGTATCGGATGTCTAGCCCCCTCCAAAAAATGTCACCAAAGCTCAAAGGCGAGTTTAATAGCCAGCAACTCTTGGTTCCCTAACATCACATTTGAGCTCAGTCTCCGAAATTTTTTTTAGAAAAGAAAGCACAGTGATGCACCCCATCCTCTCCCTCCTGGGACAGAACTGCCCCCACCCCTACTGATGAGGCATCAACCTCTACCACGAATGGCTTGGTCTCATCTGTCTGGATCAAAACAGGAGCAGATCTAAACCTCTCCTTGAGATGCTCAAAAGATTTAACAGCCTCAGTGGACAATTGGACAGTATTAGAACCCTTCTTGGTGAGATCAGTTATAGGTTTAGTCATTTTCTGTACAGCAAAATCGCACTTCTCCAATTTACCAAAGAGTGTATGTTCGCTCAAAATCTGTAGAACTTTGCGGACTCTCTGCTAATGCGACTCCAGATCAGGTGAACAGATCAAAATATCGTCCAAATAAACAATAACACTCCTGCCGATCAATGACCTCAGAATGTCATTAATGAAATTTTGAAAAAGTGCAGGCGCATTATTAAGGCCAAAAGGCATCACCAGACACTCAAAATGACCCTCCGGGGTATTAAAGGCTGTCTTCCATTCATCGCCCTCTTTTACCCGCAGCAAATTATATGCCCCAGGAAGGTCAATCTTAGAGAACCACTTAGCTCCGGTTAGTTGGTTAAACAAATTGGGAATTAGCGGCAACGGGTAAGGATTGCGCACAGTGATCTTATTAATTTCCCGAAAATCCAGACACGGTCTAAGGCCCCATCCTTCTTTTTGACAAAAAAAATCCTACAGTCACAGGAGACTTAGAGGGTCTTATATGACCTGCAGCTAAACTAGTCCGTAGGTATTCTTTTAAGGACGCCCTCTCGGGAATCGTCAGATTAAATAAACGACTCTTAGGGAGTGTAGCACCTGGGACGAACTCAATAGCGCAATCGTAATCTCTATGGGGTGGTAGAGCTTGCGACTCAACTTCTGAAAATACCTTCCAGAAATCCTGAATGGCTTCAGGTAGCTCTTTCTTCACAGCAGTGAACATTACAACATTTACCATAACACCCCTGTCCCCAGGACCTTATAATACCAGATGACCAGTCCAGCAAAGGATTGTGCATTTTTAATCAGGGTGAACCCAGGATGACTGGAACAGGCAATTTATCCAGTGCAAACAAGTCAATACACTCCTGATGTTCCATATTGACAATAAGTAGGAACCCAGTGACCTTTCGTGACACGCACCCATGCTCCAGGGGAGTGTTATCAATTGCCACAACAGAAAAAGGAGATGACAATGGTTCAGAATCAAATTTATATTTGTTTAGAAATTGTTGATCAATCAAATTCAGTGCAGAACCACAATCCACCCTGACCTGAAAATCAATAGAATGACCACGATAGGTGGAATTACCAGAAAAAAAAATTCCTGCGGACCGTAAAAATGCAATACGAACGGGAGTGTTGCTCCTACTGACCTTTTTTTTCTTTTCTTTCTTTATGCGAACCTCGCTTTGTTTAATAAAATGGTCAGCCTTATCACAATACAAGCATAGCCCCTCAGAGAACCTCCTCTCCCTCTCCTGGGAACGAAAGGACATCGCCCCAAGTTGCATTGGCTCACCGCTGTCGATGGGGCTATCCTGAGAGTCTGGGTCCAGGATTATAAGAGGCTTCTCATTATTCTGCCTGTCTCTCAATCTTCTATCCACACAGATAGCTAACTGCATAGCAGATTCCAAAGTAACAGGTGCAGGATAAGCAATGAGCAAATCTTTACCCTTTCACTCAAACCTGCTAAAAACTGACTCTTGAGCGCTGGGTCATTCCACCTGACCTCTTTGGACCATCGTCTGAACAGGGTGCAATACCTCTCAGCCAGGGCCGCCATCAGGGCATTACTACCCTTACTGGTGTAAGGGGCCCGATGAGCAGAAGCAAAGGAAGAGGGGCCCAGACTGCCTGAGACACGCAGGCAGAGTGTCTGACCCAGTCAGGTCCGTGTCTTTTGCTTCTCCTCACCGGCCCACAGCGGCAGCATCAGCAACCTTTACTTGCTAACACAGCCACGCACACATGCAGGATGTATAAACGCAGCATGGTGCGTGTCTGTGATTGGCTGTGAACTCCTCCTCACCGCTTCCTGGACCTCCTCTTCGGCTCCAGTGACAAAAGAGGTTTCCCTGTGTGTGCAGAGCGGTGCACAGAGTCCATAGCAACCAGCAAGAAAGGGAAGAGGTTGGCGGGGCCTAGTATGTGGGGGAATGAGACAGTGCTGAGGAAAGGGGTGATGATGGGAGAAGCAACTGAGGGGAGGTTGATACACAGTACTGGGGAGAGGAGCGTAATATTCCTGAGGAGAGGGGAGAAACCTGACAGCACTTTCCCCTGTATGGCTGCTATTCACAAACAGGAACCCCCTCCCTCCTGTAATGCTTCATGTAGCTCAGCAGTTGGGACGGGGGAGGTGTGCAGGGCTGACAAGAGGGCTCCCTGCGCTGCTTATTCCTAACTACATGACCTCCTCCATTTCCTGTCCTTTATGATGAAGAAAAGAGTGGGTATATATATGTGTATATACAGTGTGCATACTGTGTGTGTGCAGGCTGTGTGCTGTAATGTGAGTATATATGTGTATATACAGTGTGTATGGTGTGTGCAGGTTGAGCTCCTGTGTATAATGTCACCAGTGATCACTGTATTACCTGTACACTGACACTATACACAGAGCTCCTGTGTATAATGTCACCAGTTATCGCTGTATTACCTGTACACTGACACTATATGCAGAGCTCCTGTGTATAATGTCACTGGTGATGACTGTTTTACCTGTACACAGACACTATATACAGAGCTATTGTGTATAATGTCACTGGTGATCACTGCATTACCTGTACACTATATACAGAGCTCCTGTGTATAATGTCACTGGTGATCACTGTATTACTTGTACATGGAGACTATATACAAAGCTCCTGTGTATAATGTTACACAATGTCACTTATGGTGATATTAGAATTGTGTTTTTCTATTAATGATCAGTATTGTAGTATTCGTATGTGATATTATTCGGTCACTATGTGGTAGTAATATGTGGTCTGGTCATGGTGTGGCGGTATTTGTTCCTTGTATGTGGTATTATTCAGTCACTGTGGTGGTAAAATGTGGTCCGGTCATGGTGTAGCGGTATTTGTTCCTTGTATGTGGTATTATTCCATCACTATGTGATGGTAATATGTTGTTCATCCATGGCTTGGCGTTTTTTGTCCCCTGTATGTGGTATTATTCGGTCGCTATGTGGTGGTAATATGTGATCTGGTCATGGTGTGGTGGTATTTGTTCCTTGTATGTGGTATTATTGGTCATTTTAAAAATTGAAAAATAAATAAAAATGTACCTAAAGAGTATTGGATATTTTAACAAATGCTTAATAAGTTACAGTAGAGTAGAGCTTGGCCAGAGGAGTCTACCTTTTCGTGGTGGTGGATTAAAAAATCTTTTGGCGAAAGCAAAAGCTGCTGGCTATGTATGTGATGGGAACTGTTAATGTGTGATTGGTAAGGATGTGGTGCAGAAGTGGAGTTTTTCGAAGAGTGGGTGATGGGACTGTGGAAGGTTTGAGGGGTGAAGCCTGGGTGGAGTCTCAAGGGTGCCCCGAAAATTTTGTCAGTATGGGAACCCGAAATTCCTAGTGGCAGCCCTGCTCTCAGCATCACCAGAACCCTGTTTAAGCCGTCTGACCTCTGCCTCAGCTGTGGTAACTCAATCCGGATCATCATATAAAAACCCCATAGCAGTAAAAAATGCTTCTACTGATGTCAAACAAGGATCATTAATTGTTGACGAAATTGCCCTGATTTCTGGATCACTTTGAAACAAAGACATAATAATCCCCACACGCTGTGATTCACACCCTGAGGATCCAGGTCTAAGCCGAAAATATAGTAAACATGCATTTTTAAACATAAAAAATGCAGGCCGTTTACCAGAAAAAAACTCAGGTAGTCCTACCTTAGGCTCTTCACAGCGTACTCCAGGACAATTATCATGTGCTGTTGCAGGCTGGCTACCTTCAAAGTTAACCCTTGCAAGTGTTGAGTAAGTTCTTGAACGCTGTTCATATTTTTTTTCATATGTGCTGGCTGGACATACTGTTACGGGTCTGCAACTCAGGAATAGAGCGGGGGGGAGAAGCTGACCCTGCACTAGGACTACACTCAATCCCTACGATGGAGCAGGTGACCTATTCCTTACAAATAGACCCACCGAAGATCCTAGTCTAGACTCATGTGAAGACCTAAAGGTGGGGGGAAGAGAATCCCTGAAAGACCTAGGGACTGGGAACAAAAACAGGTGACCTCCTAGCAGGGAAATAGAGGAAGCTGTAGAAACAAAAGGAAAAAACAAAAAGACTAAGCAATCAGAACTAGAGTTCCCAGAACTGCACAAAGTATAACACAATGCTGTCAAAGCTCCTAGCCAGAACTCAAGTGGATTAACACTGGTGTCCAGCAATGACTGAGAGGAGGTGCAGGGTAATAAAGGGTGATATAAGCACCTGACCAATGACAAGCCCAGCACCAGGGGAAAAAGAACAGCAGCCAGAAACCACAACAAGATGGCGGATGGTCAAACTATATAGATTCTAACATAGCCTCCTTCTTCTCCTCTCGCTTCCTCAAACTCAATGTGGACAAATCTGAACTCATCATGTTTCCTCCATCTCACAGATCTTCCTTACCTGACCTATCTATCACAATTAATGACATCACGCTTTCCCCTGTACCGGAAGTCCGCTGCCTTGGAGTAACCCTTGACTCTGCCAGGTCCTTCAAACCTCATATCCAAGCTCTTTCCACCTTCTGTCGCCTCCAGCTCAAAAATATTTCCAGAATCCATCCTTTCCTTAACCCTCCATCTACTAAAATGCTTGTGCATGCCCTGATCATCTCCTTCCTCGACTACTGCAACATCCTTTTCTGTGGCCTCCCTGCTACCACCCTCGCACCTCTCCAGTCCATTCTTAACTCTGCTGCCCGACTAATTCATCTCTCTCCCCTCTACTCCTCCACTTCTCCCCTCTGCAAATCTCTTCACTGGCTCCCATTCCCTCAGCGTATCCAGTTCAAATTACTAATACTGACCTACAAGGCCATCTATAACCTGTCTCCTCCATATATCTCCCAATATCTTCCCTCACATAAACTCCAGTCCTCCCAAGAGCTCCTTCTCTCCTCCACACTTATTCGCACCTCACCCAACTGCCTCCAAGATTTCTCGTGTATATCCCCCATCCTCTGGAATTCTTTGTCCCAACACGTCCGACTATCAACCACATTCGGATCCTTCAGACGGAACCTGAAAACCCATCTTCTTCAGGAAAGCTTACAGCCTGAAATTACCCCACTGCCTCCTCACAACCACAGGAGCTACCGCCTCACCAACACCAGAGCTGCTGCAACCCCCCAACCTACTGTTTCCTTCCCCACTATCCTGTAGAATGTAATCCCGCAAGGGCAGGGTCATCTCCCCTCTGTATCAGTCTGAAATTGTTAGTTTGTTTACTGTAAGTGATATCTGTAATTTGTATGTAACCCCTTTTCATGTGCAGCACCATGGAATCAATGGTGCTATATAAATAATAATAATAATAACAACAACTAATACCTCCCATATTTTTGTATGTGTTTTTGCATTATTTTTAAGGGTGCAGTTGGACCCATTTGGGTATGATACTGTGATGCCTGTCCACACGGGATGCATTTTGGATAGCACTGGACAGCCCGCCTGATCTAAAAGTATGGGCATTGGTAATAGGCTGTAAGCCAGTTGCTTTGCATCACCTACATGTGAACAGCGCCACAGACAGTCTTTTTTTGTTGTGCATTAATAAGCCAAACAACCACCCCCTTATATAGACAGGTGTGTGCCTTTACAAATCAAGTCCTATCAGTTTAATTAAACACAGCTGTACTCCAATGAAGGAGTAGAACCATCTCAAGGAGGATCACTAGGAAATGGACAGCATGTGACTTAAATATGAGTGTCTGAGCAAAGGGACTGAATACTTATGACCATGTGATATTTCAGGTTTTCTTTTTTTAATAAATTTGCGTGGTGTACAATAATAAATTATACTTTAAGAATGCTCTTGTCATAAAACCACTTTAAGAATGCTCTTGTCATAATTGGACGGAGAAGTATTCACATTAATAAATTTGCAAAACTTTCTACTTTTCTGTTTTTTTTCAGTCAAGATGGTGTGCATAGTTGTACATTAATGAGAAAAAAATGAACTTTTTTAAATTTACCAAATGGCTGCAATGAAATACTGTAAAGAGTGAAAAATTTAAAGGGGTCTGTATACTTTCCGTAACCACTGTAAGTCTTTCAAAGACGAGTCTAGCAATACCTTTACATGGCCAGTCCATTCCTCCATTAGTGAGAAATCAGTGTTTGAATTGATATGCAAATGAGTCTATACATCTGGAGCCTCTGTTAATCCAGCTCTATCTATAGCCTCCTCCTGCTTGACTGACACCATAGAGGCTGTCAGTCAAGCAGGAGGCAGTGCTAGGTGGGGAATAGAACTGAAGTGACAGAGGCATGAGATGTACAGCCTCATTTGCATTTCAATTAAACACTGATTTCTCAGTAATGGAAAAACAGAGTTGCCATATAAAGGTATTGCTGGGTTTGTCTTTGAAAGAGCTACATGTGTTAGGCGTCGAGATCCCGCCGCTGCACAGGGGGAATTTCGAGCCATGTCCTCTGTGGTCTCCCATTCTTCTTCAGTCGCAGAGGATCCTGCTCAGTGGAAACGTCAGTCCCAGCGTCTTGCTCAGGCTAATGCTATGCATTTGGTTGTTGCTGTCACCCCAGGTTCAGCTATAGCAACCAGCATTAGTCAGCGGTGAGCAGACGTTCCTGGGACTAAGTCCTGCTTTTCTCCATTTGAGCATGCCCGTGAGACGACCGCTCATTGGTGGTCTGAGGTCACATGTTCAGGTCATCAAGCAGTTCAGATTGGGCCATCACCAAGGTCCTGGAAGGCTGCAGTTATAAAAGGATTGCATGGCCGCACGCTAGTATAAACCATGTGGTGTGTCAGCGAGTGGATATGCTACCACTCTGTGTATGCACGGGTGTTTGGGCCAAGAATCTGCTGCACTGTCGGCTTATATGACCGTCTCGTGATACTTAGTCAGGCAGGTTTTTACTCGGCTTGACCTAGCGCCTGTATCGGCCACGTATGCTGCTTAGAACGGGCTGTTTACAGGGCACAGTCAATCCACGTTCTCTTGCACACACCTTTTGGTACTGCTCTGCGGTCAGATGAGCTTTTTGCTCTTGTTTCTTAGTTAGCTGTGTTTGCTACCACTGAGCACCAAGTAGTGGTGTCGCTAGTGCGACGCCGTGCGCATTGTGGGTCTGGTCAGACTCAAGTCCCCGCGTTCTAGGAGTTAAGCCTAGAGACTTCACTCGCACCATATCAGCTGTGTCCTGTGACGTGTAGCAGGGAACAGCACTCTATTACTTTGTTGTGGCGGCTCTGTTAAGTAACAGAGTTCGCCGCTGTTCATACCGAGTGACATCTAACCCGCGTGTTGTCGGCGTTAAACCGCCGCCTTGTTCCACCATTGTTTAGCAGCAGGTTCCATCTCTGCATGGTGGACCCCGAGTTGTGAATGCGCCTTATTATTATTATTATTATTATATACAACCAGTGGCAAAAATTATGGAATCACCGGCCTTGGAGGATGTTCATTCAGTTGTAGAGTTGAGCGATACTTTCCGATATCCAAAAGTATCGGAATCGGAATGGTATCGCCGATACCCAAAAAATATCGTCGATACCCGATACCGATACCGGAAATCCAATGTAAGTCTATGGGAACAAAATATCGGAATTAAAAAAAAAACCATTCTTGCCTTGTTGGTTAATTGTACATGAAGGAAAAACACAAGAGTAATGTAGAATGTATTGGGGAAGGTTGAGGAGACATTAAAGGCATAGATGTTTAACCCAATCAAATGGAATAGCATAAATATTTTTTTTTTAAAGATGTTCGGATTGACGAAGAAATTGACAATGTTGTTAACGTTTTTTTCCGTTTTGGCAAATATGTATATTTCACAACTTCCATGCTCTTCACCTTTTTAACTTTTGACACACTTTCTCCTTCATAATCTTCAGCAGCATCATCTTTTTCATCAAATTATTCTTCATCTTCACCTTCTTTATCTTCTTCTTAAACTTCTTGTTATTCATCTTTTTGTTAACATTACTCATATTCTTCTTATTAAACTATTATTATTATTCATATTGTACTTCATCTTCTTCATCATATTCTTATTTGTGACAGAGAATCCTGTACTTGTAATCTGTCAAAGTATGAATTTTTCATCCTTCCGTTCTTGCTGTCACAAAAGATTTAAATTACAACAGTATTTGTCCGTGTTCAGTTTAGCCTGCAGCAGCAGGCATTTTCCAGGGGCACCACGAGGAGGAACGGACTCACCCCCATACACTGCTTAGTCTTCTTCTGCTTATAATTTAGATCATATATTTTGCTCTTCATTTTGGTCTTATACTTCATGTTCTTCTGCTTTTTGATCTTCTGCTTATTGTTCTTAAGTCTCTTGTTCTGTATCTTGTAGTTTGTCTTAACCTTCTTAGTCCTGTTTGGTAATCTTTTATTTCTTCTTTGTGATGGTGTTTAGGCTGGTTGGCTTGATGCTCGTCGTCCTTGTGGTCGTCATCTTCTTCGGGGTGGTCATCAGAGTCGTCGTCTTCATTGTTGGAGATCCAGAGTGATTACCCAAAAAAGCATTGAAAAAAATCTTCAATTTGTAAATGTAGCAGAAGGTACAAGAGCCAATGCAAGTAACGAGGACCAGCTGACTGTGCTGGAACCCGGAGGGGCAGCAGAAGGAAAAGAGCCAATGGCACAACTGAGGACCAGCTGACGTTACTGGGACACGGTTACTAAGCAGGAGGTACCTGTGCTCCAAAGCACTACCAAGGACCAGCAGACGTTGCTGGAACTCGGATACCGAGATGGAGGCACCTAGGCCAAAGGCACTGCGGAGAACCAGCTGACGGTACTGGAACCCGGACGGGTAGCAGAAGGTACAAGAGCCAATGCAAGTAACGAGGACCAGCTGACTGTGCTGGAACCCAGAGGGGCAGCAGAAGGAAAAGAGCCAATGGCACAACCGAGGACCAGCTGACGTTACTGGGACACGGTTACTAAGCAGGAGGTACCTGTGCTCCAAAGCACTACCAAGGACCAGCAGACGTTGCTGGAACTCGGATACCGAGATGGAGGCACTAGGCCAAAGGCACTGCGGAGAATCAGCTGACGGTACTGGAACCCGGACGGGTAGCAGAAGGTACAAGAGCCAATGCAAGTAACGAGGACCAGCTGACTGTGCTGGAACCCGGAGGGGCAGCAGAAGGAAAAGAGCCAATGGCACAACCGAGGACCAGCTGACGTTACTGGGACACGGTTACTAAGCAGGAGGTACCGTGCTCCAAAGCACTACCAAGGACCAGCAGACGTTGCTGGAACTCGGATACATGAGATGGAGGCACCTAGGCCAAAGGCACTGCGGAGAACCAGCTGACGGTACTGGAACCCGGACGGGTAGCAGAAGTACCCATGGAAATTTAAGTTGACAGGCCGCGAGCCGGGCCGCAGTTACCGAATCCCACAGTACTACAGTGGGTGATTGTCCTATTGTCACAACGGAAACAGCCTTCTAAACTCCAAGCACCATAGAGTCGGCTAACCCGACCGCAACACGACAGGACAATTTATTGGAGGCTAAGTGACGTTTACACTGACAGGAAAAAGATGGCGTGCTGTAACCAGTCTGGGTAGGAGTGAGTACCCGTGCCAATGACACTTCCGAGCAACAACTGGCGGTGTTGAAGCCCAGGGATGAGAAGACAACAGGGTGGAGGCAGCATGACTTTTTGCCGTTTACACAGCAGGGGAACAGCTGACATTACTGAACCCCAGTAACACAGGAGCAAGTGTTGACTGTGCTAACAGCACTTCCGAGCAACAACTGGCGGTTTTGGAGCCCAGGGATGAGAAGAGAACATGGTGGAGGCAGCAGGACTTTTTGCCGTACACACAGCAGGGGAACAGCTGACATTACTGAACCCCAGTAACACAGGAGCAAGTGTTGACTGTGCTAACAGCACTTCCGAGCAACAACTGGCGGTGTTGGAGCCCAGGGATGAGAAGAGAACATGGTGGAGGCAGCAGGACTTTTTGCCGTTCACACAGCAGGGGAACAGCTGACATTACTGAACCCCAGTAACACAGGAGCAAGTGTTGACTGTGCTAACAGCACTTCCGAGCAACAACTGGCGGTGTTGTAGCCCAGGGATGAGAAGAGAACATGGTGGAGGCAGCAGGACTTTTTGCCATTCACACAGCAGGGGAACAGCTGACATTACTGAACCCCAGTAACACAGGAGCAAGTGTTGACTGTGCTAACAGCACTTCCGAGCAACAACTGGCGGTGTTGGAGCCCAGGGATGAGAAGAGAACATGGTGGAGGCAGCAGGACTTTTTGCCGTTCACACAGCAGGGGAACAGCTGACATTACTGAACCCCAGTAACACAGGAGCAAGTGTTGACTGTGCTAACAGCACTTCCGAGCAACAACTGGTGGTGTTGGAGCCCAGGATGAGAAGAGAACATGGTGGAGGCAGCAGGACTTTTTGCCGTACACACAGCAGGGGAACAGCTGACATTACTGAACCCCAGTAACACAGGAGCAAGTGTTGACTGTGCTAACAGCACTTCTGAGCAACAACTGGCGGTGTTGGAGCCCAGGGATGAGAAGAGAACATGGTGGAGGCAGCAGGACTTTTTGCCATTCACACAGCAGGGGAACAGCTGACATTACTGAACCCCAGTAACACAGGAGCAAGTGTTGACTGTGCTAACAGCACTTCCGAGCAACAACTGTCGGTGTTGTAGCCCAGGGATGAGAAGAGAACATGGTGGAGGCAGCAGGACTTTTTGCCGTACACACAGCAGGGGAACAGCTGACATTACTGAACCCCAGTAACACAGGAGCAAGTGTTGACTGTGCTAACAGCACTTCCGAGCAACAACTGGCGGTGTTGGAGCCCAGGGATGAGAAGAGAACATGGTGGAGGCAGCAGGACTTTTTGCCGTTCACACAGCAGGGGAACAGCTGACATTACTGAACCCCAGTAACACAGGAGCAAGTGTTGACTGTGCTAACAGCACTTCCGAGCAACAACTGGCGGTGTTGGAGCCCAGGGATGAGAAGAGAACATGGTGGAGGCAGCAGGACTTTTTGCCGTTCACACAGCAGGGGAACAGCTGACATTACTGAACCCCAGTAACACAGGAGCAAGTGTTGACTGTGCTAACAGCACTTCCGAGCAACAACTGGTGGTGTTGTAGCCCAGGGATGAGAAGAGAACATGGTGGAGGCAGCAGGACTTTTTGCCGTTCACACAGCAGGGGAACAGCTGACATTACTGAACCCCAGTAACACAGGAGCAAGTGTTGACTGTGCTAACAGCACTTCGAGCAACAACTGGCGGTGTTGGAGCCCAGGGATGAGAAGAGAACATGGTGGAGGCAGCAGGACTTTTTGCCGTACACACAGCAGGGGAACAGCTGACATTACTGAACCCCAGTAACACAGGAGCAAGTGTTGACTGTGCTAACAGCACTTCCGAGCAACAACTGGTGGTGTTGGAGCCCAGGGATGAGAAGAGAACATGGTGGAGGCAGCAGGACTTTTTGCCATTCACACAGCAGGGGAACAGCTGACATTACTGAACCCCAGTAACACAGGAGCAAGTGTTGACTGTGCTAACAGCACTTCCGAGCAACAACTGGCGGTGTTGTAGCCCAGGGATGAGAAGAGAACATGGTGGAGGCAGCAGGACTTTTTGCCGTACACACAGCAGGGGAACAGCTGACATTACTGAACCCCAGTAACACAGGAGCAAGTGTTGACTGTGCTAACAGCACTTCCGAGCAACAACTGGCGGTGTTGGAGCCCAGGGATGAGAAGAGAACATGGTGGAGGCAGCAGGACTTTTTGCCGTTCACACAGCAGGGGAACAGCTGACATTACTGAACCCCAGTAACACAGGAGCAAGTGTTGACTGTGCTAACAGCACTTCCGAGCAACAACTGGCGGTGTTGGAGCCCAGGGATGAGAAGAGAACATGGTGGAGGCAGCAGGACTTTTTGCCGTTCACACAGCAGGGGAACAGCTGACATTACTGAACCCCAGTAACACAGGAGCAAGTGTTGACTGTGCTAACAGCACTTCCGAGCAACAACTGGTGGTGTTGTAGCCCAGGGATGAGAAGAGAACATGGTGGAGGCAGCAGGACTTTTTGCCGTTCACACAGCAGGGAACAGCTGACATTACTGAACCCCAGTAACACAGGAGCAAGTGTTGACTGTGCTAACAGCACTTCCGAGCAACAACTGGCGGTGTTGGAGCCCAGGGATGAGAAGAGAACATGGTGGAGGCAGCAGGACTTTTTGCCGTTCACACAGCAGGGGAACAGCTGACATTACTGAACCCCAGTAACACAGGAGCAAGTGTTGACTGTGCTAACAGCACTTCCGAGCAACAACTGGCGGTGTTGTAGCCCAGGGATGAGAAGAGAACATGGTGGAGGCAGCAGGACTTTTTGCTGTTCACACAGCAGGGGAACAGCTGACATTACTGAACCCCAGTAACACAGGAGCAAGTGTTGACTGTGCTAACAGCACTTCCGAGCAACAACTGGCGGTGTTGGAGCCCAGGGTCAAGGAGGATGTTTAAATACTATATCAAGTATTTTCCTTGTTACGTGTCAATTAAAAATGTCTATACTCCAAACAAGAGAAATATAACCTTTAGTACCATAAGATGATGATTTTACTTAAAAAAATATATGTAAATTAATCATTTACAAACATAAACGCATACATTAACATGTTGAAAAGCAATGCAAACCACAATTAAAATAGGTTAAATAATCTGCTATACGGTTTAAAATAAAAGCATACAAGTACATATCAGAATCCATTAATGATGGCTAAGTAACAGTATGTACACCATTTTTATTGTGTAGACAATTAATGGCTGACTTAAAAACATAATCAGCATTACAAGTTATCTTTGACATTCATAAAACTTTACATTTGGTGAATAATATCACTAAAATTTTTTTAAAAATATCTAAAATTTCCATCATGTAATACTGATAATATGTGCCAATCATTTATATTAACAAACAAAAAATTTAAAAAGTGCATAGTGCAGAGTGAAAACAGATATTTATGCCTGACTGTGGACTTGCAAGCATGACAACGGATAGATAAGGTATATATAGATGAGACTGCATAGCCACAGATGGTGAATGGCGATGTAATACTGTACCTCAATAAAGTGTGCGTTACTACTACATCCTTTTTTTTATATAGCTTTATAAAAGGTTACGTGCATGTATGTTTGCGCCTGCTGTGACGCGTTGGGTATTGGAGCGTCTGTACGTCTTATGACGCAGACTAACATTCACGGTGCGCATCGTTCATCATCGCAAGCGTACCGACAACACAAAGGCGTTGTCATGACTGCTTTACTCAGTAAACATGCACCTATGATGAAACATACACGCATGTGCCCTATTACATAACAAGCTACAAGAAAAACGAGTGTGAGGTGTGACACAGCTGTTTTGTTAAGGTACAGTATTATATCGACATTGTACAGGTGTCGCTATTCAGTCTGATAAATAGATATCATTCACCTATTCTATCAGTTGTCGTTCTTTCAGCACCACTTACAGGTATATATTTTGCTATTGTGACTATGCACTATTGACTTTACCAAGGTAATGCATGATTTTTGTTAGCGATTATCATGTTTACATGAAGGACCTTTATGATATGGGCTGTTAACTTTCTAATTAAATATGTATTTTTTAAAATGACACAAATATAAGTAATGTTGAAGAGGACTATTCCTACATGCATTGTTTGCACAATATTACAGGTGTACATCACGTCCCTTAATCAACATTGGATTATTATATTTACTTGTATGCTTTTATTTAAAAGGCAAGAACACTGAAGTATAACCTTCGCACTGCAGCAGTTGTCAAAGTTCAACCCACATTATGCACTTCCAACATTGCAGCATTTGAGTCATGATGTGAGTTGGATTTGTCTAAGCTATGGAGTGACAAGGTTGACCATCAGTATCCTATAGCATAAGTAGGCTTTTGTGTTTGCATTTGTTTTCGACATGTGCATATCTGTAATAATATGTCACAATTATTTTGTTACAGATTTGTGACAAAGACTAATCATTTTATGGTTTTAAAGTTGACGTTTCAAATGTTTACAGCTTAGAAATCAGGGTGTAGCCTCATATCTATGTGTAGCACTAGACACTTTGACATGTCATGTTTTTTTCAACATGATTAGGTAGCTAGCAGTAATTTTTGCCGGACACACAGCAGGAGAACAGCAGGCGTTACTGAACCCCACAAACACATCAGCGATTGTTTTCATCTGTGCATCTAACACTTCTGAGCAGCAACTGGCGGTGTTGAAGCCCAGTGTCAAGGAGGGTGTAGGCAGAGGCCTAGTATGAGATGTTTGAAGTTGAAGTTGTAGTTAGCAGCAGTAATTTTTGCCAGACACAGCAGGGGAACAGCAGGCGTTACTGAACCCCACAAACACATCAGCGATTGTTTTCATCTGTGCATCTAACACTTCTGAGCAGCAACTGGCGGTGTTGAAGCCCAGGGTCAAGGAGGGTGTAGGCATAAAATATTGAGTTATTGCCTTGTTACGTGGCCATTGCAAATGTATGTACTTCAAACAAGAATAAATGAAGTTTTACTAGGACAATAAAATGATGAATTTCAATTCCAAGAATAGAAAAATATTTATACTTGAGAGTCCTCTGTGGTTGATACCGTTTAATGGCTAACTGAAAATATGGTAACAAATTCCAAGCTTTCGAGACTACTCAGGTCTCTTCATCAGGCTAAGACTAAAACAAAAAATGAAGAATCACATATTTCCACACACAACAGGACACAGGAATAGGTAAGACAAGTGAGGGAGGGACAAGTGAGGGGAGACTGGCCAAAAAATGAGAACAAGGATGAATTATCAGCGCCACACAATAAGAGAAAAAATAATGGATTTACCTGTGGCAAAACACTTTTGTATGCCCGGTCATAGCATGATGGATATGGAATTACTGGTATTAAAATATAACTTCAAATATGAGAAAGATACAAAGGTTTCAGAATATAAGCTCATCATGACCTTTGACACTGTTAGTGATGGAATGAATAGATCACACGGATTTATGTCATTCTATATCAATTAAGGAATCTGCGTCTCTGCCCTTCCAGGGGCATGAAAACACAAAACCAGACCCCAATCAGAGGGCAATAAAACTTTCTATCCTTATCTAGGAACTGTTCCAATATTTATGTTCATCCCTCTGTGATAATGACAGTTCTGCTACACGTCACTTACTTGTCTTACCTATTGCACTATTCCTGTGTCCTGTTGTGTATAGAAATATGTGATGCTTCATTTTTTGTTTTAGTCTTTGCCTGATGAAGAGACGTGAGTAGCCTCGAAAGCTTGCAATTTGTTACCATCTTTTCAGTTATCCATTAAAAGGTATCAACCACTGCGGACTCTCAAGTCTAAATATTTTTCTATCTACTGGCTAACACGGTACGAAGATACACATGTTTCCTAACTTCAAGAATAAAAATAAAGACACTGCAAATATAAACGCATATATGCACATGCCAACAAGAAATGGAACAACACACCACCCAAAAAATTGGTTACAAAATATAGTGTTGTAAATTTAAGAATAAAAGTCCATTTTTGTATTTATGAATAATGCTTAAGGAACGCTATGTTAAACCATAACATAGTGAAGACAATGGATTTTGTAATAGTCACTCATCATCATCATCATTGCAATTTAGATGTGACAGTCACAGACATTTCAATTATTTAAGTTAATAAAATCGTTACTTTGTACAGCATGTATGACATGTCCAGCATGGACTCATCAATGTGATGACACAATAATGTACGATAAAAAATAACCATTTAAAAAAACATAATGCATTGTCACAATTTAAGTGTGTGCCTGCAAGTGTAGGTGAAACAAAGGCTACGGATAGCAAAGGTATATTCTATGTCTGTATCAGACAGTGGACAGCCTCTGATGGGTAATGGCGATGTTATACTGTACGTCAATAAAGTCTGCGGCTGCAATCATGCATTTTTTGCTTGTACAGTGTTGAAGAGGGTAAAAGCATGTCTGGTTGCGCAAGGCTTTATCCGTCAACACTACCTTCCTACTGTCACGCGTAGGGTAGGGTAGCGTGTGTCAATTAGATGACTCTATAAAATGTGACGTTACGCAGCGTTATTGCGCCCTAGGGACGCCAAAAATACGACAGCAGTAATCATTTACTGTCTAATACTCCACCTATGACCAACAAAAAAAGACCGTTCCCTCTTTAATAATCTACAAGACTAACAAGCATAATGGTTGACGCTGACTTTATTGAGATACAGTATTACATCGACATTGTCCATGAGTAACTATGCACTGTGATACCTATATACCATTATTAATTTATATCTGTTGTGGTTGTTTCAACAGCACTTGCAGGTATAACTACCTATTGTCAGTATGCATGATGCACTTTCTAGATGTAATAATTTATTATTGCACATTATTACCAGGTTTAGATGCTGGCCATTTCATATATGGTGTGTGAAGTTACAGTTGGCATCAGTATGTGTATTTTATAATGTCTGTCATAAATAAAACTCGTGATGATGATGATGAGGATTTTATGATTCGTACATCCATTGACTGCATTATCTTACAGGTACAGATAAAGTTCCTTAAAAAGCATTAATTGATAAGTATGAAATGTACTTTTATGCATTAATTTCAAAAAGTGAAGACTATGTTTTAGTTTTTGTTACCATTTCTAATAGACATGTGCAGATATGCGCTGTGATGACAAATTATTATTTGTCCATATTTGTCATAAAAATTTATCATTCTAGGCCTGGAAAACTTCACAATTTCCTGTTTTAAGCATAACAATCAGGTTGACGGCTCTTCCCTATTTGGAGCATGTTCGACATGGGTTTTTCTGTGCATGTGTAGGGAACAGGAGACTTCTTGCCGGACACACAGCAGGGGAACAGCTGGCGTTACTGAACCCCACTAACACTATAGCTTGTGTATTGGTCTGTGGACACGACACTTCTGAGCAGCAACTGGCAGTGTTGTAGCCCAGGGAGTAGAGTTCAGGTGGTAGAAAGATGAACATAACAGGAGACATGGATAACGTTGCGAACCAGTTATTTAATCTGAAAACGGACAGACAAATTCTGGCGAGATCCATGCCTTGTTCATTTTCAGAAAAGTAAGCCGGTCTACATTATCGGAGGATAGTCGCTTGCGACGGTCTGTTAGTACACCACCTGCAGCACTAAAGACGCGCTCCGATAATACACTGGCAGCAGGGCAAGCCAGCACCTCCAATGCATACTGGCTAAGCTCTGGCCATGTATCCAGCTTAGAGACCCAAAACTTGAATGGGGAAGAGCCATCTGGGAGTACACTGAGAGGGAAAGACATGTAGTCTGTCACCATCTTACGGAAACGTTGCCTCCTGCTGACTGGAGCCGTCTCGGATGGTGTAGACATTTGTGGCGCTGTCACAAAACTTCGCCACATTTGGAACATACTGGTCTTGCCCTGTGCAGAGGCGCTGCTTGTGCTCCCTCTTGTTGCAGAGCTGTCTCCACTGCCTCGACGCACAGAGCTGCTTTGTAAAGCAGTAGCAGCAGCAGTGCTCTCGGCTGGAATGGAGAACATTATGGATTGCACCAGTGTGTCTTGGTACTCCCGCATTTTACGCTCCCGGTTCAACGGTGTGATGAGGCTTTGTAAGTTGTCCCGGTAGCGAGGGTCTAGGAGGGTGTACACCCAATAATCAGACGTGGTGAGAATGTGGGCGATGCGGCGGTCGTTTCTCAGGCACTGCAGCATGAAATCAACCATGTGCTGCAGACTCCCAACTGGCCAAGAAACGCTGTCCCCTGCAAGAGGCGTCATCTCTGCCTGCTCTGCATCACCCCACCCTCGCTCTACATACTGACTAGAGCGTTGTGTACCTCCCTCTGGAGCGATGTCTTCCTCCTCCATTGACTCCTCCTCATCCTCCTCACAAAGTGAGCCCTGCCCAGCCCTTTGTGAGGAACCACGTTGCGCTGACTGTCTAGAAGGTGATGGAATTTGTGACTCCTCATCCTCCACCTCTTCCAAAACCTCATCCCTTAGTGCTTGCAGTGTTTTTTGAAGCAGGCAGATAAGGGGGACAGTCAGGCTGACTAGTGCATCATCTGCACTCGCCATCCGCGTTGACTCATCAAACGCACACAAAACGTGGCAGATGTCCTTCATAGAGGCCCACTCAGTAGTGGTGAAGTGTGAACGGCGCAAATTGCGAGTTGATTGCGCCTGATGCAGCTGATACTCCATTACTGCTGGCTGCTGCTCACACAACCGCTCCAACATATGTAACGTGGAATTCCACCTGGTGGGTACGTCACATATGATGCGATGTTCAGGAAGGCGAAATCTGCGTTGCAGAGCTGCAATGCGGGATCTGGCCATGCTGGAACGTCGCAAGTGAGCGCACTCTAGGCGGACCTTGTGCAGCAGTGCATCAAGATCCGGATAGTCCCTCAAAAAACTCTGCACGACCAAGTTGAGCACATGTGCCAGACATGGTATGTGAGTGAGGTTGCCAAGGCCCAGAGCTGCCACCAGATTTCGGCCATTGTCACACACTACCAAGCCTGGCTGGAGATTCGCTGGCAAAAACCACACGTCGTCTCCTGCTTGATGGCATTCCAGAGCTCCTGCGCTGTGTGGCTTCGATTCCCCATGGAAATTAATTTCAGGACGGCCTGTTGACGTTTGGCCACGGCTGTGCTCATATCGGTCGCATCAGGTAAGCGTTCACGGGTCCATGTGGAGGTAGACCGTGACGGCTCCTGCAGCGATGATTCTGAGGAACTGGAGTAGGAGGAGGAGTCAATGTGGACAGACTTGATTCCTGCAATCCTTGGAGTTGGCAGAACACGTACAGCGCCACTCGCAAGATCTGTACCCGGCTCCACAACATTGACCCAATGGGCAGTGAGGGAAAGGTATCGTCCCTGGCCATGGGTACTGGTCCACGCATCGGTGGTCAGGTGGACCTTGCTACTGACGGCGTTTAGTAGCGCATGTTTAATTTTTCCCTCAACATGCTTTTGCAGACCAGGGACGGCTTGCCTGCTGAAATAAAATCGGCTGGGCACATTGTATTGTGGGACTGCCAATGCCATTAAGTTACGGAAACTGTCAGTCTCCAGCAGCCTGAATGACAGCATTTCAAGGGACAGGAGTTTTGCAATGCCAGCATTCAGAGCCTGTGCTCGTGGATGGTTTGCCGAGTATGGCCGTCTTTTATCCCATGCCTGTGCTACCGATGGCTGTTTGTGGCCTGGGAGTGTGAGGATGACAGGGAACTTGCAGCTGTGGGTGGAATAACACTGGGTCTCTGGACAACAGTGACAGAGGTTCTTCCATGGCAATCCTGTGAGGAAGCCGAACCAGCTGTGTGTGAGCTGGAGGAAGAGGCTCCAACACGAGCTGAAGATGTAGGTGCTGCTGTAGGTTGGCCTACATCTCCAGTGTGTCTTTGTAACTCAACCACGTGCTTTGACCGCACATGTTTCCACATATTTGTGGTATTAAGGTTACTGACACTTTTACCTCTTTTTACTTTTTGATTACACAGCTTGCATTTGACATAGCAAATATCATCTGCAAGTGTGTCAAAAAAGGACCAAAGCAGTGCAAGTCCTGGGAGCGCCGTTTTGGCTGTTGGAAGAGAACTGCTACGAACGGGTGCCAAACTGGAGGCTACAGGCAACCGAGTCTGCAGCCTACCTCTCCCTACTGTTTGGACCGTTGGGGCAATCTCTTCCTCAGAGCTGCTACCACCACCTTCCTGTTCCTCACGCCATGTTGGGTCTTGGACCTCATCATCTCCACTACCCTCTTCCAACACCTGCTGCTGTTGGGTGGTCTGGCCAGCACCATGCTCAACAGAAACTGGCACCTGAGTCTCATCATCATCAGATGCGTTCTGCGGTGTGCTGACCATCGGCACTGGCTCACCCGCCTCTTCACATTCAGAGAGACACAGCTGTTGCGCATCACTGCATACTGCCTCTTCTTCACATTCCAGAATGCTGCTTGGCTGGGCCCCTGTTTGCAAGCCAACAGATTCTGAGAACAGAAGCAGAGACTCAGATGGCTCCTTTACAGAGCTCTCTGACTGCCTGGGTAATTTGGCAGGCGGTGAAGAGACAGATGGTTGTTCAACAGTGCTGTGGTCCTGAGAGGAGGTGGAACCAATTGAAGTCGATGCATTGGCTGCCATCCAACCAACAACGGCTTCAATTTGTTCTTCCCGCAGCAGGGGGGTACTGTCACAGGTGTGTCGCGGCGGAGATCGTCGCGATTGCACACCCTGACTTCGCACAGCTGAGTTTCTGGTGCTGGGTGTTTTTCAGCACTGAGGGAGTTAATTCTTTCTCTCTCGATGCTGGACAGACCAGCCTCGCCCAGCTGCGATTGATGTTTTGTTAATTAGCTTCCTTCATATACCTGCTGGTCTGCTGGGGAAGTTGCCGGTGAAAGCATTCATTCAGACCAGCAGAGCGGATCGATTCTGAGAAGACTTAAGCTAAGAGTGCCTGTTGTGGTTTTTCCCCTCCTCGCTTATTGTTTATCTTCTTAACCTTTTGTGTTCCTCTGTAGTGGAAGTTTTGTATGCAAGGCAGTGTTTTCTTTACCCCCTGTCTGTCTCGTTTGTATTTGACTGTGTGTAAGCTGTTGCCTGCCCATTCCCTGTGGTGGTAATCAGGGTCCTTCTCAGGACTAGATTACAGTGGTCAGGGATCTACAGGAGACAGGGTTACGCTGGCGGCCTGGACCTCTGTACCATTAACAGTACCTCCAGGTAGAGGGACTAGTCAGGACCCCAGTTCAGGGTCAGCATAGACCCCGGTCCACCTCTATCCTGAGACAGCGTTTCACGTGCACAGTATAGACCCACAATACATTGGATATTATGTCAGGTAAGACATTGCTGGCAGATTCTACGTATACATGTTGATATTTTCTATAATATGAAATATAGAGTGTTGTCTCATTAGATATATGTTACTATCATAGAATATATCTGTTATACGTCGTGACAGGTAAGCTGAGCTCCTACAAAAGTGCGCATAAAGGAACGTCACGGGGAAAACTGGTGGATGCTGTGTCACTGGGTGCGGCAGCAGCCACAGAATCCCCACGTCCTCTCCCTGCTGAAACTCCACGGCCACGACCACGTGCCTTACTCCCTGCCTTCTTCATCTTGGTAGATTGATAAAGAAAGTCAGAAAAGTTATAAGGCCTAAGTGTGGTTATTCCTCAGAGACTGCAGTGAACACTGCAGACAACTGTTCAGTAGCTGTGAAAGGCCCCTTTGTGTACTTCTATAGTGTTTGCAACCAATGTATTGTATACGGATGGAAGCGCGTCACACTAATAGATTAGATTTTTTTCAAATATAATGGAGCAGCACCAATTAGAGAAAAATGTGAAGGATGAGGCAGTGACACACGCTCAGCAGACTACAACCAGCAGTGGTTGAAGAACTAACTGGAGCGTAATCTGCACTCAAAAAATGAAAAGCTCACAGACTACAGTGAACACTGCAGACAACTGTTCAGTAGCTGTGAAAGGCCCCTTTGTGTACTTCTATAGTGTTTGCAACCAATGTATTGTATACGGATGGAAGCGCGTCACACTAATAGATTAGATTTTTTTCAAATATAATGGAGCAGCACCAATTAGAGAAAAATGTGAAGGATGAGGCAGTGACACACGCTCAGCAGACTACAACCAGCAGTGGTTGAAGAACTAACTGGAGCGTAATCTGCACTCAAAAAATGAAAAGCTCACAGACTACAGTGAACACTGCAGACAACTGTTCAGTAGCTGTGAAAGGCCCTTTGTGTACTTCTATAGTGTTTGCAACCAATGTATTGTATACGGATGGAAGCGCGTCACACTAATAGATTAGATTTTTTTCAAATATAATGGAGCAGCACCAATTAGAGAAAAATGTGAAGGATGAGGCAGTGACACACGCTCAGCAGACTACAACCAGCAGTGGTTGAAGAACTAACTGGAGCGTAATCTGCACTCAAAAAATGAAAAGCTCACAGACTACAGTGAACACTGCAGACAACTGTTCAGTAGCTGTGAAAGGCCCCTTTGTGTACTTCTATAGTGTTTGCAACCAATGTATTGTATACGGATGGAAGCGCGTCACACTAATAGATTAGATTTTTTTCAAATATAATGGAGAGCACCAATTAGAGAAAAATGTGAAGGATGAGGCAGTGACACATGCTCAGCAGACTACAACCAGCAGTGGTTGAAGAACTAACTGGAGCGTAATCTGCACTCAAAAAATGAAAAGCTCACAGACTACAGTGAACACTGCAGACAACTGTTCAGTAGCTGTGAAAGGCCCCTTTGTGTACTTCTATAGTGTTTGCAACCAATGTATTGTATACGGATGGAAGCGCGTCACACTAATAGATTAGATTTTTTTCAAATATAATGGAGCAGCACCAATTAGAGAAAAATGTGAAGGATGAGGCAGTGACACACGCTCAGCAGACTACAACCAGCAGTGGTTGAAGAACTAACTGGAGCGTGATCTGCACTCAAAAAATCAAAACCTCACAGACTGCAGTGAACACTGAAACACAACTGTTCACTATCTGTGAAAGGCTCCTTTCTGTACTTCTATAGTGTTTGCAACCAATGTATTGTATACGGATGGAAGCACGTCACACTAATAGATTAGATTTTTTTCAAATATAATGGAGCTGCACCAATTCCACAAAATAAAATAAAAAAAAGAGTCAGTGAGTGACACGTGCAGATGCCTACAAACAGCGGTGGATGCAGAGCAAACTGCAGCGTCACCTGCACTCTCACACACACCTTGCACAGAGCTGTTAAAACAACACTGGCAAAAGGAAGCTTTACACAGCGGTTGGTAAACTAGCCTGCCTAAAGCACAGTACACAAAATCGCAATGTCTAACTGTCCCTCAAAGTCAGCAGAACAGCGTTCTGTCCCTAACTGAGTTCACAGCACAGTGAAGCTAAAATGGCGCCGGCGCCTTTTATAGTGCATTCTGACATCATTTCAGCAGCCAATCACAGCCATGCCATTAGTTAAGATGACCGCAGCATTACAGGATGTGCCCACACTTCATAAGATTCCTCATTGGCTGACTAAAATCACACTGCCTCTCAAAGAATTATGGGAACTTCCGATTCCGGTATACGATATTGGAAAAATATCGGAACTAAGTATCGGAATTCCGATACAGCGAATATCGGCCGATACCCGATACTTGCGGTATCGGAATGCTCAACACTATTCAGTTGTTTAATTTTGTTTTAAAAAAAAGCATGCCTCAGAGACTGCAAGCTGTTGTTAAAGTCAGAGGTGGTGCAACAAATTACTAGTGATTGTTGGAGTGTTTTTTTGCTTGTTTGTTTGTTTTCCATGATTCCATAATTTTTTCCCTTAGAATTGAGTGATTCCATAATTTTTCCCCTATGCTGGTTAAAAAAAATAACCATTACTGACTACCACATTTTTTGTTCTTGATTTGTTTTAGTGTTACTTAAAGCTAGAAAGTTGCCATTTGAAATGACTTCAGTTTTATGCCATGTCTGTGATCTGCTTTTTTTTAAACAAAATTAAACAACTGAATGAACATCCTCCAAGGCCGATGATTCCATAATTTTTGCCAGGGATTGTATATATTTCATTTGGTGCGTTCCACCAATCCTAACAACATGTGTGTATAAATAGTTTGGGGTGTGAAAAGCTGCTGACAGATTCTGTTTAAGGGGTTACTGGAGGAGCAATTTGGTATAGATATTCTCCTACAGTCCTGGACAATTTCTTTTTTAAACATCCTATTTATATGACGGTACTGCAATGCGCGCAGTTTTAACTTTCAGAATGCCAGGTGTTGTTTGCCTTGCTGTCTTTCAGTGGCTATTTTAGGAACAAGTTTTGTCCTAGTTTATTTGCTGCATGCAAACAATAAAACAATGTACTGAATTTGCCTTTATATATTGTATTCATAAGCACAAATCACAAAATGGTCCAAAAGTATTCAATTTAAAGAAACAACTTTATTAACTACTAGCCTGAAGAAAAGCATTGCAGAATTTTTTTTTCATATTTTTTAATTTAGTCATTTTACACTTTTACAATTCAAAAAATAAAAATAACATTATGGCCATAGCAAAAAAGAGACCTACAAGAAAGTTGGGTCAATTACACCTCAGCTCGGTAAAAAAAGTGATTAAGTAGTAAGTATAGTAAGAATATGAAGTAAAACTGGCAAAAGGAAAAAAAATATAAGGGGGGTGTAAAACTGACATGTATAATTCATTACAGTGCTAGTGCATTGCAATGCATCATACCAGTGATCAGAGTAATACAAATTAAAGTCGCTTAAAGGGACTAAGTAAAAAAAACAGTAAAAAAAATTGAAAAAATATATATTTTTAAAACACAAAATAAATACAAAAAATGGCAAAAATACTATACTAATAAATATGTATATTTGTGTAAAAAACAGAAATAAATAAACAAAAATAAATAAAGTACACATATTTGGCATTGTTGCGTCCAGGACGACATGACCTATAAAATTGTCACACTAATTATCCCATTAAGAAAACATCATAACATAAATAAATAGAAAATGTGACAAAGAACAAGCTGTAATACAGTTTTGTCAGAGTAGAAGTAAAAAAGCTATGACTCTCAGAATATAGGTGTAAGGAAAGGGACGTCGCCATTTTGTATAGGGCCTATACCAGCCTCCATTTTGTCGGTTCACAGAGCCACAGACTTCTAACTACAACTAAAATAGGCTAGCACTCAATGTACAGATGCAAAACATCAATACTATAGTGCACATATAATAGAATTCAGTGCAAAAATAGATAAACTCAAAAATAGAAACGCAACAGGAATATAAAAAATATAAATCACTTTATTTCAACATATTTAAATACGTATAGGTATAAGAGACTGACAGTGGTGGACCCAAAAGGGTGGAACCCCAAAGAATCCAGGCCGGAAGAAGGCACGGCTCCGAAACGCGCGTTGGGGAGGTGGACCACCAGGTTCAGGTTGGTAGTATTAATTAAGTAACGCATGCTTACCTTTGCTATATTGGATGTGCATACAGCTCCTTTATGATGCTTCACTCCTATAACATTACTTCCTAAATGGCTCATTGCAGTCAGGACTACTAATACTAGTGAGTGTTTCTTGTTATGTATAGCATGTGGCACTATATACATATCTGTGTCTGTAATTGCATAGTTATATACGCCTGGTCTTTGTCTTTTTGGTGTTCCACCCCTTTTGGGTCACCACTGTCAGTCTCTTTATACCTACTTACGTATTTTAAATATTGTTGAAATAAAGTGATTTATATTTTTTATATTCTCTGTGTGCGTTTCTATTTTTTGGAGTTTAGACTTCTAACTACGCAGGGCCTATTAGCATATTCAGTACAACCAGTTTTGATGTCCACTTTGAATCAATAGGGCTTTAACATGCTAATTGGTTTAGGCCAGTATCTGAATGGGATGGTCATTGGTATGTTGAATGGCTCGGACTCAGGCCAGTGTTTCCTGCTCCATATGAATTGCAGGCTAGTTAATATGCGTGCTTCAAAGCAAAGGGGAAGGACCTAGCAGTTTTAAGAACTGTAGCCATGAAGAAGCTGGGGCATTCCTTTTTCTCACAGCAACAAGAAGCACAAGACACAAGATTTGATTTGCCTTGCCAAATGGAGCAGCAGCACATGCTGTGGGGACTGTCCAGCAACTGAAGACTTACCTGGGGATGGCAGAGCTCCTGCCTTCCCATGACCATACTACCCGGTAATATTGATCTATAGCTTATACCTTTAAGCCTTGTACATTATCGTTGTATTTTTACTCTGACTGCAAATCCATTGTAATTACGTTGTATAGCTTTACTGTATATTTCTGTAATTATCTAGTGCGCCCTTAAGGCGATTAAACCATAAAATTAATCTTGGGCTGATGCTTTTACTCTGATCACGAATCTTAGAATACCCAGTGGGTAACAGGACAACCTCCCCGGCGGCCATTTGCTCTAGGTGCAGTTCCCTTACTGACCTGAGAGACAAAGGGGGCGCCGGAGAGCTGTACCTGTGAAGTTACATCCCATTGGTGACGTGGGAGGAAAGGGGATCGTCCGTCACATTTGGTAGCGGCGGTGGTATCAGAAGCTGTGATACCCAGGCTACCATGTGGCGGTCGGCTTAGTTCCTCACAATTGGTGGCAGCGGTGGGATCAGAGTAATAGTGTGCGTGGGACCCCTACTCCCAGACACTAGAGACTACCAGCAGTACTTTCACCGCTGGGGTCTTAAGGTCAGCCCAACACTAGACGGTCAGAGTGTAAATATAATAAGTTGTGTGCAAGGTCGGGGTTGCAGCTGTTTCAGTAACCAAAGGTTCCCAAGATGGCGGAAGGCACCAGGAGTAGGGCAAAGGGGGAGGCCTTTGCTGTGGCCTATGAGGGGTTCGATACCGATGAAGGGGAGCTCAGCCAGGGCTCCCCAAGGAGCCCGACCCCCGTGCTCAGTCTCACAGTGGACTGTCCACCCTCTGCCCGTCCCAGCCTGTCCAGATCGGAGGCCCTTTTCCAAGCGGCTATGGCACAGCTCGAGGCTGGTAATGACGCCGCCTATGACAGACTCCTGGTGGCGGCAGAGACAGCAGCAGAGCGTGAGCAAGCAGCGGCAGAGAAAGCAGCAGAGCGTGAGCAAGCAGCGGCAGAGAGAGCAGTGGAGCGTGAGCATGCAGAACGTGTGTTGCAGGCTACAGAACGCCGTGAAGCTGCGGAGCGCCGGCACCGACTGGAGTTGGCTCAGCACGGGCCCCCGCTGGACGCACCAGGCCCACCGGAGACAAGGGCTTCCAAGGTCCGGGCAGAGGACTTTCCCTTACTTGAAAAGGATGGAGACCTGGATTCCTTTCTGCTGGCTTTTGAAAGGACATGCCTCCAACATCTTCTGGCCCCGGATCAGTGGGCAAGGTACCTGACCCGCCGTTTGAGGGGTAAGTCCCTGAGAGTTTTGGGGGACTTACCTGCCGGGGAGGAGCAGGACTACAACGGCATCAAGCGGGCCCTGATCCAGCACTACAACCTCACCCCGGAGTCGTACCGCAGGAAGTTCAGGAGCCTGCAGCGGGGTTCAAAGGACACCTGGACCGACCACATGCGGGCCCTGCTGAGAGCTGCGGAGCACTGGACCTCGGGTCTAGAGCTCACTACCCGCCAGGAGGTCCAGGAACTGTTTGTCATGGAGCAATTCTTGTGGAACTGCCCAGAGGACCTCCAGCAGTTCCTCCGTGACCGGAAACCAAAGGGGGCTTCTGCTACAGCCGCCCTAGCAGACGAGTATGCCAACAACAGGGCGCCGGAACCAAAGAAGCCTGCCAGCAGCACCTGGAGAGGGGGTAAGCCCAATCCTGCCCCAGCCCCATATCCAGCCCCCAGAGTGCAAGGGGTGTACCCCCTGCTGCCCTCTCCAGGCCAGGAACAGAACCCAGACGTTGTCATAATTGCAATCAGCCAGGACACTTTAAGGCTGCGTGTCCCCAGCGCCAGAAGGCCCCATCCCTGTCCCAGAAATCGACCACTGTTTTGTGTGTGGGAGGGGGTGGTGGGAGGTCCCTAGACAATTACCAACCCGTCACCATCGGCCGCTCAGCGGTCATGGGACTGCGGGACACAGGCGCTGAACGAACCCTGGTACGCCCTGAGGTGGTGTCCCCTCAAGACTTGGTACCTGGGAAAACCCTTTCCGTCTCCGGAATTAGAGGCGTTGAACCGGCGCTGCCCGTTGCCAAGGTGTATTTGGACTGGGGCGCCGGGAGGGGGATGCGGGAGGTGGGAGTAACGCCAAATATTCCTGCAAATGTGTTGCTTGGGACCGATTTGGGGCGGCTAGTGTCCCAGTATGTGGCCACTGAACCCCCAAGTTCGGCTCCCCAAGAATGTCATGACTCTACTGTGAATGCTAATGTTAATGTATTGAATGTGCCTCCAACAATGGAGGAGGGATTGAAACCTGATGGTAAGCCATGCACTGACACTACACACACAGGGCTCACAGTGAGGACAGGTGAGGAGGCTGTAGGGGAGAGCTCAGAGGTGGAGGGAGGGGCTGCTATGGGCAGTGTAGGGCCCCTAAGTGAACCCAGCCTGCTGAGTCTAGGGCCCCTGCAGGAAGAGGAACAGGCCATGGGGGAGGGGGTGTCCCGGGAGAGGAGCCACCAGGTAGGACCCCAGGTCAGGAGTTTCCCACATCCGGGATGTCAGGAAGTCAGGGAAGTCTGCCTGACCCGGCGACTTGGTCAGGGGACGAGGGAAGGCAGGCGCTACCCGTGGTCTCAGCGGTCGTGGCCGCTGTTACCAGGAGTGGGAGCGCTGAAGCCCAAGGAGCCTCGCGGAGGTCCGACGGTTTCCCCCTCTCCGACCAAGTGGCTGCCGAGTCAGACAGTAGCCAGGAGACAGATCCCGGGGAACTGACAGAGGACATGGCAGTTTCATCAATTCTTGCCACATCAAGTCAGGGATTTCAGGCAGCGTTGGAAGCTGACCCTAGCCTGAAGACTCTCAAGGAGCAGGCGGCACAGCCTCCCCTGGAGTCCGACCGCGAGCGAGTGTCTGGGACCAGGGACGGCTGTACCGGGTAACGGTCCAGCAGGATTCACCGGAGGCGTGGCCCAGGGACCGACAGTTAGTGGTACCCCATCCGTTCAGGCGGAATTGTTGCGGATCGCACACGAGATTCCAATGGCCGGACACCTAGGGATCACTAAAACCAGGGCCAGGCTAGCTCAGCATTTCTACTGGCCTGGAATGAGGACCAAGGTGATAGCCTACTGCCGTTCGTGTGACACCTGTCAGAGGGTGGGGAAGGCGGGGCCGCGCCCCAAAGCCCCACTGGTAACTCTGCCCATCATCGAAGAGCCTTTCTCGAGGGTGGCTGTGGATCTCATTGGACCTCTGTCCACTCCCAGCCGCTCCGAGAAATGCTTCATACTAACGGTAGTGGACTATGCCACCCGGTACCCGGAGGCGGTAGCTTTGTCGTCCATTCGAGCCGACAAAGTGGCCACTGCCTTACTGGAGATTTTCTCCAGAGTGGGGTTTCCCAAGGAAATGCTCACCGACCGAGGGACCCAGTTCATGTCGCAGCTGATGGAGTCTCTCTGTAAGCAGGTACAGGTGCAACATCTGGTGGCCAGCCCGTATCACCCACAGACCAATGGCTTGTGTGAGCGGTTCAATGGCACCTTAAAGCAGATGCTGAAGATGTTGGTCGACTCCCACGGGAGAGACTGGGAGCGGTATCTCCCACACCTTGTTTGCCTACCGGGAGGTCCCACAGGCCTCAACGGGGTTCTCCCCCTTTGAGCTCCTGTACCGGCGACGTGTACGGGGGCCCCTTGCTCTGGTGAAGGAAGCATGGGAAGGGGATTTAGCCACCCCTGGAGTGTCGGTCATTGAGTATGTCGTGCGCTTCCGGGACCGAATGATGGCCTTGACGCGGCTGGTGCATGACAATATGGCCCAAGCTCAGGCTGACCAGAAGCGATGGTACGACCAGAATGCTTGTGAGCGGACCTACCAGGTGGGTCAAAAGGTGTGGGTACTGGTCCCTGTACCACAAAACAAGCTTCAGGCGGCCTGGGAGGGTCCATACCTCGTGCACGAGCAGCTCAACGCCGTCACCTACCTGGTCACCCTGGACCACGCCCGTGGAAGGAGGAAGGCCTTCCATGTTAACATGATGAAGGCCCATCATGAGCGGGAGGCTTATGCTCACCCAGTGTGCAACCTTCCAGAGGAAGGAGAGGCAGAAACCCTCCTCGATCTGCTCACCCAAGCCAAGGCGGGTGGATCCATCGAGGATGTGGGGGTTGGCCACCAGCTGTCGGAGGACCAACGTTCCCAGCTGGGGGCCACCCTGCACCCCTTTCGGGAGCTGTTCAGCAGCCTGCCCTGGAAGGACTGAGGCAGCAGTCCATGACGTGGACACTGGCAACCACCCCCCAATCCGGCGTTCAGCATATCGGGTCTCTCTTGAGGTGCAGCAGCAGATGCGCCAAGAGATAGACGAGATGCTGAGGCTGGGGGTGATCCAAGCGTCCAACAGCGCGTGGGCTTCGCCTGTAGTCCTCGTCCCTAAAAAGGACCGAACTACGCGGTTCTGCGTGGATTACAGGGGGCTCAACGCTGTGTCAGTCACCAATGCGTACCCAATGCCGCGCATCGATGACCTGCTCGACCAGCTGGCCGGGGCCAAGTACCTGACCATCATGGATCTGAGCAGGGGGTATTGGCAGATTCCCCTGACCCCTAGGGCACGGGAACGCTCTGCCTTTATCACCCCATTCGGACTGTACGAGTCCACGGTGATGCCCTTCGGCATGAGGAATGCCCCTGCCACTTTTCAGCGGATGGTCAACATGCTGCTCGAGGGACTGGAAGGGTATGCGACCGCGTACCTGGATGACATTGCCATCTTCAGTCTCACCTGGGAGGATCACCTAGAGCACCTGGCGCAGGTGCTCGGGCGGATCCAGCGAGCAGGCTTGACCATTAAGCCGGAAAAATGCCAGCTGGGTATGAGTGAGGTCCACTACCTGGGACACCGGGTAGGTGGGGGAGCTCTGAAGCCAGAGCCCGGGAAGGTGGATGCCATCGCATCCTGGCCCACCCCCAGGACCAAGAAGCAGGTGATGTCCTTTTTGGGTACTGCTGGGTACTATAGGAGGTTTGTTCCACACTATAGTGCCCTGGCCAAGCCCCTGACGGACCTCACCAAGAAAAGGCTGCCCGTCGCAGTCGACTGGACAGTCGCCTGCGAGACAGCTTTCCAGGACTCAAGACCGCCCTTTCTAGTTCTCCTGTACTACAGGCAGCCGACTTCAGCGGTCATTCTTAGTGCAGACCGACGCCAGCGACTTCAGCCTCGGTGCTGTGCTCAGCCAGGTTGACACTACGGGCCATGAACACCCCATTTTGTACCTGAGCAGGAAGCTCCTGCCGAGGGAAGTGGCCTATTCCACGATGGAGAAGGAATGTCTGGCAATTGTGTGGGCCCTGCAGCGTCTGCAGCCATACTTGTACGGAGCCAATTCACCGTGGAAACAGACCACAACCCCCTCAGCTGGTTACACACGGTCTCTGGGACGAATGGGAGGTTGCTACGCTGGAGCCTCGCTCTCCAACAGTACCACTTCACCATTCGCCACAAAAGAGGCAGGGACCATGGTAATGCTGATGGGTTGTCCCGGCAAGGAGAGGGTGGGTCGGGCGCACGGGGGAGCACAGGAATGTGATACCCCCTAGCGCCCTCAAAAGCAGGGAGGTGTAAGGAAAGGGACGTCGCCATTTTGTATAGGGCCTATACCAGTCTCCATTTTGTCGGTTCACAGAGCCACAGACTTCTAACTACGCAGGGCCTATTAGCATATTCAGTACGACCAGTTTTGATGTCCACTATGAATCAATAGGGCTTTAACATGCTAATTGGTTTAGGCCAGTGTCTGAATGGGATGGTCATTGGTATGTTGAATGGCTCGGACTCAGGCCAGTGTTTCCTGCTCCATATGAATTACAGGCTAGTTAATATGCGTGCTTCAAAGCAAAGGGGAAGGACCTAGCAGTTTTAAGAACTGTAGCCATGAAGAAGCTGGGGCATTCCTTTTTCTCACAGCAACAAGAAGCACAAGACACAGATTTGATTTGCCTTGCCAAATGGAGCAGCAGCACATGCTGTGGGGACTGTCCAGCAACTGAAGACTTACCTGGGGATGGCAGAGCTCCTGCCTTCCCATGACCATACTACCCGGTAATATTGATCTATAGCTTATACCTTTAAGCCTTGTATATTATCGTTGTATTTTTACTCTGACTGCAAATCCATTGTAATTACGTTGTATAGCTTTACTGTATATTTCTGTAATTATCTAGTGCGCCCTTAAGGGGATTAAACCATAAAATTAATCTTGGGCTGATGCTTTTACTCTGATCACGAATCTTAGAATACCCAGTGGGTAACAGGACAACCTCCCCGGCGGCCATTTGCTCTAGGTGCAGTTCCCTTACTGACCTGAGACACAAAGGGGGCGCCGGAGAGCTGTACCTGTGGAGTTACGTCCCATTGGTGACGTGGGAGGAAAGGGGATCGTCCGTCACATTTGGTAGCGGCGGTGGTATCAGAAGCTGTGATACCCAGGCTACCATGTGGCGGTCGGCTTAGTTCCTCACAATAGGAATGCAAAAATAATTATTTTTTCTATAAAATAGTTTTAATTGTGTAAAAGCGTCAAAACATAAAAAACATAATTCCTGAATTGCTGATTTTTGCTCATTCTACCAAAATTGGAATAGAAAGCAATAAAAAAATGTTATGTGCCCAAAAATGATACCAATAAAAACTCAAATTCGTACTGCAAAAAACAAGCCCTCATATGACTATGTCTGCAAAAATATAGAAAAATTATAGTTCTTAAAACATTGCAATGGAAAACCTTTTTTCTGCCAAAAAAAGTGTTTTTTAGTGTGGGATAGTAGCAAAACATAAAAAATATAAATCTGGTAGCACTGTAATTGCACCAACCAGAAGAATAAAGTCGTAGTCTAATCACTGATACTGACCGGCATAAAAAATAAATAGAACAAATTTTTGACCTGCTGTTGATTTGTTCATTCTGCCTCCCAAAGATCGCAGTAAGGCCGGATTCACATTTGCGTATCAAGTGCGCAGCGTAGGGCTGCGTACTTATTTCCTTAAGATATGCATAGATCCGCATGCATCTTGCATACCTATGTTTAACACTGTGTACGCAGGGTCATTCGTTGTATGGGTGTTTTTTTTTTTTTGCACAAGATGCATGCGGATCTATGTGGATGTTAAAGAAAGAAGTATGCAGCCCTACGCTGTGCACTGATATGCAAATGTGAACCCAGCCTATGGCTTATAGAGCCCACTTAATGTACTCAGTACATGTCTACAGTTTGTTGCTTTTGAAGAGGCTTCTCCAACCAGTCCATCTTCATCAAAAAATCAAGGGTGTTGCCGACTAAGCCATGTGTGAAGAATTATTTTGGTTCCTGATGCTGCTACCTTGTGAAAAACTTTCCTTACACCATGACTGCAACAATATGCTTTAAGCAGCCAGATATCGGAAAATGGCCCGTATGGGACCAAAGAGGGTGAAACTGGACAGGTGATGAGCTAAAAAAGATGGAACTTTGTCCAAAAAGACTGTATTTCTGAGCAAGACCACAAGCAGTTGAACAGGTCAGCCTCGGGAGTATTACACTTGAAACAATTTGATGTAGGGACAATGCCCATTCTATATCCTTTAATGACAGTAATATAGGCCCTATGACAGAGACTGAAAAGCAATCAATCAATAAGGAAGAAACATGTCACGATCCATTTTTGGATCTGTGGCAGATTTTGCTTTTCATATTAAAACATTTTTCCTTTCAGGCCATCGGGGGTTAATGTCAGTTTTTCCCCAGGTGGCCGCTGGTGTAATTACATTGCTGCTGAGTTGGCTGGTGCAGGTGGTGACCACTCCCACCATCCTTTAAAAGGTCACCTGATGCGTCAGCTGACTGTTTGTGATACACTTCCTCTTTGGAGACTAACCAAGCTGGAGTCAGGAGCTTGCTGAGTGCAGTGGTACTTCAGCTATTACCTTGATCTGGTGCCTTACTCTGCTGTGCGGTGCATTGCAGCAGAGAAAGCTAAGTTTTGTTTTTTAGTTGCCTTGTCCCTAGGTGTCTGACTTTTCTTTCCTTTTGTTATATTGGTGCAGTTCACTTTATTCCCTGTCTTCTCTCCTGAGGAGGGGGTTGGGGGATTAGCTCAGGGCTAAACAGGAGATAGGGACAGGTCGGTAACTTGGGCCACCCTACCTTCAAGGGTACCCCTAAGTTAAGGAAAGACAGGGCACCCCTTAGCCTGAGGGGAAGTTCAGGGGCCCAGTTTCCACGTCCCGTTTTCCCATTACTGCCCCGTGACAAAACATATGGCTATATTCAATGGCTTAAGTATGGTTAGTGTAGTGAGTTCTAGTATATCCCTTGACCATTTGGTTAGCGAAGTCAACTGGGCAACATAGTCTATTGGTTTAATAAGGAGCTTATAATACCTTGATATTAGGCTTTTTGAGGGCTGAGATTGTGAAAAGAATATCCTTAATTGTGGGTTACACTCTGTGTGGGTAAAGTGGGCAGAATAGTTGATATATATGTTTTATCTTGTAGATAAGGGAAAAATGCAATAAAGAGTTTTGGATATTTAAAATTAAGCTCTGAAATATTTAGTATACGTTGATGTGAATGATCTAATGCGTTATCAATAAATTTAAGTCCCAGTTTATACCAAATATAAAAATTATGCTGAGTGTAATGCTGCTGCTATGCAGGTAGATGCAAGCTCCACTAGATGGCAATAGAGTGAAGGGAGGACTGACACAGCAGGAGCAGACCTGCAGTGCAGCAGCCAGTCTGCCACCAGGTGGTAGCAGAATAGTCAAACAAGCCGGGTCAAATCCTAGACTATAGTGCAGTACCAAAGGAATAAAAAAACCACAGAGACAGATACAAGCCAAATGGGTCAGTACCGGTCAGGAGCAGATATGCCAAAGACAAGAGACGAACAGCAGGTCAGTGTCCAAGCCGAGTCAAACACCAAAGAGTCCTAAACATGAATGGAAAACATTTTTTTTTTATATATTTTTTTTTAAGGAAAAGGAAAGAAAAAAAAAAGAAAAAAATATATATTTTTTGCTATTTATTTGTTTAATTTATTTATTATCTTTAGTACCTGCAGTTCTTTTAGCATACCGCCTGACCGCTTGCACCAAGAGAAGTGAGGTGTTTAATCAGGCATATGAACAGGTGTTTTTTTTTTTTTGGAACATGTACATGTAGGGTTCCTCTAAACATGTTGATGTATTGAATATTAACCCCTTAGTGACAGAGCCAATTTGCGGCTTAATGACCGGGCCAATTTCTACAATTCTGACCACTGTCACTTTATGAGGTTATAACTCTGGAACGCTTTAACGAATCCCGCTGGTTCTGAGAATGTTTTTTTGTGACATATTGTACTTCACGTTAGTGGCATATTTTTTAATATGACTTGCGTTTATTTATGAAAAAAGGAAATATGGCAAAAATTTTGAAAATTTTGCAATTTTCAAACCTGAAATTTTTATGCCCTAAAATCAGAGAGATATATCACACAAATTTCTTAATAAATAACACTCCCCACATGTCTAGTTTACATCAGCACAATTTTGTAAACAAAATTTTTTTTTGTTACGAAGTTGTAAGGGTTAAAAGTTGACAAGTGATTTCTCATTTTTACAACACCTTTTTTTTTAAGGGACCACATCACATTTGAAGTCACTTTGAGGGGTCTATATGATAGAAAATACCCAAAAGTGACACCATTCTAAAAACTGCACCCCTCAAGATGCTCAAAACCACATTCAAGAAGTTTATTAACCCTTTACGTGCTTCACAGGAACTGTAGCAATGTGGAAGGAAAAAATTAAAATTTAACTTTTATGCAAAAAATTTACTTCAGAACCAATTTTTTATATTTTCACAAGTATTAAAAGAGAAAATGAACCACAAAGTTTGTTGTGCAATTTCTACTGAATACGCTGATACCCCATATGTAGGGGTATACCACTTTTTGGTGCCGGCAGAGGTCGCAAGGGAAGGAGTGCCGTTTGACTTTTTCAATGCAGAATTGGCTGGGTGCCATGTCGCGTTTGGAGAGCACCTGATGTGCATAAACAGTGGAAACCCCCAACAAGTGACCCCATTTTGGAAACTAGACCCATTAAGGAACTTATCTAGATGTGTGTTGAGCACTTTGAACCTCCAATGACATCATGCTAATGATTTCAACCTCCAAGTGCTTCACAGAGGTTTATAACGTAGAATCGTGAAAATAAAAAATCATTTTTTTCCTCAAAAATGATTTTTTAGCCCGTTATTTTTTATTTTCCCAAGGGTAACAGGAGAAATTGGATCACAAAAGTTGTTGTGCAGTTTTCCTGAGTACGCTGATACCCCATATGTGGGGGGAACCACTGTTTGGGCGCATGGGAGAGCTAGGAAGGGAAGGAGCGCCATTTTGTAGTGCAGACTTTGATGGAAGTTCTCGGGCGTCATGTTGTGTTTGCAGAGCCCTTGATGTGCCTAAACAGTAGAAACCCCTGCAAGTGACACAATTTTGGAAAACTAGACCCCCCAAAGAGCTTATCTAGATGTGTGGTGAGCACTTTGAACCCCCGAGTGCTTCACAGGAGTTTATAAATGCAGAGCCGTGAAAAAAAATAATTTTTAGCCAGCTATTTTTTATTTTCTCAAGTGTAACAGGAGAAATTAGAACCCCAAAATTGGTTTGCAATTTGTCCTGAGTACGCTGATACCCCATATGTTGGGGTAAACCACTATTTGGGGGCATGGCAGGGCTCGGAAGGGAGGGAGCACCATTTACTTTTTGAACGCATGTCATGTTTGGAGACCCCCTGATGTGCCTAATAGTGGAAACCCCTCAATTCTAGCTCCAACCCTAAAACCAACACACTCCTAACCCTAATCCCAATCTTAACTCTAATCCCAACCCTAATTCCAACATTAATTGTAACCCTGACCCTAATTGTAACCCTAACCCTAATTGTAACCCTAATTCCAACCCTAACCCTAATTATAATCTTAACCCTAGCCCTAACGGAAAAATGAAAATAAATATATTTTCTTTATTTTATTATATCTCCCTAACTAAGTTTATTTACTATTTTTTTTATTTTGATCACTGTGATATGGTTATAGGGTTTATCGCAGTGATCAAAATGTACCTTCACTGAATGAATGAATCTGCCGGCCGGCAGATTCGGCTGGTGCACTGCGCATGCGCCCACCATTTTTTTTTTCAAGAAGACGACGCTGGGAGCTGCGGGAGCCATGGGAGGACGGGGGGACACCGGGAGGTACAGGGACAGATCAGTGGACCCGGGGACCCTATTTCTCTCCCCTTGTCTTTTTTTGTGTTTTTTTGCAGTCGCCATTATATGGTTAATAACGGAGATCGCGAAAGCAGGGTCGGTAAGAACCAACCTGAATCATATTCTCTGGCGTCTCGGCTCCCCCTGGAAGCTGAGACCCCGGAGAAAATCCGACTCTGGGGGGCGCTATATACTTTCTCCACAGCGCCGTGAATTCACGGCGCTGTGGTTTAAGTACCCTTAACCACCGCCATTGAAAGGCGTATCGGCGGTCGTTAAGGGGTTAAGGCCATTCACTGTTATCTGGGTCACTACCTCCTGCTCAGGAAAGTAGCCCCAAAACAATGTTGTAAAAGTATGGCATGCAGAGATGGCCAGGACACAATGTCAAAGGCCTTTTCTGCATCAAGAGCCAACAACATTGAAGGGTATGTGACTGATCCTGAGCATATACAGTGGCTGCTATGAACTTTTGTTTAGTTTTAGCAGTGTCTACATCTAGGGGAGCCTTGTTGAGCTGGATTCAAAAGATGTGGTTGGTAGTTTTGAAGCCGAGTCACGAGGACTTTTGCCAGAAATTTATATCCTTGATTTAAGAAAGTGGAGGTTACATTAAGTCAGAGTGTGATGTTTGCATGATCGATCAACTTGTTGATATCAATATACAGGGTGGGCCATTTATATGGATACACCTAAATAAAACGGGAATGTAGCCCTTAACAGGGTAGATAAAGTCATGAAAGTCTGTTATGCTCTCCCACTAAAATGTTAATGGTCATAATTCATTTGCAACCAGACATGGCAGCATGCATCCATCAGATCATCAAAGATGTGGGTGCTGCTGCTGTCTTAGACTTTTAGTTTGGCTGGATATAACAGCTGGAACCTAATAATGTTGTCATGAAGGTTTCGACAAATGGACGAGAAGCCTTTGTTTTTGAGTGACCAAAGAAGAAAAGTACTGAAAGAGGAGGATACGTTTTTAACTCTTAATGAGTTAATCCGACTGTACGCTCTCAAGATTTGTTCTTTAATGGACAATTTTAGGAATCTGGAGATAACTGAATGTGGATAACCTCCTCCTTGTTCCCTTGGTGAACCTATGTGATGGGTTTTGTCAAACATCAGTGAGTTTGGAGTGATAGGAAGTTGCAAAGCTTGTATTAGATCAGTAGTGAGAGCAGTAGTTAGATTATCTCCAAAGATATTTTCTCGGACACTAATGAATCAGAGATCATTCCACCTGTCTCTATTTTCTAGGCCCCCTAACTTGTCACAAAGGGAAATTTCTTCTCTTAGACTATTGATGGATCCCTGAGCCAACGAGGTGATGGTAGTTTCACAATCATTGACCCTATTCTCCAGTTCAGCAATTTTTTGTGGATTTTTCAAAATCTGGGCTAAAGTCAAATTGACAGATGCAAGGAGGACATTTAATCTCTTATCAAAGAGCAGTAAGAGGAGTCTCGAGACTTCCTGAGCGACAGCAGCTGCTTTTAGGTTTTCTGTTGCAGGCGAAGCTGGAGGAGTCTGGTGTGGAGACATATTAGGCTGGGTATTGTCCTCACCAGTTAAATAGTTCAGGAAAGCTTCTGGATTTTTTAATGACAGTGTCATCTGAGATTTTGTCAGTAGTTGGTTACCTTTATTATTTCTGGAATTTTTTTTGGTAGGCTAGGTATTCCAAAACTGATCAAAAACTTAGGAAAAACGGAGTAGCAACAAGCCACAATAAATAAATAAACATGTAATATTTATTGAAAAAAATCACAATAAAAACAGATTGAACAAAATACACATACATACTGTACTTAGCAAATGGAGAAGACATGAATGTAGATAGGGGATGGATGTAGGGTCAAAAAATAATGAGACCTGGGAAAGCTGGGTGGGTAGATATCATAAATGCACATGGACAACACCAAATGAAAATCAATGTAAATACCAATGAGGTATATCCATGTGTCAGTACCATAACAAACCACAGCACCCATTCAATAGCTTACCCATAGAGGGTCCACACCGCTGTAGTCCCCCTGACAGCCCCTGCTTGAGAAAGGGGCTGCCAATTTTGTTGCTCTGACAATTATTTCTCCATGACTATTATATGATTGTGAGGAAGTCGTCAAAAAGAATGTATGAAATGTAAGGAGAGTAATTTTTTGCATAAGATATGAATTAACATTCGCCATTAACAACTCAGAAGAATGGCGTGTTAACAACAGCAGTAATTCAAAAATTGAAAGATATCTTTCCCCTGCTCCTGTTCATTTACTCTCCTCTTGCGTTGACTGGTGAAGCGAGGTGGCAGAATTTATGTAAGTTCAGGAAATGTATCGATAACTGGGCTGTAGTTTTGCACTAGAAATATAGATTCTTCAAATCACAAACAATAATGTTCAAATTAGAGAGTCAAGGTCTGATCTTACACAGAGAAAAAATAAAATGCTATTTCAGAGTCACTTACTTGTTGGCACTGCAGCGTGGCAAAGGGTCAGTATTTGTATATTAGCTGTAATCCAAAGTTCAAGGATCTGAGTTATAAATAAACTACTTTAGATGGTTGTGTTGCTCATCAAATTCAGCAGTATTGCTATGTAACTAGGGAGTTTTCTACTTAGAGAAAAGTTATAACTAGTTTATTGCCAATTTAGGATGTTACTGAACTGGAGCTAATTTTTCGGCCTTGGGACAACCTAAATAGAATGGCAAACCAAAAATAATTACCCAACAAGATACTAGGGGCACTTCCAAACTATGCCAGAAAACCTATGAAGAAGGGAAGCTCACGCCCAATCAAATTTATTTGAAAAATTCTTTATTAGTACAAAAAACAAAATGAATAACAAACACCTAAGTTAGGGGAAAACATATGCAAAGACTGCTACACATCTCAGGATAGTAAAAAACAGCCCTTCCAGCAAGCCTATCCTTAAACATTGAGGTGCCTGAGGACATCCAGTATCATAAGTATGCTATTGAAAAGGAAGGACAAAGTCCTAAGATAACGTACATACAGTACACATGCATTGGCTCATTGAATAAACAATAAAGGTGCCAAATATAACCACATTATATACATATTTCAAATATCCTTGTTTTGTACTGGTAGAATACTAGATTAAATCCTAAATGAAAACCAAGCCTATATTAAATGGGGAGTATGTCCATATCAGAAAAAAAAAACCATTTTGATTTCAAAGAAAGTGCCACAGGTCATTAATAAAGTGAAATAGTGCAACATCCATCATGAAGTGCAGTGCGGAAATAGGTGCCACTTAAATAGTGCGCACAGACAGTTCATGCTGGCATCAATACATCAATTACCTGAAACAATATTAAGGCAAAAGATAACCATGGTGCATGTAAAATAGGCTGTTAGATACAACCTGAGTGGTAGCAATGGCCCCCTATTTAAGTGACACACACAATTCAATCACCCGATGAATGAGCAGCAGTTTGCTCGTCTGTTTCTGACATGTTTACACCTATGGACTCTCTTCTGTGCTGCCAGGATTTATAAATGTGGATGCTACATACACAGTATGTGACACACACATATGTATATACATGTAGCACACACAAACATTCAGGCTCGGACTGGCCCATAGGGTAATAGGGGAATCCCGGGTGGGCCCCTGTGCAATGTGGGCCTCCAGCCCCACTGTATGGGGGAGTACTCAGCATAGTTCACTTGATTCACTCTGTACAGAAAAAAAACAGCATATCATCATTCAGTAACCAAACTACCCAGTTTATTATTATATAGAGATATGGATAAACTTGTGAATGAGGGTAGTGTAATATTTGTATGCAGGTAAAAAGTGGGCCCCCTAAAGTCAATGTTACTGGTGGGCCCTTAGCACCCCAGTCCGACACTGCACACATGTATAAACCTAGCACATACTGTACGCACACATATGTATAGAATGAGCAGATACATGCATACACACAGCACATACATACAGATACACGCATGCACATACATACAGATACACGCATGCACATACATACAGATACACGCATGCACATACATACAGATACCGCATGACATACATACAGATACACGCATGCACATACATACAGAGACATGCATTTACAGGCACATACATACAGAGACTTGAATGCACTGGCACATACATATAGATGCATGCTTATACATAGAGACATGCATGCACATGTAATGGTGTGGCAGGAGCTGTCATACGCATTCCCCACAATGTCCATGGGTGTACGTTAAATTGAAGTAATGTGAACGATGCTTACGTGTATCTAGATAATAGTATTGTAAATGTTATATTGCATATGGGTTTTACATCTACTGTCGTATATTTTGATGTTGTTACAAGAATAGGGAAAGATGTGAGGGATAAAATAAGAAGGTAGCTGTAGAATAGGATAGTATTGGGTGTAGTTTAGTGGGGCACAATAGAGATAGGAAATGAGAGTGCCAGTATAAGCATAGAATAAGGGGTTTTCCAGGTTGGGAGGAGCTAGAGATTGGTGTAGTGAAGCAGTGAGATAAATAAAATTGAAAAAAAATTTCACTTTTCCAGCTTGTGATGTGTTTTGCCTTAGAATATATAACTATTGGAAAAAAATAGTTAAAAGTTAAGTAATAATTAATATTTACCCTTATGCCCATATGTCTAGTTCTAAGTTGTTGTCATTTTTCATATCTTAATTCGTTATTTCGGACATTAGACTTTTATAGGTTTAGCAGCAATTTTTCTAATTTTCAGACTAATAACAGAAGCCTATTTTTAGTGGCCATTTAAGTGCCTTTTAGGGGACAATAAATTAGAATCACTGCCAATATCCCCAATGAACTAACACAAAGTGAAAAGAAAACTAAAAAATTACATGTTTTCCTTTAAAATGTAGTTTTCATTTCATGTGGAGTGAAAAAAAAACCAAAAACCACCTCACCCAATTTCTGCTGAACACTGCAATACCCCATATGTTGTTGTTCACTGCTATTCAGCTGCATGGCACGGCTCAGAAGTGAAAGAGCGCCGTTTGGCTTTGAAAGTTCAACTTTTGCTGGATTGATTTTCTTTTGCCCTGAGATATCAGTACACAGGAAACCCCAAAGAAGTGACCCCAAACTAAACCCTCCAAGACGTCCATCTAGGGGGGTAGTAAACATGAATATCCTACAGATGTTTAGCAGATTTGTTTACCATTGGTCTGAGAAAATGGAAATGATGTTTGTTCGGGCTCTCTCAGACCACCATATAAATCGGACGAGCGATATCCAATTTTTACCTGATAGAAGTCGGACCAATGTTACTCAATGGGACAGTGCAGATGACCGATTTTTCTCACTCTGGTACTCTTTGCTATTCATGAACTTTATATGCATTTATATTTGTATTTGCTTATGATCAGAAGACTACAATATATTATCCTCAATATATTGGAATTTCTAGGTTACTCCATTGATTTTATAAATGGAAGTATGATGAAGGGCTTTTCTTAATGCTCATGGGCTTCTTTTTTCTGTTTAATTACACAGGTTGTGTCTTCGATTCACACTGTGAATTTGATTAAATAACCGTATTGAATAAGCTTTGATATGAACTGCATGTATACATTTGTTTGCACTTATGATTGTCATGCTTGTTGTCCTTTTTGTCACTTTGTGATTATCAATATGTTTTTTAGGATTCTCATAGTGTATGTCTGATGAAGGTCGATGAGACCAAAACGTCATTTTTCTTATCCACAAATTATCCACTCGATTCAATGAATTTAATCTAAACAGAGTGCCGGATTCCTCTTGTATTATGAATTTTTTCACTGATAGAATCTGTGTGTGACAAAAATTGTGATTTCACTTTGAAATCAGATAGGTGCGAGAAAAAAATCGGATGTCGTACAGAGCCACAGTTTGCCATCTGATGTTTATGGAGTCATTGCACATGGATGACACATGGATGACAAAGGAGAAAAAAAATCGTTCAACTTTTCTGGATGAAAATCAGACTGATTTTTTTGTTATACGCTTGTGTGACCCGGATCTCACAATGTAGATTTAGCTCTTTTTTAAATTTCTACAAGAGGTAATAAGAAAAAATGAACCACATTATCACTCAATTTCTTTAAAGTGCGGCAATACCTTTCATTAGATTGTATACTACCATTTGGGAACACGGTGAGGTTGAGAAAGGAAAGAGTGCCATTTGTAGAGCAATTTTACCAGAATGCAATGTCGCTAAATTGCATGTGCAGAGTCCTTGACACACTAGTACAAAGGTAACCCTTCAGAAGTTACCTCATTTAGCAAACCACCTCTCAATTCTTGAGTTCAAAAAATAAATATGCATCAGGTGGCAAAGAGTGAAAATTGCATTTTTTTCCCTAATTTAAGTTTTTTTTTTTTCAATGTCAACTATGTGGCATAAGTGACATATTAATTTTATTTTGATTGACAGCATGATTAACAAGATATCAATGATATACGATATATCTGTTTATTTATATTTTGCTATGTCAGCACAATAAAAATACTTTATGAAAACACAAAAATAATTAATTTGGTGTTGGTGTTGGGTGGCCGCCATTGTTGCTGTGGTTTTATGCTGGTGGGGCGGCTCGGTCTGAAGACACCGAGCCGTCTGCACTGCCTGTACATTGCCATTGTGGCAGTGGTCGGCGCGCGGCTCTGCTCCATTATGGCAGTAGGACCCACTACGAGGTTTGCTGTGACATGGCAGTGGGCTTCATACAGTCTGATCAGAATGTTAAACTAAGAACCTCATGTTCAGTTATATACAGTACAGACCAAAAGTTTGGACACACTTTCTCATTCAAAGATTTTTCTGTATTTTCATGACTATGAAAATTGTAGAATCACACTGAAGGCATCAAAACTATGAATTAACACATGTGGAATTATACATTACACTTTACAAAAAAGTGTGAAACAACTGAAAATATGTCTTATATTCTAGGTTCTTCAAAGTAGCCACCTTTTGCTTTGATTACTGCTTTACACGCAGAAAAGGTGAACGGATGGACTATACATGCCTAGTTCCCACCGTGAAGCATGGAGGAGGAGGTGTGATGGTGTGGGGGTGCTTTGCTGGTGACACTGTTGGGGATTTATTCAAAATTGAAAGCATACTTGTTGTGAACACGTTGGCGGCGACTTCGTAGCTGGGGCTCCCTCTGGTGGTTGCTGAGGGTAATGAACCAATTGCTGAATGGCTTTCAGCTGGGTCCGATTGGTCTGATATAAGTGACCTGAACTCCCATCAGCCTTGCCGGTAATCAGTTGTTCTTCCAGGTCTTGGTTGGAGCTCAGCTTGCTTTCCTGCTATCATTCAGAGAAGTGATTTGCTGTTTTTTTTCCTCTGGTTGGATTTTCCTTGCTGGTCTGCTGCCTTGCAGTGGACTTCAGCCTGGTACCCTTTTGGGGCCTGGCTCTGCAATTGTGCTCAGTTTGTGTTTGCACTTTTGCTCTATTCCTGTGTCACTTTTTATTTGCTGAATTGCTGTGTGTTACACCAGAGATCTGATTTAGGTGGTTGAGATCGTGTGATCTCAGGTTTTTTGTTAATCAGAAGTGTTGGTATTTTTTTCAGGGTTTTTTGGGTTGCAGTCAGAATTCTTTCCTATACTTTTCTATCTAGACAGAATTGGGCCCCAGTGTTTGCTCATTCTATTTTCTGTCTGTGTTCGTATTTTCTCCTTGTCTAACTGCCATTATATGTTTGGGGGCTTCCTATTTCTTTGGGGGTTCTGCTACGGGGCAGTTAACTTTCATCTTTCTGTCTTTAGGTGTAGCTATCTCTCCGGCTGTGACGAGGCGTCTAGGATCACCGTAGGTATGCTCCACGGCTACTTCTAGTGTGGCTGTTAGTTTAGGGTTCTGCAACCCAGTAGTTTCCAGCCTCTCTGGTGTATTGCTACTTTGGCTATTTTTGCTATTTCTCCTCATTTACCAAAACATAACACATACTGAACCAGCATGGCTACCACAGCATCTTGCAGCGGCATGCTATTCCATCCGGTTTGCGTTTAGTTGGACCATCATTTATTTTTCAACAGGACAATGACCCCAAACACACCTCCAGACTGTGTAAGGGCTATTTGACCAAGAAGGAGAGTGTTGGGGTGCTACGCCAGATGACCTGGCCTCCACAGTCACCAGACCTGAACCCAATTGAGATGGTTTGGGGTGAGCTGGACCGCTCAATGCTTCAATTTTGAATAAATCCCCAAAAGTGTCACCAGCAAAGTACCCCCGCACCATCACACCACCTCCTCCATGCTTCACGGTGGGAACTAGGCATGTAGAGTCCATCCATTCACCTTTTCTGTGTGTACAGCAGTAATCAAAGCAAAAGGTGGCTACTTTGAAGAACCTAGAATATAAGACATATTTTCAGTTGTTTCACACTTTTTTGTAAAGTGTAATGTATAATTCCACACGTGTTACTTCATAGTTTTGATGCCTTCAGTGTGATTCTACAATTTTCATAGTCATGAAAATACAGAAAAATCTTTGAATGAGAAGGTGTGTCCAAATGTTTGGTCTGTACTGTATATTTTTGCCTAGTGGCATTAGGTGCTGTCCACTCCCCTTTTTTCAGCACAAAAATAGTTTTGCATTGCCATATTCTGAAAGACATTACCTTCTCGGTTTTTTTTATATGGAACTGCATGAGTTTTTATTAATTAGAAGGATGAGTTGTAGTTTCTTTTGGACCCTTATTGGGGTGAATGTGACTTTTTCATCATTTTTCGTTCAAACTTTATGAAAGACCAAATGAAATAAAAACAGCAATTCTGAATTGTTTTCATGGTTTTCACTCTGAAATAAACAAGATGCTAATTTTATAATTTGGGTCATTACTGACTCAATGATGCAAACTATGTATAGTTTATATTTTAGCACTTTTTTACAATAAAATAAAAAAAAATTATATTATGTGTTGCCATACTTTTAGAGCCAAAACGTTTTAATTTTGCTGTTGACGAAGCTGTATAAGGGATAGTTTTGCATGACAAACTGTAGTTTATATTGGTGCCATGTTGGTGTAAAGGAGACTTTTTGATCACTTTTTAGCACAGATTTTAAAGTTAAATAATCATAAAACAGCAATTTTGGCTGTTTTTGTTATGTTTTATACTGGAAGGGATAAAAATTGGGCTCATTTTGTAGATTGGGTCATTATGCAACATGGCAATTCCAAACATTTATTTATTTATATATTTTGCTTACAATAAAATCCCATTTAAAATGTTTTTTTCCGTTTCTATCACCATATTCTAAGAGCCAGAAAATCCAAAAATTGTAGATTTTTTTTGGCGGCAGTCCTATAAAACGGCTGATTGTTTTGTGCGCAAACTTCAATTTCAGTTGGTATAATTGGTATAATTTTTAAGCTCATGACTTTTTGACTGCTTTTTATTTATTGTTTCAATGTAGTGACCAAAAAATAGCAATTCTAATTTGTTTTTTTTTTTAATGATATTCTTCAAGAGAGCTAAGTGCCAAGTTAGTTTTACAGTTAAGGTGATTACAGGCGCAATGATAACATACATATGTGTAGTTTGTTTCTCACTAGTAAAGGATCTAAAATAAATACTGTATATCTATTTAAGTTTTGGGGGGTTGCATTTTTTTTTAAATTGTTCTAAACATTTTTAACTATGCAAGTGTAGTACATTAAACCCAGTCTTGATAGAAACAAGAGGAGATCACACATAATCTCTCTGCTGTCCCTGCAGCCTGTCGCCGAAGTCCCTAATCTCTTTCACACTGGCTTAAGTCTGGAAAGGAAGGGGTCATTTTACCAAGCTGCGTCTTGGCCTAGATAGCCGCTACAGAGGTGATTCAGGAACTATTTTAAAGCTGAGATTTAGTTTTAAATGATACAAGAATTATGGCTATGGTTGTGCCCAACTAGAAGTATAATGAGTTAAAGTGAGAGTAGTGAGTACAAGTTGCCACACACCTCTAGTTCTCATTTTGATCACTACTATCTTGGACTGAGTTGGCAATACAGTGATACTGAGGAGGAGGAAGTAAGGAGCTATAAAATTAGCTTTGAATTGCTGTAGCTGTGATTCAGGCTGAGGAATGACCATTAATAGCCAGGATATATCTAATTTGTCTTTGGCTACTGAGTTGCCACCCTGCAAGGATGTATATGATCCGTTCGTGGCAGGGAAAGGGTTAAAGGAATGGCCACTTTTTAAAGGCATGTTTTTTATTTATTTTTTACTTAAAGGGAATCTGTCACCTCGTTTTGCCGCTATAAGATGCGGCCACTGCCTTTCGGGGCTTATCTACAGCATTCTATAATGCTGTAGATAAGCCCCGGTCCAACCTTAAAGATAAGAAAAATAGGTTTCGTCATACTCACCCGGAGGGGCGGGCCGGTGCGGTTCGGTCCGTTGGGTGTCGCAGGTCCAGGTCCGGCAACTCCCATCTTCATGCGATGACGTCCTCCTACTTGCTTCATGTCGCGCTCCTGCGCAGGCGTACTGATCTGCCCTGTTGGAGGCAGAGCAAAGTACTGCAGTGTGCAGGCGCTGGGAAAGGTCAGAGGCTCAGCGCCTGCGCACTGCAGTACTTTGCTCTGCCTCCAACAGGGCAGATCAGTACGCCTGCGCAGGAGCGCGACATGAAGCAAGTAGGAGGACGACATCGCATGAAGATGGGAGGACCCGGACCTGCGACACCCATCAGACCAGACCGCCCCCCGGGTGAGTATAATAAATTTATTTTTCTTATCTTGCAGGATAGACCGGGGGCTTATCTACAGCATTATAGAATGCTGTAGATAAGCCATGAAAGGTGGTGGCCACATCTTATAGCGGCAAATAGAGGTGACAGGTTCCCTTTAATGCATGTATTTGGAGCTGAAAATCATTTTTCCAATTGAGTTTCTTTAAAAATGTTAAATTTAGAGGCTTTTGTTTTCCTGCACCTTCAATTTTGATAAAGTCTGTGGTGATAAATTAGCTGAGAGGAGCTCAGAAAAAAGACAGATAAGGTTTATACAGTCTCCCATCAGGCCATCAGAGCAAGCTCGCTGATGGATTCTTGGTTACCTCATTTTGCAGGCAGTAAAAGGCAGTGCATCACAGAGGCTATACAGGTAAAAAGTAGAACATTTTTAATGAATCCCAATTGAAAAGTTATTTTTAGTCCTAAATATCATGCATTTAAGTAACAAAACAATAAAAAGATATATCCTCAAAAGTGGATACCCGTAGAATCTGGATTTAAATGTCATAATGTGGGTGCTTTACAGGATAATTTCCAAAATTGTTATATGTGGTGTATATTAAAAATGCAAAAGAATCTTTATTACCCTTGTATTTTGTGAGAAATGTTTTAAAAGATATTTTTCAGGCCAAAGCACTACCCAATGATGATGGAAAATAAGAAATTTGTACTTAAAACTTACCCAGCAAGGAGCATTGATCATTTCATGAGGTCACACTATCATAATGGTTCATGTTCTAATCTGTATCCATGAAATATCTTTTTCCATCTTCCATTTTATCTCAGCTTTTATATCCAAACACTTACTATAAAACCTAAGAGAAAAATGAAAGCAGTGGTAAAGTCACAGAGAGCAGATACACTGCAGTTTTGAACTTTTGTGGTTTCTAAATGACCATTAATGTGTTGTTAACATTTCTGTCAGTAAAAGCCTTATATGACCATCCACGTAAACATTCCATGATGGAAATAAATTACGGTATGTGGCATGTGTGCAATCTTACAACTAAAGGAGAAGGTGGTCATGTGACCACATGTGTGCGATTGGAATACTTCTGGCCACATTCCGACTAGACATGTCTGGACTCATGCAATACAAGTGTACGTCTAGTCGGCATATGTATGCAAATCACAATCATGCGGTCACACACCTGGAGAATCCTCGCAGCGCATAGTGCACGTGATATGAGGATTTGCAAGTCTACAGTCACATAGATTGACTGCAGACTTGTACCCTAAGGTTGGACAACCCCTTTCATGACAGCTCTAATTTAGTGCTGGAGGTCTAGACCTCATTAACACATGTTTAAACGCATACACATGGTCTATTTTTGTAATTCGTGTGGTGGACGCTTTTTTTATCCTTTTGTCCATTTTTTGTATACATGTGACATACGTGTGAAATATGTGCTTCACGTATACGTAAATATCAGATGGTATTGTAATTAATGTTTTTTTATTTGAAAAATCTGTACAAATTCCTAATTTCCCCTTTTAAGGCTCCAAACCCCATTGATTTTCGTTCTGCAAGATTTTGTTTGTTTGTTTGTTTGTGGTGTTTGTTTGTGGTGTTTGTTTGTGCAATCATTGGAGTTCAGCCTCGGCATATTGGAGTTCAACCTTGCCTTATTGTTGTAACCCGATTTGTCACTTGTGCTTACAACATGGTGGGCTACCTGTTACAAATCTGCCAACCATGTTTATGAATGTTCCCACATGAGATTCCGAGGATGTGGTGACCTGTATGATGAATTATCAGTCCTAAAAGCTAGGAGGTGGAGTGAAGTTTGAAGTGCCCTTTGCCCCGGAGAAGCTCCTGCACAAGCCACTAAGTATTCATGGGGCCAATCTATAAAAGGTAAAATGTTGCAGGCATTGTAATAAAAGACCACATGCACTTTGGTTAAAGAACACATTTTATCTGTCAATGGAAATTTCAAACATTAAACACTAAAAAATTACATCAAATAAATACAATAAATACAAAGAAGCTGAGTGGGGTAAACTGGGATTTACAAATTTTAATATTCTCCTTTCCCAAGAAATCTTTGGAGTTTCGAGGCATGGAAGGTCTCTCATTCCTGGGATGATGGCTGTGTTTGCATGTTTGAGGGGTGAATTTAAGAGGGAATTTGGTAACTCAGGAAAGATGGGTGACTATGTTTGGTGTACTAATTGTTATGGCCCAGCATGGGGATGGTCAGAGGGATAAGGGTAAGTGTTGTAAGGTGTTAACGAGACTGTCCTGTATTGATGTGCATATGTTAATGTATTGTTATACAAATGTATATTGTTATATGGTAGGGAAAGCGTAGTACCCCAGTTGGTCCACTAGATGTTGGTAGTGTGATGCTCAGCATGTAAATAGTTAAAGTAGGAGGAGCTAACTGGTTAAGCCGGGGAACATCCCACATTTTAGTCAGTTGGGCTAGGTAGCCCTGTAATGTTTAACCCCTTAACGACCAAGCCATTTTGTAGGTTAAAGACCAGGCCAATTTTTACAATTCTGACCACTGTCACTTTATGTGCTTATAACTCTGGAACGCTTCAACGGATCTTGGCGATTCTGAGAATGTTTTCTCGTGACATATTATACTTCATGATAGTGGTAAAATTTCTTCAATATAACTTGCGTTTATTTATGAAAAAAACGGAAATATGGCAAAAAATTTGAAAATTTTGCAATTTTCAAACTTTTATTTTTATGCCATTAAATCAGAGAGATATGTCACAAAAAAATAGTTAATAAATAACATTTTCCACATCTCTACTTTACATCAGCACAATTTTGGAACCAAAATTTTTTTTTGTTAGGAAGTTATAAGTGTTAAAAGTGACAAGCAATTTCTCATTTTTCCAACAAAATTTACAAAACCATTTTTTTTAGGGACCACCTCACATTTGAAGTGAATTTAAGGGGTCAATATGACAGAAAATACCCAAAAGTGACACCATTCTAAAAACTGCACCCCTCAAGGTGTTCAAAGCCACATTCAAGAAGTTTATTAACCCTTTAGGTACTTCACAAGAATTGAAGCAATGTGGAAGGAAAAAATGAACATTTAACTTTTTTTCCCAAAATTTTTCTTCGACACAATTTTTTAAAATTTTGTCAAGGGTATCAGTAGAAAATGAACCACAATATTTGTTGTACAATTTCTCCTGAGTACACCGATACCCCATGTGTGGGGGTAAACCACTATTTGGGCACATGGCAGAGCTCGGAAGGGAAGCAGCGCCATTTGACTTTTTTGGCTGGAATTGAGATTGGACGCCATGTCGAATTTGGAGAGTCTCTGTGTGCCTAAACAGTGGAAACCCCCCACAAGTGACCCCATTTTGGAAACTAGACCCCCAAGGAACTTATCTAAATGTGTTGTGAGAGCTTTGAATCCCCAAGGGCTTCACAGAAGGTTATAACGTAGAGCCGTAAAATTAAAAAATCATATTTTTTCCACAAAAATGATCTTTTCATCCCAATTTTTATTTTCCAAAGGATAAAAGGACCCCAAAAGTTATTGTGCAATTAGTCCTGAGTACGCTGATACCCCATATGTGGGGGTAAACCACTATTTGGGCGCATGGCAGAGCTCGGAAGGGAAGCAACGCCATTTGACTTTTTGGCTGGAATTGAGATTGTACGCCATGTCGCATTTGGAGAGTCCCTGTGTGCCTAAACAGTGGAAACCCCCCACAAGTGACCCCATTTTGGAAACTAGACCCCCCAAGGAACTTATCTAAATGTGTTGTGAGAGCTTTGAACCCCAAGGGCTTCACAGAAGGTTATAACGTAGAGCTGTAAAATTAAAAAAATCATATCTTTTCCACAAAAATGATCTTTCCCCCCCAATTTTTATTTTCCAAAGGGTAACAGAACCCCAAAAGTTATTGTGCAATTTGTCCTGAGTACGCTGATACCCCATGTGTGGGGGTAAACCACTATTTTGACGCATGGCAGAGATCGGAAGGGAAGGAGCACCGTTTTTAAATGTAGACTTTGATGGAATGGTCTGCTGGTGTCATGTCACGTTTGGAGAGCCCCTGATGTGCCTAAACAGTAGAAACCCCCCACAAGTGACTCCATTTTGGAAACTAGACCCCCCAAGGAACTTATCTAGATGGTGGTGAGCACTTTGAACCCCCAAGTGCTTCACAGAAGTTTATAACGTAGAGCCGTGAAAATAAAAAAAAATCATATTTTTTTCCACAAAAATAATCTTTTTGCCCCCAAATTTTTATTTTTATAAGGGTGACAGGAGAAATAGGGCCCCAAAAGTCGAAGTGCATTTTGTCCTGAGTACGCTGATACCCCATATGTGGGGGGGAACCACTGTGATCTCCTTACTGCGATCTTTGGGAGGCAGAATGAACAAATCCACAAAAGGTGAAGAATTGGTTTTCTTTTTTACGCCGTTCCTCGTGCGGTATTAGTGATTAGGCGACTTTATTTTTCGGGTCGGTGCGATTACAGCGATACCAGATTTATACCCTTTTTTCATGTTTAACTTCTGTCACACTCTAAAAGACGCTTTTTTTTGTAATAATTTTTTGTAAGAAATTTTTGCATCGCCGTATTTTGAGAGCTATAATTTTTCCATATTTCGGCCGACAGAGTTATCTGTGGGCTTATTTTTTGCGGAACGAGCTGACGTTTTTATTGGTACCATATTCGGGCACATAACGTTTTTTGATCGCTTCCTATTCTGATTTTTGTGGAAGCAGAATGAACAAAAAACAGCAATTCAGGAATTTTTTTTTTTTCCCTCCGTTCCGCGTGTGGTAAAATTGATAAAGCAGCTTTATTCTTCGGGTCACTACGATTACAGTGATACCTCATTTATATTTTTTTTTATGCTTTGGTGTTTTTTACACAATAAAAAATTTTATAGAAAAAATAATTATTTTTGCATCAGTTTATTCCGCGAGCTATAACTTTTTATTTTTTCGCTGATGATGCTGTATAGTGGCTTGTTTTTTGCGGACAAGATGACGTTTTCAGCGATACCATGGTTATTTATATCCCACTTTTTGATCGCGTGTTATTGCACTTTTTCCAAGCGGTATGATTATACCGCTTGGAAAAAGTATAATTTACTACTTTTTTGTGTTTTTTTTTACGGCTTTCACTGAAGGGGTTAACTAGGGTTACGCTTTTATAGACGGGATTTTTTTGGATGCAGCGATACCAAACATGTGTATTCTTTTTGTCTTTTGTTTTTTTTATTACATAAAAATGTGTATTTTTTAGGGGATTTTTTTTAAAATTATTTTTTAATATTTTTTTACAATTTTTTAAAAAAATGCTTTTTTTTAACTAATCCCTTTATGGGACTTTCACTTTTTTACTTTTTATTGCAGTTACAATGCATTGCAATGCTCCAGCATTGCAATGCATTGCAATGCATTGTAACTATAGTGAAAGCTGCTGTGACCATGATCACAGCAGCTTTCCATAGCTAGATGACCCGGAGGTTGTCATGACAACCCCCGGGTCATCAAGGCATAGATCGGGCCCTGCAAATACATTGCAGGGCGCCGATCTGAGGCAGAGGGAGCTCCCGACCCTCTGCCTTCCCCCCTGAGCGCTGTGATCGCGCTCGATCGCAGCAGTCAGGGGGTTAACAGCCAGGGGCGGTGGGGGCGCCGCTCCTGGCTGTCAGTGCAGGAAGCTTGGCCACTGCAGCGCCAAGCTCTTGCACTGATCGCGCTGAAGATGCTGAAATTTCAGCATCTCCTGCGCGATCGCTGCTGTGTTTGGTCAGTCAGATTGACTGACCAATCACAGCGCTGTAGGTGCGGGGACCGACGGCAAAGGTCCCCGCACCGCTTGCCGTGCCTGTCAGCTGTCATAGACAGCTGTCGGCACTGAACTACCACTGCGTGTTTACACGCAGTGGTAGTTCAAAGGCATGACGTGCACAGTCCGTCAAGGTGCCAAAACTGACACCTTGCCATGACGGACTGTGCACGTCAATGGACATTAAGGGGTTAAGGAAGAGCCCAGCCATCCATAGCACAGGTCAGGACAACAACAAGCCAGGAAAACAGCAAGATAGAGCTACAGTGGGCTACAGCAGTGTGGTACAGAAGCTGAAGGAAAGGCCAGGAGAGTACAGGGATGCAGGAGACTCCATGAAGTGTCAGCTTATTGCATGGACTGATGCCCTCAGTACCGGGGCTAAACGGCTGAGGGAGTCCCCAACCGCAGTGAGTGTGAGCAGGGAGGATGCTGCATCACTGTTAAAGGTGGTAGGTCCCTGCAATGTACTGGAAGCCGTAGAAAGTACCTCAGGAGAAGCTAAGGCAGTACAGAAGGGCAGGTCGCTCGTTATGTGGCAACTGACTTCGAGTAGAGATGATCTGATGTCTGGGGCGAAACAGACAGAGGAGTGTCTAACCGTGGCAGAGTCAAACAGGAAGGACGCTGATAGACTGACTGGGACGGTCCGACCCGGGTATGTGCCGTGTAGCTAAGGATGTGCTGTGTAAAGAAACTAGTAAAGTCATTCAGTTAAAAGTTGCAATGGACTGTGCCTCAGTTTATGTGAAATCGTCTGAAGCGAGTCCACTGCAACAGAGAGGAGACTCTGAAGGATTTGTACCTGGAGCTACAGGTATGCTGACAGAGAACTGTCATGCCTATGTGAGGGGATGCCCCAGAGTCCTCGTCCACGACTACAGTCCTGGCTGAACCTTACAGGGTCATAGGTATTTTGAGAAGCATAATCAATTTTGGGGAAGAGCAGGATAAAGAGAGGGTTACGTGTATGCCTGCTGAGCCAAAGCTGTAACATCCATTAGATGCACCAATTATAGCGCTTTGCCCGGCTGTGATTTGTCAAAAATCACAGCTGATATCAAGTTCTGGAGTTAGTATTGGAAAAGTGTCTATCAGACACCTCCATTACTAACCCAGTAATAAAAAGACAAAAACACACACAGAAAAAAAACTTTATTTGAATCAAGACTCCCCCACACTATCTCTGTTTCACCAATTTTTCAGAAAAAAAATCTCAAGTAGGTCCGCTGTAGTCCTGGGAATCTGATGTAGTCCAAGAACAGATACCTGAAAAACAGAGACAGTCCCTCGTTCACCATCTTAGTTGTAAACCTCAAAGGTCCGATGTAGTTCACGTTCCCCAAATCCATCTCCAGCGTCTGGGAATAACAGTAGCGCTCCTGCTTTTCACAGGCGCCGGGTACTGACGTCAATGCTCATCAGTGTCGCTGGCTTACGCTGCACTGAGTGAGACATGTCTGCTCTCCCGTTGATGTGGGCTGGTATTTTTAGGTTGTGATGACCTTCTCAGCCTTATAATAGCAGCTCTCTGCTTTACCTTGGCTGTTTTTTTAAGTTATTTATTTATTAGGTTAAGCAAAGCTAAACACCCTTTAGTGCCACATGAAAGGCACTAAAGGGTGCAAGTGTACAAGTGTATATATGGGAGTGGGGCATTACTGAACTCTTTGCTTTGGGCAACTTCCTGTTTGCTCTGCTGTCTGTACCTATGATATGTTTGTGCAGATGCGTTTTTGGGGCGTGTTTACGCTGTGTAAACGCACTTACAATGCACATGCTTTTTTTAACTGCAAATTTTCTGCACGTAATGTAAGTCTATGGGGAAATTCTGCACAGAAGTCTCAGTGTCTGCGCAAGAGAAATTGACATACTGCGGCTTGGAAACACGCTCCGCAGGTCAGTTTATGCAGCGTGAAAAAGAAGCACAGTGGGCAAAAGATTTCTATTTATCCCATCCACTGTGCTTGTATTGTTCAACGCAGTGTATTACAACTCTAGTAATACTGATCGTGGGCAAGCAGACTTACATTCCATGCTTACTATACAATGAGAGCTCAATATAGTTGCACATTATCCACACTTTGATTGTATGCTTTTTCTGAATACAATGTGCACACGTCAGGCAATGTAGGCCCCATTAGTAGTGGTAGCGCACTTCTAATGTAAAAAGTGGTATATGGATAAGCTCTGTACACCCGCTGCATGAGTTCAGACAATCTGAATGGTAATGGGTAACACATTTTGGGCCAATAGAATCAGTTTTAAATTTAGATTACATTCAATGATCCCACTGGGAGTGTGCAAATTTTTTAGGTATGGCAATGTAATGGAAAATGTGTTAATGGAGATCATAATTTACTGTGTTTGCATTATAGTAGGCAGCTAAAACTGTCAGCTACTAAAGTTAACCAAGGACTTGCCCGAAAAAAGACAAAATACATTTTCTCAGCCAAAAGGAACAAACATGGTTTGCTTGTTTGGTAGGTGGAAAGGCACTTTTTATCCATGCTGCCGGAAAAAAATGGACACGTCTCCATGTTTTTTTGCATGAACACACAAACCATGAAGAACACAGACATGTGAATAACAGCATAAATTGTAATGGTTACATGTTCTATTCTTGAAAAATACGGATAGAACACATACGTGCAACATGGACGTTTGAATGAGGCCTAAGGCAGGATAGCAAAACTGTTGTAAACACAAAAAAAGTTTTCATGCATCAACCCACTATCAGGGGAAAGGTGTAGTACTCTTTGCATCCAGTATGGATTCCCACATGATAGTCTTCAGCCTGTTACAGGGAAGCTGCCATCAGAAAATAACCTATTTTTTAACCCCTTACCATTATGCTCATTGTCGGTGAGAGGAAGCATCTAGGATCCTGGGTCTAACCTGCTGCATGATTAGAAAGCACAGATGACTGATACCCTTTTGATAAGGTTCTTGTAAGGGGGCAGTGCAGCACTGGTGAGTTTAGCTGTGTCACATTACAAACCCTTCTATCATCTCTCCTCCTCTCTTAGTACTGTCACCTCTGCTATACTGCCCCTTCTCCCACACTGCCCATCCAGAGATGTATCAGTATCACACTTTTGTCTGTTGTGCTGAGCTTGTACTCATTCTGCAGTGAAACCAGACCAGGGTGTCATTATACATCTCACTCTGATGTAGTCCACAAGAACCAGGTTTATCCTATGTGAGAAGGAATGACAGCCTGCTTTGATTTCACTGCAAGATGATTGAGCAAAGCAGACATGTGGTTACTGACACACTCAATAATCTGGAGAGCTGACAGAGGGGTTTGTAATATGACACAGCTAAACTCTGCTACTTCTCCCCCACATTGACTCACCCAGTAGGTTAGACCACGAGATCAGGGGTTGTATCATTATATCTTACAAATTCAGAAATCTGCTCTAACCTATAGTAAGGGTATGTACTTCTTTCCTTTGAGCATTGTTACCTGCTTGTGATTGGCCAGCTACACTTGTCCCCTACATCGGGTGGGCTTGTGTGTGTATGACTCATCAGCATAGGGGCATTTCGGACACTCAGTGTCAGACATCAAGGAGCGGGGGCGCATCACTCGTATATTTGTTTAGGGTGCCAACCTCCGCTGATAGGCAGGTACAGAGCTTAGGCAATTTATCTTAAGGGTATCCACACTAAACAACATCGCTAACGGGATCGCTAAAAAAGTCACTATTTAGCGATCCCGTTAGCGATGTTGTTGTGTGCGGCATGCAGCAACGACGTGGCCCCTGCTGTGATCTCGTCCGTCGTCCTGATCGTTCCGGACCCTATTCTGATCGTCGGCGTCCCGCTGGGTAAGTATATATCGCTGAGTGTGGCACCTTTTTTAGCGATTTAGCGGTACTTTTGTACCGCTAAAGTCGTTAAGGAGATCGCTAACCGCGATAGCGTCCTTAACGACATCGCTAAATGTGGCCGACACTAGCGATATTGTAAACAATCCCGCTAGCGATCTCATTAGTATGCGACGCTAACGAGATGTTAGCGGGATCGTGTAGTGTGGCAGTACCTTTAGAGTGTACTCAGAGAGCACGGTTATATGTGTACGGTGTTTGTTGCTTGTCTTTTGTTTTTTAATCTAAAATTTTAAAGTTACATTTTGTCTTTGATATCTAAATTTTGGGGTTTTCTCTTGTTAGTCTTTTTTGATTTGTAACCCCCATAAGCCAACAATTGCAAAAATTTCTTAACTGATTAGGTGCAAAATACTTTGAATGCTAATATCAAACAGCCACTGTTACATCCTGTGTCCAGTTCAACATGAAAAGTCTTGTGAAAGGTCCTCTTTAACAGTGGCGTTTGTGTCTGCCACCTACAAAATATTTAGCATCAGCAGCCATTGCCATAGCTACGGATCTACAATGCTATATAGAGCTGGAGATTCTGCTTGCCCTTTAGTACTTTTTTCGAAACTCGCGGGGACCAGCGATTAGCTATTTTGTAGTGCAAAAATCGCTAACATAGCTCGTTACATCCAAAGTGCCATTAAATGAACAATCCCTACAGTGACGTTATTGTGACGCTACGATTTATAGTTGGCATACCAATAGACTGGATGTCAGTATGAAACGGACAGGTATAATCAAACATATGTATCAGCAAACAAACAGTGAAGTATAAAAAACATAGGACTAAGTAAATAAAGTGGAAAATACATTAAAAGTTCTTTATTAATAAATACAAAATAAGTATACATATGACTCCATTATATATGTTAAGCCACTGAACTATAAAACTAGCAAGTTAGCATGTCACTTAACTCACCCGTTGAATTTTGTATTAAAAAAAAAATACTGTTTTTAGATCACCTACCCTCCAAAAAAGTGGGCTTGCTATAACTCATGTGTGTTATATGAAGAGCTAGTTTTAGCCGTTTTTTTTTATTATTATTGAAACCACTATGAGTTTCAACATGTATATTTTATTTATTACCTGTACATACAGTTGAATCCCGAAGTTTACATACACTATATAAAAAAGACACATCTGCATGTTTTTCTTAATGTCTGACATGAAATCAGAATAAACCTTTCCCGTTTTGGGTCAATTAGGATTACTATAAAAGGTTTACTCTGATTTCATGTCAGATATTGAGAAAAACATGCATATCTGTCTTTTTTAGTGTTTGTAAACTTCTGACTTCAACTGTGCTTTGTATATTTTGCCTTTCCCTTTGTTGTGATTTTGATTTTGCCTTAGTTTTGTCACATGAAGATCCCACATTATCGACCAACAATGTCATGAAGCTATGTTATTTTGGTTTGCACAATATAAATTTCTATTACTTCACATGGTGGAGTGCCGGGTTATATGCGAAAAATCTAAACAAAGTGGAACGCTACTTGGCACCTGACTACCAAGTGTGCCATATATCTTCTAAATATGATTGGTCAACATCATACAGGGGAAAAGGTAAGGTACACACCCCTAGAGAAAAATTTCTGGTAATGCTCCCTTTGACATAACATAAATTATAACCTACACTTTACAAGCTAATATCAATACAATGAAGAGGAGAAATTAAAAAGTAAAACATATTTTATTCTGCTCAGCAGCCACTATTTCAGGATATGGTCGGTTTAAAGCCCCCCAAGAAGTTTAGACTAATGTTGGCTGAACCTGCAGATATTATTGGGTTCAGCTGACAAAAATGTGTATGGGAGCTCTAAAAAATTAATTGCCAGGACATATATTGTCTCCCATAGAGATCAAAGGAGCACTTGTATGGTCATGTATGGGATAGTTAGCTGAAATAGCTGCTGGCCGAACATCAATTGATGAATATGCCTGGTTGACTGTGTAGACAGTCCATCAGGGTGTGTTTTATGGCATCTGGAATGAATATTTGAAAGAATGAACTTTCAGTGCAGCGACCAGGCAGCTTCACAGGAGAGAGCGGCGGCTGTAAACACACCCTGACACTGACTGATAGACGGCTCTGCACTGGCACACAGTGTACTGAGCATTGACTGTAACCCTGCTGTGGACTCCTGTATGACTGAAAGTCAATGGCTCCTGGGAGGAATAAATTTAATTTTCTCCCGGGTGCTGAACTTTCAGTGCAGTGGTCAGGCACCTTCCTAACGCTATCAACCTGCAGATTAACCATATATCCAGGGTTGGACATATCATTGGTGCAACCTGTGCAGCCTCATAGGGGACCAAGATGTACGTAGGCCCATTTTGTCCTTTCAAGCAGGTGGAATTGTACATTATGATGGAATGCAAAGGCCCTTATACTGTTCTTGCACGGGGACCTCTTCTGTCTTTGTCCACGAGACATGCAGCCACGGGGACTCAAACATATTATTAGAGCATGCTGAAGACATTCTGTTTCACCTGAGCATTTTGGGATAACACCTTATCTGAGCACGTTCCCCAGGGGCATATCTGGGGGGGGGGCAGCCGGGGCACGTGCCCCGGGCGCAGCCTCCAGGGGGGCGCAGTCGGGCCGCCTATGCGGTGGTCCGCAGTGTCTCCCCTGCGGCTGCTTTCTGCCGCCCCCGGCCTGAGAGTCGGCGGCTCCCTGTGTCGGCTGTCAAGCTGACAGCCGGCGCAGAGAAGCTGCTGCGTGCCGCTCCCAGGGATCAATTGCACAATTGGACGCCAGTACAATTGAAGCTCTGACCGCCGGGTCAGAGCGACGTCTGCAGCGTGATCAGATCATGTGATCACGCCGCTGACGTCACTCGCCATCGGCGCCCAGAAGGGTGAAGATTTGTGGTGAGTGTGCTCCATTATGGAGCTGAAGAAGATAAATGGGGGACATACTGTGTGTGTATGCGGGGGGGATTTAGAGTGGGGATGTGGGTTCTTTTATGTGTGGGGGGATTTGGAGTGGGGATGGGGGATACATTATGTGTGGGGGGGATTTGGAGTGGGGATGTGGGTTCTTTTATGTGTGGGGGAGTTTGGAGTGGGGATGGGGGATACATTATGTGTGGGGGGGATTTGGAGTGGGGATGTGGGTTCTTTTATGTGTGGGGGGGTTTGGAGTGGGGATAGGGGGATACATTATGTGTGGGGGGATTTAGAGTGGGGATGTGGGTTCTTTTATGTGTGGGGGGTTTGGAGTGGGGATGGGGGATACATTATGTGTGGGGATTTGGAGTGGGGATGTGGGTTATTTTATGTGTGGGGGGTTTGGAGTGGGGATGGGGGATACATTATGTGTGGGGGGATTTGGAGTGGGGATGTGGGTTCTTTTATGTGTGGGGGGATTTGGAGTGGGGATGGGGTTATTTTATGTGTGGGGGATTTAGAGTGGCGATGGGGGTTATTTTACGTGTGGGGGGATTTGGAGTGGCAATGGGGGGTTATTGTATGTGTGGGGGGATTTGGAGTGGGGATGGGGGGTTATTTTATGTGTGGGGGGATTTGGAGTGGCGATGGGGGTTATTTTATATGTGGGGGGATTTGGAGTGGCGATGGGGGGTTATTTTATGTGTGGGGGGATTTGGAGTGGCGATGGGGGGTTATTATATGTGTGGAGAGATTTGGAGTGGGGATGGGGGGTTATTTTGTGTGGGGGATTTGGAGTGGCGATGGGGGGTTATTTTATGTGTGGGGGGATTTAGAGTGGCGATGGGGGGTTATTGTATGTGTGGGGGGATTTGGAGAGGGGATGGGGGGTCATTTTATGTGTGGGGGATTTGGAGTGGGGATGGGGGGTTATTTTATGTGTGGGGGGATTTGGAGTGGCAATTGGGGGTTATTTTATGTGTGGGGGATTTGGAGTGGGGATGGGGGGTACTTAATGTGCGTGGGGGATTTGAAGTGAGGATGGGGGGATTTAGTGTGTGTGGGGGATTTGGAGTGGGGATAGGGGATACTTAATGCGTGTGGGGATTTGGAGTGGGGATGGGGGGATTTAATGTGTGTGGGGGGGTTTGGAGTGAGGATGGGGGCATTTAATATGTGTGGGGGGATTTGAGGGTACTGAAGAGTATGTATGAGGAAACAGTATGGGGGATGGTTGCAGACAGTATGGGAGCGAACGGGTGAATGTATGTGGACACAGTATGGGGAGTGAGGGTGATGGGAAGTGTGCAGACACAGTATGGGAGTGAGGGGTATGTGTGAGCAGACAGTATAGAGAGTGAGGGGGTAAATATATGAGGAGACAGTATGCTGAACAGGGGGGATGTGAGAGGAGACAGTATGAGGAGGGAGGGGAATAGTGTGAGGCGACAGTATATTGCAGATATTTTTATTTAGGGGCATTATAATGACTCTTCTGTCTTTAAGGGCATCGTGTGGAGAGTTGGTGCAGAAGAGGGAGAAGATGGAGGTCTGCAGAGACGGCTGTGGATGAGACAACTCATCATGGGATCTGGACAAGATGAAGAAAAGGAGAACGACTCCAGAGACGACGTGATCTATAAGGTACCTGGATGTAAATATTAATTGTGATACTGACTAATTCTCATGTCTTTATTTGTTAGGAGCATTAAAGGAGTTCTCCAGGTTTGTGCTGAGTCTGCAGTCACATAGAATAACTGCAGACTCAGCACAAACCTGGACAGCCCCTTTAATGCTCCTAACATAAATAAAAACATGAGAATTAGTAAATTTCATAATTCTCACAGTGCTCACTGCACGCTGTTAGGATTCTCTCGTGCCGGTAATTTACATACATGCGGTCACATGCTGACTAGACATGTGTGGCCTCACTCAACGAAAATGAACGGAGCGAGGCCGGGCACGTCTAGTCGGAATGTGGCCAGAAGTATATAAATCACATGCTTGTGCTGACATGACCGTGTACTCTTGCCACCGGTAAGGGAGAACCCTAAAAGTGTGCAGTGCATTCGTTGTGAGAATTCAGAAGCTGCAATGTCAGGATTCAGCTCTGCAGGTTCCAGCAGTCGTCACATGGACACTTCACTCATATGTGATTTTTATACTTATGGTCCTGTGACAACGAGCTTCTCCTCGGCTTCTCTCAGTTTTTCACTGAACATTGAGAGCATTAGGAAGAGCAGCTCGTGGGTACATGACTATTAGTGTGCAAATCGCATGTGTGCGGGGGGGGGGGGGCGCCAAAACGAATTCTTGCCCCGGGTGCTAGAAAGCCTAGATACACCTCTGACGTTTCCTCATCACTCGTGTTTATCTTACCCAGAAATCAGCAATTATTCTACTGTTGAATAAAACCTCCGGGCACTATCCATTTGCCTTCACAGAAGACCATCTTGTTTCACTGATTACATACAATGTTGCAAATGGGGCTGACCTTACCAGTAGGGAAATAATGATTTCCGCTCCTGACTGCAACTGATAACATTATGAACAGAAAGGCAGGGATATGAGAATCAAGCCATAGCTGGAAACCAAGGTGCTTTGCCTTCAGATCCTGCTCTAATTTTTTACAATTGCATCCGCTCATTTCTAAATCTGGTCTTTGATCAAGGTTGTCAGAATTCATTGCTTTTCCGCAGACCTCTTATACATGCATACATCAGTGTATTAATACACATATAACCAGGCATCTACAAATCATTAGGCATAAGCTCGGATGGAAAACATGACTTATTCATTGGCTCCTGTGCTATGTTCCTCCAGTCCTCTCACTCTTCACTTTCTGCTGTATTCCTTGATCTTTTTCATTTCTCTCCTCCCCTCCTCCCTTTTAGAGAAGCTGCAATTTGCTGTTGACATTTGAGAAATTACAATGCTCCGAGTTGGGCTCTGACATGCTGCTTGGAATATCCCCAGCTGTTTTCCAATCCCAATTCTCTTTTGCACCACTTAACACTTTGTTTGCTAACAAACTTTCTGTTATTGAACATGCTATGTTATTAAAATGCCATAAAACTCAGATTTTACGGGCAGCACTTATGCAAATTTGATAGGTAAAGATGATTACCCCCCTTGATTTCACACTAATATTGATAATCACTGCTACCAAATTTATAATGAAATAGATTTGAACTCCAGTTGCTTAGATTGAAACACACATCAGTCTATAGACAAGTTATGTAAACCAAAATTAGGCTACGTTCACACCGCCATATGATGTCAGTAGTTACTACCTTTTCTTAGCTATAATGCACAGCTGCAGCATTATCCTTGACATCAACATGATAGTGACATCAACAAAGCACCAACAGACTTGTAAGTCAAAGTTCGTATCATAATACAGACAAAGCATCAAAGCAATGAACATATTTGAGTATGGCACATTCCTACTAGTGTTGAGCGATAGTGCTCGATATCTAAAAATATCGTATCGAAATTGTATCGCCGATATCACTAAATATCGTCGATATCCGATTTCGATAGCGGAAGTCCCATGTAAGTCTATGGGAACAAAATATCGCAACAAAAAAACCCCTTTCTTACGTTGTAAACACAAAATATACACACATAGAATACATATATATATACAGTGCCTACAAGTAGTATTCAACCCCCTGCAGATTTAGCTGGTTTGATAAGATGCAAATAAGTTAGAGCCTTCAAACTGCAAACGAGAGTAGGATTTATTAACAGAAGCATAAATCTTACAAAACAAAAAGTTATGTTGCTCAGTTGAATTTTAATAAATTTTAAACATAAAAGTGTGGGTCAATTATTATACAACCCCTATGTTTAATATTTCGTGGAATAACCCTTGTTTGCAATTACAGCTAATAATCGTCTTTTATAAGACCTGATCAGGCCGGCACAGGTCTGTGGAGTTATCTTGGCCCACTCCTCCATGCAGATCTTCTCCAAGTTATCTAGGTTCTTTGGATGTCTCATGTGGACTTTAATCTTGAGCTCCTTCCACAAGTTTTCAATTGGGTTAAGGTCAGGAGACTGACTAGGCCACTCCAACACCTTGACTTTTTCCCTCTTGAACCAGGCCTTGGTTTTCTTGGCTGTGTGCTTTGGGTCGTTGTCTTGTTGGAAGATGAAATTACGACCCATCTTAAGATCCTTGATGGAGGAGCGGAGGTTCTTGGCCAAAATCTCCAGGTAGGCCGTGCTATCCATCCTCCCATGGATGCGGACCAGATGGCCAGGCCCCTTGGCTGAGAAACAGCCCCACAGCATGATGCCGCCACCACCATGCTTGACTGTAGGGATGGTATTCTTGGGGTCGTATGCAGTGCCATCCAGTCTCCAAACGTCACGTGTGTGGTTGGCACCAAAGATCTCGATCTTGGTCTCATCAGACCATAGAACCTTGAACCAGTCTGTCTCAGAGTCCTCCAAGTGATCATGAGCAAACTGTAGACGAGCCTTGACATGACGCTTTGAAAGTAAAGGTACCTTACGGGCTCGTCTGGAACGGAGACCATTGCGGTGGAGTACGTTACTTATGGTATTGACTGAAACCAATGTCCCCACTGCCATGAGATCTTCCCGGAGCTCCTTCCTTGTTGTCCTTGGGTTAGCCTTGACTCTTCGGACAAGCCTGGCCTCGGCACGGGAGGAATCTTTCAAAGGCTGTCCAGGCCGTGGAAGGCTAACAGTAGTTCCATAAGCCTTCCACTTACGGATGATGCTCCCAACAGTGGAGACAGGTAGGGCCAACTCCTTGGAAAGGGTTTTGTACCCCTTGCCAGCCTTGTGACCCTCCACGATCTTGTCTCTGATGGGCTTGGAATGCTCCTTTGTCTTTCCCATGTTGACCATGTATGAGTGCTGTTCACAAGTTTGGGGAGGGTCTTAAATAGTCAGAAAAGGCTGGCAAAAGAGTTCATTAATCCACACATGTGAAGCTCATTATTCTTGGTGCCTGAACTACTTCTTAATACTTTAGGGGGACCAAACAGAATTCTTGTGGTTTGAGGGGTTGAATAATAAATGACACTCTGAATTAACTTTTAACGTTTTTTTAAAAAAAAAAAATTACAACAAAAATTTTTGCTGCAGTGCATTTCCCACTTCCAGGCTGATCTACAGTACAAATGTCACAATGCCAAGTTAATTCCGCATGTGTCAACCAGCTAAATCTGCAGGGGGTTGAATACTACTTGTAGGCACTGTATATATATATATATACACATGTCATTGTGACATATATATACATATATTTATAGTTTATACACTTCTACATAGTAAAATAGACTCTGATTCAATTGCCGGGTAAAGCCGTGACATACCCCATAGAAGTCGACGGGCTCGGTGCCGAGTACTCCCAAAACCTCTGGCTCTGTGCGACTCAACTTGGGCGTCACGAACAGGATTCTGTAGCTCGCTATAAGCGAGTCCTGTGTGCCTGAATTGAACTGGTTTTGTCCTTGAGAATTGCTAAAATCATCAGAGAATGTATTTGCCATTTTTCCGCCATATCTGCGTCACGACGAGGCACTGGTGAAGAAGAAGGGCGTGCTCTTCATGGGTGTACTGTACACTCACTCAGTGACGCGAAAACGATGGCTCTAAATGGTACTGCAATGTAAGATCGTGCCCCACAGCTCTGGAGTTCCGCCTCCTTATCCTCCTCAGTGTGCGGAAACTAACACGAAGGTCCCGCCTCCCTACAAAAGAGGGGCCCTCTCCAGATGCTAATGACACATGTGACTTGGCAGAGATGGCTAATGGACACGAGCAGAAGTGTGAAGGGATGGAGCAGTCAGAGCTCTCCCCCACGGAAGCGACCCGATCGCCACGGAACCACCGTTGGGCACCCGGCCTGGAAACCCTCCTACGCTGCAAGAAGCGGCGGATACCCTAAGAGGCCTGGCCCGGCACCGGGAGGAGGTCGCCAGGATGGAAGCGAGCTGGCGTGCCCTAAAACTAAACTTGGAGCGGCGCCAATCCCTCTTACCTGAAGTGTCTGTACCGGAAGGTGAGGCACCCGTTCTAGTAGAGGAGTCCTTGCAATGTGATCCGGTTGACGTTGTCGCAGTGGAGGCACCCGTTCCTGCAAAAACCGCAGCACCGTCAGCACCCCAGATCCCGCTGTCTGCCCCCGTCGCTGAGACAGAAGAAGCGACACCCGTCCTCATGGAGGAGGCCGCGCAGGCACCAGAGCACTACCTGCCTGTACCGGAGCCCCGACTGTCATCTGATTTAGAGCCGTCTGCTTCCTCCGCAGGGGAGCGCCGCCAGGACTGGGGGGCGACAGGAGAGCTGCCGCAAACCGGACACTGTAAGCTGCAGTGGAGTGGTGGAGACATGGAGCAGCTGGTGGAGGAGAATTTCAACCGGCGTCAGGAGGAAGAGTGGAGACGTTGGGAGCGGGAAGCAGAGCGACAAAGGGAGCAGCGAGAATCCCAAAAACTTCGGCAACGTAACCTGGAGAAGGACCGGGCAGATAAGGACCGGATGAGAAAGGATAAAGGAACCCTGTGTGAGCCGCGGCGTAAGGGTGCAGTACGGAGCTTTAAATTGAAAGGTGGTTGGGGCTTCATCAAGGAGCCTGGACTTTATTTAGAAGTCTTTGTGAACCGGCGGGACGTGGAGGCTCACCTCCCAGAAGGACACCCGGGGAGGGACCTGTTGCCAGGAGACTTGGTGACTTACACCCGACACTGGGGTTACAATGGATGGTACGCCCTAAATGTAACCAGGTGTGACCCCTACTCCCCAGTGTGTCAGGAACCTGTGAGACCCTCGGAGCCTTCAGCCTCCCACATCCAGGCCTCTGCAAAAGTGCCCACCCCACGCCGTAAATCTCCCAAGCCTCCCTCAGTGGTCTCCTCAGCAGCCCCAGCTATGGACATGATAAGTATAGCTGGCCCGTACCCGGCGCCTGTTAGGCCCCCTGGGGTTCGTTCAGTCCGGGACATAGGGTTCCAGACCCGGAGGGAGATGAAAGAGGTGGCCACACAGACCCAGATAGCGGGTCACGACTTGACTGTACAGGCCACACGACGTCATCAGGTCCTGGTGGTCCTTGGTGCCTCGGATGTTTGGCAAGCATCAGAAGAGTACCAGGTGGTACCTGGAACATCCCTGCCAAAGAAGTATAAATAACCCGGACAGGGTCCCTGTATGTAAATAGTTAAATTGTTGATAAATAGTTAAATTGTTTATGTACCCGGACGGGTGAATGTTTATAAAAAAGTTTTTTAATTTAATAAAAAAAAAAAAAACACAGTTTTCATTACTTTTATTACAGTCTCATCCTGCGACGCCATCGATCTCCTGTAAAAAAATGAAAAAAAAAAAAAAGTATACCACCTGACCGACGCAGTCCATAGTAACGAGTGTCCCACGACGATCCAGCTCTGCTACATCAGAATCCCGGCGCAGCACAGCTGATTACCTGCTTCCCCGGCGGTGACGTCATCGGACTGGTTTACGGCCGGGATTACCCTGCAGTCACTGCAGTTATCGCGAAAAACTGCATGTGACCGCCAGGGAGAAGATAATGGCGGCCATCAAGCAGTCCAGGACGTGACCACCGGAGATCTTCTGCCAGGTAAGTGCCGCTGACTCCTGACAGACCCGACCGACGGACACTCACAGTGACAGTGACAAATCCGATTCCGGTATTCGATAAGACGAAAATATCGAAACGAATTATCGAAAGGCCGATAGAGCTAATATCGGCCGATAGCCGATATTTGCATTATCGTATCGCTCAACACTAATTCCTACATAATTTAACATACAGTTAGTATTGGTTTGCTAAGTTAATTATAATGCAAAATATATAGCATAACATATATGAGTAGAATACTTTCATTCATGCTGGCTGCTGCATAACTCCAAACTGCAACAGCACATCTATTATGCTTAAAGGGGTATTCTACTGTTTTTAAATTGCTTTAACTAGTTAGAAAGTATGAAAATAAGCAAGTTTGCAATTGACTTATTTTTCTATCTGCTGTCATTCTCCTGCAATGAGAGTTTTTATCTCAGACAGTGTGCTTGCCTGTTTCTAAAGAGCTCAACCTATACTGCCTGGCCAAGAGGCCAGGAGAGAAGATAACTCCTAACATTCCAGTCAGCTCTCTACAGCCCAATAATTTTTTTCAGCAATTTTGTGCTCATCGCCCTTCCCTTCACCCTTCGCCCTTTTTTCTCTCAGCTCATGGCAGGCCTTTTATTAGTGCCTTTAGAATCACACTCACCAGTATTGGCAGTTTCCAGAGCAGGTCTCCTAATCATGGCTCTAACTTTCCTAAGCACTGTGCTTGTTCAAAGGCTATGTTATCTCTATATAAATATAGTGATACTGATGTAACCTCAGAACAAGCACTGACAGACTGTTAATGTACAGTAATGTAGCAGTACGGAGCTCCTGACCCGAACTGTCACTTAAAGAGTAGTTTTCCCCACCTCCCATCAGCACGTCAAAAAACAAAGTAAGTAAACTGCATAGCTTCAGGCGTTAAAGTGAACCTGTCACCAAGTTTGGCCAATATGAGGTAAGGTCACCACATTTCAAGCTTGATATACAGAATTCTATAATGCTGTATATCTGAACACGACCTGAAAGAGAAGAAAAAAAGAGCTTTTACTATACTCACCTACGGGGCGGTCCAGTCCGAGGTGTGTCGATGTTCTTGGTCCCATCTTCTTACGATCGCCGCCCTCCTTCTTGCTTCGCGTGGATGATGCATCCCTATGTCCCTTTAAGATCAACTGGGACAAAACACATCTGCTGGCTCTTGATGTGGCAAAGGAGATTTTGATGGCACCTGTTCCACTATATTGGGATATAAAAGATGTACCTGGGTGTTAAAGTAAGCAGACAGATCATTTCATGCAGGTAATCTCATGCCTTTGCTTACACTAGTGAAAAAGTTGGCTGTGTTTTGAGCCTCACTCCTTTTAGGCTATTTTCACACCAGTTTTTTTGCATCAGGCATGATCTGGCTTTTTTTGAAAAACCGGATCGGGTTTTTTCTACCGCCGGATCCGTTTTTTTCTCATTGACTTTGAATTTTTATTCCGCCGTCTGGAAAAAACGTCTCTAGCAACTTTTTTTGCATGCGGCAAAAAACCGGTCAGCGCCTGAAGTGTTACTACCGGCTCTTTGCTACTATGGAAGTCTTTGTGCGCCGGATCAGGCAAAAGACTGATCCGGTCACCGCATTCTGTTTTTCCACTCTGAGCATGCCTCAGAGTGCATTTCTCAAGGTTCAAAAGTTCATGATGGATCCATCTAAAAACCTGATCAGTCGCATCAGTTTTTCACAATCTGAGCTGGATCCGTCTTTTTTAAACTTTGACGGATTGTGCCTGATTGTAAAAACCTGATGTGTGAAAGTAGCCTTAATGTTGGTTGGAAGAGTAAACCTTCTTTAAATGAAACTGTTATCTAATTTTGTATATAGTTTCCATAATTCCTCTATATAGGTCTCCCAGAATAAAAAAGGAAACTTTTTACTTACTTAAAGATTGGCGGTTCCCTGTTTAATTCATTATTACTATTTGGTGGGGCAATTATTATCTGTACATGGGTAACTATCTGCTTCTGAAGGCAACCTGTGGGTATGATTGGAGTGTAAAGTTGTAGACCCTGAACAAACATTGTGGGGTTTCTTGCTTAAGGCCCAACTCCCAGTCAACCTGATATTCTTGGACTAATGTTACTTACATAGAAAGTGTGGTATATTGTTCTCCATTTGACTCTTCATGAGGAGGCTAAGTGGTCACCAAAATCATCATGTCTTCCGCATCTGAGAAATATACCACCAGAGATTGAATTCTGGAGAGCACACAGAATCTTTTCTATCTGAAATTGTAGAAGAGGAGTGCTGAACGCCTCTGGAGAAAAACCCGCACACCAGAAGACTTCATCCATTTTAAATTCATGTTAAGAACTTATAATGCTGCCCTTCACCTCGCCTAACAGACCTACTTCACCACCCTGATCTCCTCACTAGCCAACAACCCCAAGAAACTTTTTGACACTTTTCACTCCCTCCTCAGGCCAAAAGCAGAAGCCCCTATCACAGACATTTGTGCTGACGACCTGGCCTCCCACTTTATAGAAAAAATGGATACTATCCATCAGGAAATCTGCTCTCAACCACCAAGTGCTGTGACTCCCATCCCAACCTGCATTTCCCCTGGCTCACTTTCCACATTTGATCCCATCACAGAAGAAGTCTCCAGACTCCTCTCGTCCGACTACATGCACTACCGACCCCATTCCCTCACATCTTCTCCAGTCTCTCTCTCCAGTTGTCACAACTCACTTAACTACAATCATTAATCTCTCACTCTCCTCTGGCATTTTCCCATCTTCCTTCAAACACTCCATCAGCAGATTTGGCTTTCAGTACCATCTTTATGCTGATGACACACAACTATACACGTCATCCCCCGACCTTACCCCCGCTGTTCTACAGAACGCCACCGACTGTCCGCCCGCAGTCTCCAACATCATGTCCGCTCTCTATCTGAAACTTAACCTCTCCAAAACTGAACTCCTTCTGCTCCCGCCGTCTACTAACCTCCCTAAATCTGACATTTCCCTCTCCATGGGTGGCACCATAATAACACCCCAGCAGCAGGCTCGCTGTCTGGGTGTTATGTTTGACACCAATCTCCTTCACCTCCCATATACAATCTCTTGCCTGCTCTTGCCGCCTACACCTAATGAACATCTCTAGAATCCGCCCTTTTATCACCATGGAAACAAAAACCCTCACTGTAGCATTGATCCACTCCCGCCTGGACTACTGCAATGCTCTATTACTTGGCCTCCCCATTACTCAACTATCCCCTCTCCAGTTCATCCTTAATGCAGCAGCCAGGGTCAGCCATCTGGCTAATCGGTACTCGGACGCCTCTGCTCTTCGCCAGTCCTTACACTGGCTGCCCATTCATTATAGGATCCAATTCAAAGTACTGGTTCTCACCCACAAAGCTCTCCACAGTGCAGCACCCCCTACATCTCCCCCCTCATTTCTATCTATCGGCCTAACCGACTGCTGCGCTCTGCAAACGACTTTTGACTAACCTCTGCACTAATCCGTACCTCCCACTCCCGACTCCAAGACTTCTTCCGCACTGCGCCAATCCTCTGGAATGCTCTACCCCAAGAAATTAGGACTATCCACAATTTGCATGGTTTCAGGCTCTCCCTCAATACACATTTGTTCAGAGCGGCCTATCACATTCACTAATCAAAGTCATTCTATGTGTAAGTGTGTGTGTGTAGCCCATTCACTATCTCCATCCATCCCTCACTCCCTCAAGATGGCTGGACCATCATTGTAAATGCACCATTGTATATACACACCTGTACTTTGTATCTCCCCCACCTCATTGTAGATTGTAAGCTCTCGCGAGCAGGGGCGGCTTATTTTGCTTTAATTATTGTATTGTTAACATTGTTACTTATGACTTGTGTTTTGAAACTGTTAAACTGTAAAGCGCTGCGGAATATGTTGGCGCTATATAATAAAGATTATTATTATTATTATTAAGAGGTTGTGCTCTGCTTGTGGCTTCCCGTACGTCTTCTACCTATTTGCAGTTTCCAGTATCTCTGCTGCTTCTGTTATGAATGTGCTGGAGATGGTTTCTGAGCAGAGGCTCCCTCTGGTGGTTGCAGACAGTACTGAACCTCACAGCGAGGAATGGCAATCTGGGATCACGGACTGGACTGATATAAGGGAGGTTCCCTCCCATGATGGTCGCCGGTGATCAATTGTTCTTGTCTCAATTGTGGTTCCTGGTTCATTTGGAAGTTTGCTGAGTCTTGCCTGCGTCTCCTGCTTTCAGATAAGATATTTTCTGCTTTTATTTTTGTGCTTGCTTTTTGCATAGTTCTCTGCACTTCTGTGGAGGTCAGCCGGCTCCCCTCCTGGGGGCCTGTGCTCCTCTCAGTTTATCTGAAGCCTCTGTTATTTGTTCATTTGCTTTTTCCTGTTTTTTCAGTGGCTGCGGCTTAGTTTTGTTACACCAGAGATCTGATTTAGGTGGTAGAGATCGTGTGATCTCAGGTGTTTTTGCAATCAGAAGAGTTGGTATTTTTTAGGGTTTTTTTGGATTGCAGTGAGAATCCTTTCCTGTACTTTTCTGTCTAGACAGATTGGGCCCCAGTGTTTGCTCATTCTATTTTCTGTCTGTGTCCGTGCTTCTTCTTGTCTAACTGCCATTACATGTTTGGGGGCTTCCTATTTTCTTTGGGGATCTGTTCCGGGGCAGATAGCTTTCCTCTTTCTGCCTTTAGGTGTAGTTATCTCTTAGGCTGTGACGAGGCGTCTAGGATCAACGTAGGAACGCTCCATGGCTACCTCTAGTTATGTGGGTAGTTTAGGTTACTGCAATCCAATAGGTTCCAGCCTCTCTGGTGTATTACTGTTTTTGCTTTTTCTCCTCAGCTACCGAAACATAACAGCCTCTCTGCGGGCTCCAGGACGTCTCATGTCTACATGCATCTTCCAGTACCTCTGCTACCTGTTTCGTGCGTGCTTCATCTGCCTGCTGCACCATTTCCCATGACCTTTGTGCCTACCAGACCTTGGGCTTTAAGGATCCACCTCGCCTAGGGAGCTTTTGACAGAATACCAAGATGATAGATCCCAAAGGCAACAACACCATTGTCATAGGTTACAGTCGCATTTGGGAGGTTCCCTAAAAGGGGAGGTACTGTTACAAACCTGTCCTGGGTCTGGCCTCTGCTCCCTACACTCCAGTTCTTTAAACTGTCTTGTGTTCCATGTTAGGCTTTGCAAGTAGCCTGGCATTCTCCTATGTGATCATCTACTAAGGCCTTCCCAAGACACACACGTGTATCTTGGCAAAAAGACTATCTAGTATGACTTTCTAGTTGCTCCAGAGTTATAATTGCGATTTGTTCCAAGTCTTCCAGGACCTCTGTTACATGTCTGTCTGTGGCTTACATGACATCTCCTGTCTGCTAGTGGCTTTCAGGACCTCTGATACCTGTTTCAGGTTTCCAGGAGCTCTGCTACGTTTTCGCCTGCAGCTTCCAGGATTTCTCCTGTCTGCTTGCGGCTTCCAGGACCTATGGTATGTGTCCGCCTATGGCTTCCCAGACCTTTAATACCTGTTCCTGGCCTTACAGGACTTCTACCCCAGTACCTATGCTACCTGTCTGCAGTCTCCAGGATGTCTCCCGACTTCCTGCGCCTGACAGTACCTCTGCTACTTCTCTGCGCTTTCCCAGATGTCTTCACTTTACTTGCGGCTTCCAGTGCCTATGCCACCTGTTTGCAGTTTCCAGTACCCCTGCTGCCTCTCTACTGTCTCCACGACATCTGTGTGCCTGCGGCTTCCAGCATCTCTGCTACCGGTCTGTGGTCTCCCGGTTGTCTCTGGTCTGCCTACAGTTTCCAGTAACTCTTCTACCTGTCTGCAGTCTCTCGGACATCTCTGGTCTGCCTGTGATTTCCAGTGCCTCTACTACACTACCTGTTGGTGGTTTACATTACTTTTGCTGCCTACATGTGGCTTCCAGTAACTATGCTACCTGTGTCCCGCATGCTTCATCTGCCTGTTACACAGATGCCTGTGGCCCTTGTGTCTACCGGACCTTGGGCTTCGGGGATCCACCTTACCTAGTGAGCCCATGACAGCCTATAACTTTACTAACCATTCACTGCTCAGATACTATGAATTGCCGCCTACCTAGACTACTATCTAGATATGACAATCATCTAGCTAGAAATTTAGCCCTGATGAATGAAAAAATTTTACAGCATAAATGGAAGGATAAACCTGATATAGATGAAGATAACTGTGGTAGTATTCTTGATAGCCCCATGCAAGTCAGTGCTTAGCATAAACTGATACAAAGTTCTTCAATAGGATCTATTATACCTGCTCACAGTTGTATAAAAAAGGCAGGATGGGAGCTGTGTAATGTCCAAGTTATCTAATGGGTGATGGAACAGTAAAGGTATGTGCACATGTTAAGTATTGGCTGCAAACATTTCTGCATCAAAAATGTCTTTTGGCAGGAAAAATACTTAATAAAAAAAACATGTATTTGTCATTTTTTTATGCGTTTTTATGCATTTTTTTACATTCATGAGAATGGATGAAAACGCTGAAAGAATTTACATACTGCAGATTTGAAACTGCTTCAAATCTGTAAGGAAAAATAAGCAACATGGTGAGATTTCAGAAAACTCTTTCACTTTGTTGGGATAGGAAAATACTGTATTTTTTGAGGGAAAAAATGCAGTAACAATGCATAAAAAATACACTGTGAACATATACTAATGCATATGTTCAGGAAGTGTTGGATGCGCCAAAATTATTGGAATATATGGAGAAGAATCATACATCCTAAGGTGGATTAGCTACACACGTGGTCAAAATTGTTGGTACCCCTCGTTTAATTACAGAAAAACCCACAATGGTCACAGAAATAACTTGAATCTGACAAAAGTAATAATAAATCAAAAATCTATGAAAATTAACAAATGAAAGTCAGACATTGCTTTTCAACCATGCTTCCACAGAATTAAAAAAAATAAAACTCATGAAATAGGCCTGGACAGAAATGATGGTACCCTTAACTTAATATTTTGTTGCACAACCTTCTGAGGCAATCACTGCAATCAAACGATTCCTGTAACTGTCAATGAGACTTCTGCACCTCTCAACAGGTATTTTGGCCCACTCCTCAAGAGCAAACTGCTCCAGTTGTCTCAAGTTTGAAGGTTACCTTTTCCAGACGGCATGTTTCACCTCCTTCCAAAGATGCTCAATGGGATTTAGGTCAGGGCTCAAAGAAGGCCACTTCAGAATAGTCCAATGTTTTCCTCTTAGCCATTCTTAGGTGTTTTAGCTATGTGTTTTGGGTCATTATCCTGTGGCAAGACCCATGACCTGCGACTGAGACCAAGCTTTCTGACACTGGGCTGTACATTTCTCTCTCTAGAATCCCTTGATAGTCTTGAGATTTCATTGTACCCTGCACAGATTTTAGACACACTATGCCAGATGCAGCAAAGCAGCACCAGAACATAACAGAGCCTCCTCAATGTTTCACAGTAAGGACAGTGTTCTTTTCTTGATATGCTTAATTTTTCCGTCTGTGAACATAGAGCTGATGTGCCTTGCCAAAAAAGTTCAGTTTTTGTCTCATCTACCCATAGGACATTCTCCCTGAAGCTTTGTGGCTTGTCAACATGTAGTTTGGAAAATTCGAGTCTGGCTTTTTTATGATTTTTTTTTTTCAACAATGGTGTCCTCCTTGGTCGTCTCACATGAAGTCCACTTTGGCTCGTACAACGATGGATGGTGCCATCTGACACTGGTATTCCTTTAGCTTGAAGTTCACCTTTACTCTGTTTAGAAATTTTTCTGGGCTCTTTTGTTACCACTTCGTATTATCTGTCTCTTTGATTTGCCATCAATTTTCCTCCTGCGGCCACGTCCAGTGAGGTTGGCTACAGTCCCATGGAGCTTAAATTTCTGAATAATATGTGCAACTGTAGTCACAGGAACATCAAGCTGCTTGGAGATCGTCTTACAACTTTTACCTTTAACATGTTTGTCTATAATTTTCTTTCTAATCTCCTGAGACAACTCTTTCCTTCGCTTCCTCTGATCCATGTTGAGTGTAATACATAACATGTCACCAAACAGCACAGTGAGTACATGTGTAGCCCTCTACACAGGCCCACTCACTGATTCCAAAATTGTAGACACCTGTGATGCTAATTAGTGGACACACCGTGATTTAACATATCTCTTTTGTCACATTATTTTCAGGGGTACCATCATTTCTGTCCAAGCCTATTTCATGAGTTTTTTTTTAATTCTGTGGAAGCATGGTTGAAAAGCAATGTCTGACTTTTATTTGTTCATTTTCATAGATTTTTTATTATTATTACTTTTGTCAGATTCTCTGAGCATTGTGGGTTTTTCTGTCATTAAACGAGGGGTACCAACAATTTTGACCATGTGTGTACCTTTTAGCGCCGCTGTTTTCACCCTGTATAAAACACTGCTGTATTATGCGAGTAAAATTCAAGAGCTGTGTGCATATGTGCAGTGAATAGTGTACTTATCATGTATGTGCTTACATATTCATCAAGTGGGTGTAACGGAGCAGTAGTGGGAAAACGGGACGTGGAACCTGGGCCCCTGAACTGCCCTAAGGCTAAAAGGGTGCCATTTATTTCCTTAACATGGGGTTACCCTTGAAGGTAGGGAGGCCAAAGTCACCGACCTGTCCCTATCTCCTGTTTAGCTAAACCCCTAACTCCCAACCTAGGTGGTGAGACAAGGAATAAAGTAAACTGCACCAATTCAACAAAAGGAAATAAAAGACAGCCACCACAGGGAATGGGGAGCAAAAATAACACTTAGCTTTCTCTGCTGTATTGCACCTCACAGCAGAGTAAGGTACCAGATCAACAGTTGCAGCACCAGAAAGCTCCTTACTCCAGCTCGGTTGGTCTCCACAAGAACCTGTATAACCAACAGTCAGCTGATGGATCAGGTCTATAAAGGATGTTGGGAGTGGTCACCACCTACATCAGCTGACCCAGCTACACTGCAGTACACCAGCAGGCCAGCGGGGGGAAAAAAAGACATTAACCCCCGATGGCCTGAAAGAAAAAAAAATGTTTTAATATGAAAAGCCAGATCTGCCACATCCAAAAATGGATCGTGACAGTACCCCCTTTTCAATGAGGGGCCTCTGGACCCTCAAAACCGTACCTCACCAGAAAACAACCCACGGGGAGGATGACTCGATCCACCAGAGTTCACCTCGGCAGTCACCTGACCCTCAGGTTTATGGCAAACGCGGACTGATGGAAGTGACAACAACATATGCTCCAGACCCACACATACGCATTTACACACAGGTCCGGACCTGAACGTTTATTGCCACGCATACATTTGCCACAAGAGGGTGAACTCTTTGAGGAACCAAAAACAGAGGCCTTTCCCCTGTGTCACCACACTCCTCCCAAGGGGACACCATACTCACACTCCCACAATGCTCAGAGGGAACCACCACCTTCCCCTGACCCCCCCTCCTAAGAGGACTCCGACACATAGGGTTAGCTTGAGGTGAAGATTGAGACTTGCCCCTTCTCCCTGGCAGCACCTCTGCTGCCCATACTGGAGAAGAAGTTGATGGTTGTAGAAAGACGGCAGAGACAGTAGCCCCTGGGCAGCAGCCTTCACACGACTGATCCCAGTTGACTACTTCCCTGGACCGCCAGTCTATGACCTGGTTGTGTCTTTTCAACCAAGGGAGGCCTAAAACGATGGGTGTCAGTGTGGCGCCCCGAGGGTTAAGTCGCCACAGAGGTATTGCACCTCATCCAGAGGTGTGATACTCCATTTTCAGGTAAGGAGGGATCACTACCCAGGACTCTAACACCTGCACCCAACACAGACTATAGCAGCCGGGCACCCTGGACGTACCCTTAGGGAGGATGGTCTCATCCCTGGCTGGCTAGGAAAGAGTGCATGGGTGCTGGGTGGAGAAAGTAAGAAGGAGGGGAGGTGAAGCTTTAGAGAGTGGGAAAGTGAGTCTAGTCAGACAGTCTTGGAGGGGACCTGGAGCTAGAAGCAGCTCGGCCCCAGACAGAGGACGTGAGAGAGAGAAGCATAGAGGGAAGCTTCTGGAAGGATAGAAAGGGTCCTAGGGGCACGAATAGTGAGTGATCCATCCGTGGGGCCCGATCCAATTGTGGAGGGACCAGGTAGCAGAAGGGACACCGGCCCCTTAGCCTAGGGGGAACTTTAAGACTCAGCTAGCAAGCCGGAGGCAGTGGCATCTCTATGTGGCTCAGCTACTGAACTGCAATTATCTTCGCCGAAAAGGTAGCTATATAGGAGCAAGGAAACGCAGAGAAGACGTTATCCAACAGGGTCCGCGGCTACTGGCTTCGGACACTGATTGCGAGGTGTTGGACAGGAAGGAGAGGCAAGTAAGACAACACAGTGAGTCGACGGAGAAAGGAACATATTGAAAGGACTCCTGGAAAGGTGTATCCCAATCTACCTGGGAGTTTGCTGAGCTCCTCACCTGGAGGACGTGGCACCAAGCGGGCATCTGTACTGCATGCACCTGAACTGTGAGTAAAGCCTTGGAAACTGCATCTGACTGTGTCCTCTCAAATTCTTCCTGCAGCTCACACTCCACTCTGCTACATCTCCCAGCACTATTACTCCCTACATCAACTCTCTGCCCTGGGAAAACAAGCTTCACCTGTGGGAAGCTATTCCAACTCTGCTGCATCACACCATCTGTCCCAGAGGATCTGCACTGCTGCGCTGGTCACCTCTGACCAGAAACCACAGGTGGCGTCACGAACACTTCATTACAAACTTTATCATCCCCTGTAAATATATTCCCCTTTTCATTGGACGCCCAGGGCGAGTATCCCACTGCCCTGGCTGGCGATCCATTAGCATTCCCCTAAGACGTAGCACGACAGAGACTCTTCATGATGAGTCCCTATACGCAGGTGTATGTCTAAAAAGGAAGAAAAAAAGGAACCAGCTGGATATGAATAAAAAAAACTACTTTATTTCAAGTCATTAAAAGTAGGTCCAGACAGGTTAAGAACAAGAAGACATTCTGACGCGTTTTTGGCTGAAGCCCTTAGTCTTAGTATATCATCTACAACTTGGGTCACCCTCCCCTGGCTGAGTGGGACAGAGTCAATGACCTGGAAGCTTAGGGGTTTTGCTAGCGTCCTACACCTCAGGCCATGAGTCTGGACAAAGTGAGCGTCCACCAGATTGACACCTGCTCCACTGTCCACAAACACCGGTATACTCTCAGTTACCCCGCCAACCACCACATCAGCAGACAGGGTACACTGAGGGGAAAAAAAAGGAGGAAATATACACTCCCTGGTCGCCTCCCTCCACACGACGAGGGGGACGCGGCTTCTTTGAAGGTGCTGGTACTTTGGCGTGAGCTGGGCAGACCCCGATAAAATCACCAGTCTGCCCTCAGAAAAAACATGTCCCCACACCACGGATAACCGCAGGCAACCCTGTTTGGGAACCAAAACCTCCCACCTGCGTGGGTTCGTCCGCCTGCTCCGCTATGTCCTCCTCCCTAGCAAGGACAACAGTGGGCAGATTTGGTGTATGCCTCTCCCTGAGGTGTCTATCCATCCAGATAGAAAGGGACATGGCTGCCTCCAACGACCTGGGAATGGCGTACTGCACAAGAGTGTCTTGCAACCTTGGAGACTGACCCTGAATAAAATGACTCCCAAGGGCAGAGTCATTCCACTGTGTGTCAGTGGCCCACCTCCTGAACTCTGAGCAGTACTCCTCAGCAGGCCGGCCCCCCTGCTTGATCTTACAGAGTCGGGGATTCCGCCAGAGAAACGCCATCAGGATCTCCATACACCTGCGCTAGAGATGCAAAAACCTGGTCCTCTGACCGTAGAGATGGTGAATCGGTCGGCAGGGAGAAGGCCCAGGATGGGGATCACCCTTAAGAAGGGAGACTATGATTCCCACCCGTTGTTCCTCACTCCCTGATGAACAAGGGCGGAGCCTGAAGTATAACTTGCAGGCTTCCTTAAACACCAGAAACTTATCTCTCCCTCCAGAAAACCTGTCAGGGAGGAATATTTTGGGTTCCGGTAGAGCCTGCAACTGAGCTGAGGCCCAGATCCACGTCAACTGCTGCAGCTGCTGCACCACCTCACCATGCAGCAGCTTGAGCACATCGGTGAGGGTCTAGAGCAGTTGGGCAAAGGCATGCATCTGAGCCACGGCTTACCTGAAAAAAAAAATGTGCGGTTGGTTATAATGTCACGGTGCAGTAGTTGGAAAACAGGGGACGTGGAACGTGGGCCCTGAACTGCCCCTAAGGCTAAGGGGGTGCCCTGTCTTTCCTTAACTTGGGGGTACCCTTGAAGGTAGGGAGGCCCAAGTCACCGACCTGTCCCTATCTCCTGTTTAGCCTTGAGCTAATCCCTCAATCCCTACCCCAGAAGGTGAGACAGGGAATAAAGTAAACTGCACCATTTCAACAAAAGGAAAGAAAAGACAGACACCACAGGGAATGAGGAACAAAAATACAACACTTATCTTTCTCTGCTGCAATGCACTGCACAGCAAAATAAGGCACCAGATCAACAGTATACAGCTGCAGCACCAGAAAGATTCTGACTCCAGCTCGGTTGGTCTCCACAAGGACCTGTATAACCAACAGTCAGCTGATGCATCAGGTGACTCTATAAAGGATGTTGGGAGTGGTCACCACCTACATCAGCTGACCCAGCAACACTGCAGTACACCAGCAGGCCAGCTGGGGAAAAACACACATTAACCCCCGATGTCCTGGAATAAAAAAGTTTTAATATGAAAAGCCAGATCTGCCACAGATCCAAAAATGCAAAAATGGATCGTGACAGTGTGTGCCTGGATAAATTTCATAAGCTATGATCTCCTCAGGACTCCTCCCCTGGCTTGTCCTCCTTTCAGCTGCAACGGCCAAAACCCAGTATTCTTGGAGCTCGCAGAGACTCTTCACTTATCCCAGAATGAACTGGGAATATGCAAATGATCTCCTCAGGACTCCTCCCTGACTTACCGATGTCCTCCTTTCAGCTGCAACGGCCAAAATCCAGTGTTCTTGGAGCTCGCGGAGACTCTTCACTTATCCCAGAATGAACTTGGAATATGCAAATGATCTCCTCAGGGCTCCTCCCCTGGCTTACCGATGCCCTCCTTTCAGCTGCAACGGCTGAAACAAACAGCCAAACAAACAGAGGCAGGACAGAGGCTGGTCACATGCTTCCATTCTTCTGTTTCTTCAGGTACAATTCGAATTTCTTCTCTTTCTGTACCATGAAGAGATAATTCTGCTCTGTCTAAGAACTCTTCATCTTCCTTAATGATCTTCAATGTAGCTAACCTCTTTTCTAGATTTTGCAACTTTTCCTCCAACATGGACACAAGCTTTCATTTCTGGCATGTGAAATTTGGCTTTTCCACTGGTAAATCTGTGAACATGTAGCAAGAAATGCAGCTCACCGCATGGCTCCTGGCCTCTTCCATGTTCTTATTGTTCAAGAGATATCAAAGTGGTGAAAAATGTACCAAAAGTGTCCTCCTTTCAGCTGCAACAGCCAAAACCCAGTGTTCTTGGAGCTCTCGGAGACTCTTCACTTAACCCAGAATGAACTGGGAATATGCAAATGATCTCCTCAGGACTCCTCCCCTGACTTACCAATGTCCTCCTTTCAGCTGCAATGGCTGAAACAAACAGCCAAACAAACAGAGGCTGGACAGACATCTGTCTGGGATAATTTAGTGGATCATGCTTTGAGTAGGGGGTTAGATCAAATGACCCAGGAGGTCCCTTCCAACTCTACCTTCTATGATTCTATGATTATATACTGTGCATTATGAAGCTATGGGAAAATTATAGTGTATATATGAGATCTGTTGAGGCATTATACTGTGTATGTGGGAGCTGTGAGGGCATCTCACAGTGTATAGGGAGAGCTGTACATGGGTGTACTCAGGGGACATTATTACTGTATGTGAGGGGGACTCAGGGACATTATGACTCTATATTGGGGATTCATTTGACATTTTTCAATATTAAATTGGCACTTAGAAAGTATTATTATTATAGGGGCTCTCGGGGCATTGTGACCATTAAAGAGGTTAGGATTACTTTCTAGGGGGAAAAATGTGGACAGAGGTGCTTGCACAGAGCTTTACTATTTTCTGTGGGGCAATATTACCATCTAGAGGGCACAAAGGAGGCATTTTATTTAATATGGGGCACAGTAGTTTGAATTACTATGTGGGGCACTAAGGAGCATTGTGCTTGTATCAGACAGCAGGTCCAGTAGCAAGGACAAATACTTCAATAAAAGGCTCAGCATGGGCCACGTTCACACTATCAGTATTAGGTCAGTATTTTACATCAGTGTTTGTAAGCCAAAACCAGGAAAGGAACAATCAGAGGAAAAGTATAATAGGAACACATCACCACTTCTGTATTTATCACCCACTCCTGGTTTTGCCTTACAAATACTGATGTAAAATACTGACCAAAATATCGATAGTGTGAACATGACCTTAGGGTGACAGTAGGATGAGGCATTTATGTAGGTTGTGAATTGATGAGGATGGTACTGAAAATGTGAGAAATCAAATATGTCTGTGTTGTAAACTCTGCAGTTGACTCGTGGCTTGAAGAAGTCATCATGGTGGTCAGAGCCAGATAGGAAAGACGTGATAAGTGAACAACTTCATGAAAAAGATGGGATCTGTAACTCACTACCTATAACCATACTGTAATCTATTCCAAAAAATATGTTCCGCATCACACTATTATATAGTCACATTAACCCGATCACCCACTGGCCATTTTCCGTTATTTTGCTTTCTATTTTTCTGTCAATAAAGCTGTATGAGGCTTTGTTTTTTGTTTTTTGACACCATTGAAATTCCAACTGTGGTAAAACTGCAAAAAAGTGCAATTCCACAATTGTTTTTTTTTTTTTTAATTTACTATGTTCACTAAATGGTAAAATCGACCTGACAATATGATTTTCCAGGTCAGTACGAGTGCACAAATACCAAATTTGTATGAAATTTTTTTTTGCTTTTTGTTACTATTTTCTGAGATCCGCAGCGTTTTAATTTTTCAGGATATGGGGCTGTGGCTATTTCAGACATTAAATAGAATAGAAAGGCGCATTATCAAACACAACTCCGTTCAAACAATTATGCAGTGATGAGAATCCCTAATAAAGAATGAAAAGACGAACAGCACTATCCTTGAAGAATATTACTGCCTCTTTAAAGTGTTCTCTTGAACAACTTGAGGATATTTCACATAATTCTTTCTTTTAAACTGGATAAATAACTAA
>JARQOD010000002.1:458778168-458820412 GCA_033576555.1 Oophaga sylvatica | reverse complement strand
CACCAGCAAAGCACCCCCACACCATCACACCACCTCCTCCATGCTTCACGGTCTCTGCGTGCTTCCCTGAGACCCTCAGAACAATGCGATGTAATCGCGTTGTTCCGAGGGCCCCCTCATTGCAGGCCCCCGGATCCAAGATGGCCTCAGGATCCTTCCGGGTCCTGCAGGGAGGTGGCTTGTCCGCGCCTGATGAGAGCAGGAGCCGGCAAGCCTCCTGCACTGCCTGTCAGATTGCTGATCTGACACAGTGCTCAAAGTGCAATAGTGCTACTATAGTAATGTCCAAACCCTGGGACAATGTAAAAATGTAAAAAAATAAAAATATACTGTGTAAAAATATTTTAAAAAAATCCCTAAATAAATTAAAAAAATCCCCAATAAACACATTACTATTATGTAAATAAAAAAAACATAAAAGTACATATATTTAGTATCGCCGCGTCCATGATGACCCGCCCTATGAAACTGTCCCACTAGTTAACGCTTTTTGTGAACCCCTTAGAAAAAAAACAAGGCAAAAAAAAATGCTTTATCATCATACCGCCGAACAAAAAGTGTAATAACACGCAATAAAAAAGACGGATATAAATAAACATAGTACCACTGAAAACGTCATCATGTCCCGCAAAAAACGAGCTGCCATACAGCATCATCAGCGAAAAAATAAAAAGTTATAGCTTGCAGAATAAAGCGATGCAAAAATAATAATTTTTTACATAAAATTGCTTTTTATTGTATAAAAGCGCCAAAAGATATAAATGAGGTATCCATGTAATCGTACTAACCTGAAGAATAAAACTGCTTTATCAATTTTACCACACGCAGAACGGTATAAACGCCCCCCCCAAAAAATTATGAATTGCTGTTTTTTTTTCATTCTGCCTCTCCAAAAATCGTAATAAAAAGCGATCAAAAATGTCATGTGCCCAAAATGGTACCAATAAAAACAACTCATCCCACAAAAAATAAGACCTCACATGACTCTGTGGGCCAAAATATGGAAAAATTATAGCTCTCAAAATGTTGTAATGCAAAAACTATTTTTTGCAATAATTTCGCATATTTTAGCGTGTGACAGCTGCCAACATTAAAAACCTGCTATAAATAGTAAATCAAACCCCCTTTTATCACCCCCTTAGTCATGTAAATAAAATAAAAAAAGTATTTATTCCCATTTTCCCATTAGGATTAGGTGTTGTGAGCGCGCTGGATTCTGATCAAGATGACTGGGTCTCTTTTTTGCCCTTGGCTGAATTTGCTCTAAATAATTAGGGCTAGTTCTGCTACTTTGATGTCCCCTTTTTTCTGCAGATTACTGGTTTCATCCTCGGTTTTCTTCGGGACAGGTGGAGGCTTCTGTCTGTCGGGGTGTTGACTCTATGGTGGAGAGAATGCAGCAGATTTGGGATCAAGTAGTGGATAAGTTGTCTCTCTCTCAGGAGAGGGCCCAACGGTTTGCCAACCAGCATAGGACTGATGGTCTTCGGTTTAAAGTGGGTGACATGGTTTGGTTGTCCTCAAGAAATATGACGGTGGCATCTCCAAAATTTAAGCCAAGGTTCATTGGACCTTATAAGATCTTGGAAATTCTTAATCCCGTTTCCTTTCGTTTGGCTCTTCCAGGGACGTTTAAGATTCACAACGTCTTCCACAAATCTTTATTGAAAAGATTTGTTGAGCCAGTGGTTCCTATGGCTGCGCCCCCTGAGCCTGTTTTGGTTGAGGGCAATCTGGAGTGAAGAAGATATTGGATTCTCTCTGGCTAGACGGATACTCCAGTACTTGGTTAAGAGGAAAGGTTATGGTCAGGACAATTCTTGGGTGTTTGCTTCTGACATTCATGTGGAGAGATTGGTTCGCGCCTTTCACTGGGCTCATCCTGATCGGCCTGGTGGCGCAGGTGAGGGTTCGGTGGCCCCTCCTCAAGGGGGGGTACTGTTGTGAACGTGCTGGATTCTGAGTTGGGGCTCCCTCTGGTGGCTGCTGATAGTATGAAAGCTGCCTTGACTGACAGAGGCCCTTCAGCTGAGGATTCAGCTGCGGACAATTGGCAATCTGGGAGTGATGACTGGGGAGTAACCTTCCCATGATCCTCGCCGGTGATTAGTTGTCTCTTCCTGGTCCAGTTTGGAAGTCAGCTTGCTTTCTGCTGTCTCCTGCAACTGTCAGATAAGTTATTTCTGCTTTTTTCAGTGGTTTTGTTTTTCCTTTGTTTTTTGCCCTTCTGGAGTTAGGTCAGCCGGGTCCCCCTGCTGGGGCCTGCGCTGGTCTCTGTTTCTCATTTATCTCTGTTTATTTGTCAGTCCCTGTTATTTCAGTGGCTGCTGGGCAGCTACCTGTTCACACCAGAGTTCTGATCATGCGGGGGAGAGATCGTGTGGTCTCAGTATTTTTAGAATCAGAAGTGTTGGAATTTTTCCTAGGGTTCAGCTGGATTGCAGACAGTATTCTTTCCTGTCCTGTCCTATCTAGATAGTTTTGGGCCCCAGCGTTTGTTTATTCTATTTTCTTCCTGAGTGTGTATTTCATCTTGTCTCACCGCCAATATATGTGTGGGGGCTACCTATTCCTTTGGGGTGCTACTCCGGGGCAGTTAGCTTTCCCCTTTCTATCTTTAGGCTTAGCTAACTCTCCGGCTGTGTCGAGGCATCTAGGTCATCATAGGTGCATCCCACGGCTGCTTCTAGTTGTGCGGTTAGTTTAGGGGTCTGCAATCCATTAGTTACCAACCTCTCTGGGTGTCTGGCTGCCTTGGCTATTTTTGTTACTGTCCTCTTCGGCTACCAAATCATAACAGTTAGGGTTAGGGTTGGGGCTAAGGTTAGGGTTAGGGTTGGGGCTAAAGTTAGGGTAAAAGTTGGGACTAAAGTTAGGGTTAGGGTTGGAGATAATGTTAGGGTTAGGGTTGGAGCTAATGTTAGGGTTAGGGTTGGGGCTAAAGTTAGGGTTAGGGCTAGGGTTAGGGTTGGGGCTAAAGTTAGGGTTATGGTTGGGGCTAAAGTAAGGGTTGGGGCTAAAGTTAGGATTAGGGCTATGGTTGGGATTAGGGTTAGGGGTGTGTTAGGGTTAGGTTTGTGGTTAGGGTTATGGATAGGGTTATGGTTAGGGTTGGAATAAGGGTTAGGGGTGTGTTGGGGTTAGGGTTGCAGTTAGAATTGGGGGATTTCCACTGTTTAGGCACATCAGGGGGTCTCCAAACATAACATACCGTCTGATCTCAATTCCAGCCAATTCTGCGTTGAAAAAGTCAAACGGTGCTCCTTCCCTTCCGAGCTCTGCCATGCGCCCAAACAGTGGTTTACCCCACATATGGGGGTATCATCGTACTCAGGACAAATTGCACAATAACTCATGGGGTCCAATTTCTTCTGTTACCCTTGAGAAAATAAAAAATTGGCGGCGAAAATATCATTTTCATGGAAAAAAATATGATTTTTTATTATTATAGCTCTACGTTATAAACTTTTGTGAAGCACTTGGGGGTTCAAAGTTCTCCCTACACATCTAGATAAGTCCCTTGGGGGGTCTTGTTTCCAAAACAGGGTCACTTGTGGGGGTTTCCACTGTTTAGGCACATCAGGGGCTCACCAAACGTGACATGACGCCAGCAGACAATTCCATCAAAGTCTGCATTCCAAAACGTCACTATTTCTCTCCCGAGCCCCGATGTGTGCCCATACAGTAGTTTTCTCCCACATATAGGGTATCAGCGTACTCAGGAGAAATAGGACTACAACTTTTGGGGTCCAATTTCTCCTGTTACCCTTGGGAAAATAAAAAATTAGGACTAAAAGATCATGTTTGTAGAAAAAAAATGATTTTTTTATTTTTACGCTCGGGCTTTATAAACTTTAGTGAAACACCTGGGGTTCATAGTTCTCACCTCACATCTAGATAAGTTGCTTGGGGGGGTCTAATTTCAAAAATGGGGTCACTTGTGGGGGTTTCCACTGTTCAGGCACATCAGGGGCTCTACAAATGCGACATGGCGTCCAGCCAATTCTGCGTTGAAATTCGGCGCTCCTTCCCTTCCGAGCTCTGCTATGCACCCAAACAGTGGTTTACCCCCACATATGGGGTATCAGCATACTCAGGACAAATTGCACAATAACTTTTGTGTCTTGTTACCCTTGGGAAAATAAAAATTGGGGGTGAAAAGATCATTTTTGTGGAAAAAACATGATTTTTTAATTTTATGGCTCTAAGTTATAAACTTCTGTGAAGCCCTTGGGGGTCCAAAGTGCTCACCACACATCTAGATAAGTTCCTTGAGGGGTCTAATTTCCAAAATGGTGTCATTTGTGGGGGGTTTCCACTGTTTAGGCATATCAGGGGCTCTCAAACGCGACATGGCGTCCAATCTCAATTTCAGCCAATTTTGCGTTGAAAAAGTCAAACGGCGCTCCTTCCCTTCCATGCTCTGCCATGCGCTCAAACAGTGGTTCCCCCCCACATATGGGGTATCAGCGTACTCAGGACAAATTGCACAATAACTTTTGAGGTCCAATTTCTCCTGTTACCCTTGGGAAAATAAAAAAATTGGACCTGAATAATTTTTTTTGTGAAAAAAAGTTAAATGTTATTTTTTTTAAACATTCAAAAAATTCTTGTGAAGCACCTCAAGGGTTAATAAAATTCTTTAATGTGGTTTTGAGCACCTTGAGGGGTGTAGTTTTTAGAATGGTGTCACTTTTGGGTATTTTCGATCATATAGACCCCTCAAAATGACTTCAAATATGATGCGGTACCTAAAAAAAGGTGTAAAAATTAAAATCGCTGGTCAACTTTTAACCCTTATAACTTCCTTACGAAAAAAAAATTTGTTCCAAAATTGTGCTGATGTAAAGTAAAGATGTGGGAAATGTTACTTATTAAGTATTTTGTGTGACATATCTCTGTGATTTAAGGGCATTAAAATTCAAATTTGGAAAATTGCAAAATTTTCAAAATTTTCGCCAAATTTCCATTTTATGCACAAATAAACACAAGTCATATCAAAGAAATTTAACCACTAACATAAAGTACAATATGTCACGAGAAAGCAATGTCAGAGTCACCAGGATCCATGGAAGCGTTCCAAAGTTATTAACTAATAAAGGGACAGTGGTCAGAATTGTAAAAATTGGCCCGGTCATTAACGTGCAAACCACCCTTGGGGTAAAGGAGTTAAAATGATACATTGGTTGATGGAATCCGTCTTGTTGTTGTTTATTTTCAGTTTTGAGTTAATGAGATTCTCGTGCCCCAGGGCGGCGTGTGTGTGGGGGTCTTCATGTGGTGCTCTGATTAGGTATTCATCAGTCTGGCTTCTGACAGGTCACTGATCCCTCAGTGATCTGCCCACTATTACATATTGAATATTTTATATATATTGAAAAATAGGTGCCGGTGCCTGCGCTGCAGCATGATCGCATATGTAATGTTCAGTTCATTCTTTTATATCATGCTATAAATAAATTCATCAGAAAAAAAAAGTGTCTCAAAATGGTTGTATTCATTAGCCTTCTGACTGAGCACTACGCCTCTTAGCCTCAGGTGTTTTTAATCACAGCAGGGCCACTACTGCTCCACAGAGATATAGATTTCCATCTAAGAGAGGATTCACATTAGGTTCCCATACAGATGAAGACTTTAAGGGAGGATTGGCATTAGGTTAGGTCCTGGAAAACAGAATCATCTTAACGTGGCTTCCAGGTACACATGAATTGGCCAATTTATGCGCTAAGCATTATCAATTTTTCATATTTCTAATGCAGTAATGCAATTCAATTTTATATTTCATATTTGCATGCTATGGCGCTACAGAGTGCTGCCTTTTTTGTTTGAGTCAAAATCCGATCGCTGCCAATGCGCAGGTGCCGGCGACGCCATCTTGCCAGAGAAAAAAATTTAATTTCCTCCTCCAGGATAATGCCGCAGCAGCTATTGGTGATCTTGCTAGAGAAGAAAAAAATTTCCTCCTCTAAGAAGCCACCCCTTACACTTTAGAGAAACTCGTACAAGTCTCGCACCTCAATACCCGGCACTTCCGCCGGCACACATGACCGGAGTGTGCGGCTACATGTATTTCTATGCTGCTGAACGCTCCTGTCTGAGTGCTGGTGGCAGTGCCAGGTATTGAGGTGCGAGACTCGTGTGAGTTTCTCGCAAGTGTGACCCCGGCTTAATAAGTACAGTCATGGACAAAAGTTTTGAGAATGACACAAATATTAATTTTTACAAAGTCTACTGCTTCACTTTTTCTAATGGCAATTTGCGATACTCCAGAATGTTATAAAGAGTGATCAGCTTAACAGCAATTACTTGTAAAGTCAATATTTGGCTAGAAAATGAACTTTATCCCCCAAAACACATTTCAACATCATTGCAGCCTGCCTTAAAAGGACCAGCTAACCTCTTTTCAGTGATTGCTCCATTAACACAGGTGTGGGTGTTGATGAGGACATGGCTGGAGATCAATCTGTCATGATTAAGTAAGAATGACACCACTGGACACTTTAAAAGGAGGCTGGTGCTTGGCATCATTGTTTCTCTTCTGTTAACCATGGTTATCTCTAAAGAAACACGTGCAGTCATCATTGCAATGCAACAAAAATGGCCTAACAGGGAAGAGTATCGCAGCTAGAAAGATTGCACCTCAACAATCTATCGCATCATCAAGAACTTCAAGGAGAGAGGTTCCATTGTTGCCAAAAAGGCTCCAGGGTGCCCAAGAAAGACCAGCAAGCGCCAGACCGTCTCTTAAAAGTGTTTCAGCTGCGGGATCAGGCTACCAGCAGTGCAGAGCTTGCTCAGGAATGGCAGCAGGCAGGTGTGAGTACATCTGCACGCGCTGTGAGGCGGAGACTCTTGGAGCAAGGCCTGGTCTCAAGGAGGGCAGCAAAAAAGCCACTTCTCTCCAGAAAAAACATCATGGACAGACTGATATTCTGCAAAAGGTACAGGCAGTGGACTGCTGAGGACTGGGGTAAAGTTATTTTCTCTGATAAATCCCCTTTTCGATTGTTTGGGACATCAGGAAAACGCCTCATTCGGAGAAGACAAGGTGAGCGCTACCACCAGTCTTGTCTCATGCCAACTGTTAAGCATCCTGAAACCATTCATGTGTGGGGTTGCTTCTCAGCCAAGGGAATCAGCACTCTCACAGTCTTGCCTAAAAACACAGCCATGAATAAAGAATGGTACCAGAATGTCCTCCAAGAGCAACTTCTCCCAACCTCCAAGAGCAGTTTGGCGATCAACAATGCCTTTTCCAGCATGATGGAGCACCTTGCCATAAAGCAAAGGTGATAACTAAATGGCTCAGGGAACAAAACATAGAGATTTTGGGTTCCTGGCCTGGGAACTCCCCAGATCTTAATCCCATTGAGAACTTGTGGTCAATCATCAAGAGACGGGTGGACAAACAAAAACCTAAAAATTCTGACAAAATGAAAGCATTGATTGTGCAAGAATGGACTGCTATCAGTCAGGATTTGGTCCAGAAGTTGATTGAGAGCATGCCAGGGAGAATTGCAGAGGTCCTGAAGAAGAAGGGTCAACACTGCAAATATTGACTTGCTGCATTAACTCATTCTAACTGTCAATATAAGCTTTTGTTACTCATATGTTTGCAATTATATTTCTGTCTGTGATAAAAACATCTGTCAAACACACATAAAAACCAGAGGGCAGCAGATCATGTGAAATATAATATTTGTGTCATTCTCAAAACTTTTGGCCATGACTGTATAATGGCATCAACCTAACACTGTCTGTCGGTTACTGAGAAAAATCCTGCTTACAGGTGCACCTTAATTATGTCTAAATGCCAGAACCAGACTCTTACTTCATGGCTTACATAATATTTGAAAGGGATGGTGACTTTAATTACACCTTTTAAGTGGCTGCTGATTGTAGGATGAGATTGCTGGGCCAATATGTAAGCAGGTTGCAGAATGCAGTGACAGGCAGGAGGCAGAGCAAGGGTTAACAAAGTATATCAATTTAATAGAACAAATGGAGCGCCCGCCAGGGCCGTGGGGTACTCGGTGCTGGGCCAGTTCTTAAATGGATGTGTCACGGCAGCAGTGACCCGGTCCGTGGTCCTGGGCGTCCAATGAAAATGATGATAAGGGGATGATAAAGTTTATGAAAAATAGTTTGTGACGCCATCTGTGGTACTCGGCAATAAAGATGTTAGCTGACACTGCTTCAGAGTCCGCTGGGGCTGATGGTGATGCAGCATAGTTGCTACAGCTCTCTACAAGTAGAGCTAGGCCCCAGGGCAGCTGTAAGTGTAAGAGATGATGATGGTGGTTGTAGTGCAGGGCAGATGATGCAGCAAATAATTGTAAGGACACAGCAGGGTGCAGTCTTTCCAGTTTACTCACAGTTCAGATGTTACAATCCCCAGCTGGGGTGTGCTGTACCCTCAGGGTCAGTGGTCCCGACAGCTCCCAGGTAGCTTGGGTGCATGTTGCCAGGGCTCCCCTAGATGTTCCTTTCTTGGCCGTCTCACTACGCTGGCTACCACCTCTCTTGCCCTGCATCATCACACACAGTGTCCTGAGCCAGCAGACTCAGATCTTGTCGGGCAACGTTGGTCAGAACCACTGGATCCTATATGGCTGCCTTTTCAGTGAGTGTGTTGGATGTGGCTGTAGCACTTGCAGATACTGCAGCCTCTGGTTTCCTAGCTGAGTCCTTAGTTTCTCCACTAGTTTTGGGGCCGGTCCCCTAACTGTGACCTGGTCCCTCCACCGACCACGCCGGTGGATGTGGGCCCCACGGATGGATTCCTCACTATCCGTGCCTCTAAGTCCTCTTCTTTGTCTCCTCCTCTGGAGCCACTCTCTCTTTCATTCCTCTTCACCTCGCTCCGTAGTCTGGGGACGAGCTCCTGGCTCTTTCAGTCCCCACTGCAGACTTCCCCCTAACTCTCTGTGTTCTCTCTCACCACTCACTAAGCTCCTCCCCTTCTCTTCTTTCTTCACCCTTTACCAAGCACCTCCGGGCCCTGAGAAGTCTGGTGTTGGATGTAAGTGTGTGAGTCCTGGCAGTGCCCCCTCCTTACCTGAGAGCAGAGCACCACACATCTGAATGAAGTTCAGTACACTGTGGCGACTCAGACCGCAGGGGCGCCACATTCCCCACCCCCCGTTAAACACAGCACGTCCTCGGGCTGGAACAGAGCAAAATACATGTCAAGACATACAAAATTTTTTGTGAAATGCATTTCAACAAGGTAACAATTAGCAGGAACTCTTCTTCCCTTTATGGGAGGCACATTTACTTAAACGTTACATATAACTATTATTGGCATAAATATAACTTTAATATCACTATCTTTACTTATAGACATGAAATATCCTATCAAGTGCAAATAAGCATGAAATATGCTTTACTATCAATAGAAAACTATCAAAAATATTAAACATAGCCCTTCTGGAATAGAAATCATCTATACACTAGTGATGAGCGAGCACTAAAATGCTCGGGTGCTCGTTGCTCGGGTCGAGCAAATTGGAATACTCGGGTACTTGGACAGAACAACAAGCCCAATGTATGTCTATGGGAGACCCGAGCATTTTTACCGCGATCCCTCCCGGGGGTCCTTTTAAGGTCTAAAAACGTCTGAAAATTATGGAAACACTGCTCAAATGACACAGGAACATCAAGGCAACTGCCCCTGGAAGCATTTCTCACTCCTAGGTCACAGCTCTAAACAATGTTGTCAGAGTTTCACGCCCTTTTTACAGGCGCGCCAAAAAACCTACAAAAACGAAACCAAAATAGATTTTGCTGGTAAATATGTTAATGAACATCCTTTCCAGATTAATGTCTTTTATCTAAGTCAAAATAATTAACCCAAAACAAAAATGTTCCTCCACCACTTGGGCTATGTTCACACACAGCGTTTTTGAGGCGTTTTGCAACTTTAGCATTGCTTTCAACCAATACAAATGCATTCACTGGGAAATGTCATTGTAACATTTAACAACCCTAGCTGGATATATGGTGTGTGACACATAAGCAGACACATCTTGTTTCATTTATGAAGGAGGGACCCTTAAAGTCACAGAGCCTATTTTTACAGGGGCATCAATCTTCTTAAAGGGCCATTATTAAACATTGGGGCTCCTAAGTTGTTATTGTCTGTGCAGTGAGTGGATGGGCTGCCAAGAATTATGACACACCCCAATACCCCTTTCACGAGAGGTACAGGAGGGCTTCATTAAAAAATCTTGCATTGAACTCAATGCCTGGCCTGCCCCAAAGTTACATGCACCCCAATAAGCTTTTCAAGCCACGTACTGGAAGGGCACAGGAAAATCCACTTCACATTATTAATTTTGTACTGCCATACTCTTTTCTTGCCCTGCTGCCAAGTCATATGCACCACAATAAGCCTTTGAACCCACATACTGGATGAGCACAGGAAAATCCATTTCACATTTTTCATTTCGTACCATCAAACTCTTTTCTTATGCATTGACTGCAAAGCCTGCCCTGCTACCAAGTCATATGCACCCCAATAAGCCTTTGAACCCAGGTACTGTATGGGCACTAATGTTGAGCATTCCGATACTGCAAGTATCGGGTATCGGCTGATATCCGCGGTATCGGAATTCCGATACTGAGTTCCGATACTTTTTGCATATCGAATACCGGAATCGGAAGTTCCCATGAGCCAGTTTGATTTGATTCAGCCAATGAGGAATCCTAAGAAGTGTGGGCACATCCTGTTAGGCATGTAGGCATGTTAACTAATGGCATGGCTGTGAATGGCTGCTGAAATGATGTCATGATGCACTATAAAAGCCGCCGCCATTTTGGGTTCACTCTGCTGTGAATTCAGTTAGGGACAGAACGCTGCTCTTCTGACTCTGAGGGACAGTTAGAGATTGTGATTTGCTATATTGTGCTTTACCCAGGCTACTTTAGCAACCGCTGTGTAAAGCTTTCTTTTGCCTTGCAGTGCTGTTCACGGCTGTCTGTGAGGTCTCTGTGTGTGAGTGCAGCTCACGCTGTAGTGTGTTCTGCATCCACCTCTGGTTGTAGTCCGCTCAGCGTGCGTCACTGCCTCATACTTTTTTTTTTGTTTAATTGCTGCGTGCTCATTTTTACTGATCTCTCCTATTATTGTGCTTCCATCTGTATCCATCTACATTGGTTGCAAACACTATATAGGAGTAGATAGCAGAGCCTTTCTGCAGCCTTTCTTTGGTAGTGCACAGTTCTCTGCACTGTTCACGGCTGTCTGTGAGGTCTCTGTGTGTGAGTGCAGATCACGCTGTAGTGTGTTCTGCATTTGTGTAGCCCTGGTATGTAAGGCACACAATACCAGGAGGATGAGTGGAGAGGTAACGGTTAAGGCTCGACATGATTCATATACACTTCAGACACACCCAGCAGGGGTGTATAGGGGAGTGTCCTGTAGCACAGTGGAGTCTGAAAGTTTCTCCTGAGTGTGGAGGGAGTCAGGACTGGTGCCTGTTGGAGAGCCGAGATTCCTGTCAATACAGAGAGACGGTACAAAAGTGGAGGCTAGTACGGATAACCGAATATTATCCTAGTCTAGTCAGTGCTGACATTGAGAGTGTGAACAGGGCGAAAGGCGCAGTGGAAAGAAACAGAGAAGTGCCTTAGGTATAGGATACCTGCACAAATTATCCGGTCACTGGGGACCGAGGTGTCGCTACAGCTTCAGGCGTGGTGACAGGAAAACCAGAGTCTTACTGGACCTTAGGTCGCAGAAAGCAGCCCTTGGAGTGTCGGTACGTAACTGGAGTCTGGGAGAGTGGGAACCTTGAGTCGATGCAGGACAACAGTAGGAACTCAGCTCTCTCACATTATTTGGAAGACTTCGACCACAATGCTGACCGGGCAGTACAGCTATGGAGTATTCGGAGTTAACTTAGCTCTATGCTAGTTGGACTCAGCATATTGGAAAGTAAAGGAGGCCTCCAACCTGCTCAGCCGTTACCTCGAAACTCATCCTCCATCCACCCCAACAGCTCCCTGGGACCTGCCTAAACATCTGACAAGTAAAAGGTATGGAAAGACGCTGGATGGTGTGAGACTGATTCATTTATCTGCACCCTACATCATTAATACCATAGACTTTGAGGGACCAGTCCCACCTGTGGGGGACCCGTCATCTAGCTGCCACAACATCCCCTCAGAGATCTACTGCAGTGCTGGTCTTAGTGATCAGACTACTACAGGTGGCGTCACGAACTGTTATCTACTAAATCCCCTGTAAATAACCCCCCTTTAACGCCTGACCGCCAGGCACACGGAACGAGCCACGCTACCAGTGACATTCCCCATAGAAATCTACAGGCTCTGCTCCGAGTATCCCATATCCCTGGTAACCCACAATTGTGGTGCGGGTCAATACAACTTGGCGTCACGAACAGGATACGAAAACTTGCAAGATTGTGAGTCCTGTGTGCCTGTGGAGTGTTTTGGTGAAAAAGACTGTTGCTGTTGTTTGGTGCCAAATACCGCCATATTTGCCGCCATATTCGCGCCCTAAGGCGCTGGAGAAGAAGGTGGGCGTACCTGAAAGAGCGCGCAAAGTCTTGGACACGCCTCCGGCTCTGACTCAGCGGCAGGTCCTGCGACAGGAAGTGGAGGCTCTGACATCAGAGCGCCTGCGACGAAGGTCCTGTCCCCACTGCTGTGCCTGTGAAATAGCAGCTTCTGAAACCGGTAGGCTCCGTTTAACCAAGGGGGTGCTAATATGTCACAACAACCGGCCGACAGTGCGGCCCCAGCCGGAGGCCCCGACCCCGCACCGCGTGGCGTTGTAGCGCCAGATGGGGGCGCAGGCCCAGCACCCAGTCCGGTAGTCCCGCTCATGCCACTAACGCTCCCATATATGCCTGGGGCGAAATGGCTTCCCCAGTACAGCGGTGAGCCAGGCACTTTAGCAGGATTCAAGCGGAAGTTATGCAGCATCCTAGAAATGTATTCCATGCCTGAGAGACAAAAAGCTGCTGTGCTGATAGGGCAGCTAACTGGCGCTGCTGAGAGGGAAGTGGAGACTTGGGATACCGTTGATCAGGAGTCGGTACCTGCGATCCTCTTTAAGCTACATGCCATATTTGAAGACCGCACAGAAACGGATCTCCGGATGGCCTTCTACCACTGTTTGCAGCAGCCAGGTGACAGCATCAGGGACTACGCTTGCCGACTACAAGGAGCCCTGAGAGCCCTTAAGCAGATTAATAATATAAATGCTACCGACGAAAATAAGATGCTGAAAGAGCAATTTGTACAGGGATTGAGATCCCAAGAGGAGCGCAGAACTGTAAACTGGTGGTCCTTAGATCATCCTGATGCTACCTTTGATGCCCTAAAGGACATGGCAATAAAAGGGCTGCGGCCCCTGGGCAAACCTGAGGTGGCCACCCAACATCACCAGGGTGAAGTCACTCTGGAACCGGCAGTAACCCCCTTTTCCCCGCTAGTGGCAGAAGCCAAAACGCAGGTGACACCCCCTAGTGAATTGGACTGTCTGCGCTCAGAGGTGCGCCAGCTGACTAAAAATCTGGCTGCTGTGATGAGTGCCCTGCAGCTGCGGAAAGAGGAAGAAGGGAAGATCTTATTAGCTGACTGCCCAGAAGACGTCCCGTGGATGAACCGGAAAAGAAGGAAGACGTCGCCCCCCTGGAAGAGGACAACGCCACCCCCAGGAGCGACCTCTGATCAACACCCTCCTCGTCGGGAGATCACCTGTTACCGTTGCAACCGGAAAGGTCATATGTCTCCACGGTGTCCTTTAAACGGGCAGAACCTGGGTCCGAGGGCCAACACCCAGGAGGAGATCCGTCAGGCCCCCTAGACTGGAACCGCAGGTATGTGGGTGGGCGACCCTACCTGTCTATCATTCTAGATGGTATTGCAGTTCCGGCATTGTTAGACACTGGGTCTCAGGTAACCCTAATACCTGATGCCCTATATACTAAGTTCTGGTCAATGGACAGTCTTAAACCCCCGAGCCCTGACTTTACCGTGTATGCTTCTAATGGTCTTCCTGTAGAAGTACTCGGGACAAAATGTGTGGATGTGAAAGTGGGCAGAGAGGAGTTGAAAGACCAGGGGCTTCTAGTAGTAAAGACTGTAAATGAAGAGAACGGTTTTAAATATAATTTTGGGTACTAACATTATCAGTAACTGTCTGGGAGAAGTTGTGTTCTTACTCCAACAGCTCGCTGAAATTGCCAGACCAAGACAAAAGGGAGTAATCCAAAGAGAGATCCGGGCCCTGGTGTGTCAGCAGCAAGCGAAGCTTACAGACGGCGAAATTGGTAATGTACGGGTCACTGACTCGAATCCCATTGTGATACCCCCAATGAGTGAAATGATAATCTGGTGCAGGGCAGCCATAGGTCTGAGAGGACAGAACTACCAAGCTGTAGTAGAACCCCATCATTCAGAACATAGACCTACACTTATGACTGCTAGGGGAGTAGTGGAAGTGGTGAATGGAAGAGTACCGGTACGGCTCCTCAACTGGGGAGATGATGAGGTAAACTTACCCCGTTATGCAACCATTGCTAAACTACATGCTGTTGACAATAACTCTATTCTCCCGGCTGAGTCCTTAGACTCCCGCCAAATAGCGGAGGACAATGACCCGGCAACCCAGGTGGCGGAATGGTGTCAGCAACTCCATGTTGGGACGGACACCACTCCCGCTCACCAGAAGCAAGGGGTATTACGGGTGGTACAGGAGTACGCTCAAGTGTTTAGCAAGCACCCACTTGATTTTGGGATAATTAAGGGAGTACAACATCATATCCCTACAGGCAGTCATCCTCCCATCAAAGAGCGGTACAGGCCTATACCCCCAGCCCATTATCAGAAGGCTAAAGAAATGTTGCGAGATATGAAAGAAGCCGGAGTAATCAGGGATAGTTGTAGTCCCTGGGCAGCACCTCTAGTCCTGGTTAGAAAAAAAGATGGTAGCTTGAGAATGTGTGTGGATTACAGGCAGGTGAACCGCATAACACATAAAGATGCATACCCGTTACCACGTATAGAGGAATCATTAGCTGCTCTGAAAACGGCTAACTACTTTTCTACCCTCGATCTGACTAGTGGGTACTGGCAAATGGCTGTGGCTGAGGAGGATCGTGAGAAAACGGCTTTCACCACCCCAATGGGGCTCTGTGAGTTCGACAGAATGTCGTTTGGGCTCAGCAGTGCCCCAGGAACATTTCAGAGAGTGATGGAGAACTGCCTGGGACATCTCAATTTTGAAACCGTGCTGCTATACCTAGACGACGTCATCGTGTACTCCAAGACATATGAGGACCATCTGAAGCACCTGGCAGAAGTATTTGAGTCCCTGTCCAGGTACGGGATGAAGTTGAAACCCTCAAAATGCCATCTACTCAAACAGAAGGTACAGTACTTGGGGCACATCGTCAGTTCGGAGGAGTAGCGCCGGACCCAGAGAAAGTCACTGCTATCCAGAAGTGGCCGGAGCCGAAGAACCTCAAGGAAGTGCGACAGTTCCTGGACTCACGGGTTTCTACAGAAGGTTCGTGAAAGATTACACGAAGAAGGCAGCCCCTTTACAGGACCTCCTAGTAGGACAATCCTTAAAGAGCAGAAACCCTCCCTTTAATTGGGGTAAGGAACAGGCTGAAGCATTCCAAAAGATGAAAGAGATCCTTACAGGCGATGAGATCTTGACCTACCCTGATTACAGCCAACCGTTCCTGCTGTACACCGATGCAAGTAATGAAGGTTTAGGAGCAGTTCTCAGTCAGAAGCAGAATGGCCAAGAAAAAGTCATCGCATATGCCAGCAGAAAACTCAGGCCAACTGAGAGAAATCCGGAAAATTATAGCAGCTTCAAGCTGGAGTTTCTGGCGCTGGTCTGGGCCATTACTGAAAGATTTAAGCACTATCTGGCCTCCAACCAGTTCACTGCGTTTACAGACAACAACCCCTTAACGCACCTGGAAACCGCCAAGCTGGGCGCCATGGAGCAGCGTTGGATGGCTCGGTTGTCCAATTACCAGTTTACCATCAATACCGGGCAGGCCGAAAGAATGCTAATGCTGACGCATTGTCCCGAATGCCGCATGAATCTGACACGGAAGAAGAATCGGACGACCTGGAAGAAATTGAGCTACCTGCGTTCCATCGAAATGGGATAGTCCACGAGCAGCGAGTCTACAGAAAGCAGCATGGTGCAACGTTAAATCCCTTACCCCATCATAGCTGGAAAGAGACTCAGGACAGCGATCCAGTGGTCAGCCGTATCAAGGAGTTGTTACGACAGGAAGGTTCCTCCTTGGAAAAAGATGCACCTATGTCAGCAAAGCTCCTGTGGAACGAGAGAAGCCGATTGTTCCTATACCGTGAGAAGTTGTGCCGGAGATACGTCAACCCCAGGACCCATGAGATGGTCTGGCAGATAGTGGTCCCCAAGGCAGACGTCCAAATGGTGTTGGAAGCATACCACGATCAAGCAGGACACTTTGGCTGGAGAAAGCTGGAGACCCTGTTGAGGTGCCGATTCTACTGGGTAGGGATGCGCAGCTCCATCGAGAGGTGGTGTCGGAACTGTGGACCCTGTGGTCTCAGAAGAAAGGACTACGGTAGTCAGAAGGCACCCCTGCAGCCTATCCGGACGACTCGTCCCTTGGAGATTGTGGCCTTGGACCACGTCAAATTGGCGCCAAGTAGATCTGGATACTCATACGCCTTGACCATAGTGGACCATTACTCTAGATTTCTGGTGGTTGTTCCAGTTAAGGATCAGACAGCGGTGACGGCAGCAAGAACCTTTCAAGCAAGCTTCTGCAGACCGCATGGGTATCCGGAGCAAGTATTAACTGATCAAGGACCTGCTTTCGAGGCTGACCTATTCAAGGAATTCTGTCACATGTATGGGTGTAAGAAAATTAGAACCACACCATACCATCCCCAAACCAACGGTCTTTGCGAGAAAATGAACCACATTGTCCTTGATTTGTTGAAGTCTATACCGTTGGAAGACAGAAATCGGTGGCCGGACTTACTACCTGATTTGGTTGACTTGTATAACCATATACCTGTAAGTTCCACTAACTGCACTCCAGCCTATCTTATGAGAGCAAGGCCCGGAAGACTACCAATGGATTTAGAACTTGGAGTGGTAGAACCGGAGGCAGATGACGCCTTTGAAAACTGGGACATCAATCGGCAAGAGCAATACAGACGAGTGCAAGTCTGTGTAGAAGAAAGTCTCAATAAGGCACGGGAAAAACAGGAAGATATTTACAACAGGAATGCTCCTGCCAAACCTTTGATGCCTGGAGAAGTGGTATTGAAAAGAAAAAGGAAGATGCACAAATTGGACAACCAGTGGGAACAAGAATCCTACGTCGTACAAGATTCCAAATATGACAACAGAAAAGTTTGTATCATCAGTAAGGACGGAGGAAGAACAATATCCACTGTGTCCAGAGACCATTTGAAATTGTGCCCAGAACCCTTAAAGCTTCGTGAAGAGAACCCTGTCGTCAATCGAGAAGAAAGAAAAGAAGAGGTCATACACACGGATCTGGAGATTTCCCTGCGGATTGGCCCAGACTGGGAGATGCTGTAATCATTCCGGTGTTGCAGTTTTATCAGCCACAAGAGGAAGTTCTACCTCCAGTCGTGCCCATGGTGCCAGTTGAGCCAGTTCAGGAGTTACCTATTCCAGTAACACCTCAGCCTACAGAATCTCAAGAAGGACCATCAGAAGCAGCGCCCCATGCTATGGGATCCCCTGGTGAAGCTGACTCACACCGCCCAGCCATTAGTACACTTGCCAGATCCATAGAAAGATTGAGACAGTTCTATAGTTTGCCGTTACGCAGAGCAGGTAGATCACAGACTAATATACCTGAAGCTACTCCACGTAGATCAGAGCGAACCACGAAAGGGAAGATACCTATTCGATATCAACAGTAATTCTAGCAAAATAATGTAATTTAACCCAAAAAAGTTTACCTTATGTGAATATTGTAAAAAGTATTGTTATGGTATTGTGCATTACTAATTAGGAGGAATAATGGACTTCGAGGCTGTGGACTATGTCAGCCCCAGAACTGATAATGTATATAGTTGCACTTTATGCATTCTCGTGGTTCTATATCCAACTGTAACAATTACCTCTGAACATAAAACCCGTGTGGTGTGGCACTGAGCGAGGTCTGCAGCCAGATGTCCTGCAGCCCACCCAGGACCCACGTTGAAGGTTTGGTGCGGGTCCTTCACAAGAATACTGTTTGATATGACATATTTATTGAAAGTATGTTTTTGTATTTTTCTATGTCAATTGTACATAATGCAACGTTTTAAGAATTTCTCACCTCCCTGCTGGGAAGAGTTTAATGTTTATTGTTAATGCAAAACAAAATGTCTTTCTTTTTATATTTCACAGCCCGGGAGTGCTGTATTTTACCAAAGGGGAATGTGTAGCCCTGGTATGTAAGGCACACAATACCAGGAGGATGAGTGGAGAGGTAACGGTTAAGGCTCGACATGATTCATATACACTTCAGACACACCCAGCAGGGGTGTATAGGGGAGTGTCCTGTAGCACAGTGGAGTCTGAAAGTTTCTCCTGAGTGTGGAGGGAGTCAGGACTGGTGCCTGTTGGAGAGCCGAGATTCCTGTCAATACAGAGAGACGGTACAAAAGTGGAGGCTAGTACGGATAACCGAATATTATCCTAGTCTAGTCAGTGCTGACATTGAGAGTGTGAACAGGGCGAAAGGCGCAGTGGAAAGAAACAGAGAAGTGCCTTAGGTATAGGATACCTGCACAAATTATCCGGTCACTGGGGACCGAGGTGTCGCTACAGCTTCAGGCGTGGTGACAGGAAAACCAGAGTCTTACTGGACCTTAAGGTCGCAGAAAGCAGCCCTTGGAGTGTCGGTACGTAACTGGAGTCTGGGAGAGTGGGAACCTTGAGTCGATGCAGGACAACAGTAGGAACTCAGCTCTCTCACATTATTTGGAAGACTTCGACCACAATGCTGACCGGGCAGTACAGCTATGGAGTATTCGGAGTTAACTTAGCTCTATGCTAGTTGGACTCAGCATATTGGAAAGTAAAGGAGGCCTCCAACCTGCTCAGCCGTTACCTCGAAACTCATCCTCCATCCACCCCAACAGCTCCCTGGGACCTGCCTAAACATCTGACAAGTAAAAGGTATGGAAAGACGCTGGATGGTGTGAGACTGATTAATTTATCTGCACCCTACATCATTAATACCATAGACTTTGAGGGACCAGTCCCACCTGTGGGGGACCCGTCATCTAGCTGCCACAACATCCCCTCAGAGATCTACTGCAGCGCTGGTCTTAGTGATCAGACTACTACAGGTGGCGTCACGAACTGTTATCTACTAAATCCCCTGTAAATAACCCCCCTTTAACGCCTGACCGCCAGGGACACGGAACGAGCCACGCTACCAGTGACATTCCCCATAGAAATCTACAGGCTCTGCTCCGAGTATCCCATATCCCTGGTAACCCACAATTGTGGTGCGGGTCAATACACATTCACCTCTGGTTGTAGTCCACTCAGCGTGCATCACTGCCTCATACATTGTCCTTTTTTTCTGTAGTGCAGCTTATTTTTCCTGAATTTCTCCTATTAGTGTGCTTCCATCCGTATCCAGCTAGATTGGTTGCAAACACTATAGGAGTAGATAGAGGAGAGGAGTCTTTCTGCTGGCTTGTGCCCTGCAGGCCCAGCCAGATTAGTATTAGCCTATTTTTTGTAGCCTCATCTATTGCATTGTAGGATACCTTCATGCATTGTAATAGCTACAAAAAGTTTGTGATACTATCTATCACTTTTACATCTTTTGTCACAAGTCACACAACCTTTTTTTTGTGAAAAAAAAATAAATAAATAAAGTTCACCAAACACTCCACTTTATCTACAGTTGTGTAGGCCACATTAGCTCATATTAAAGTGTAGTCCACATCCACACTTCATAAAATTAGTGTTTCTTATACCTGTTAGCAGCTGTTCAGGAATAAGCACACTAAGCCCTTAGTACTTTTCTGCCTATCTTTATCAGTCTACCAAGATGAAGAAGGCAGGGAGTAAGGCACGTGGTCGTGGGCATGGAGTTTCAGCAGGGAGAGGATGTGGGGATTCTGTGCCTGCTGCGGGCACCAGTCACTCAGCATCCCCCAGTTTTAGCAGGGAACGGTCCTTTATGCTCAGCTTTGCTGGAGCTCGCGGTACCCCACTGCTGCGGAACGACCAAATTGAAGCCGTTGTCGGATGGATGGCAGATAATGCATCGACTTCAATTACTTCCACATCCTCTCAGGCCCAGAGCACTGAAGAGCAACCATCTGTCTCTTCATCACCTGCCAAATTGCCCAGGCAGTCAGAGAGCTCTGGACAGGAGCCATCTCAACTTCTGTTCTCTGAATCTCTTGGCTTGGAAATAGGGGGCCAGCCAAGCAGCATTCTAGAATGTGAAGAAGAGGGAGTAAGCTGTGATGCACAACTGCTTTGTCTCTCTGAATCTGAAGAGGCGGGTGGGCCAGTGCCTATGGTCAGCACACCTCAGTACGCATTTGATGACGAGACTCAGGTGCCACTTTCTGGTGCGTACTGTGCTGGCGACACTACCCAGGAGAAGCAGGTGTTTGAAGAGGGTAGTGTAGATGATGAGGTCCTTGACCCATCATGGCGTGAGGAACAGGAAGGTGGTGGGAGCAGCTCTGAGGAAGAGATTCCCCGAACGGCCAAAACAGGAGGGAGAGTGAGGGGGCAGACTCGGTTGCCTGTAGCCTCCACTTCGCCACCCACTAGGAGCATTCGTCTTCCAAAACCCAAAACGGGCGCTCCCAGGACTTGCAGTGCATGGTTCTTTTTTGACACAGTTGCAGATGACATTTGCTTTGTCAAATGCAAGCTGTGTAATCAGAAAGTCAAAAGGTAAAAGTGTCAGCAACCTCAATACCACAAATATGTGGAAACATGTGCAGACCAAGCACGTGGTGGAGTTACAAAGACACACTGAAGACGTAGGCCAACCTACAGCACCACCTACCACCTTTTCAGCTCGTGTTGTAGCCTCTTCCTCCAGCTCACACACAGCTGGTTCGGCTTCCTCACAGGATCGCCATGGAAGAACCTCTGGCACTGTTGTACAGAGACTCAGTGTAATTCCACCCACAGCACCACATTCCCTGTCATCCTCACACTCCCAGGCCACTCTACAGCCATCGGTAGCACAGGCATGGGAGAAAAGGCGGCCATACTCGGCAAACCATCCCCAAGAACAGGCTCTGAATCCTGGCATTGCAAAACTACTGTCCCTTGAAATGCTCTCATTCAAGCTGGTGGAGACAGACACCTTCCGTAACTTGATGGCATTGGCAGTCCCACAATATAACGTGCCCAGCCACTTTTATTTCAGCAGGCAAGCCGTCCCTGCCCTGCAAAAGCATGTGGAGGGAAAAATTAAACATGCACTACTAAACGCCGTCAGTAGCAAGGTCCACCTGACCACCGATGCGTGGACCAGTAACCATGGACAGGGACGATACCTTTCCCTCACTGCCCATTGGGTAAATGTTGTGGAGCTGGGTACAGATTTTGAGAGTGGCGCTGTGCGTATTCTGCCAACTCCAAGGATTGCAGGAATCCAGTCTGTACACATTGACTCCTCCTCATACTCCAGTTCCTCTGAATCAGCGCTGCAGGAGCCGTCACAGTCTACCTCCACATTGACCCGTGAACGCTTACCTGTTACGACCGATATGAGCACAGCCATGGCCAAACGTCAATAGGCCGTATTGAAATTAATTTCTATAGGGAATCGAAGCCACACAGCGCAGGAGCTCTGGAATGCCATCAAGCAGGAGAGTGATGTGTGGTTTGTGCCAGCGAATCTCCAGCCAGGCATGTTAGTGTGTGACAATGGCCGAAATCTCATGGCAGCTCTGGGCCTAGGCAACCTCACTCACATCCCATGTCTGGCACATGTGCTCAACTTGGTCGTGCAGTCTTTTTTGAGGGACTATCCGGATCTTGATGCACTGCTGCACAAGGTCTGCATAGAGTGTGCTCACTTGTGGCGTTCCAGCATGGCAAAATCACGCATTGCAGCTCTGCAGCGCCGATTCTGCCTTCTGGAACATCGCATCATATGTGACCTACCCATCAGGTGGAATTCAACGTTACATACAGTATGTTGGAGCGGTTGTGTGAGCAGCAGGCAGCAGTAATGGAGTACCAGCTGCATCAGACGCAACCAAGTCGCACTGCGCGCCGTTCACACTTCACCACCACTGAGTGGGCCTCTATGAAGGACATCTGCCACGTTTTGCGTGCCTTCGATGATTCCACACGGATGGCAAGTGCAGATGATGCACTAGTCAGCATGACTGTCCCCCTTATCTGCCTGCTTGAAAAAACACTGCAAGCACTAAGTGAGGAGGTTGTGGAAGAGGTGGAGGATGATGAGTCACAAATGCCATCTGCTTCTAGACAGTCTGCGCAACGTGCTTCCTCACAAAGGCCTAGGCAGGGGACACTTTGTGAGGAGGATGAGGAGGAGTCAATGGAGGAGGAAGACATCTGTCCAGAGGAGGGAGGTACACAATGCTCTAGTAGTCAGTATGTAGAGCGAGGGTGGGGTGATGCAGAGCAGGCAGAGATGACACTTCAAGCAGGGGACAGCGTTTCTTGGCCAGTTGGGAGTCTGCAGCACATGGTTGATTTCATGCTGCAGTGCCTGAGAAACGACCGCTGCATCGCCCACATTCTCACCACGTCTGATTATTGGGTGTACACCCTCCTAGATCCTCGCTACCGGGACAACTTACAAAGCCTCATTACACCGTTGAACGGGAGCGTAAAATGCGGGAGTACCAAGACACACTGGTGCATTCTATCATGTTCTCCATTCCACCCGAGAGCAGTGCTGCTAGTGCTTTACAAAGCAGCTCTGTGCATCGAGGCAGTGGAGGAAGCTTTGCACAAAGAGGGAGCAGAAGCAGCGCCTCTGAACAAGACAAGACCAGTATGGCCAAAATGTGGCAAAGTTTTGTGTCCCCCGCCACAAATGTCTACACCATCACAGACGGCTCCAGTCAGCAGGAGGCAACATTTCCGTCAGATGGTGACAGACTACATGTCTTTCCCTCTCAGTGTACTCCCAGACGGCTCTTCCCCCTTCAAGTTTTGGGTCTCTAAGCTGGATACATGGCCAGAGCTTAGCCAGTATGCATTGGAGGTGCTGGTTTGCCCTGCTGCTAGTGTATTATCGGAACGCGTCTTTAGTGTCGCAGGTGGTGTACTAACAGACCGTCGCATGCGACTATCCTCCGATAACGTTGACCGGCTTACTTTTCTGAAAATGAACAAGGCCTGGATCTCGCCGGAATTTGCCTGTCCACTTACAGATTAAATAATTGGTTGGCAATAGTATCCAGGTCTCCGGTTGTGTTCATGTTTCTACCACCTGAACTTTAATCCCTGGGCTCCAACACTGCCAGTTGCTGCTCAGAAGTGCCATCTGCACAGAGAAAACACTAGTTCCTGTGTTAGTGGGGTTCAGTAATGTCAGCTGCTCCCCTGCTGTGTGTCCGGCAATGTCTCCTGCTCCCTCCACATTCACACATCAGATATTAAACTTGCCCAAATTAGGCCTCAGCCTACACCCTGATTGACCCTGGGCTCCAACACTGCCAGTTGCTGCTCAGAAGTGCCGTCTGCACAGAGAAAAACACTAGCTCATGTGTTAGTGAGGTTCAGTAATGTCCGCTGCTCCCCTGCTGTGTGTCCGGCAATGTCTCCTGCTCCCTCCACATTGACACAACAGACTTGCTCCAAGTAGGCCTCAGCCTACACCCTGATTGACCCTTGGCTCCAACACTGCCAGTTGCTGCTCAGAAGTGCCGTCTGCACAGAGTACAACACTAGCTCCTGTGTTAGTGGGGTTCAGAAATGTCCGTTGCTCCCCTGCTGTGTGTCCAGCAATGTCTCCTGCTCCCTCCACATTGACACAACAAACTTGCTCCAAGTAGGCCTCAGCCTACACCCTGATTGACCCTGGGCTCCAACACTGCCAGTTGCTGCTCAGAAGTGCTGTCTGCACAGAGAAAAACACTATCTCATGTGTTAGTGGGGTTCAGAAATGTCCGCTGCTCCCCAGCTGTGTGTCCGGCAATGACTCCTGCTCCCTCCACATTGACACAACATCAGATATTAAACTTGCCCAAATTAGACCTCAGTCTACACCCTGATTGACCCTGGGCTCCAACACTGCCAGTTGCTGCTCAGAAGTGCCGTCTGCACAGAGTAAAACACTAGCTCCTGTGTTAGAGGGGTTCAGAAATGTCCGCTGCTCCCCTGCTGTGTGTCCGGCAATTTCTCCTGGTCCCTCCACATTGACACAACAAACTTGCTCCAAGTAGGCCTCAGCCTACACCCTGATTGACCCTGGGCTCCAACACTGCCAATTGCTGCTCAGAAGTGCCGTCAGCACAGAGTAAAACACTAGCTCCTCTGTTAGTGGGGTTCAGTACTGTCCGCTGCTCCCCTGCTGTGTGTCCAGTAATGTCTCCTGCTCCCTCCACATTGACACAACAAACTTGCTCCAAGTAGGCCTCAGCCTACACCCTGATTGACCCTGGGCTCCAACACTGCCAGTTGCTGCTCAGAAGTGCCGTCTGCACAGAGTACAACACTAGCTCATGTGTTAGTGGGGTTCAGAAATGTCCGTTGCTCCCCTGCTGTGTGTCTGGCAATGTCTCCTGCTCCCTCCACATTCACACATCAGATATTAAACTTGCCCAAATTAGGCCTCAGCCTACACCCTGATTGACCCTGGGCTCCAACACTGCCAGTTGCTGCTCAGAAGTGCCGTCTGCACAGAGTACAACACTAGCTCCTGTGTTAGTGGGGTTCAGAAATGTCAGTTGCTCCCCTGCTGTGTGTCCAGCAATGTCTCCTGCTCCCTCCACATTGACACAACAAACTTGCTCCAAGTAGGCCTCAGCCTACACCCTGATTGACCCTGGGCTCCAACACTGCCAGTTGCTGCTCAGAAGTGCCGTCTGCACAGAGAAAAACACTATCTCATGTGTTAGTGGGGTTCAGAAATGTCCGCTGCTCCCCAGCTGTGTGTCCGGCAATGACTCCTGCTCCCTCCACATTGACACAACATCAGATATTAAACTTGCCCAAATTAGACCTCAGTCTACACCCTGATTGACCCTGGGCTCCAACACTGCCAGTTGCTGCTCAGAAGTGCCGTCTGCACAGAGTAAAACACTAGCTCCTGTGTTAGAGTGGTTCAGAAATGTCCGCTGCTCCCCTGCTGTGTGTCCGGCAATTTCTCCTGCTCCCTCCACATTGACACAACAAACTTGCTCCAAGTAGGCCTCAGCCTACACCCTGATTGACCCTGGGCTCCAACACTGCCAATTGCTGCTCAGAAGTGCTGTCAGCACAGAGTAAAACACTAGCTCCTGTGTTAGTGGGGTTCAGTACTGTCCGCTGCTCCCCTGCTGTGTGTCCAGTAATGTCTCCTGCTCCCTCCACATTGACACAACAAACTTGCTCCAAGTAGGCCTCAGCCTACACCCTGATTGACCCTGGGCTCCAACACTGCCAGTTGCTGCTCAGAAGTGCCGTCTGCACAGAGAAAAATACTATCTCATGTGTTAGTGGGGTTCAGAAATGTCCGCTGCTCCCCAGCTGTGTGTCCGGCAATGACTCCTGCTCCCTCCACATTGACACAACATCAGATATTAAACTTGCCCAAATTAGACCTCAGCCTACACCCTGATTGACCCTGGGCTCCAACACTGCCAGTTGCTGCTCAGAAGTGCCGTCTGCACAGAGTAAAACACTAGCTCCTGTGTTAGAGGGGTTCAGAAATGTCCGCTGCTCCCCTGCTGTGTGTCCGGCAATTTCACCTGCTCCCTCCACATTGACACAACAAGACTTGCTCCAAGTAGGCCTCAGCCTACACCCTGATTGACCCTGGGCTCCAACACTGCCAATTGCTGCTCAGAAGTGCCGTCAGCACAGAGTAAAACACTAGCTCCTGTGTTAGTGGGGTTCAGTACTGTCCGCTGCTCCCCTGCTGTGTGTCCGGCAATGTCTCCTGCTCCCTCCACATTCACACAACATCAGATATTAAACTTGCTCCAATTAGGCCTCAGCCTACACCCTGATTTACCCTGGGCTCCAACACTGCCAGTTGCTGCTCATAAGTGCCGTCTGCACAGAGTAAAAAAATAGCTCCTGTGTTAGTGGGGTTCAGTAATGTCCACTGCTCCACTGCTGTGTGTCCGGCAATGTCTCCTGCTCCCTCCACATTGACACAACAAACTTGCTCCAATTAGGCCTAAGCCTACACCCTGATTGACCCTGGGCTCCAACACTGCCAGTTGCTGCTCAGAAGTGCCGTCTGCACAGAGTAAAACACTAGCTCCTGTGTTAGTGGGGTTAAGTACTGTCCGCTGCTCCCCTGCTGTGTGTCCAGCAATGTCTCCTGCTCCCTCCACATTGACACAACAAACTTGCTCCAATTAGGCCTCTGGCTACACTCTGTCTCTACTGTAATCCCTGGGCTCCAACACCGCCAGTTGCTGCTCTGAAGTGCCGTCTGCACAGTCAACATATGCTCCAGTGTTATTGGGGTTCAGTAATTTCAGCTGATCCCAAGCTGTGTGTCTGCCAATGTCTCCTGCTCTGTCCACACTCAGACAACTACAGATTTTAAACTTGCTCCAATTAGGCCTCTGGCTACACTCTGTTTCTACTGTAACACCTGGGCTCCAACACCGCCAGTTGCTGCTCAGAAGTGCCGTCTGCACAGTCAACATATGCTCCAGTGTTATTGGTGTTCAGTAATGTCAGCTGATCCCCAGCTGTGTGTCCGGCAATGTCTCCTGCTCCCTCCACATTCACACAACATCAGATATTAAACTTGCACCAATTAGGCCTCAGCCTATACCCTGATTGACCCTGGGCTCCAACACTGCCAGTTGCTGCTCAGAAGTGCCCTCTGCACAGAGTAAAACACTAGCTTCTGTGTTAGTGGGTGTCAGTACTGTCCGCTGCTCCCCTGCTGTGTGTCCAGCAATGTCTCCTGCTCCCTCCACATTCACACAACATCAGATATTAAACTTGCTCAAATAAGGCCTCAGCCTACACCCTGATTGACCCTGGGCTCCAACACTGCCAGTTGCTGCTCAGAAGTGCCGTCTGCACAGAGAAAAATACTATCTCATGTGTTAGTGGGGTTCAGAAATGTCCGCTGCTCCCCTGCTGTGTGTCCGGCAATGTCTCCTGCTCCCTCCACATTGACACAACATCAGATATTAAACTTGCTCAAATTAGGCCTCAGCCTACACCCTGATTTACCCTGGGCTCCAACACTGCCAGTTTCTGCTCAGAAGTGCCGTCTGCACAGAGTAAAAAAATAGCTCCTGTGTTAGTGGGGTTCAGAAATGTCCGCTGCTCCCCTGCTGTGTGTCCGGCAATGTCTCCTGCTCTAGTCCACACTCAGATAACTACAGATTTAAACTTGCTCCAATTAGGCCTCTGGCTACACTCTGTTTCTACTGTAACACCTGGGCTCCAACACTGCCAGTTGCTGCTCAGAAGTGCCGTCTGCACAGTCAACATATGCTCCAGTGTTATTGGGGTTCTGTAATGTCAGCTGATCCCCAGCTGCGTGTCCGGCAATGTCTCCTGCTCTGTCCACACTAAGACAACTACAGATTTTAAACTTGCTCCAATTAGGCCTCTGGCTGCACTCTGTTTCTACTGTAATCCCTGGGTTCCAACATCGCCAGTTACTGCTCAGAAGTGTGGTCTGCACAGTCAACATATGCTCCAGTGTTATTGGGGTTCAGTAATGTCAGCTGATCCCTGCTGTGTGTCCGGCAATGTCTCCTGCTCTGTCCACACTCAGGCAACTACAGATTTTAAACTTGCTCCAATTAGGCCTCTGGCTACACTCTGTCTCTACTTTAATCCCTTGGCTCCAACACTGCCAGTTGCTGCTCAGAAGTGCCGTCTGCACAGTCAACATATGCTCCAGTGTTATTGGGGTTCAGTAATGTCAGAGGATCCCCAGCTGTGTGTCCGGCAATTTCTCTGCTCTGTCCACACTCAGACAACTACAGATTTTAAACTTGCTCCAATTAGGCCTCTGCCTACACTCTGTTTCTACTTTAACACCTGGGCTCCAACAACACCAGTTGCTGCTCAGAAGTGTCTTTGGCACGGGTACTCCCTCCTGCCCAGCCTGGTTCCAGCATGCCAGCTGTTTCCGGGTAGTGTCAACGTCACTATGCCTCCAATCGTTGTCTGTCGTGTTGCTGTCGGGTTAGCCGACTCTATGGTGCCTGCAGTTTAGGTGCTTCCTATGTGGGCTGCGGGCAATAAAGGCTGTTTCCGTAGTGCCAATAGGACAAGCAACCCTGTAGACTGTGGGTTTCGGTAACTGCGGCCGGCTCGCGGCCTTGCAACTTGTTTTTTCATGGGTACCTTCTGCTACCCATCTGTGTTCCAGTACGTCAGCTGGTTCTCGGCAGCGCCTTTGGCTTAGGTGCCTGCATCTCGGTATCCGAGTTCCAGCAATGTCTGCTGGTCCTTGGTAGTGCTTTCTAGCACAGGTACCTTCTGCTTAGTAACCGTGTCCCAGTACCGTCAGCTGGTCCTCGTTAGTGCCATTGACTCTTGTTCCTTCTGCTACCATCTGGGTTCCAGTACAGTCAGCTGGTTCTCGGCAGTTCCTCAGCCTTCTTGTACCTTCTGCTACATTTCCAAGTTCAAGTGTTTTTAAATGGTTTTTGGTAATCACTCTGGATCTCCCTGACGACGACCCTGAAGATGACGACCCTGAAGACGACGACCCTGAAGACCACCCCAAAGAAGACCAAAAAGATGACCCAGAGGAAGTTGACCAAGAGGACAAAGAACATGAAGACAACCACAAGATACAGAACAACAAGAGACAGAAGACCAAGAAGCAGAAGAACAAAAAGCAGAAGAACATTAAGCATAAGACAAAAAATCAGAGCAAAAGATATGATCTAAATTATAAGCAGAAGAAGACTAAGCAGTGTACGGGGGTGAGTCCGTTTCTCCTCGTGGTGTCCCTGGAAAATGCTGCTGCTGCAGGCCAAACTGAACGCGGACAAATCCTGTTGTAAATCTTTTGTGACAGGCAGAACGGAAGGTGTAATCTTCAAACTTTTATAGATAACAACTACAGGAATGCCTGTCACAAATAAGAATATGATGAAGAAGATGAATAGGAAGAAGATGAAGAAGTAGAATATGAAGAAGAAAAATAGTTGAATAAGAAGAATATGAAGAATGTAAAAAAAAAAGAATAATAGGAAGAAGGTGAAGAAGAAGAAGATAAATAAGGTGAAGAAGAAGTTGATGAAAAAGATGCTGCTGCTGAGGATCATGAAGGAGAAAGTGTGGGAGAAGTAAAAAAGAAGGTGAAAAGCATGGAAGTAGTAAAACATACATATCTGACAAAATATAAAAAGGTTAACATAGTCATTAGTCAATATCTTTGTAACTCCGAACGTCTTAAAAAAAAATTATTCCTGCTATTCCATTAGATTGGGCTAAACCTCTATGCCTTTAATGTCTCCTCCACCTCCCCAATACATTCTACATTATTCTTAGTTGTTTTCCTTCATGTAGAATTAACCTACAAGGAAAGAAAGGGTTTATTTTAATTCCAATATTTCTGTCCCATTGACTTGCATTGGTTTCCGGTATCGGAATCGGCGATATCCGATACTTTTTGGGTATCGGTCCGATCCAATCCGATCCGATATTTCCCGATATTGGAAAGTATCGCTCAACACTAATGGGCACAGGAAAATCCACTTCACATTATTCATTTTGTACTCCCATACTCTTTTCTTATGCATTGACTGCAAGGCCTGCCCTGCTACCAAGTCATATGCATCCCAATAAGCCTTTGAACCCAGGTACTGAATGGGCATAGGAAAATCCACTTCACATTATTCATTTTGTACTCCCATTCTGTTTTCTTATGCATTGACTGCAAGGCCTGCCCTGCTACCAAGTCATATGCACCCCAATAACCCCAATCCCCCTTGGAAGAAACATGGAGGAGGGCCTTATAAAAAAAAATGTCCCATTAAAAAGGAGCGGGTCTCCTAGACTTGGAATGCCCATACACTAAGTGTATGGGCTGGCAAACATTTTCCCCTGTGGGGTACACCTCAACCTTTTCCATAACAAGTATTTTACACCCAGCATAACCACCCACCCTTGTTAGGAATTCGACACTGGCTGTATTAGCATGGAACACATTAACCCTGGTGATCTAGCAGCGGTGAATGATGAGACGTGGAGGAAGGCCTGATTAAAAACTATGCCCAATTTAAAGGAGTGGGTCTCCTAGACTTGGAATGCCCATACACTAATTGTATGGGCTGAAAAACATTTTACCCTGGGGAGTACACCTCAACCTTTTCCACAACAAGTATTTTACACCCAGCATAACTACCCACCCTTGTTAGAAATTCAACACTGGCTGTAGCTGCACGGAACATGTTAACACTGGTGATCTAGTGGAGGTGGATGATGAGACATGGAGAAAGGCCTCATTAAAAAATAGGCCCAATGTAAAGGAGAGGGTCTCCTAGACTTGTAATGCCCATACACAAAATGTATGGGCTGAAAAACATTTCCCCTTGGGAGGGTACATATTTTTTTAAATTTGGTGACGGGCATCATAACACCCTTGCCAAAAAGTAGAGTGGCTGGAGCATGACGGAATACGTTCACCCTGCTGTTCGAGTAGTGGTGGATGGTGAGGATGAGGAGAAGGAGGAGGAGGACACCACATTGCCAAAATCAGGAAGCGTACACCCATGTGTGGGTGTGAAGTGGTGCATGGGGATACACCTCCCAAAAAGACACTACATTGGATGTTATGTTTCGCTGTCATCATTTGGTGGTGTCGAGAAGTCTGGCCCAATCCATCCCTTGTTCATTTTTATAAGAGTCAGTCTGTCTGCATTTTCCGTTGACAGGCGAATGCACTTATCTGTGATAATTCCACCAGCGGCACTAAAAACCCACTCTGACAAAACACTAGTGGCAGGACAGGCCAGGACCTCCAAGGTGTAGAGAGCCAGTTCATGCCACGTTTCCAGCTTGGATACCCAATAATTAAAAGGCACAGAGGAATCACGGAGGACGTTGGTACGGTCAGCAAGGTACTCCCTCAGCATCTTATAAAACATTCCATTCCTTGTGACATTACCCCGTGCCTCAGGGCCAGGGCGATGGGAGGGTCTGAGAAAACTGTCCCAGAACTTTGCCAGTGTTCCCCTGCCTCTGCTGGATTGGAATTGTGTCTCTCTCGCCTGTACTCCTTGGTTGTCCAACAAACTGTTATGTCTGCCGCCAGCGTTTTGAGATGGGAATTTTTTTTAATAATTCTGCAACAATGGCCCTCTGGTACTGCACCATTTTAGTACACTTGTCTGCCTCTGGAACAAGAGATTGAAAGTTCTCCTTGTAGCATGGGTCTAAAAGTGTCACTACCCAGTAATGACTGTTACCCAATATTTTTACAATATGAGGGTCATGGGAAAGGCAGCGCAACATAAAGTCAGCCATACGTGCCAGACTGGTAACAGGCAAGCCTTCCGTGTCCTCATCAACAGGACAACTGACCAAGGTGTCCTCCTCCTCCTCTTCCTCCCTGTCCTCAGGCCATCCACGCTGAAAAGACGGTATGACAGTTGTGCTTGCAGTACCATCTATAGCGCATGAAAGTAGCTCCTGTTCTTCCTCCTCCTCATTGTCAACCAATCCACATTGGGATGACATGAGACTTGGCTGTGTGCAATCATCCTGTATGGTTCCTTGCTCCATGTCCTCATGCTCTGCCTGCAATGTATCCTCTTTCATTGTGAGCAGAGAGCTTTTCAGAATACAGAGAAGAGGGATGGTGACGCTAATTATTGTGTCATCGACGCTCACCATCTTGGTGGACTCCTCAAAGTTTTGGAGGATGTTACATATGTCTGACATCCATGTCCACTCCTGAGGTCATATGTGTTGAGTCAAACCTGAATAACGACGACCTTGTTGATGCTGGTATTCAACAAGTGCCCTCTTTGCTCACAAATCCTTTCCAATATATGCAGTGTAGAGTTCCAATGAGTGGGGACATCACACACCAGTCGGTGAGCAATCGCTGCTTGAGCAATCGCTGCTGAAGCACGGCAAGGTGGCTGAAGCTGTAGCTGACTTTCTAAAATGGGCACACAGGCGGCGTACTTTCATCAGCAGATCCGGCAGCTCCGGATAGCTTCTCAGAAAATGTTGAACAACGAGGTTAAGCACATGGGCCAGGCATGGTACGTGTGTCAGTTCGCCTCGCCTCAGAGCCACCACCAGGTTCCTGCCATTGTCACACACAACCATGCCTGGCTGGAGATGCAGCGGTGTCAGCCACACATTTGCCTGCTCTTTCAGAGCTGTCAACAACTCTTCAGCATTGTGCGGTTTGTCACCAAAGCAAATTAGCTTCAGCACAGCCTGTTGTCGCTTGGCTTTGGCAGTGCTGCAGTGCTTCCCGCTTGTGACTGATGTGCTCATTTCGGAGATGGAAGCTGAAGAGGAGGAGGTGCAGGAGCTGTACACAGTGGGGGCAACCCTGATTGACGTAGGGCCCACAATCCTTGGCGTCGGGAGGACGTGTTCCATCCCAAGGTCAGGCTTCCACTATGTCAACTCAGTGTGCCGTCAGCGAGATGTACCAACCCTGGCCACAAGCACTTGTCCAAGTGTCCGTGGTTAGGTGTACTTTTCCAGTAACTGCCGGGACAGTACAGTGGGAGAAATAGTGGCAACTGGGGACCGAGTACCTTGGGATGGCCGCCACCATCAGGTTGCGGAAAGCTTCCGTCTCCACGAGCCCTGCAGACGAGCAATGTGAGAATTTAGTACTGTGGCCTGTCGGGTGTTGGCTGCGTATTTCCGCTTATGTTCCAATGACTGGGGTATGGACAACTGAAGGCTGCGCTGGGACAAGGAGGTGGATGTGCTTGATGATCCTGCTATTTGACTGTGGGCAACGGTAGGTGCTGGGCAGGAGGCATCTTCGCATGTACCGTGGACAGGGGATTAGCTTGCACGCACAACAGTGGAAGAAGCAGTGGTGTCACCCGCAGACACTGTTCCTGGAGCCTGTGGTTGGGCCCACAAAGTCGGGTGCTTTGCTGCCATTTGCCTGATCATGCTGGTGGTGGTAAGGCTGGTAGTTTTGCTACCCTGCTGATGCTGGCATGACAGGTGTTTCAAATGGGCTGTTTGGGGTTATCGGCGGAGTCTTTAAAAAGATGGTCTGTTTTTTTTTAAAAAAATGCAGAACAGTGCTGTATATAACTAGAGTGACACACAGGAAAACAGTGGAATACCGGCCTAAAATGGCCAAACTTGGAGCACGCAGATATATGAGCTGGCACAGAGATACCACACTGACAAAACTATGGCCTGTTTTTTTGAAAAAATGCAAAATAGTGCTGTATATAACTAGAGTGACACACAGGAAAACACTGGAATAGCGGCCTAAAATGGAAAAACTTGGAGCTGGCATGGAGATACCACAGTGACAAATATGTGGCCTGTATTTTTCTCTTTGTTATGCTAAATAGTGCTGTATATAACTAGAGTGACACACAGGAAAACACTAGAATAGCGGCCTAAAATGGCCAAACTTGGAGCACGCAGATATATGAGCTGGCACAGAGATACCACACTGACAAATATATGGTCTGTTTTTAAAAAAAAAAAATGCAAAACAGTGCTGTATATAACTAGAGTGACACACAGGAAAACATTGGAATACCGGCCTAAAATGGCCAAACTTGGAGCATGCAGATATATGAGCTGGCACTGACATATCACAGTGATAAATATGTGGCCTGTATTTTTTTCTTTTTTATGCTAAATAATGCTGTATATAACTACAGTTTCACACAGGAAAACACTGGAATACCGGCCTAAAATGGGCAAACTTGGAGCACGCAGATATATCAGCTGGCACGGAGATACCACACTGCCAATTATGTGGCCTGTATTTTTTTCTTTTTTATGCTAAATAGTGCTGTACATAACTACAGTGACATACAGGAATACACTGGAATACCGGCCTAAATGGCCAAACTTGGAGCAGATATATGAGCTGGCACAGAGATACCACACTGCCAATTATGTGGCCTGTATCTTTTCTTTTTTAAGCTAAATAGTGCTGTATATAACTAGAGTGACAGACAGCAAAAAAAAAGGAATTTAGGCCTAAAATACCCACATTTTTAGCACACGGATGGATGAGGCGTGTTACAGATATACCACACTGTAAAATATGTGACCTTTACGTATTTTTTTGGATTCAGCAAAATGGTGCAAAGAAATTGTGTAAAACTCAAAAAAAATTCTATTCTACTGTACAACATAAAAATGAAAGATTTCTCTGTGCACTCAAAAGTGATTTTTAGGACCCCTTTAAAATTGCTGGATTTTCACGCTGTGCTAGTAAAATGATTTGGCTGTATTGTGCAGTGTCAAAAAGCAAATGGAGAAAAAAGGGCTCTGGATTGCTTTGCAATAAAATAAGCTCTATTAACCTGGCCAAAAAATTTTTCTTAGCCAATTAGACCTGGGTCTAGGTTTATACGGTCAATATATCCTATAGGTACCAGCAGCAGCAGACAGTAAGGGAATGGACCCTCTTGATGTATGAACTGATATCTATATACACACACATACAGTGCCTGCAGGCCTTGCACTGATATGTATAGAGCGACGTACAATCACCTGGCTACCTAACACTGCAACCTATATACTCCGGAATTAGTCCTTAGAAGGACTGTTGGCTTAGCTGGATTTGAGTACTTTAGGATGGTAGACCCCACACTGACTAATAAATCCCCAAATCTGACCCTATCTTGGTAGCGGCTCTCCCTACACTATCTAAATCCAGAGCTGAATGCGCCAAGCAGGGGGGTGTCCGGTCTCTTATACCCCTAATGATGCTGAGCAGCCAGCCAATCACTGCAAGACCACAACAAAGATGCCTGCAGCGTATCCGTGCTTGGTAGATAATCCCTGCATGGTGATTGAGTCTCTAAAGACCGCCAAAAATGCTGGGTGGAGACCTGAGTTCCCGCCGAGTAATCTCGGAAATGCTCGGTGCTCGCCGAGTACACCGAGTACCATGATACTCAGGCGAGTAACGAGTAGTGGCGAGCATGTTCACTCATCACTACTATACACCAAATAACACTGTAAACATTTTCTATCAGGCGTAACAAAGTTCAGACGTATCCCGAACCGGGGTATTCTTCTTTTCTTAATGCAATATGGGGGACCCGTCTCAAACCCCCAACGTAGGCCTTGGGCGTGGCTACAAGGCATTGCTGGTCTCCTCGTTGGACCAAGTTTTCGGCCACGCCAGCCGGTTTTTGTTCTGTGGTCAAGTGCAAAGGATAGAGTGCCATTTTTCACACTCTAAGGTTTTGCGCAAAAACAATAGGGAGCACATTAAGAAGTGCTAACTATTTACAATAGAACGTTCTGGCCATTCACTGTCTACGACCACACTGTCTCTTTAATTCAACTTGAACACATTGTCCCTAATGCAACGAAACCTAACCAGGTAACTCAACTATTTACAGTCACATCTTGCCTCTTGATTCACTTTTGCTTTGGTTTCCAGGGTAATTCCTGAGGTGAGCATCCTCCTGATTGGGGAAGCGCCTGCTCCTGTTTCACATTGAGCGATTCAAACTGGACCAATCCCACCGCCGGCGTTTGGGTGGTTTGTGCCCTCATGGACTGTTCGGTCACTGGTACAAGGCCAATGCAGCTTCAGGGATTGAAGCCTCTGTGACTCTGCATTTTCTAACGTTGAGGGCATACCACCCCCTCTCGCCCTTATGTCGTGTGAAGGACTCCTGATCCCCCGGGTGCAGGTCCCGATGAGCGTGCACCTCCAGGTGATGTGATTCCACATCACGGCGGGTCACAAAAAGGTCCTTAGCCATCCCGGGCTCCTTAAAAAACCCCAACCCTTATCAAGGTCGAAGGAGAAAACAGTTCCCTGTCTCCTTGTACCCCGGTCAGCGGGTCTGATCATGCGGACCCTGGCTTTAGTCGCCAGGTTGTGTTCCTCCTTCTCCTGCCGGGCCTCCGCTACTGTCCCTCTGCCTCCAACTTTAATATCGGCATTTTTCCTCTTCGCTGAGAACCCCCTTTTGGGTTTCTCCCACCCGGGCCTGCTACGCACACCCCATCATGTCTACCTGTGATGTCGATACAGGCAGAATGGGTCAGCTAGCTTGCCTCTAATGTCTGCCATTCGGTCCCAGACTCTATAGTTTAACAGCTGACCGGGTTTTGGGGCTGGCGGGTGTTCGAAGGGCCCTAGCAGGGTCTCCTCAGCTACCGGGGCAGTAACTGTACCTGTCTCTCCGATGCTGTTTTTCTTTTCTTCCATTTCCGGAGTTGAGGCCATGGGCCGCGAGGCTGTCTGCTGCCCAGTCACCCTTTTCATCAGAGTCTCCTTCCACCTAGTTACTGTCACAAGCTGCATCCACAGCAGTTGACAGGTCATCTCCACTTCCACTCCGAGCAGTTACGAGTCCATCGTAGGCAGCGGGTCTGGGCCTTTATCTCTCAGGCTGGGGTAGCCCTCTGCTTTCAACCCGCGCTCCTGCACCCTGCAACCTCCGCTCTCCATGGTGTCCCCTGGGTTCCTCGGCGCCACGTCTGCAGCTCGCCTCCTTGCACGCCACTCCACGTGCTGCTTCTGCTCCACTGGCCCCTTCCGCCCTCTCTTCCGTGGGCGGACCTCCTTCTCTCTTTTCCCGCCATACCAGATCAGGAGGCGGATCTCTCTTGTTGACGGACACCTCCTCATCGCATAGTAGTGTTGGCAGTGGGCAGGCATGGTCTTCGCACCTCACTGCCGGGTCCTGACCACGACGGCATGCCTTTCCTTTTTTCTGCGCGCCTCATGGCGCTGTAATGGTGGCGATCACACAATTCAATACAATCCTCCGAAAAAAATGTGCAATCAACAACTAAAGTAGTATTTAAGAATAATTTATTAATATATACTCAAAATCAACATAAATGATTAAAATATTCAACAGCTGATATATGAGCAAAAAAAGGAGTATGGAAAATATAAAGAATACAGTACAACCACATTAACAAAAATATTTTGTGTGCATAAAAATGAAATTAAAAGATATATTATATATTGTTAAATAAATAAAAAATACCAATGATCCAAAAAAGTGCAATAGTGCCAAAATATAATTCATACACATGTATTATTAAGTGACCCAATAAAAATATTGATACACTATATAAAAATGTACATAAAATATAATATATAATAAAAGTATATATATAATCAGTGCAAAAATTGTGTATATTATTTAGTGTAAACTCAATAAATATCTAGTGCAAAGAGATATAAATTTCATATACCGTATATACTCGAGTATAAGCCGACCCGAGTATAAGCCGACCCCCCTAATTTTGCCACAAAAAACTGGGAAAACTTATTGACTCGAGTATAAGCCTAGGGTGGAAAATGAGATTATGCCCTATATGCTGCCCATGTATTATGCCCCCATAGATGCTCCATAGTTTGTGCCCCCATAGATTGTGCCCCCATAGATGATCCATAGATTGTGCCCCATAGATGCTCCATAGATTATGCCCCCATAGATGCTCCATAGATTATGCCCCCATAGATGCTCCATAGATTATGCCCCCATAGATTATTCCCCCATAGATTATTCCCCCATAGATGCTCCATAGATTATGCCCCCATAGATTATTCCCCCATAGATTATGCCCCCATAGATTATTCCCCCATAGATGCCCCCATAGTATAGGCCTCAATTGCTGTTGCTGCAACTGAAAAAAAAAAAAAAAAAGACATACTCACCTCTCGTCGCTGGGGGCCAGGTGCCGGTGTCCTGAGCAGGCGGGGTCACCGGGGCTCTATGGGGGACAGGTGCCGGTGTCACCACTCGCTCAGGGCCCTGGCACCTGCGATATTTACCTGTCACCGGGTTAAACCGCTGCTCGCCGCTATCTTCCGGGTCCTCCAGCACTGAATGAACATCGCAGCAAGAGGACCCGAGGACACAGCGGAACGGGACAGGTAAATATCGCTTATACTTACCCTTCCGCTGGTGCATCTCTGCCCTGCTCTTCTCCCATGGTCCCGGCGCCTGTGTTCAGCAGTCACGTGTTACCGCTCATTAAAGTCATGAATATGTGCATATTCATGACTTTAATAAGCGGTACCACTGCTGTCCGAACACAGGCGCCGGGACCGTGGGAGAAGAGCAGGGGCTGCTGAGACCGCGCCGGCGGAGGGGTGAGTATACAGGACAGCTCCGCTCCCCTCCTCCGCCGACCCCCTGGTATATGACTCGAATATAAGCCGAGAGGGGGATTTTCAGCCCTAAAAAATGGGCTGAAAATCTCGGCTTATATTTGAGTATATACGGTATATCACACAAAATAAGACCATGTGCAAAAAATGCTAATAAAAAAAATGCACAACAATATTGTAAAGTAAAAAATGCCACAAAATTGATGAATCAATTAAAATAGTGCTGCAATTAATAAAATACACACAGAATATACAAAAAAATGCTAATAAATATTTATGCACAACAAAATAACAAATAATAAAGTGCCAATAGTGCCAGCAAACAGTTAAAGAGGTAAGTATCCAGCGCTGCAGCACATGCAAAGTGCCAAAGTGACATCGTGCTAGCAGCAATGGAAATCCATACTCATAAATAGCTGTAAAGTGGCATTGTGCAAACAAACAGAGAGCACTCTACTTATATTAAGTGACACAATTGCTAGCAGCAAAATGATTTGGCACAAGGTGTACAAAATAAATATCCACTCACATACCACCAAAATGCTCTGTCCCTACGCGCGTTTCGGCTCGTGCCTTCTTCCGGGGGGAGTGTATAAAAATAAGCAGGTCTAACTATGTATTTATAAGACAGTGGACCAATTACCGCATAATATTCCTCTCAGAGCGGTGTGTGTGTGGGCGCATGCGCCATCGCCTGTGACAATATTAATTATTAAAATCCAGTGCATAATATAATGCAATCCCAATGTTACAATTAACCATAAAGTGCATGAATATAATGAAAATCATAAATATGACTATATATTGTCAACCAAAAAATATATATACAATTAAATTGCATAATACTAATTCAAATCAATATAAAATAATTATAACAGTGTCATGATTATAAAAATATAAATATAAATATAAGCTTATGTGTATCATTAATGAAAATACAAACTCTAAGTATATAATTAAATCATGAAAAAACAATTATATGTCATTACACATATTAGAGCTAGTGTTGAGCGATACGATACTGCAAATATCGGATATCGGCCGATATTAGCTGTATCGGCCTTTCGATTCCGAATACCGATATTTTCGTCATATCGAATACCGGAATCGGGATTGTCACTGTCACTGTCTGTGTCCGTCGGTCGGGTCTGTCACTGTCAGTGTCCGTCGGTCGGGTCTGTCAGGAGTCAGCGGCACTTACCCGGCAGAAGATCTCCGGCGGTCACATCCTGGACTGCTTCATGGCCGCCATCCTCTTCTCCCCGGCGGTCACATGCAGTTTCTCGCGATAACTGCAGTGACTGCTGGGTAATCCCGGCCGTAAAGCTGTCAGTCCGATGACGTCACCGCCCGGGGAAGCAGGTAATCAGCTGTGCTGCGTCGCGATGACAGGCTCTGCCTGTCATTGCGATGTAGCAGAGCTGGATTGTCGTGGGACTGTCGTTACTATGGACTGCGTCGGACAGGTGGTATACTGTTGGTTTTTTTTTTTTTTTTTTTTACAGGAGATCGATGGCGTCGCAGTAATGAGAGTACAATAAAAGAAATGAAAACTGTGTTGTCTCTTTTATTTCATTAAAAGACTTTTTTCTTGCTGTGTCTTTTTTTTAAACATTTAATAACTTTGGGATTAATAATGGATCGGTGTCTTATTGACACCTCTCCATTATTAACCGGGCTTATTGTCACCGTGCAATCAACGGTGACATTAACCCTTATTACCCCACTTGCCACCGCTACAGGGCAGTGGGAAGAGCCGGGTAAAGTGCCACAATTGGCACATCTTTTGATGCGCCAAATGTGGGGCTGCTGTAGCCTGGTATTATCAGGCTGTTGAGGGCCAAAATACATGGGCCTTGACAGTCTTTTAATACCAGGCCGCAGCAGTCTGCATTTTACTTGGCTGGTTAACAAAAATAGGGGGACCCCTACGCCGTTTTTTTTTCGAGGGGATCCCCTATTTTTGTTAACCAGCCAAGCTAAGCAGACTGCTGTGGCCTGGTATTATCAGGCTTTCAAGGTCCATGGATATTGGATCCTTACCAGCCTGAAAAACCAGGCCTCAGCGGTCTGCTTCATCTGGCTGGTTAACAAAAATAGGGGGGACCCCACGCCAATTTTTTTCGAGGGGATCCACTATTTTTGTTAATCAGCCAAGATATGCAGACTGCTGTGGCCTGGTATTATCAGGCTGGCAAGGTCCATGGATCTTGGCTCCTTAACAGCCTGAAAATCCAGGCCTCAGCGGTCTGCTTCATCTGGCTGGTTAACAAAAATAGGGGGGACCCCACGCCATTTTTTTTTCGAAGGGAACCCCTATTTTTGTTAATCAGTTCCCTCTGACGTCACTGATGGTGTCCCTGGCTGACCTGAAGTGAAAGTGGAAAGCAATCAATTAAGCTTTCCACTTCCTCTCCTGTCAGCCAGGAGAGGAGCTCATTCATTTGGGGGTTTACTGTGAGGCTGCAGCATTAGCTGCGGTCCCTGCAGTAAACATTAACCCTTTCTGAAGGATTACACCGTGGGACCTGACTGTGCATGGGATAGGTAAGAATAATTTTGCTTTATTATTTTATTTTTATTACAGGAAATGGTTTTAGCAGGTAAATAAAATATGGTCAAAAACTGTGTGATTATTTCATTAAACTTCTTTTTTATTAAAGTGTGTGTGTTTGATTTTTCTTTCATACAATAGGATTAATAATTGATAGTTGTCTAATTGACAGCTCTCAATTATTAACCTGGCTTAAAGTGACCTTTCAATTGCAAGGTCATTTTAACCCCTTATTAACCCATTCGCCACCGCTACAGGGCAATGGGAATAGACGGGCAAAGTGCCAGAAAGGGCAAATCTAATTAGAGATTTGCCCTTTCTGGGGTGTCTGGGGGCAGATTTTAGTAGCCGGGGGGGGGCCAAAAATAATGGTCCCTCTCTGGGCTATTATTATCTGCCCCCACTCACTGGCTTTGTCTGTCTGGTTGCGAAAATAGGGCGGGAGCCCACGCATTTTTTTTCAGCAATTTTACACCTCATATATATATATACATGTCATTGAGTTTGTGACACATATATATATATATATATATATATATTTATAGTTCATACACTTCTACATAGTATAATAGCCGCTAATTCAATTGCCGGCTTTTGTGAAAATGCAGAACCCGACATGAAATGACACTTGGTGTACATAGGGTTAACCATGTCTTTTCATGTCCTTTGCTATCTGATTTGCACAAACAATTACATCAGTCTATGTGTGCAAAATTTCACACCTGTAGGGGTTAATTAAAGGTGTAAATTCGTAGCAAAAAAGTCCGTTTTTTTACAACGAATTTACACCTTTAATTAACCCCTACAGGTGTGAAATTTTGCACACATAGACTGATGTAATTGTTTGTGCAAATCAGATTGCAAACGACATGAAAAGACATGGTTAACCCTATGTACACCAAGTGTCATTTCATGTCGGTTGCTTCTGTCTTTTCACAGAAGCCGGCTTTACCCGGCAATTGAATCAGAGGATATTTTACTATGTAGAAGTGTATAAACTATACATATATGTATATATATATGTCACAATGACATGTATATATTTTATATATGTATTCTATGTGTGTATATTTAGTGTTTACAAGGAAATAAAGGTTTTTTTTAGTTGCGATTTTTTGTTCCCATAGACTTACATTGGACTTCCAGTATCGGAATCGGATATCGACGATATTTAGTGATATCGGCGATCCATTTCGATACGATATTTTTA
>JARQOD010000002.1:458705597-458778068 GCA_033576555.1 Oophaga sylvatica | reverse complement strand
GAAAAAGGGGAGGGATAGGGATCTCGAACGTAACCCTTTAAATTTTGGGAAATTGCAAGGGCGTTTCCTCCATCTTTCTTTTTCACAAAAAAACCCCCCCCGGGGCAACTGGGAATGAAGGTCAAAAGCCCTTTGGCCAGTTTTCAAAATATAATTTTCAAAGCCTGCCTCTCAGGCCCAGAAAGATTATACAACCAGCTTTAGGCAACTTCACAGGAAGGGAGAAAAATGAGCAGTATAAGCGATGAGGGGGCAACTCCTGACACCCCTCAAAAAAAAACCCCCAAAACCCTCCAAAAAAAGGGAGGCAAGTCAGGCCGACCGCACAGATGACTGGTTCATGCAGTTCTTTTTCAAAACTCCCCCATTGGCTTATTTTTTGGGAAAGCCAATTAATCACGGGTTATTTTTTAACCCAACCCAAAGGAAGTCCCACAAAAGGGGAGTAGGTAGCCCCTCCAACACTAACAAGAAATTGCCCTATGTTTGCCCCACCCAAAGGTTTCCAAGAAAATGAACCCATAACAAGCTACCTTTGGGCCGAGAGGCGGCGCAGGGAGAAAAAAGGTCGGTTTGCCAATACACTAGTGCTCCCTTTGAGCCAACAAACGAGCGTCAACCAGTTTTACCCGGAACCAAATTTCAAGAAAACGAACAATCTCCCACTCTCGTACCAACCCACCCCATGGTCAAGAATGAGAAGAACGGGGGATAAAATACAACCCCGGTTGTCGTCCACCACAAAACCCCTGGGAAACAGTTTTCCGGGAAATTTTTGGGCTCAACAAGGCACGGGATGGACATTCTCCAACAAAATGTCCCTCTTTCCCGCAGAAAAAAACATCTTCTAGTCCTGCGGCGTACCGCCAATCCCCTCCTACGAAATGATGTCCCTCCCAACTGCATAGGCTCATCCGAACAGACAAGGGGAACCTCAACATAAGGGACTTTAGTGGTAGGTGGAAAACAACAGGGAGTGGGGTTACCTCACCCCTCTCCCGAAGCCGTCTATCAGTACGGATAGCTAAGGCCATAGCAGCCTCCAGAAAGGAGGAGACTCATACTGAGCCAAAACGTCTTTTAATTTATCAGAAAGCCCATGACAAAACTGGCTCCTAAGAGCTGGGTCATTCCACTGAGTATCTGTGGCCCATCTACGAAACTCAGAAGCAAATTCCTCTGCCGGACGATCTCCCTGCTGTATCTTACGTAATTTTGTCTCAGCAAGAGAGACCCGATCTGGGTCATCATATACCAATCCCAGGGCAGTAAAAAATTGATCTACAGACAGTAGAGCCGGGATCCCGGAGGAAGGGAAAATGCCCAGGATTGAGGGTCCCCTTGCAGAAGTGAGATAACAATTCCCACTCTGCCCCTCACTCCCTGATGATCGAGGCCGAAGCCGAAAATACAATTTACATGCCTCCCGGAAGGTGAAAAATTTGTCTCGCCCACCAGTGAACCTGTCCGGAGAGCAACCTTAGGTTCAACTCTGGTTTGCTCCAGGGGAGACAAAACTTTGGACTTAATGTCCGTCAGCTCCATGGATAATCCCTGCAACTGCAGAGCCAGCTGGGCTACTGGATCCATGGTAACTGGAGATAATTTTTATGGCCAGTGAAAATGTCACGCTGTCTAATGATATGTATACAATGTCAGTAAACTATTAATACAGGAACAACACTCTATACAACAACTAGTATAGCAACATCAGCATGTAAGTATAGAATAGATTTACCTGACACGATATCTGCTGAACCCAGGGTTAATCTTGAGGACTTGATGAGCTGAAACAGGAAAGAGGTGGACCGGGATCTAACCTGACCCAAACTGGGGTCCTAACTAATCCCTCACCTTGGAGGTACTGATAATGGTTCAGAGGTCCAAGTCACCACCTAACCCTGTCTCCTATCAGACCCTGAACCCTGTAATCAGTCCTAAGAAGGATCCTGACTACCACCAAAGGGATATGGGCTGATCTTAGCTAAATACACAGATTAGACATATAAGACAGACAGGATAACACTCGCTTGCATACACACTCAAACACCAAAGGAACATAAATGGTCTGGGAAATAAACTCTAACCAAGTTGAGCTTAGAACAACTAAGGAGCTCACAACTAAAGTCTATACAGATTCATTCCTATCTGTGGTCTGCTGTCATGTGTGCATCGCCACGAAGATCGTCGCGGTTGCACATTCTGACTTCTCACAGCTGAGTTGCTGTTTCTTTGTGTTTGGCAGTTAGGGAGTTAATTCTGTCTGTGCTCAGTTCTGGGACTGGGTGCAGTTTTCTCCCGGCTGCAATTAATTATTTGTTGATTGGTTTCCTTTAAATCTCTGGTTGTCTGTGTTGGGAGTTGCCAGTGAAATTCTTCATGCAGACCACAGATAGGATTGTATCTGTATAGACTTAAGTTAAAGAGCTCCTTAGTTGTTTTAAGCTCACCTTGCTTAGAGTTTAATATCCCAGATCATTTATTTTCCCTTCTGTGTTTGAGTGTGTATGCAAGTCTGTGTTTTCTCCAGTCTGTCTTATATGTCTAATCTGTGTATTTAGCAGAGATCAGCCCATATCCCTTTGGTGGTAATCAGAATCCTTCTTAGGACTGATTACAGGGTTCAGGACTGATAGGAGACAGGTTAGGCTGGAGACTTGGACCTCTGAACCATTATCAGTACCTCCAAGGTGAGGGATTAGTTAGGACCCCAGTTTAGGGTCAGGTTAGACCCCCGGTCCTCCTCTTTCCTGTGACAGTGTATCAAGTCCTCAAGATTAACCCTGAGTTCAACGGATATCGTGTCAGGTAATCTATTCTATATTTACATGCTGATGTTGCTAATCTATATGTTGTATAGAGTGTTGTTCTTTTAAGAATAGTTTACTGACATCGTACACATATCATAAGACCGCGTGACATTTTCACTGGCCCATAAAATTATTCCCAGTTGCCATGGATCCAGTAGCCCAGCTGGCTCTGCAGTTGCAGGGATTATCCATGGAGCTGACGGACATTAAGTCCAAAGTTTTGTCTCCCTCGGAGCAAACCAGATTTGAACCTAAAGTAGCTCTCCCGGACAGGTTCACTGGTGGGCGAGACAAATTTTTTACCTTCAGGGAAGCATGTAAATTGTATTTTCGGCTTCGGCCTCGATCATCAGGGAGTGAAGAGCAGAGAGTGGGAATTGTTATCTCGCTCCTACAAGGGGACCCTCAATCCTGGGCCTTCTCCCTTCCTCCGGGATCCCCGGCTCTACAGTCAGTAGATCGATTTTTTTTCTGCCCTGGGTTTGGTATATGATGACCCAGATCGGGTCTCTCTTGCTGAGACAAAATTACGTAAGATACAGCAGGGAGATCGTCCGGCGGAGGAATTTGCTTCTGAGTTCCGTAGATGGGCCACAGATACTCAGGGAATGACCCAGCTCTTAGGAGCCAGTTTTGTCATGGGCTTTCTGACAAATTAAAGGACGTTTTGGCTCAGTATGATTCTCCTCCATCACTGGAGGCTGCTATGGCCTTAGCTATCCGTACTGATAGACGGCTCCGGGAGAGTACGAGGTAACTCCGCCCCTGTTGTTACTCCACCTACTACTAAAGTCCCTTATGTTGAGGTTCCCTTGTCTGTTCGGAGGAGCCTATGCAGTTGGGAGGGACATCATTTCGTAGGAGGGGATTGGCGGTACGCCGCAGGACTAGAAGGTGTTTCTTCTGCGGGAAAGAGGGACATTTTGTTGGGGATGTCCATCCCGTGCCTTGTTGAGCAAAAAGTCGCCGGGAAAACTGTTAATCCCAGGTTGTGTGGTGGACGACAACCTGGGAGTATGTATTTCGTCCGCTAGTTCTTCTCAGTTCCTTGTACCAGTGGAGGTGGTGGTTGGTACGAGAGTGGAGAGATTTTCTGTTCTTCTTGATAGTGGGTCCGGGGCTAATCTGGTTGACGCTCAGTTTGCTCAGGCTCAAGGTATGCATCTGAGTGTATTGGTCAAACCGATCCCTATATTCTCCATTGACGCCAGGCCTCTCGGCCAAGGTAGCTTTGTTCATGAGGTTCATAACATTGACCTTCGGGTAGGGGCAATACATAGGGAACTATTATCTTGTTATGTGTTGGAGGGTCTACCTACTCCTATTGTGTTGGGACTTCCTTGGTTGGTTAAACATAACCCTGTGATTAATTGGCAGTCCAGAGATATAAGCCAATGGGGGGAGTTTTGCAAAAGTAACTGCATGAACACAGTCATCAGTGCGGTCGTGCCTAGTACTTTGCCTCCTTTTTTGGAGGACTTTGGGGATGTGTTCTCTGAGGAGGGGTGTCAGGAGTTGCCTCCTCATCGCGTGTATGACTGCTCTATTAATTTACTTCCTGATGCTAAGTTACCTAAAGCTAGGTTATATAACCTTTCTGGTCCTGAGAGGCAGGCTATGAAAGATTATATTTCGGAAAGTCTGGCCAAAGGGCATATTAGACCTTCATCTTCCCAGTGGCCGCGGGGTTCTTCTTTGTGAAGAAAAAAAATGGAGGCCTACGCCCTTGCTTGGATTTCCGCGAACTTAATCGGATTACTGTTCGAGATCCGTATCCACTCCCTCTGATTCCTGATCTCTTCAATCAAATTGTTGGCGCCAAATGGTTCTCTAAATTGGATCTCAGGGGGGCGTATAATCTGATTAGGATAAAAGAGGGGGATGAGTGGAAAACGGCGTTTAACACGCCGGAGGGACATTATGAGAACCTTGTCATGCCTTTTGGTCTGACTACTGCACCAGCAGTATTCCAACATTTTGTTTGACATTTTTCGTCATCTGGTGGGGCTGTTTGTGGTCGTATATTTGGATGACATTTTAATTTACTCACCAGATCTTGTGTCTCACCAGGAGCATGTGAGACAGGTGTTGCAGATCTTGCGAGACAATAAACTATACGCCAAACTGGAAAAGTGTGTATTCGCCGTACAGGAACTTCAGTTTTTGGGTTTCTTGGTGTCAGCCTCCGGTTTCCATATGGACCCTGAAAAGGTGAGAGCAGTGCTTGAATGGGATCAGCCAGAGGATCTTAAGGCTCTGCAGCGTTTTCTGGGGTTTGCTAACTACTACCGGAAATTTATTTGTAATTTCTCATCTGTTGTCAAACCTCTCACTGACATGACAAGAAAAGGGACGGATTTTTCTAAATGGTCGGACAAAGCTTGCCAAGCTTTTTCCTCTTTGAAAAAATGTTTTGCTTCGGCACCCGTTCTCATCCAACCAGATGCATCACAGCCGTTCGTTGTGGAGGTGGACGCGTCTGACGTAGGGGTGGGTGCAATATTGTCCCAGGGTCCGTCCCCTGGTAAATGGCATCCGTGCGCTTTCTTTTCTAAAAAATTGTCGTCCGCCGAAAGGAATTATGATATCGGCAATAGGGAACTTTTGGCCATTAAGTTGGCTTTTGAAGAATGGCGTCACTTTTTGGAGGGGGCAGTCCACCCGGTCACCGTCATTACTGATCACAAGAACCTGCTGTATTTGGAATCTGCTAAGCGTCTGAATTCCAGACAAGCTCGATGGTCGTTGTTTTTTACCAGGTTTAATTTTGTTGTCACTTATCGCCCTGGATCTAAGAATGTTAAGGCGGATGCCTTGTCTCGCAGTTTCCCAGGGCCGGGAAAATGGATGACCCGATTCCTATCCTTCAGGAGGGGGTGGTAGTGTCGGCTGTATGTTCTGAGCTTGAGGAGGAGGTGTTAGAGGCTCAGGGGGACGCCCCTGCAGGACCTCCAGGGAGACTGTTTGTCCCAAATCAGTTGAGACAAAAGGTTATTGAGGCACATCATAATTCTGCTTTAGCAGGACATCCAGGGAGTAAGGCTACTTTAGATCTCCTTTCTCGCCGGTTTTGGTGGCCTAACGTTAATAAAGATGTTTTAACTTTCGTCGCGTCCTGTGGGGTTTGTGCTCGCTCTAAGACCCCTCATACCCGTCCGTCTGGGACCCTCTTACCCTTGAAACTTCCGGAGCGTCCATGGACTCATTTGTCTATGGACTTCATCACGGACCTTCCTCAGTCGTCAGGGAAGACTGTCATACTGGTGGTTGTTGACAGGTTCAGTAAGATGGCACATTTCATTGCTCTTCCTGCCCTCCCTAATGCTAAAACTCTGGCGCAGGTGTTCATTGGGGAGATTGTGAGACTTCATGGGTTGCCTTCTGATGTGGTGTCAGATAGGGGGTCTCAGTTTGTGTCCAAGTTTTGGAGGGCATTTTGTTTACGTCGGGGGATGCAATTGTCATTTTCCTCGGCTTTTCATCCGCAGACCAATGGTCAGACAGAGCGTCTGAATCAAAGCCTAGAGACTTATCTTCGGTGTTTTGTCTCAGAGAACCAGGAGGACTGGTCTTCTTTCTTGCCTCTGGCAGAGTTCGCTCTTAACAACAGGCGGAGCGAGTCCACTGGTAAGTCCCCGTTTTTTGGGGCATATGGTTTTCATCCCCAGTTTTGTACATTCAATGGGGGGGGCCCTTCTGGGGTTCCTGAGGAGGAGCGTTTCTCGTCGTCACTTGCTTCAGTGTGGAGAGGTGTATTGAATAATCTGAGTGCTATGGGGAACCGTTATAAACGTATGGCTGATAGGAGGAGAGTTTCTGGTCCAGATCTTAATGTGAACGATCTGGTATGGTTGTCTACCAGGAATATAAAACTTAAAGTTCCCTCCTGGAAGCTGGGCCCCAGATTCATCGGGCCGTACAGGATCAGTTCCATAATTAATCCTGTGGCATTTCGTCTGGACCTCCCTCCTACGTTTAAAATTCATAATGTGTTCCACAAGTCATTACTTAAGAGGTACGTGGCACCAGTCATACCATCACCTCTACCTCCTCCTCCAGTGGTGGTCAATGGTAACTTGGAGTTTCAAGTGTCAAAGATCATTGACTCACGTCTGAATCGCCGGTCCCTTCAGTACTTGGTGCATTGGAAGGGGTATGGTCCAGAGGAGAGGACGTGGGTTCCTGCGTCTGACATTAACGCAGATCGTTTGGTGCGGACCTTCCACAGAACTCACCCGGGCAAACCTGGCCCTGAGGGTCCGGAGGCCCCTCGTAAGGGGGGGTACTGTCATGTGTGCATCGCCACGAAGATCGTCGCGGTTGCACATTCTGACTTCTCACAGCTGAGTTGCTGTTTCTTTGTGTTTGGCAGTTAGGGAGTTAATTCTGTCTGTGCTCAGTTCTGGGACTGGGTGCAGTTTTCTCCCGGCTGCAATTAATTATTTGTTGATTGGTTTCCTTTAAATCTCTGGTTGTCTGTGTTGGGAGTTGCCAGTGAAATTCTTCATGCAGACCACAGATAGGATTGTATCTGTATAGACTTAAGTTAAAGAGCTCCTTAGTTGTTTTAAGCTCACCTTGCTTAGAGTTTAATATCCCAGATCATTTATGTTCCTTCTGTGTTTGAGTGTGTATGCAAGTCTGTGTTTTCTCCAGTCTGTCTTATATGTCTAATCTGTGTATTTAGCAGAGATCAGCCCATATCCCTTTGGTGGTAATCAGAATCCTTCTTAGGACTGATTACAGGGTTCAGGGACTGATAGGAGACAGGGTTAGGCTGGAGACTTGGACCTCTGAACCATTATCAGTACCTCCAAGGTGAGGGATTAGTTAGGACCCCAGTTTAGGGTCAGGTTAGACCCCCGGTCCTCCTCTTTCCTGTGACAGTGTATCAAGTCCTCAAGATTAACCCTGAGTTCAACGGATATCGTGTCAGGTAAATCTATTCTATATTTACATGCTGATGTTGCTAATCTATATGTTGTATAGAGTGTTGTTCTTTTAAGAATAGTTTACTGACATCGTACACATATCATAAGACCGCGTGACATTTTCACTGGCCCATAAAATTATTCCCAGTTGCCATGGATCCAGTAGCCCAGCTGGCTCTGCAGTTGCAGGGATTATCCATGGAGCTGACGGACATTAAGTCCAAAGTTTTGTCTCCCTCGGAGCAAACCAGATTTGAACCTAAAGTAGCTCTCCCGGACAGGTTCACTGGTGGGCGAGACAAATTTTTTACCTTCAGGGAAGCATGTAAATTGTATTTTCGGCTTCGGCCTCGATCATCAGGGAGTGAAGAGCAGAAAGTGGGAATTGTTATCTCGCTCCTACAAGGGGACCCTCAATCCTGGGCCTTCTCCCTTCCTCCGGGATCCCCGGCTCTACAGTCAGTAGATCGATTTTTTACTGCCCTGGGTTTGGTATATGATGACCCAGATCGGGTCTCTCTTGCTGAGACAAAATTACGTAAGATACAGCAGGGAGATCGTCCGGCGGAGGAATTTGCTTCTGAGTTCCGTAGATGGGCCACAGATACTCAGTGGAATGACCCAGCTCTTAGGAGCCAGTTTTGTCATGGGCTTTCTGACAAATTAAAGGACGTTTTGGCTCAGTATGATTCTCCTCCATCACTGGAGGCTGCTATGGCCTTAGCTATCCGTACTGATAGACGGCTCCGGGAGAGGTACGAGGTAACTCCGCCCCCTGTTGTTACTCCACCTACTACTAAAGTCCCTTATGTTGAGGTTCCCCTTGTCTGTTCGGAGGAGCCTATGCAGTTGGGAGGGACATCATTTCGTGGTGGTAATCAGAATCCTTCTTAGGACTGATTACAGGGTTCAGGGACTGATAGGAGACAGGGTTAGGCTGGAGACTTGGACCTCTGAACCATTATCAGTACCTCCAAGGTGAGGGATTAGTTAGGACCCCAGTTTAGGGTCAGGTTAGACCCCCGGTCCTCCTCTTTCCTGTGACAGTGTATCAAGTCCTCAAGATTAACCCTGAGTTCAACGGATATCGTGTCAGGTAAATCTATTCTATATTTACATGCTGATGTTGCTAATCTATATGTTGTATAGAGTGTTGTTCTTTTAAGAATAGTTTACTGACATCGTACACATATCATAAGACCGCGTGACATCTGCATGAAGGTTTCACTGGCAACTCCCCAAGCAGACAACCAGGAATTTAAAGGAAACCAATCAACAAATAATCAATTGCAGCCGGGAGAAACTGCACCCAGTCCCAGCACCGAGCACAGACAGAATTAACTCCCTAGCTGCCAAACACAAAGAAACAGCAGCTCAGCTGTGAGAAGTCAAAATGTGCAACCGCGACGATCTTCGTGGCAATGCACACATGACAGTTGATTGGTCAATATACTATTTAAAAAGGGTCATCCAGCCTCATGATATTTAACGCTACAGAGACGATTGTAATCCTAATGACCAGGACAATTTTTTTTAAACCTGAGCAGTGTTAATTCATATGGTAATAACTGGAGATGAGCGAACGGAACGGAAAACGTATGCCAATCTCAAATTCGGCACGAAAGTTGCACATTTGAATTCGTGTTCAGATTCCCTAACTTTTTTCCTAAAAAATCTGCAATAGTCGGCCAAAGTTTGATAAATGACCAAGTTCACTAAAGGATCTATCAGACGTCAGTGTTTCCGGTAGCAGCAAGGGCCGCAAAACGTTTCGCACACGTGCACACTGATGACACACAAGTGACATCCCTGTATCATCAGTGTGACACGTACCGGTGCCTGGGAATCAGCGGTACTTGTTTGCGCTGTTCCCCGGTGCCAGGTGCTGAAGAAGACAGCTCACATCACTGTCCCCTGCTCACGCTAGCAGGGAACAATGTTGAGAATTGTATTCACTGTTAACAGAGAGAACGCCGTGTGAAAAGTTGTAACGTCGCTCGCGCTGATGTCAGTGAGTTGAACTGTTGGCTGTGAACTTCCAGGACCTTTCTGATGGCACCACGAGCGTGAGAACTTTCTCACGCTCCCGGTGACGTCAGTCAGGTCATGGAGTTCACCGCGAGACACTTAGCAGCGTTAGCACAAGCTGTTCAGTGTCTCGGCTGGATGGCAGGCTGTATAGTCTCATCATGCTACAATGCGAAAAAATACTGGGAAGAAAAAAAGCGTAATAGGGTCTTAATGACAATGGGGTGTCAGGAAAAGAGGAGATACACTCACCTTGCTGAGTTGCTTGATGGCAACACATAAACGGCATATAACAGCTGCTGAACAGATACCGGTATAGAGGACGAACACTGGTACAAAGGAAAATGAATGGAGGTATCACATATGTGCTGCTGAGATGGAATAATCCTTAATCAAAAAATTGACTGGAGTAAGAGATCTGGTGTAAAGTTTGCCACAGCTCGCCATCAATTACATGAGCTGTGACATCACACCTCCATTGCGCTCATTTAGCACAGCTGAGTGAAATTCGCAGAAACATTTTGCAACTTTCCAAAGCGATTTACGCCAGCAATCGTTTTGATGAATTGGGGCCAAAGGGTTGGAGTTTGCATTTGATGCTTTACAGTAAACATCACCTCCATAGTCTTTAGGATGATTGATTACAACCTTGTGCGTAGATAAGGTGTGGTACTGGAGTACCCAGGGCCCACCAATGGGATCTTTTCCAATCCCTGCCCTACAGCTACAGCATAGTAAAATTAAAATAGCCAATTTGGTACCAAACTCAGCTCCATCCTGGATTCTACTTAACCTTCACCCACCATATCCTTGGGAATGAGAAGTTTTCAGTCACATTAAGAGCTCATGCACATGACCATTTTTGCCATAAGTGGTTTTGAAAATAATGATATGCAATCTGAAGTTCACAAGGTTTTAGAAAAGTATAGTACAACCATAAGGTCCATCACTACACCTATTCATTGTGCCAGCAGTAATCAAAGCAGTTTGTATTCATTTGTTGGAAAACCACAACTTCCAGCATATCCTGTGAACATCAGACCAACAGTGGGTACGGAAAGTATTCAGACCCCTTTAAATTTTTCACTCTTTGTTTCATTGCAGCCATTTGATAAATTCAAAAAAGTTCATTTTTTCTCATTAATGTATGCTCTGCACCCCATTTTGACTGAAGAAAAACAGGAATGTAGAAATTTTTGCAAATTTATTAAAAAAGAAAAACTGAAATATCACATGGTCATAAGTATTCAGACCCTTTGCTTAGTATTGAGTAGAAGCACCCTTTTGAGCTAGAACAGCCATGAGTCTTCTTGGGAATGATACAAGTTTTACACATCTGGATTTGGGGATCCTCTGCCATTCTTCCTTGCAGATCCTCTCCAGTTCCATCAGGTTGGATGGTGAACGTTGGTGGACAGCCATTTTCAGGTTTCTCGAGAGATGCTCAATTGGGTTTAGGTCAGGGCTCTTGCTGGGCCAGTCAAGAATGGTCACAGAGTTGTTCTGAAGCCACTCCTTTGTTATTTTAGCTGTGTGCTTAGGGTCATTGTCTTGTTGGAAGGTAAACCTTCGGCCAAGTCTGTGATCCAGAGCACTCTGGAAGAGGTTTTCATCCATGATATCTCTGTACTTGGCCGTATTCATGTTTACTTCAATTGCAACCAGTCGTCCTGTCCCTGCAGCTGAAAAAACACCCCCATAGCATGATCCTGCAACCACCATGTTTCACTGTTGGGATTGTATTGGGCAGGTGATGAGCAGTGCCTGGTTTTCTCCACACATACTGCTTAAGAATTATCACCAAAAAGTTCTATCTTCGTCTCATCAGACCAGAGAATCTTATTTCTCATAGTCTGGGAGTCCTTCATGTGTTTTTTAGCAAACTCTATGTGGGCTTTCATATGTCAGGCACTGAGGAGAGGCTTCTGTTGGGCCACTCTGCCATAAAGGCCCAACTGGTGGAGGGCTGCAGTGATAGTTGACTTTGTGGAACTTTCTCCCATCTCCCTACTGCATCTGTGGAGCTCAGCCACAGTGATCTTGGGGTTCTTCTTTACATCTCTCACCAAGGCTCTTCTCCCACGATTGCTCAGTTTGGCTGGATGGCCACGTCCAGGAAGACTTCTTGTGGTCCCAAACTTCTTCCATTTAAGGATTATGGAGGCCACTGTGCTCTTAGGAACCTTAAGTACTGCAGAAATTCTTTTGTAATCTTGGCAAGATGTGTGTCTTACCACAATTCTGTCTCTGAGCTCCTTGGCCAGTTCCTTTGACCTCATGATTCTCATTTAGTCTGTCATGCACTGTGAGCTGTGAGGTCTTATATAGACAGGTGTGTGCCTTTACAAATCAAGTCCTATCAGTTTAATTAAACACAGTTGGATTCCAATGAAGGAGTAGAACCTTTTCAAGGAGGATCACAAAGGAATGGACAGCATGTGACTTAAGTATGAGTGTCTGAGCAAAGGGTCTGAATACTTATGACCATGTGATATTTCAGTTTGTTTTTTTTAATAAATTTGCAAAAATTTCTACATTTCTGTTTTTTCAGTTAAGATAGGGTGCAGCGTGTACAGTAATGAGAAAAAAAATAACTTTTTTGAATTTACCAAATGGTTGCAATGAAGCAAAGAGTGAAAAATTTAAAGGGGTCTGAATACTTTCCATACCCACTGTACATGGGACATGCTGGGAATTATAGTTTAGGAAACTACAACTTCCAGTGTTCGATGCCAATCCTGACAACCAGTGTGCTGTTGTCAGAATGTACTGTATAAATTCTGCTGCATGTATAGCTACAGTAGATTGTGGACCAAACTGGCAGCAACATTTACACTCAACAGTAAAGTAATTTGGTGGCAGACAGCACTGTAAAATAGTGCACTGACCTGGCGGCCGTGTGTACATTAGACTGTGTACTGACATGACGGCCGTGTGTACATTAGACTGTGTACTGATGTGGGGGCCATGTGTACATTAGACTGTGTACTGACATGACGGCCGTTTGTACATTAGACTGTGTACTGGCATGATGGTCATGTGTACATTAGACTGTGTACTGACATGGCGGCCATGTGTAAGTCAGACTGTACACTGACCTGGCGGCCGTGTCTATGTTAGACTGTGCGCAGTCATGGCGGCATTGTGTACATTAAACTATGTACATTAGACTGTGTACTGATGTGGGGGCCATGTGTACATTAGACTGTGTAATGACATGGTGGTCGAGTGCACATTAGACTGTGCGCTGACATGGCGTCACTGTGACTATTAGACTGTGCTTATACTGCTGACTGACCTGTCATCACCATTTACACTAGAATGTGGACTTACCTGTCTGTACTATTTGTACTGCACTGCAGACTGACCTGGTGGCAGCATGTGCACCTGGCGGCATAATTTACTCTGGACAGCAGAGTGGGCTGGAGGCAAAGTGTACCCTAAGCTGTGCACTGTTCTGTAAGCGGTGTCTACATTAGACTGTGCACTGACCTGGTAGCGTGAGTGCACATTAGACTATGCTCAGAACCTGACGGCAGCATTTACACTAGAATGCAGACTATCCTGGTGGCACCATTTATACTAGTCTGCAGATTGACCTGGTGGCACCATTTACACTAAGCTGTGGACTGACCTGGCAGCACCATTTATTCTAAACTGCTGACTGGCCTGTTGGCAGCATTGGCCCTACCATGCAGACTGAACTGACAGTACCATTTACACTAAGCTGCCAATTGACCTAGTGACACCATTTACATTATACATAGGATTGCGGCAGCATTTACCCTAGACTGAGGACTGACTTGGCAGCAGCATTTACCCTAGACTGAGGACTGAAATGGTGGCGGCATTTACACTAAACTGAGGACTGATCTGGTGACACCATTTACACTAGATGAGGACTGACCTGGCGGCAGCATTTGCACTAGACTGAGGACTGACCTGGCGGCAGCATTTAAAGTGATCCAGTAAAGTTTACATTGATGCAATAAATTCCACTTCCAAGTTTAATACACAGAATTAAGCTACAGTCATTAATATTAAGAAACTTTTCTTACATTAAACCACAGCTACATAGAAATTGCTTACCAAGCAGTTACTAGTTACCAGGCAGAAACTACCATATTTTTTGGTCTAGAATACGCATTTTTTCCGTCCTATAGTCCAGATGTACCTTATATATACAGCTCTGGCAAAAATTAAGAGACCACTTTCAAATGTTCAGTTTGTCTGATTTTTCTCTTTATAGGTATATTTTAGAGTAAAATGTAAATTGTTATTTTAGTCTATAAACTTCTGACAACATGTCACCGAATTTCCAAGCAATACATTTTGTATTTTTTTTCTGACAAAGAAAAATGGTCAAAATTAAAAAAAAAAAACAGTGCTTTCAGACCTCAAATAATGCAAAGAAAACAAGTTCATAATCATTTAGAATCAACAATGCTAATGTTTTAACTCAGGAAGAGTCCTGAAATCAATATTTTGTGCAATAACCATTGTTCTGCCCATTCATATGCAGCAAGTTAATTTCCTGGTGCAGTACCAGTTATTGCCATTAGAGGCCATTTGGTACTCATTTATCCTGTGCTTTTATGCTTGGATACTTCTTCTTTAAAAGAGCAGTGTCTTCAGGTTAAGTTACCGCCCCCTCAATTTCCCGGGCTAGAAGCTTACAGTAGACATTTTCTCTCAGACTTTACAGTTAAGCACACGTGCTCCCAGCTCTCTCCCTGCAAAGCATTGCTCCTGACCAGTGGATTCTGGTGAGACTCTAATGTAGTGGTGGTGAATAGTGTTGAGCGATACTGCCTGATATCCAGAAATATCGGATCGGATTGGATCGACCCGATACTCAAAAAGTATCGGGTATCGCCGATCCGATACCGGAAACCCAATGCAAGTCAATGGGACAGAAATATCGTAATTAAAAAAACCCTTTCTTTCCTTGTAAACACTAGATATACACACATAGAATATATATATATATTAACTCTATGTAAACCATGTGTCATTTCATGTCGGGTGGTTCTGTTATTTCACAAAAGCCGGCATTGCCCGGCAATTGAATCAGAGGCTATTTTACTATGTAGAAGTGTATGAACTATAAATATGTGTATATATATGTCACAATGACATGTATATATATATATATATATATATATATATATATACAGTACAGACAAAAGTTTGGACACACCTTCTCATTCAAAGATTTCGCTGTATTTTCATGACTATGAAAATTGTAGAATCACACTGAAGGCATCAAAACTATGAATTAACACATGTGGAATTATACATTACACTTTACAAAAAAGTGTGAAACAACTGAAAATATGTCTTATATTCTAGGTTCTTCAAAGTAGCCACCTTTTGCTTTGATTACTGCTTTGCACGCGGAAAAGGTGAACGGATGGACACTACATGCCTGGTTCCCACCGTGAAGCATGGAGGAGGTGGTGTGATGGTGTGGGGGTGCTTTGCTGGTGACACTGTTGGGGATTTATTCAAAATTGAAGGCATACTGAAGCAGCATGGCCACCACAGCATCTTGCAGCGGCATGCTATTCCATCCGGTTTGCGTTTAGTTGGACCATCATTTATTTTTCAACAGGACAATGACCCCAAACACACCTCCAGGCTGTGTAAGGGCTATTTGACCAAGAAGGAGAGTGTTGGGGTGCTACGCCAGATGACCTGGCCTCCACAGTCACCAGACCTGAACCCAATCGAGATGGTTTGGGGTGAGCTGGACCGCTCACCGCTTTAATTTTGAATAAATCCCCAACAGTGTCACCTTTTCTGCGTGAAAAGCAGTAATCAAAGCAAAAGGCGGCTACTTTGAAGAACCTAGAATATAAGACATATTTTCAGTTGTTTCACACTTTTTTGTAAAGTGTAATGTATAATTCCACATGTCTTGATTCATAGTTTTGATGCCTTCAGTGTGATTCTACAATTTTCATAGTCATGAAAATACAGAGAAATCTTTGAATGAGAAGGTGTGTCCAAACTTTTGGTCTGTACTGTATATATATATATATATATATATATATATATATACATGTCATTGTGACATATATATACACATATTTATAGTTCATACACTTCTACATAGTAAAATAGCCTCTGATTCAATTGCCGGGCAATGCCGGCTTTTGTGAAATAACAGAACCACCCGACATGAAATGACACATGGTTTACATAGAGTTAACCATGTCATTTCATGTAGTTTGATATATTGTTTTCACTAACAATTACATGAGTGTATGTGTGCAAAATTTCACACATGTAGGGGTTAATTAAAGGTGTAAATTCGTTGTAAAAAAAACGCCTTTTTTTCTATGAATTTACACCTTTAATTAACCCCTACATGTGTGAAATTTTGCACACATACACTCATGTAATTGTTAGTGAAAACCATATATCAAACTACATGAAATGACATGGTTAACTCTATGTAACACCTGTAATAAAAATAAAATAATAAAGCAACATTATTCTTACCTATCCGATGTTCAGTCAGGTCCCCCGATGTAATCCTTCTGAAAGGGTTAATGTTTACTGCAGGGACCGCAGCTAATGCTGCAGCCTCACAGTAAACCCCCGAATGAATGAGCTCCTCTCCTGGCTGACAGGAGAGGAAGTGGTTAGCATAATTGATTGCTTCCCACTTTCACTTCAGGTCAGCCAGGGACACCACACTGAATCAGTGACGGCAGAGGGAATCCTGGTTGACCTGAAGTGAACTGATTAACAAAAATAGGGGATCCCCTTGAAAAAAAAATGGCGTGGGGTCCCCCCTAATTTTGTTAACCAGCCTGATGAAGCAGACTGCTGAGACCTGGATTTTCAGGCTGTTAAGGAGCCAAGATCCATGGACCTTGCAAGCCTGTTAATACCAGGCCACAGCAGTCTGCTTATCTTGGCTGGTTAACAAAAATAGGGGATCCCCTCAAAAAAAAAATGGCATGGGGTCCCCCCTATTTTTGTTAACTAGCCAGATGAAGCAGACTGCTGAGGCCTGGTTTTTCAGGCTGGTAAGGATCCAAGATCCTTGAACCTTGCAAGCCTGATAATACCAGGCCACAGCAGTCTGCTTAGCTTGGCTGGTTAACAAAAATAGGGGATCCCCTCGAAAAAAAAAATGGCGTGGGGGGCCCCCTATTTTTGTTAACCAGCCAAGTAAAAAGCAGACTGCTGCGGCCTGGTATTAAAAGACTGTCAAGGCCCATGGATTTTGGCCCTCAACAGCCTAAAAATACCAGGCTGCAGCAGCCCCACAATTGGCGCATCCAAGGATGCGCCAATTGTGGCACTTTACCCGGCTCTTCCCACTTGCCCTGTAGCGGTGGCAAGAGGGGTAATAAGAGGTTAATGTCACCTTTGATTGAACGGTGACAATAAGCCAGGTTAATAATGGAGAGGCGTCAATAAGACACTGATCCATTATTAATCATAAAGGTTGAAAATTTTAAAAAAAATACACAGCCAAAAAAAAGTCTTTTAATGAAATAAAACACCACACAGTTTTCATTATTTTTATTTCACGCTCATTCTGCGACGCCATCGTTCTCCTGTAAAAAACAAAAATAACAAACCAACACAAATACTCCCTGTCCGACGCAGTCCAAAATCACGAGTGCGAGTCCAGCTCTGCTACATCTGGATGACAGGCTGAGCCTGACATCCACATAGAGCAGAGCAGCTTACCAGTGCAGATTCCCCGGCGGTGACGTCATCCGGACTGCTGTACTCTCACGACAGCTGGCTGAGATTACCCAGTACCGGGCAGCACGTGCAGTTATCGCGAGAAGCTGCACGTGACCGCCAGGGAGAGGGTGATGGCGGCCATCAAGGAGTCCAGGACGTGACCACCGGGGATCTTCTGCCAGGTAAGTGCTACTGACTCCTGACAGAACCGACCGACACTGACAGTGACACTTTCGGGAAGTTCCTGTGTCACGTACTTCGTTCTGTGACACAGGAACTCCCCATAGACTTTAGAGGAAAACTCCGATTCCGGTATCCGATATGCAAAAAATATCGGATCTCAGAATCGGAATTCCGATACAGCAAATATCGGCCGATACCCGATATTTGCAGTATCAGAATGCTCAACATTTGTGGTGAACCTATGGCATGCGTGCCAGAGGGGGCATGCAGAGCCCTCCCGGTGGGCACGCGCGCCATCTCCTCAAAACGAGCGCTGCCACAACTCTCCTCAGCCCGCTCGTAATCTCCCGGACCATCATCACTAGCGTCGGCACCGAGGCCACTCTCCTCTGCTCCTAACCCTCCCATCAAGCCGCGCACCATTCCATCAGTCTGCGCACGTGCTGATGACAGGGATGGCGTTTGGGCTGAGGAGAGTGGTAGCAGCGCTATTGCCGAGATGGCGCGCATGTCCACAGGTAGGCCTGATATATGAAGAGACCAGATCAGTGTTGGAACAGGCAGATGTGTTTTTTTTTTAATGCAAGGCTATTATACAGTATGGAGCAGTATATGGGGCCATTATACTGTATACATCAACATGTGGGGCCATTATACTGTATGCATCATCATGTCGGCCAATTTTACTGTATGGAGCATCATGTGGGGCCATTACACTGCATGCAGCATCATGTGGGGGTATTATACTGGATGCATCATCATGTGGGGTCATTACACTGTATGCAGCATCATCTGGGGGTATTATACTGGATGCATCATCATGTGGGGCCATTATACAGTATGCATAATCATGTGGGGCCATTATACTGTATGCAGCATTATGTGGGGCCATTATTCTGTATGCAGCATCATGTGGGGCCATTATACTGTATGCAGCCATCATGTGGGGCCATTAAACAGTATGGAGCATCATATGTGGCCATTATACAGTATGGAGCATCATATGTGGCCATTATACAGCATGGAGCATCATGTGTGGCCATTATAAAGTATGCAGCATCATATGTGGCCATTATACAGTAAGGAGTACTGTGTCACCATTATACACTATGGAGCATCATATGTGGCCATTATACAGCATGTAGCACTGTGTGGCCAATATACAGTATGGAGCATCATGTGGGGCCATTATACTGCATGCAGCATCATGTGGGGCCATTATACAGTATGGAGCACTGTGTGGCCATTATACAGTATGTAGCATCATGTGGCCATTATACAGTATGGAGCATCATATGTGACCATTAAATAGTATGGAGCATCATGTGTGGCCATTATACAGTATCACATGTGGCCATTATACAGTATGGAGCATCACATATGGCCATTATACAGTATGGAGCATCATGTGTGGCTATTATACAGTATGCAGCATCACATGTGGCCATTATACAGAATGGAGCATCACATATGGCCATTATACAGTATGCAGCATCACATGTGGCCATTATACAGTATGGAGCATCACATGTGGCCATTATTCAGTATGGAGCATCATATGTGGCCTTTATACAGTATGGAGCATATGTGGCCATTATTCAGTATGGAACATCATGTATGGCCATTATACCGTATGCAGCATCACATGTGGCCATTATACCGTATGCAGCATCACATGTGGCCATTATACCGTATGCAGCATCACATGTGGCCATTATACAGTATGGAGCATCACATGTGGCCATTATACAGTATGGAGCATCATATGTGGCCATTATACAGTATGGAGCATTACATGTGGCCATTATACAGTATGGAGCATCACATGTGGCCATTACACAGTATGGAGCATCATATGTGACCATTAAATAGTATGGAGCATCATGTGTGGCCATTATACAGTATCACATGTGGCCATTATACAGTATGGAGCATCACATATGGCCATTATACAGTATGGAGCATCATGTGTGGCTATTATACAGTATGCAGCATCACATGTGGCCATTATACAGAATGGAGCATCACATGTGGCCATTATACAGTATGCAGCATCACATGTGGCCATTATACAGTATGGAGCATCACATGTGGCCATTATTCAGTATGGAGCATCATATGTGGCCATTATACAGTATGGAGCATATGTGGCCATTATTCAGTATGGAGCATCATGTATGGCCATTATACCGTATGCAGCATCACATGTGGCCATTATACAGTATGGAGCATCATGTGTGGCCATTATACAGTATGCAGCATCATGTGTGGCTATTATACAGTATGGAGTTGTTTTTCTAATCTAAAACCTCAGTATTCCGGTTAAATTGCAGTGTTGGCACTTTGCGATAAATAAGTGGGGCTTAGATTGCAGTTTGGGCACTCGGTCTCTAAAAGATTCGGGATCACTGCTCTAATGCATATGTGTCTGTGTTAGACAGCCTCTGTGTAGTCTCTGTATCTCTTAGCTAGCTAATGCTTTCACACTGCTTACAGATAGGTTGCATTTCTGTATAGAGCAGGATAGTATTGCAGCATGTACTTTGCCATAGCTGTGTTGTAATGTTACTGTGCAGCCTCTGTAATGTTAGTTACTCATTTAATTGCACTCTGCATCATGCTGTTGTCTCTGTTAGCTGCCAGTACTGATACATTGTTCATTGCTTTTGTAGTTTTTACCATATAATGTCATCCAGCATTGTTGTTCACTGTTACCAAGTTCACATCATCATCTCAATAAATATAGACTTAAGAATCCATAGTCTTTTTACTGGGAAGTGGATGAAAGGTTTAGCCGTATGCTGAAATCCACACAGCACTATACATGGAGGAAGGCAGAACTATGATTTTTAAAAACAGCTTTCATGTGTTTTGGCATGCTTGCAACCAGTCTTTCACACTGCTTGTGGCACAAAAATTTAAGCAGTTCTTCTTTGTTTCATGGCTTGTGACTATCCATCATACTCTTGATCACATTCCAGAGGTTTTCAATGGGATTCAGGTCTGGAGCATGGGCTGCCCATGACAGGGTTTTGATGTGGTGGTCTCTTAATTTTTGCCAGAGCTGTATATGTTCTCTGTAGCTGTGGATGGGGGGGGGAGGGGTAGCAGCAGCGGCGGAGCAGGTCACAGAAGGCAGGAGCTGCTGCTGCGGCTAACACTGTGCCGGTTGTTAAAAGAAAATGAATATTTACTGCTCCTCACGCCCATAGTCCCTCCCACCTCTATGCACTGAAGCCAGCGGAGAGGTGGGTGGGACTATGGGAGTGGAGAGCAGTGAATGTTCATTTTCTTTAATAGCAGGCACTCTGTTTGCCACAGCCACCAGCTTCCTGCAATTGCTGGGTGATCATGTGTGCCCTCTATTAAAGAGAATGAATATTCACTGCTCTCCATGCTCATGGGAGTGGAGAGCAGTGAATATTCCTTCTCTTTAATAGCAGGCACACGTGATTGCCCAGTGGCTGTGGCTAAAACTGTGCCCATTTTTAAAGAACATGAATATTCACTGCTCTCCACTTGCATAATCCCGGGCATGGAGCGCACTGAGTATTCTGGAAGTTGTCCCCTGCATGTGAGGTCGCATGGCATTGACGTCACGTGCTGTTACACGCTGAAACCAGCTGCTGGCATCAGAACAGGGCGCCGCTGCAAGGGAGCGGATTGAAGATAAGTAGATTTTTTTTTTTAATGTGTGCAGCGTGATGTGGGCCATGTATACCAGGATGGTGGATGGGGGCCATGTATACCCGGATGGCCATATATAATAGGATGGGGATGGTGGCCTTGTGTCCCAGCTTGGAGATGGTGGCCATGTGTCCCAGGATGGTGAACCATGTATACCAGTATGGGGATGGGGGGCCATGTATACCTGGATGGGGGTTATTACCCATACAGCTATGTCAACAGCAGCTCTCTCCACCCCATAACAGTGTCATGACCACATTTTTTGCTTCAATTTTTTTTCTATTTTCCTCCTCTAAAACCTAGGTGTGTCTTATAGTCTGAAAAATACTATAATCAGTTGTCTCCCAGGAGCAGTAACACAATCTTTATTCTCATGCAGAACTGTTGAAACTTAATTTTTTTCTTGCAGATCTCAGCTGCTTCTTTTTGGCCCTGTGAGACCAGGTAACCCTGTTTAATCCCACAGCAGTGCTCTGCAGGTCGAGAACGTGAGTGGGCAACAGAACATTCTGAATTGCTTGAGCAGGGTGATATTCTTGAACAGAAAGTGGGACTCCTGGCAAGATGTGATGAGCCCCACGAGTAACAACCTGATTGTAGTGAAGTGTGTGCTGCCTGTGTGAGGATTTCTGGATAGTCTATATGCTTCTGGTGCAGGGGCTTGTTGGTTACAGGGGTCCACTGGCGGGTCAATCTGAGCCTGCATAGAGATGACAGTACTAGTCCACTCAATCAGAGCAGCTGAAAAGCTTTATCTGTACTTCAATGAAGACTTCCAGATCAGGTACAAAATTTGTGGGCTTTTTGATTACACATGTATGCCAATTTATGGCATTAATTTACAAACAAATTTCTGAAAAATGTAGAGTGAAAAATTAAAGCAATTTATATTTGTTATAAGTTGACATAGGCCACATGAATCACTTCATAATATACTGTAAGTAGGCACTAATGTAAAGAAAAGAACATCTTTCTAATAAGCAGACATCTTATGCACAGACTCAAAGGTTTTTCAAGTCCATACAAAAAGTCAAGGACCAAAAAATGTGACATCCCGGCTATTGAAGCCTTTTTCAGGTATACCAGTATTTACCAGACCCTGTGATTGCAGTGTTTATTGTTCTTTTTTTTACATTTTGCACTAAATTGATTCATTTTTGAAAATATTTAATAAAATAGTGATGAGCGAACGTGCTGGGATAAGGTGTTATCTGAGCATGCTCGTGTGCTAGCAGAGTGTCTTCAGAATTCTTGAAAAATATTTTCGAGTCTCCGCTCCTGCATGTCTCGTGGCTGTTCATGTATGAGTTGCGGCTGTAGAACAGCCACAAGACAGGCAGGAGTGGGGACTGGAAATAATTTTTTGAGCACGCTGATGTCACACTGTTAGCACCTGAGCATGCCCAGATAGCACCTTATGCCAGCACCGTCGCTCATCACTAGTAATAACCCTTCAAATGAAAGCTACATTTTACCTTCAGCTCTTCTCAAATTCACTACAACTGAACATCTAGCTGAGAATAGATCCTTCTGTTCTAGGAATGAATGAACAGCTGCAGACATCACCCTTGTTTGGGGACAACCGTCCAGAGGTAATTATAGAAAAAGATGACACTAAGGTCAAATGCTCTGGATTCGTGGGACAGTTTCCAGATCACAAACATACAGCCTTGTGAAACCCCTTCCACATACGTCAGTGCTTAGTGAAACTTTTCCCACAAAATGATATATGTCATCAGCTCCTCCTGGTCTGTAACATCCCGCCTGCAGATCAGGTGCCATTTTCAACATGACAGGTTCCCTTTAAACTGCATATTACGCAGAAATGTGACACAATGCAGTGCAACTATTAATGACGCCATGCTTCTGCTTTCCCGCATCAGGCCACTATTATTTGTCAACTGTCTCAGCAAAATGTTCAACAATTTAAGGTTGCGACATGAAGAAAACTCCTTTTTAAAGAGAAGTTGGCTCTGGTTCAGCTTTTCTAACACCGTGCCGTCAGCCCTTATTACTAGGTGAAGCCTCCGTCCTTACCGAATGTTCGCCATGTAAATGAATGTAATATGCACATGAATAGGCTCAATCTCAGTAGAGTTAACCCTTACATAGTGGCTTTCTGTTACGTTACATAGAGCGGGGTACCAAGCAGGCGACCACCCCTATATAATGTTTAAGAGACGACAGACTGGCATCTTCATCGAGACAACCCTTTTGTTTTCTTTGGGATGAAAACCTGTCCCAGTCATATGATGATCACGTGGCTGTAATGACTCATTGCAAGAGACGGTTTGTATGATTACACTGTAAAGAGCCATGAACTTGTGTGATTATCACATGACTGTCGGATATTTTCATCTCCTGGTTCTAAACCCTGATTTCTCCCATTTTATGATTACAAGCAGACATCCTGAGGAACCCACACGAAAAATATATTGGAGCATTGCATATTCGGAGAAACAGAAATAGCCCAAATGTCAGTGAAGTCATTAAAAATAATTTATTTGACGACAGAAGATACAAAGACTTGATAAAAATGTAATAAATAGAAAGTACCAGTGACCCATAGAAGATATAGCCTTGTGTCTGCTTTTATAAAATAGGACACCCGACACCAACACGCAAATCTCGGAATTTACGGCACAGCAAAAGAGCATTAGAATGAGAAATAAAAGGACTCATTCAACACAAAAGTGCAAATCACTAAATACTACCGTCATACACTGTAAGTATACATTCACACAGTTGTCATCCTGCCTGCGTAGACATGTGCTTTTCTGCTGCAAATTTGCATAGGTGCCATACATAATATAAAAGGTAAAATATACATTACATACATAAAAAGATACATTCATTATTTATCAAATCAGTAAGACTTACAAATTTACACAGTTTTTGTAGGTTAATAGGTAAAAACGACATAGTAAACTAGGGCTCTGCTCATGTATACATTAGGGGTCTCGGTCAGAGTTTCCATGGCCATTCTAGAATTTTCAGGGCAGTGTCTTTCCATAAAATACACTGGAGCCTAGTGGTGAGCGAGTATACTGCTAATACTAGGAGGACACCCGAGCATGCTCGGGAAAACCCAAGCAACGAGCATACTCGCTCATCACTAGTGAATGCCCAAGAGATCCCATTAAAGTTAATAGAGTTCATCAATGACCCTTTAGATCCACTGGACCAATCCACAGTTGTAAGACAATTATGGAATCTGTTCTTTAGGGCTAGCTCACATAACGTTAATATATTACTGGTTTGAGTTATTATTTTTAAATACACTAGGCTCTAGAATAAATGACACAGATTTTACATCTTGAGAGATACTATTTTCCATCGAGAAACTACTGGGAAGTCTTACAAGTTAGGCCTCGGAAGACGGGTATTCAAATTAGCGGTCTTCTACTAGGTAGAAAAACGGGTATTCAAGTTAGCGGTCTTCTACTAGGTAGGAAAACAGGTATTCAATGTTAGCGGTCTCTTCTACTAGGTAGGAAAACAGTCTGTCTAGTGCCACCTATTGGAGGAAGCTAGCCTATTGGGGCATATGTACATAACAGTATTTCTCATCAGCGTGCTGCCGGTTAACGGACAAGACGTAAATAATTATTATACGAGTTAATAGATCTGTGTGTCTGTCCGCTAAACTCAATGCAAGTCCTACTCTGGTTAATTTGTACGGATGACGTGATCGGCCATTCAGGTTTATGGATCATCGATAAAAAAGCAAAAAAAAAACTGTGAGGTAAGGTCTGATCCTTCAGGCTATGTTCACACACAGCTATTTTTTTTTTGCAGCCAATTCCTGCTCCCTTGACAGTAAAAATTCTGCATTCATGTTTTTTGGGGCATTTTGGCAACTTTTTTTTTTTTTAAGGTGTGGATTACATGCGTGATTCGTCTATAGTACATGTTTAATAATAATAAAAACCTGTTTGCTATGATTTTTGCACTCTCTATGCTTTCTATTGGTGAAAAACCGCTGAAATAAGCGGAAATAATTGACATGATGCAGATTTAAAAAACGCAGCCGTGCTCAAATTTTGTCAGGAAAAATATCTCATAGATTTTCCTGGTACTGTACAACACAACTTTGAGTCCCCGCTCCTGCATGTCCCGCGGCTGTTAGGCAATCCATGCATGTGTTGTGGCTGTCAAACAGCCGCGAGACATGCAGGAGCGAGGACTCGAACATATTATTAGAGCACGCTGAAGACAGCCGATCAGCACCCGAGCACGTTCAGATAACACCTTATCCCAGCTCGTTCGCTCATCACTAATCATTAGTCAAGATGTAATGCTAGATAAAGAATCACATTAACTGATAAGGTGGCTTCTTATAGATGGCAATACAGAGACAGATTTCCGTCCTTCTGGAGGAGCGCTAATTTGCACATGGTTCTTACAGTATGGAGGATTTTTTGTTTTGTGCACTTATCCCTATTTTCATAGTAAAAAACATACCAACTAATTCTCAATATTTCATTAAAGCAGTTTGGAAAAGTGCAGTGTGAAGAAATGGGCCTTAGAGGCCCCAGATAAATAATTCCTGCTGTCTGGTGTCACATACACAAGGTTCTCCTCTTACCCCTGCTATGGCGCACAATTTAATGAAGTGGGGATTTCTGCTCTGCTGTGTTAAAAAGAGACATTATTGAGCTTTGTATGTAAAAATGTGTTGTGCTCCCGAACAGAACTTACCTGGTACAGAACGCACCTGTAGAAAGTGCCATGTTCACACTGATGCACGGTTTGATAATGGGCAGCAGAAATGGAACAAATATGATCTACAAAATGACAATCTCTTCATAAAATAGGTCTACAGTACAGTTAGATCAGTTCCGCTATTATTTTCCATTTTGTCTGTGTTTTTGTCATCCGTTTCATTATAATCACCGGTACAAGGACAAGTGAACATGTTGTCTTAGTGTGAGTGCAATAAAGAATTAAGCCCTACAATGAACATAACTGTACCCGTAGTTAGATCAGTAATAAGTGCTTTTAAGTGATCAAGTCCGTGCAAAAAAGAAAAAAAATCAAAGTCTACTTATCTCCAAAAATCATGTTAAAATGGAATGCTTTGTAAGAACGTTAATGTTCTCGCTATTGGAGAAGTCGGACATCGGAAGTACAGTAATCACACCATTAAGTAACAGACAGAAGTATAGATTCGGAGCCTAAATTAACCCTTGAGGATAGTGCAGACATTGTCAGAAAGTCAATGTTTTAGACTCAAGGACACAACAAAGAAACATAAATATGAACACCTCACACAATACAGTTGTCAGAAACACAGAAAATCTGGTAGAGCAGCACTTCTTGTATCCATACATAGAATACGAAGTACAGATACAATTAAGACAATCTTCTTCTTGATCACCAAGCTCCATTTACAGTACTGGAATGTAAAACCAAAAGCTTAAGAAGGAATCAGCAGATTTCACCCTCCAAACCTTACATGCGCATGTAAGGTTTTTAAACACAACTCCAGCAATACCTTCACACGGCCAGTCTGTTCTTCCATTACTGAGACATCAATGTTTCCATTGATATACAAATGAGGCTGAAGGGCTATGGTAGAGCTGAAGCCTCTGTCACTCCAGCTCTATTCCATACCCAGCAGTGCCTCCTCCTGCTTGATTGATGGCTCCGTTGTCTGAAGTCACACAGCATAGAGGCTGTCAGTCGAGCAGAAGGAGGTGGCACTGGGCGTGGAATAGAGTTGGAGTGACAGAGTGATCAACAAATAGTTCTTTAGCCTTATTTACCTATCAATTCAAAAGCCGATTTCTCAATAAGGAAGGAATGGCTTGGCCTTGTAAATGCATTGTTGGACTGGTCTTCAAAGAGCTACACATGCATATAAATAGTTTGGGGTGTGAAATGCTGTTGACAGATTCCCTTTAAAAAGGATTGTCCACTACTAGACAAGCCCTGCTTAATCACTTAAGAACCGAATAGTAAATAAAAACAAATCAATACAAACATCCCACAGTGGCGCCGATCCAGCAATGTCGTTGCTACTATTCTCAATGGTTCACGTGTCATTTTTACCGCTGCAGCCAATCAGTGGTTTGCAACTCATCAATATTTTTTCGGAGTGCACATCTGGTCAGAAGAAATAGTAAAGGAAGTAGCCTGTCAGCAGTCACGTGACACAAGGTCACCAGATCCACTGGGAATAGCGGCACTGACATTGCTAGCATGGCGCCACTGTGGGAGGTGAGTATAGTTGGATTTGATTTTCTGTGGGGCCCTGAAGTGATTACGCATGGGTTATTCATTAGTGGACAACACCTTTGAAATACAAGAGTGTAACAGTATGAATAAAACCCAATAAAGCAATAAATACAGTAGATCCTATGTGGGGTTTACCCTCACATAAGGGGAAATTTGTGCTGGTTGACCTTGGGCATACTTGTAGTCTTACTTAGAGCCTTCTTCTTTGGTAGATATATGTCCAGTACTTGATTCATAATTACCAGTGCGGGATACAGCGGTAAGGCAATGCAAATATACCATAAAGGTCCCTTGATCTGTGCTTGAAACCAGTCAGAACACAATCCAAAGAGAACAGTGGATGTAGAAAGAAGGTATACTAAAAGCCCCCAAGTGGCATGATACAGTTTGAGACGCGATACTGCAGTGACCCTCGCCAGGCGTGGGAAGAGAAGTGCCAGGCCACACACCGCCTGACAGCAGGTAGTGATCAAGGTGAGCCCCCGAGAAGGCTGTGCCAGGAGGTCAGATGGGAGCGCTCACTGCGGTTCTTGCTCCATATAATAAAGGCAATACCTACTCCAGCAAACACTGGCACACAGAGTTGTATAAGCCAGTGCAAATGGGTCTTGGACTTGCGGGAAAGAGGGCAAAATGGTGAGGTCTCCGGAGACAACAGCAGCACAGCTTCTGTCATACATAAGCAATACTGGAAAGAAGAAAGGGAAACACAATTACAGAGGACATTGGGCATAAATGTACAGTATACTAACAATTAGGTGCAATAAATGGCATTCAAACTTCCCATTTGCTGGAGTATTCTTCGTAGCCAGCCTCATTTACACACCATCTTGCATTAAACATAAGGTTACATTCACACAACAGTATTTTACAGTCTGTGTTAGGGCCGCAATACCTGGCCCAGCCGCGGGACCGAAACTATCAACCTCACAGGAATAGATGAGGCTGTTAGGTCAGTCCAAGAGACAAGTAGTTGGCAGTGTGCATTGCGTCCAAGTTACAGATCAGGAAACCCACAGTCTGTCATGAATACCCCAAAGAGCATCATTTTACAGTCATAAAGAGTAGGTGGGCCCCCGTCACTAAAGGCACTGCCACACTTAGCGATCGCACTAGCGATCACGACAACGACTTAACCTGGCGAGATCGCTAGTGCGATCGCTATGTGATCGCTAGTTAGATTCCAAACACATCTCATCAGCGATCTGTGATTCCAAACACATCTAATCAGCGATCTGTGTAACGACCTCTGCGGTCGTTGGGAAAACCTAGTCCATCAAGCGACGCTGGTGAAGTCGTTCATAAAGGGTATCACACTCAGCGATTCAGGCTCACCAGCGGGACACCAACGACCAAAAAACGGCTCAGAACGTTCATAAGCGATCAGCGACATCTCAGCAGGGGCCACATCGCTGCTACATGTCACACACAGCTAAGTCGCTAACGAGATTGCTACTGCGTCATAAATGGTGATGCAGTAGCGATCTCGTTAGTGATCTCGCTTAGTGTGGCATACCCTTAATCCAGTGCCCGCCCTATTGTTCTCAGAAGAAGACTTTAATCCAGGGTGACATGATGAGGCAGATATCACATATATAAAAGATCTCACTCATGGGAGTACATTAGATGCATTAGGTTATGTTGAATATTGAGTACACGGTGTCACATCCTGCTCTTGGAGTGTAGTTACACCAAGAACCTAATATAACACATGATGGATCCATGCGTTATATATGGCTTATTTTACCTTATAGTCCTGTTATTGGCAAATCAAGCTATGTCAGACCAAACCAGGATCTCCACCCTTTACCTGTCATTGCCAGTGAGTCGGTTTGGACTGTGTACTAAGTGATGATCTTTTGAATCACACTGATGTAACACAGTCATTTGCGTTCTACTCTTGTCAACTTTAGCCATTCTTTCACTAGGATTGTTTCTCTTTGTGGTTTATACAGTAATTTGCGGTAACAATGTATAAGATATGCCGACATCTTCTGATTATGAGATACACAATCTCTCTAATATATTTGATCCGTCTTATACGTTTTTAGAACCAAATCCAGAGGTTTAAACTTCTATTCGACATCAACAGGTATATTCCGATTCAGCCGTACAGATGAGCGAATGCATGCAACAAAAACAGATTTCCACTCAAATTTTACAAAAATCCGCATTCACCAAAATGTTTAATTTTTTGTAATTCGTTTTCCAGTGGATTTATCAAAATAGTCATTTTTCTGAACCGTAAAGGGTCATCGAAAGGTTAGAATTTTTTTAATCTTTGTACTCCAGTTACTGCTCACCTCTCCACCCCTCACAAGTCTCCCGTCTGGATCTCACCGCATCTTCCATCACAGGTGCTCATGCTGAAATCTCTGGCCCGCTCACGCTAAGTTGGGACTTCCAGCACTGATGAGGTCCGGGAGGGTTCTGCACATGTGTATATGACACTGTGCATGTCGTGACCTTCCACATGCTTGAGATGAACCCTTCAGGGTCTTAACAAAGTTGGAGGTCCCTGACTTGCGTCAGAAGCCCAAAGATTTCAGCGTAAGCAGCAGTGATCAGAAGAGGTGGCAATGACAAGACAGGTGATGGTGAGGAAGGAATCGAGGAGCTTGAGAGTTGAGAAGTGAGGTGAGTATCAGTGTTTTATTTTAACATCTTACCTGCATTATGCTCTGGGGTTTGGAAAGATCCTAGAACATAATAAGGGACATTCAATCCACAGAGAACAATTGGTCTGCAAATCGAATTTCCCTGGAAAATCCGTACGAATAGGCGAATTTGAATTGTGGCTGATCCGCTCATTTCTAGGCATCAGATCATTATCATCTGATCTGCATACAAATGAATACTGGATTAAACATGTACTTGCGGGCAAAAAAGGAAAGAAAAAAGTACAAAAGAAAAATTAAAAGAAACAAAAAGAAATAAAATTGTGTAAACCCCTGACAGGGACCATAGACCCGTATAATAATCCAAAATGTCTGCACACCTTTACTTTGCGCCTGTTTTGTGTAACAAAGAAAAAGATGCTTTGGAGGAAGCTTTAATGGCAACCATACTGCTTGTCAACCACATCTCAGATACCTCTAAGAAATGGCTGACGACTACACAAAAACAGAACAGAACAGTGAGTTTTTCTATTACTTTGTGGTGGTATCCCATCTGAAAAACATTTATAAAATTAGAGGGGAAAAAAAGATAGAAAACCAAATATACAATTTGTGACACTGATACTTACAGCAGCAGCCATGAACACAGGATGCCACGAGAAAAGACCTGGGAAGAGTAAGAAAAGGAAAAAGAAGAAACTGTTATTGGGCATTTGTCTGTGCGCCTTCTTTTATATGGAAAAAATTATAGAGCAAGAAGAGTCATTGTACATTTCTATAATCTTATCTGTCGAGTAGTAAAATTCCTAAAAATACCTTCACCTAAGACTCCTTCATTTGTCCGTGTGCAATCTGTTTTTTCATGAATACCACACATACCCATTATAAACTATGCTGCTGTGTACAGGTCCTTTTTTTTACCGGTAGAATGGATGACAAGGGAAAATGCAAGTGTATGAGTCCGTGTAAATACGCACAGCACACAGACGTCATCCATATGCTGCATGTGTTTAACAGTACAAAGTATAGGAGAAGCTTTGTAATTTCTTTTCCTTTTGCTATACTGGAAAAACACCGATGGCACGCCGATCCAGAACGCCGACGGCGCCGATCCAGAACGCTGATGGGGCGCCGATCCAAAACACAGATGGCGCACCGATCCAGAACAACAATGGGCGTGCCGATCCAGAACATTAATGGCGCGCCGATCCAAAATACCAATGGCACGCCGATCCGAACACCATGGGCGATCAGACCCACGACACATTGATCCAGAACACCAATGACAAAATGTCTCATTTTTTGCCGCACCTCCTCCGGTCAGCTCTGCCTATGTCTGCATGCGGCCTGAGTACCTATATTTACCATGGGTACGCAGGGCCATGCGGATGCCTCCGCTTGAGTCGTTTTGGCGGTGCGGCGACCGCAACAAAATGCAACATGTTGCGTTCGGCGCAGGTCGCCGCACCGTCAAAACGACGCAAGCGGAGGCATCCGCATGGCCCTGAGTACCCATGGTAAATATAGGTACTCAGGGCGCATGCAGAACGCATGCAGACATAGGCGGAGCTGACCGGAGAAAGTACTCAGCCCTCCGCAGCACCTTCATCTGCAAGTGTGAAACCAGCCTAAGGGTGTGAGCTGTGCCCATTTTTGCACTGCACTTTACTTAGACAGCATCTCTCCATTTAACATGCTCGTTTGAGTGAGTCGTTATGTTATATAGCCATAGACTATAATGGTGCTGACAGAGCGAACGTGCGCTTTGCCGTGCATCATTTTCAGGCGTATACGCCTAAGCTGTGAGACACATAAAAGCGGAACCTGTCCGCACTCCCTGTAATTTGTCATGGGGTCTCTGCTGCTCGAGATAGATTATAATTGAGAACTGGGAGAGTACATAAAACTAGACATAAAGTACACATCAAGCAGCCGGAATGCTGTAGCCATCTCGGTCAGTCCCACCACTCCAATTACTTAAAGTGACTTGGAGGATTACTGCTTCCAACAAGTGGTGCAAGTTCTCCTGAACTTCTGTCATTTCCTGTGGCAGTAATGTAACAATCTGTCTTCAATGAATACAGATTTCACCCAAGAACTGAGAAATCTGAAAACGAATGATCAGCCCAGGAGGAGAAAGAAGCAGATTACTGTGATAAGATAAAATACAAAGTTCTTATTTTCATGTGCATTTTATATATAATAAAAAGACCCTGTCAGCAGGATGTAGCACTATAAAGTAAAGGCATGGCCATAATGGCGCTATTACACTGATTAAACCGATACCTGCGGTGAAGGAATCCGATAAGTGGTTGATGTGTAATTAGCCTCTAAAGTGATATATGTGCATCGGGGTGGGCCTAGAGAGTAGGGTCTTCTGCTCCGGCCCCACCGCCAGCCTCCTTTTCAGGTCACTGATTCAGCGATCTGCCGTTCTGAAACTCTGCCCCGCTGCTGACGTTATTGGGGTGGGCGGTGCGCGCGCAGATCGGGATTTCGGCTCAGTGAGAACTGATCCTTATGCCAGGATTCATTGCTATTTTACAAAGTAGTAGTTTCCTACGAAAGTCTATCCTTTTTTTTTACAGTATGGAGTCTTCTGGCCTCTGTAAGGCTAATATGTCTTTCTACATGTGATGATCCATCTGAAATCCTCACTGCATTTCGTACAACACTTTTAGCACACACTAACGTATCTAATCACAATATGGGCCATCACTCGTTATTTTTGAACTTTTCTCCTTTTATTTATATACAATACAAAGCAAAAACTACCCGTACAAGCCTTCTGACCTGAACTCCACTATCACATTGTGACTCGGCTTTAATCTCTCAGATAAAAAAGGAAAAAAAAAATCAATGTCGGCTCCATTTAAAATGAGAAGTAATCATCTCCTATCTGAATTCTTCCACATTTCCTAATTATAATAATGGCAGTACTGCTTTCTACTGGCTCATTATCTATCAGTGTTTCCGTGAAGTGAGAAATCTGGCCGCGTGCCTAATATCTCCTCTAACAGCTGCTGTGTGTTGCTACACAGCTTTCACACACTTTTGAGTTTACAGGTTCAAAAACTGCTTAGATCAGCAATTCCAATCCTAATTACCAGGGAGGAACCTTACTGTAAAGGGAGCCTGTCCGCAGATTGTGCTGCCCCAGCGTTTCAGGGTAGGACATAGATGTTAAGAATGCAAGAGCTGGTCTCTGATTTATGGTGCCTGTGGTTCGGGAGGCATAGATCATGTGACAGGTCCCCTTTGAAAGGAACCTGTCATGTCCCCAGTTATTAGCTTGCAAATTTAGGATTAATCTGCTGGTTAACAGCATTACTAATTGCGTTGCAATGCCACCTGGCCACTGGGAGAAGATGACCTTATGCCTCCCGAAAGCCACTGGCCTTCAGTCTTGAGAGCATGCACGGAGATGCTACAGGCACAACTTAGTACACAGTAGGCGCGGCTTTAAAGGGCTACTAGTAGGACAACCAGTTCTTAATCTAAATGTTTGGCCCCAATAAAATAAAAAAGCGTATACTCACCTCGCGGTGTCGGCACTCGTGTCACTGTCCCCGCTTTCAGACAAATTGAACATGAAGAGAAAGCTAGGGCTTGTACAAAGGTCGGGAAAGAGACGCCAGCGTTGACTGGGCGCTACAACCGCACAAGAGCCCCTGGACCGCGAGTGCCGACACTGCTGGAACGGCGCTGGCACGGGAGGGGAGTATAAGCTTTTTTATTTTATTGGGGCCAAACATTTAGATCAAGAAGGGGTTGTCCTAGTAGTGGTCAACCCCTTTAAGTACAGACTGACATCTGGCTGTGTACTGCTGCACTGCGGTACCAACTGTCAATCAAATTGTAAGGGTGCGCTTACAGCTGCCATTCTCAATGCTACGAGCGATAGAACTGCTCGGTGCAAGCCACCATGACTACAAGGCAGCAACTCCCCGGAGGAATAAAGTTCCTTTCCTTCCTATAGCTGGGAAGCTTTGTACCACTATTAATTTCCAGATAATCCTATATCTGTAGTGTAATAGCCTTTGGGGTCACGGCAGGTCCCCTTTAAAATGCCAGATATTTCCCTGAATTTTAGGAGCGCTAGAGTGAAAACACTGATTAGATGATCAAAAAGTCTGGACAAATATCTTGCACACATCATACTTGATTCTTTCCCCTCTGTCTTTTTAACCGGACATTCTCAATTCCTTAGATTCTTGGAATGATATAAAGAAGGACATTTAGGCCTCTTTCACACATCCATTGTGCGCCTGACGGCGACCCCGGCATTTTGCCGCATCGCCGCATCCAGTATGAAAACCGGATGCGCCGCATCTGTTTTTTTGCCAGATCCGACCTGAACCTTTGAACCACAAAAAGAGGGTTTCTGACGATTTCCAGAATCCGGATCAGACTTTTGCCTGATTGCACAAAAGTCTGATCCGGTTCCATTGAATTCTATTGTTTGCGGCTGTCTGATGCGCCGCTTCAGGCACATCAGGCAGCTCCGGCAAAAAATAAAAACGTTACATGCTGCGTTGTGTCCGGCCGCCGGAATGTACATTTCCGCCGGATCCAGACAAAAACGCATACAACGCACTGACATGCGGCGCCATCCGGCGCTAATGAAAGTCAATGCAAAAAAAAAACGCATCCGGCATCACATTTCGCCGGATGCGGTTGGACAAAAGAATGCCGGAGGGCGCCGTCAGGCGCACAACGGATGTGTGAAAGAGGCCTTAGATAGCATGGTATAAATACATACAGCTTACAATATACGTGCTACGTGTACTCACTAGTCCCAGGCCGAGCAAGAATCACTAAGAAGATGGTGAAACCAAGGGCGAGAAAATGTGCCACAAAGCCGCTGAACCTCCGCAGACATTTGTAGAGCCAGTAATCTGGAACCCGTGGAGATTCTGCCCCAGGTTGGACATAAAGGGCCGACATGTCTGGCATTTCCTACAAAGCATTTAGACAGCCTTTCAAAACACTGTGACAATTTCGACACACAGGAGAAGATTATACTTACAGTATATAATGTGCATAAAAGCTGAACCATAACCTACTTGCTGCTCCCGAGTAATAAAACAGATCTACAGCAAAACCTTGTATATGGCATTTTATGGTGTTGCGGCACACTAAGGTCTTACCAATAAACCTGCCCACACGGACGGTGCGCCACCTTATTACCTGGTGGGAAATTCCATGACTTCCTACGATTTTACCTTCTCGCCTCTCCTTGCCGTGCAGCTTTATCTGCAGCATTTGGGAGATGCTTTGTATGTGCCGGGAGAGGGGTTTTTGTTCCTCTGGATAAGTACATACCTGCTGAGCTCTCAGCGGCACATAGAAACAGATTCAGATTCAAGAAAAAAACTGCCGTGGTTTAGACAATGAATTTATGGAAAATATCTTGTGCAATTACCGCACGCCATTTACAAGTTACCGGAGAACACGAAGCCGCGCTTAGAGCCGTTACGCTCCATCTTTATACTCACTAATGACTTCAGAGAATTGCTAAATGGCTTAATTGCAGAAGATAGAATTCAGAGTCGGAAGCATTTTATGGGCTGTGCTAGAACCACCGCTGCCATTAAAGGGGTTGTCCGGGAAAAGGATATTGATTAAGTATTCTCAGGGCGCAGTCAGACGGCCTATAAGTCGGACCGCAATGCTCAGACTAGCCGCGGCTCTCCCAACCCGAGCGTGACAGCAGCAGAGAAATACATAAAGATGTCATTCTTGGGGTGGGAGAGCCGCCGTCCAGTCCATACATTGTGGTCTGACAGCGCCCTAAGGATAGGTGATCAAAATAAAGTCGGTGGAGGTCCTATTGAGCAGCACATCCCAACCACCGACTGATGACAACGATAGGTCAGTATAAGGCCGGGGCTACACGGCGACTTTGGCTGCGTGACCTGTGTTGTGGCCAAAGATCGCTAGGTGTCGCAGCCACATCACAGAGCGATACAAGTGCATGTGGTCGCATTGTGACCCCACGGCTACGGTGACAGGCAAGTCACAAAATATCCAACCCAATGCGAATTTCTGCGACTTTCTTGTTGTGAACCCTGTACCCTCAAGATAGCAATGCAACCCTATCCACTTGTATTGTGATGTGATGTAAAGGTGACAACCAGCAATCTTCAGCCATTTGACTTATGTCACGGCCAAAGTCACCATATCACCCCAGCCTAAAAGGTGATAAATGCTGCGGATCTTTCACTCACTCACCATATTTCTATGGGGCCATGACTAGGAATGATTGTTGGGGTGATTATTTCCCCTGGTATAAAGCCGATTATAGATTGTGAGTAGTTTGTTGCAGAACTGGGCAACTTTGGTCTTGTCTACTATTCATCTGGTACTTAGAACCTGTAGTGTGTGGCAGGAACAATTTTGGGTACATGCTAGGCTAGGCTCACATATATGCCCCAGAAATATGCACCAATTGTTACTTTTCTGCATGTATAGTCCAGGACAGGGATGTCAAACTCAAATATACATGGGGCCAAAATTAAAAACCTGGACAAAGTCAAGGGCCAACCTCGATATTTATTAAAAAAATGTCTACAATAGAGGAAGTTTTCCTTATCAAATAGAACGATTAACTTTTTCATATGGAAACAAACTTAAAGGGGGTGTCCCACGAACAAAGTGCATTTTAATTAAATAGGTCGTAGAATGCAATAAACATGATAGCAAATTGGGCATACTGTAATAATATGTTATCTAAGAGCAGTAAAAAGCATATGGCTCAATAGTATAAATATGTAATAACAAAGGATAAAAAACTCTGAATTAATAAGTAATACAGGTAATGATGTATGATGCCAACAAAAGTGACCTCAAACACACTAGGATATCACCACAGTGAATTTCTCCATGGTCCCCTCCACACGAACAGTGTGATGACCCTACTGTACCACCCCTCAAATCTCTGGCAAAGTGCGGCAACCCTATCACAGTATGATGCTCAAGCTGTGATCCTCACATAGCCCTCCATACAGTATTATGGGCCCCACACAGCGCTCCATACAGTATAACGGGCCCCGAACAGTCCTCCATACAGTATAAAGGGTCCCGCACAGTCCTCCATACAGTATAAAGGGCCCAGCACAGTCCTCCATACAGTATAAAGGGCCCCGCACAGTCCTCCATACAGTATAAAGGGCCCGGCACAGTCCTCCATACAGTATAATGGGCCCGGCACAGCCCTCCATACAGTATAATGGGCCCGGCACAGCCCTCCACACAGTATAAAGGGCCCCGAACAGTCCTCCATACAGTATAAAGGGCCCCGCACAGTCCTCCATACAGTATAAAGGCCCCACACAGTCCTCCATACAGTATAAAGGGCCCCGCACAGTCCTCCATACAGTATAAAGGGCCCCACACAGTCCTCCATGCAGTATAAAGGGCCCTGCACAGTCCTCCATACAGTATAATGGGGCCCGCACAGTCCTCCATACAGTATAAAGGGCCCCGCACAGTCCTCCATACAGTATAAAGGGCCCCACACAGTCCTCCATGCAGTATAAAGGGCCCTGCACAGTCCTCCATACAGTATAATGGGGCCCGCACAGTCCTCCATACAGTATAAAGGGTCCCGCACAGTCCTCCATACGGTACAATGAGCCCCACATTGCCTTACAGTATAATAGCCCCACATAATCCTCTGTACAAGATAATGAAAAACAATAATTAGCCACCTATCCTTGTTCCTTGTTCCTCTGCTGCTCTGGTCTCTGCAGCGAGTGCTCTGAAGTTCTGCACAGCGGGCGTAAAATAGTGACATCACAGCGCTGAGACATCAGATGCTGAGGGAGAGTGAGTGACGGAGGAAGGAGTGGACGGCTCTCTTTCATCATTACTTGCAACTGTATCAGCATCCAGGACACGAGGCTGAAGTTGGTTTCTTATTCGTTCAGTTTCTTATTCGGGGCTGAAGTTGGTTTCTTATTCGGCAAATTTTTCTTTTCTGTTTTTTATAGGTTTAACAGCAAAAAATAATCATCAAAATAATAGAAAACAATGCAGCGAGGTGCCCTGATGTGAAAACACTTAAAATCTGCGCCAAAAATTATAAAACTGGCACAAAAATGGGCATCAAAGTGGGCACCAGAGGGCACTAATTAAAGGGTTAAATGACTTTGGGCCACAGATATGACATTGCAGACATATAGAACAGGGCGCCCCACATTAAAAACAAGTCTCCCCAGCCTGGCCCAAATGGGTTCTGGGCATCAGAATTGGCATCAAAGCAGGCAAACAGCCAATTTTCACAGATTTGAATAAGTAACATATGTTTTTCAGGGGTTAAATGACTTTGGGCCACTGATCTCACACTAAGAATACACAGAAAGTGATGCCCCGCATCAAACCCAGGTCCCTCCTGCCTGGCCCAAATGGGTTCTGGGCATCAGAATTGGCATCAAAGCGGGCAAACAGCCAATTTTCACAGATTTGAATAAGTAACAGATGTTTTTCAGGGGTTAAATGGCTTTGGGCCACTGATCTCACACTAAGAATACACAGATAGTGATGCCCCGCATCAAACCCAGGTCCCTCCTGCCTGGCCCAAATGGGTTCTGGGCATCAGAATTGGCATAAAAGTGGGCAAACAGCCAATTTTCACAGATTTGAATAAGTAACAGATGTTTTTCAGGGGTTAAATGACTTTGGGCCACTGATCTCACACTAAGAATATACAAAAAGTAACAGATGTTTTTAACGGGTTAAATGACTTTGGGCCACTGATCTCACACTATGAGTGTGATGAACGGCTCACTGACCTCCACACGGTAGCCCGGGGGTCACGGCTTGTGATCCCACCGCTGCCACCAATGTGACGATTAAACAAACACGACGGCTGCTGCCGCCCGACCCAATGTGTCAGGAATAATCTGCAGGGGCTTATTTGAATTATCCCACTGCTGCTACAATATACCACGAACTGCAGGGATTTTTATTTATCCCACTTCCAGTTCCACTTAGGAACTTGCAGCTCTCTGGCGCCCCCTTTTTAGCCTCAGGTCAGTCAGGGAACTGCACCTGGGATAATTAGTCGCCAGACGGGCCGTGTGATGAACGTGCACACGGTCCGCCGAACGGTAGCCCGGGGTATCACGGCTTGTGATCCCTCCGTGCAGCAAATGTGACGAAGATGCGCACACACACGACGGCTGCTGCCGTCCGACCCAATAATCTGCAGGGATTTATAATTATCCCACTTCCAATTAAGAACTTACAGCTCTCTGGCGCCCCCCTTACCCTCAGGTCAGTCCTGGAACTGCACCTAGGATAATTAGTCGCCAGACGGGCCACTTGGATGTGTGCTGGCTATTGGGCACGCTGCAGTGAGGGAATTATAATTACTCCGGGCCGCAGCCAGGCAATACACTTATAAAACCCGCTCCGTCACTGCCAACGCCACCCAATAGGTTAACACTTTACACCCCTTCTTTTAGCTGCCACCAGCTACGATTTACTTAATGAACAATTTATCAAGAGGGTCCGTAGCAACCCCAAAACAGTAGCGTAGTACTTCAGGCACGTGCAAATTCGTTTATAGAGCAGGAGAAACAAACTAATAATTTTATAGGTTTATTCCTTAAAAGGCAGGCAGTGCTTATAGTTTAAAAAAAGGTAACAAGTTGAGACAGTTATGTACAATACAGTTAGAAATAAAACAGGATTAAAGGTGAAAATCACTTACATGGCAGTTACAGACAAGACAGGCTGGGGGAGGAGCCACACGTCATAGTTCATTTGCAGATCTGTTAGTCACGTCATCACAGCTAGGAATGAATAAGGGGGGGCTCACCGCAAGACTTATACCTGTGGGCTGCTGACCTCACAAAATACGGATTTTTGTGTTACTCACCGTAAAATCCTTTTCTCCGAGACGCTCATTGGGGGACACAGGACTGTGGGTGTATGCTACTGCCGCTAGGAGGCTGACACTAAGTAAACATAAAAAAAGGTTAGCTCCTCCTCCGCCGTATACACCTCAGCACTGGCCGCAGGCAAACCCAGTTTAGTGCAAAAAGCAGTAGGAGGCTAAAAAATAAATCAAGAGTTAACACAGATACAGTATATCCAGAAGAAAAAACTGCTGATACCAACTTAAGGAGAATAGAGTTAACTCAATATAAAGCCAGCCGGCTCTTAGGGAGGGTGCTGTGTCCCCCAATGAGCGTCTCGGAGAAAAGGATTTTACGGTGAGTAACACAAAAATCCGTATTTCTCCTTCGTCTCATTGGGGGACACAGGACTGTGGGACGTCCCAAAGCAGTCCCTTGGGTGGGAAATCGACTCCACAGTGTAATTTATAACAGGCATTGCCTATAGGTGCGCAACCGCGCCCTGAAGAATCCTTCTACCCAGACTGGCATCCGCAGAAGCCTGGGTATGGACATTATAATGCTTGGAAAAGGTATGCAGACTGGACCAGGTTGCTGCTTTACAAACCTGTTCCACCGAAGCCTGATGCCGAAGGGCCCAGGAGGCACCCACCGCTCGGGTGGAGTGAGCCTTGATCCCTGCGGGAACTACCGCGCCTCTGATGCGGTAAGCCTCCTGAATGGCTAACCGAATCCACCTAGCCAAGGTTGATTTAGAGGCAGCGAGTCCCTTCCTGCGACCCTCAGGGAGAACAAACAGCGTGTCCGTCTGCCGAAAGGACGCCGTCCGAGAAACATATCTCCTGAGTGCTCTCACCAGATCCAGCGTATGGAGAGCCTTCTCCACTCGGTGCGTCGGAGCTGGGCAAAATGAGGGCAAAACAATGTCCTCATTAATATGAAAAGAGGACACGACTTTAGGCAAAAAAGGTGGTGTTGGTCTGAGCACCACCTTATCCTGATGGAAAAGCAAGTACGGAGCTCGACAAGACAGTGCGGCCAGCTCCGAAACCCGCCTTATGGATGTTATGGCTACCAAAAACACCACTTTCCAGGAAAGAAATGACAGAGAAACCTCCTGCAAAGGTTCAAAAGGAGACTCCTGCAGGACTCCCAGGACTAGATTGAGATCCCAAACATCTAAGGGAGCCTTGTAGGGGGGAACTATATGGACAACCCCTTGAATAAAGGTCCTAACCTGAAAATTAGACGCGATTCTTCGCTGAAAAGCACTGATAAGGCTGATATCTGGCGTCTAAGTGTACTTGGTGCTAGACCTGAATCTAGGCCTGCCTGGAGAAATGACAGAATGTTTGGAATTGAAAACCGAAGCGGGGAACAACCATGTTCCCTGCACCAAGCAAAAAAGACCTTCCAAGTACCGTGGTAGATGCGGGCCGGAACGGGCTTTCGGGCGTTAGCCATCGTTGCGGCGACCTTTTTAGAGAAACCAGCCCTGGTCAGGATCCAAGATTCAACGGCCAGGCCGTCAAACACAGGACCGCTAAGTTCTAGTGGTAAACTGGGCCCTGGGAGAGAAGGTCCACGCGCTCTGGCAGTCGCGAGGGTGCGTCGGCGAGCAATTGTACCAGCTCCGCGTACCATGAGCGACGCGGCCAATCCGGAGCGATTAATATCGCAGGAACCCCCTCTATCCTGATCTTTCTGATCACCCTTGGGAGAAGGGCTATTGGTGGAAACAAGTATGGAAGATGAAACTGATTCCATGGTAGGACCAGAGCGTCTACTGCAAATGCCTGCGGATCCCGGTACCGGGAGACGAAGTTGGGCACCTTGGCATTTATCTTGGAAGCCATCAGGTCCACATCTGGGGTTCCCCAGCGTCGGCATATCTGCTGAAAAATTTCGGGATGAAGTGACCATTCCCCTGACGCTATGCCGTGACGGCTGAGAAAATCCGCAGCCCAGTTTTCCTCGCCCGGAATGTGGACCGCTGAAATCACAGAGTGATTTACCTCTGCCCAGGTCAGGATCTGTTTTACCTCGTGCATGGCCGCCCTGCTGCGGGTACCTCCCTGATGGTTTATGTATGCCACTGCCGTGGCATTGTCTGATTGTATTCTGACTGGGTGGCCCGCCAGATGCTGGTGAAAATGCCTCAGAGCCAGCCGAATAGCTCGGATCTCTAAAATATTGATCGGGAGGGTCGATTCCTGCTGAGACCAAGTTCCCTGGGCTGTGTGGTGACGAAACACTGCTCCCCATCCGAGCAGGCTGGCATCCGTTGTGACAACCAACCAGAAATTTGGAGGAAACAACCGACCCTGTCGAAGAGTGGTGCTCTTCATCCACCACATTAGAGTCTGTCTGACCTGCAGGGACAGACGACACCGAAGATTGAGGGAGTAAGGGCTCCCGTCCCATACTGCCAAGAGTGCATGTTGAAGGGGGCGAAGATGAAATTGGGCAAATGGAATAGCCTCGATTGCTGCCACCATCCTTCCTAGGACCCTCATGCAAAACCGGATGGTGTGAGGAATTGGTTGGCGAAGGATCCGTACCTCTTGACGGAGAACCAAGGCCTTGTCTTGAGGAAGAATTATCAACCCCTGAGCGGTGTCGAAATTCATCCCTAAAAAGGTGATCTTCCGAGATGGCACGGGAGATGACTTCTTCATATTCACCAGCCACCCCAGGCGAGCAAGGGTGTCTAACGTAATGCTGACACTTTCCTCGCAGGTCTGAAAAGACGGACCCTTGATGAGGAGGTCGTCTAAGTAAGGCAGGATGACTACCCCCTGGAGTGCAGAATAGACACAACAGCAGCCATGACCTTTGTGAACACCCTGGGGGCTGTGGCTAGCCCGAAAGGCAAGGCTGCGAACTGAAGATGAAGTTTGCCGACGGCAAACCGAAGAAATCTCTGATGAGGAGGAAATATGGGGATGTGAAGATAGGCATCCTGAATGTCTATTGATGCTAGAAATTCCCCTTTTTCCATGGCTGCAATGACAGAACGGAGAGACTCCATTCGGAAATGACGAATTCTGACAAACCGGTTCAGTCGCTTTAGATCCAGAATGGGTCTTACGGTACCGTCTTTTTTGGGTACAATGAACAGGTTGGAATAAAACCCCTGACCTTTTTCGATTTCCGGAACAGGTACGACAACCCCGCTGTGCCGAAAAGACTCGACCGCCCTGAATAAGGCGCGAACCCGAGATTCCTCCTTGGGAAGGCGCGAGGGAAAAAAACGATTTGAAGGAAGGCTGGTAAATTCTATTTTGTACCCCGAGGAGACTAACTCTCTGACCCACTCATCGTGAGTAATTGATAGCCAAATGGGGCGAAACCAGAGTAAGCGGCCGCCTACTCTGGATAAATTGACCGGATTCTGCCTCCAGTCATTTGTCCGAATATTTCTGGGGTTTGGACCCTCTAGATCTTGGTTGTTGAGATCGCCCTCTTCCCAGAGGGTTGGTCCTGTAGGAGACCTGACGATCTCTGGCTTGATTAGGCCGACCTGAACCGCTGAAGGTAGCTGGCGCGGCCCAACCTGGGTTACGAAAGGCCCTAAAGCGAGGCTGAAGCTGTCGGCGAAAAGGCTGCTTAATCTTTTGCTGAGGAAGGAAACTGCTCTTCCCTCCCGTCGCATCAGATATGAGCTGATCCAACCTTTCGCCAAATAACCGACCATTCTGATATGGTAAGGATGTAAGCGATTTCTTTGAGATTGAGTCTGCTCGCCAGGTTCTCAGCCACAAAGATCTTCTGATGGCAATTGCATTAGCAGCAGCTAGGGCTGAGCAATTTGCCGCATCCATGGACGCATTAATTAAGAAGTCTCCTGCCAGCGCTATCTGATTAGAAATCTCGGTTACTTCAGACGGTACCTCTATACCATGAAGAGCTCTATTTAGAGACTCCGACCAGGATATCATGGCCTTAGCAACCCAAGTCGCTGCAAAAGAAGGAGAGAGAGCAGAACCCGATGCTTCAAACACCGAGCGGGCCAAACTCTCAATCAGACGATCCGTTGGTTCCTTGATCGAGGAACCGTTAGGAAGGGAGAGGAGCGTCCTAGACGCCAAACGCGACACAGGAGGATCCACCGCAGGAGATTCCGCCCACTTCTTAAGAAGCTCAGGAGCAAAAGGATATCTAGTATTGAGAGCCTTTTGTCCTGCGAAGCGCTTGTCCGGTTTCTCTCGGTGGCGCTGCACTAGTTCCTCAAACTCAGGATGAGCCCCAAAAACCTTATGAGTTTGCTTGGCTCTTTTGAAGGACACCTTATGACCGGAGGTCAAGGTGGACTCATTGTCTATCCCCAAAGTTTGATTGACAGCTTCAATCAAACTGTCAATTGTGTCCTGACAATTTGGTGCCTCTAAATTAAGGGACCCTTCTGAATCAGAATCCGAATACTGATCACTTGCCAGAGGTGAGGGAGAGCGAGAGACGGAACTGAAAGATGCCGAGGCCCCGGACGGCAAAGGCGACGCAGTGTGGGTTCGCTTCCCCTGCGTCTGCCTGGTGAGAGCGCGGCCCCTGCAGGCCGGAGGTTCATGAGACGTCGCCAAGACGGGTGAACCACTGTCCCTGCTCCTATCGGGAGCTTGAAGGGACTCGATCGCTTTTGTTAATGACGCCACAGATTGAGTCAGGGACAAGGCCCACTCAGGGGGACCTGACGCACTAGGCTCAGCTATAGGAGCGGGTTCCTGAGCCCGTTCAGAGTCACAGGCTTCGCAGACCCGAGAAGTCTGGGCGTGCGGAAAAGGGGACCTACAGGCAATGCATGCGGTATACAGCACCGTATGAACTTTAGATCTTCTGGACATTCTGGATCTGTCACAGAGTCCGCAATGAACTGGATGTGACGGTCAGCAGAGAGGCGAAAAAGAGTGCGGAGTAAAGAGGAACAACCAGGCTGGAGGTAGTAGCAGCCCCTGAGCGGTGTCGACTTACCCCAGTCCTGTATCCCTTGCGTCCTGAAAACAGCGTCCAAATAGCAATGGCGTAGGAAGACTTTTGTTAATAACGCCACAACTGAACTCCAAAATTTTTCAAAAAAGGAGCGCTCCTCTGTCAGGGAGGCGTGCTCATGTAGTCGAGCCGCTCATGAGGCGCCTCCCACCTACTTCCGGCCGCGGCCTAGTCTCCGGCAAAAGCCGGGGACTAAATTTGAAGCCGCGGCCTAGCGCCGGCCGAAGCCGCAGCCTAAATTTCCGGCTAAGCCCTAAAGTCGGAGGGCGGTCCCACCGGAAGGAGACGCCGCCGGGGGCGGATCTCCCTTGCGACAGCGGCCCACCCCCCGGCTGACGCCGGACACAGAATTCCGGCCCGCGGCCCAGTCCCCGGAAAAAGCCGGGGACTAAATTTAATACCGCAGCCCAGAAGCCGGGCGAAAGGAGATCCCCAAAGTCAGAGGGCGGGCCCGCCGGAAGGCCGGGGGCGGATCCCCCCCCTACGACCGCGGACCACCCTCCGGCTAACGACGGACAGTAAACACCGGCCCACGGCCTAGTCCCCGGGAAAAGCCGGGGACTAAATTTGGCAAAGGCCCAGCGCTGGCCGCAACCCTAGCGGCTGTCCAGGCGGGAGGCGGACGCCGAATTCATACATCCCCCCCCCCTGTGGAGGAGGGGGAACGAACAGCTGGTTCCTACCCGCTCCAGTAATCTTGGTCACACGTCCCTTGGAGGTAAGAAAACCTTCTTCGTTCGCTCAGGCGATGTCCCATAAAATTCTGCTTTATGTAGGGTAAAATGGGGGCTCCATACAAAATAAGGTAGGACGGTGCAGGAACCCTAACTCCATCACCCCTTCAGAGGGTGAGGAGAGGGACCGTCCGCCTCCTTGCAGCACCGCAGTCTAGCATTGGTGGTGCAGTGGGGGCCGCACGGACTAACTCTTGCCTCTGTACAGCCTAGGGTTTCAATACCCTAGGGTGGTCAGGGCTGAGTCCGGCATTCATGTCCCACGTTGCGGGAGAGGATACGTTGGAGGCTTTACTCCACGTGCTCGCCCGTTGATGGTTTGGGGAGATCGGACCCTTTCAATAGGATCCGTCGCCCCTATCTCATCTTCGTGGGAAAGGGAAAAAAAAAAAAAAGATGGTCTGGAAAAATAACCAGACGTGTGCCTCCATCAGACACTAAGCAAGAACTGGGTTTGCCTGCGGCCAGTGCTGAGGTGTATACGGCGGAGGAGGAGCTAACCTTTTTTTATGTTTACTTAGTGTCAGCCTCCTAGCGGCAGTAGCATATACCCACAGTCCTGTGTCCCCAATGAGACGAAGGAGAAAGGGGATGGTTTTTCTGGCCACCTCCCCAGGCTACAAGTTATGGTTTTAGCTCTGAAAGATCATAAGGTTGAATCGCCTTCTGGGAAACTAGCAGAATAATGGCAGACCTATCAAGGATCTTACTTTAAAATGACGGTTCAAATGAGCCCAAACTTGGGTGAGATAGTTCATGGTGCATCCGAGAATTCCATTTCTCGGGTTCTGTTGGAGTTACGGGTTCACCAGTACCACGGGAACGACGCCGATGGACACAGGTTTCAAAACAGTAACTTTCGTGTTTCTAACGAAAACTCCCACCGTGTTATGAGCAAAAGAATGAATTCTCATAATGGCTGCTAGGGGACCTTTCTGCAGGGTTTTGAGACAAAGACATTCCTGAGGTGGGAGGGATGAGAGAAGTGACCTGTAGAGAGAGGGAGGAGGCTTTGCTCTGTGCTGGTAAAACGCTGGGAGTCGTAGTTCTATGGGGAAGTTCTAGAACAGCACAAGTAATGGAGTTTGCAGTATCATCACAATGGTCCTCTCACCACCCAATCCTGATGTGCATGGTCCTCTCACCCCCCAACCCTGATGTGCATGGTCCCCTCACCCCCCCAATCCTGATGTGCATGGTCCCCTCACCCCCCAACCCTGATGTGCATGATCCCCTCACCCCCCAACCCTGATGTGCATGGTCCCCTCACCCCCCAATCCTGATGTGCATGGTCCCCTCACCCCCCCCAATCCTGAGGTGCATGGTCCCCTCACCCCCAACCCTGATGTGCATGGTCCGCTCACCCCCCAATCCTGATGTGCATGGTCCCCTCACCCCCCCCAATCCTGATGTGCATGGTCCCCTCACCCCCCAATCCTGATGTGCATGGTCCCCTCACGCCCCCCCTATCCTGATATGCATGGCCCCCTCACCGCTATTAAACTGCACAGATACCCCAAAAAAAACAAACATTTATACTCACCTTTCATCCCTGTGCTCCAGCGCTGTTCCGTTCTGCTGGACTCCGGGGGAGGAGAGCGGCGCCGGAGTATGCGCATGCCCATACCGCGCGGTCCGGCGCCATATTGCTGAAGACATACTGTAAATGTGTCTTCTGTAAAATGGCGCAGGATAGCGCATGCGCATGCTCCATTCCGTTCGCACTCATGCCCCGGTCTCCTGCGAGAAGAGCCGCGGCAACACTCCTCCTGGTCAGGTAAGTATATAAGTATGGCGCCGGAGATATGCATCCAGTGTCTACACGTACCGCGATCTCTTGTGTCATACACACTCGTCTTACCTGTAACCGCTGGATGCCGTCTTCTGTCTGGAGGCGGACTGCGCAGTCTATAAAGGCTTCAGAGTGACGCTCCCAGCGTTATATTCTAGTATATAATATATAATTTATATATATAACACACATACAGTTAGGTCCATAAATATTTGGACAGAGACAACATTTATCTAATTTTGGTTCTAGACATTACCACAATGAATTTGAAACAAAACAAATCAGATGCAGTTGAAGTTCAGACTTTCAGCTTTCATTTGAGGGTATCCACATTAAAATTGGATGAAGGGTTTAGGAGTTTCAGCTCCTTAACATGTGCCACCCTGTTTTTAAAGGGACCAAAAGTAATTGGACAGATTAAATAATTGTAAATAAAATGTTCATTTCTAGTACTTGGTTGAAAACCCTTTGTTAGCAATGACTGCCTGAAGTCTTGAACTCATGGACATCACCAGACACTGTGTTTCCTTCTTTTTGATGCTCTGCCAGGCCTTCACCGCGGTGGTTTTCAGTTGTTGTTTGTTTGTGGGCCTTTCTGTCTGAAGTTTTAGTCTTTAACAAGTGAAATGCATGTTCAATTGGGTTGAGATCACGTGACTGACTTGGCCATTCAAGAATATTCCACTTCTTTGCTTTAATAAACTCCTGGGTTGCTTTGGCTTTATGTTTTGGGTCATTGTCCATCTGTAGTATGAAACGACGACCAATCAGTTTGGCTGCATTTGGCTGGATCTGAGCACACAGTGTGGCTCTGAATACCTCAGAATTCATTCGGCTGTTTCTGTCCTGTGTCACATCATCAATAAACACTAGTGACCCAGTGCCACTGGCAGCCATGCATGCCCAAGCCATCACACTGCTTCCGCCATGTTTTACAGATGATGTGGTATGCTTTGGATCAAGAGCTGTACCACGCCTTCGCCATACTTTTCTCTTTCCATCATTCTAGTAGAGGTTGATCTTGGTTTCATCTGTCCAAAGAATGGTCTTCCAGAACTGTGCTGGCTTTTTTAGATGTTTTTTAGCAAAGTCCAGCCTAGCCTTTTTATTCTTGATTCTTATGAGTGGCTTGCACCGTGCAGTGAACCCTCTGTATTTAATTTCATGCAGTCTCCTCTTTATGGTAGATTTGGATATTGATATGCCTACCTCCTGGAGAGTGTTGTTCACTTGGTTGGCTGTTGTGAAGGGGTTTCTCTTCACCATGGAGAGTATTCTGCGATCATCCACCACTGTTGTCTTCCGTGGGCGCCCAGGTCTTTTTGCATTGATGAGTTCACCAGTGCTTTCTTTCTTTCTCAGAATGTACCAAACTGTAGATTTTGCCACTCCTAAAGTTGTAGCAATTTCTCGGATGGGTTTTTTCTGTTTTTTGCAGCTTAAGGATAGCTTGTTTCATCTGCATGGAGAGCTCCTTTGACCGCATGTTTCCTTCACAGCTAAACCTTCCAAATGCAAACACCACACCTCAAATCAACACCAGCCCTTTTATCTGCTTAATTGAGAATGATATAATGAAGGGATTGCCCACACCTGTACATGAAATAGCCTTGGAGTCAATTGTCCAATTACTTTTGGTCCCTTTAAAAACAGGGTGGCACATGTTAAGGAGCTGAAACTCCTAAACCCTTCATCCAATTTTAATGTGGATACCCTCAAATGAAAGCTGAAAGTCTGAACTTCAACTGCATCTGATTTGTTTTGTTTCAAATTCATTGTGGTAATGTCTAGAACCAAAATTAGATAAATGTTGTCTCTGTCCAAATATTTATGGACCTAACTGTACATACACACACGTATTATAGATATATACACACACATGTATTCTATGTGTATATCTCAATTCTATCCATTATAATCTAAGCTGTCACTCTGTGGTTACAATGTGCGGGGCAGATCGTTTGCCAGCTTTACATTTGTCTATCTGAAATCTATATATACTGTATATGTGTTTTTAAGAATATTCAGTTTTAAAACTCTGTGTAATTGATTTAGAACATTTCTCTATGTAAAAGCTCATGTTACAATCGCTGCATTCTGATGTAAATCAGATGCTCGGTGTGAAAAATCAGATTATACTCGTATAAAAAATGCCTGACACTCGCATGACAATTGCATTAGGCCTCTTTCACATTTCCGGCGGGCGCCTGGCGGCGCCCCCGGCATTTTGCCGCAGCGCCGCATCTGAAAATCTGATGCGCCGCATGCGGCTTTTTTCGCATTGACATGCATTAGCGCCGGATGGCGCCGCATGTCAATGCGTTGCATGCGGTTTTGTCCGGATGCGGCGCAAATGTACATTGCGGCGTCCGGAAAAAACGCTGCATGTAACGTTTTTTGTTTTTGCCGGATGGTTTCTTATCTCTCCAAGCATCAGAAACCATCCGGCAAAAAAACGCATTTTGGCCGCCGGAAGTGTGAAAGGTTTTCACATGCGGCGCTGCAGCAAAATGCCGGGGGCGCCGCAGGCGCCCGCCGGAAATGTGAAAGAGGCCTTACACTCATCCGACTCTGCTGCATCAAAATTGGACCGATTTTTAAATCGCTAGTGTGTCTCCAGCCTGACTGTGTATGTAATGGTGGAGTGACATCAGTGGCCCAGGGTCATTTAACCCCTGAAAAACATCTGTTACTTATTCAAATCTGTGAAAATTGGCTGTGTGCCCACATTGATGCCAATTCTGATGCCCAGAACCCATTTGGGCCAGGCTGGAGGTACCTGGGTTTGATGCGGGGCATCACTATCTGTGTATTCTTAGTGTGAGATCAGTGGCCCAAAGTCATTTAATCCCTTAAAAACATCTGTTACTTATTCAAATCTGTGAAAATTGTCTGTTTGCCCAATTTGATGCCAATTCTGATGCCCAGAACCCATTTGGGCCAGGCAGGAGGGACCTGGGTTTGATGCGGGGCATCACTATCTGTGTATTCTTAGTGTGAGATCAGTGGCCCAAAGTCATTTAAACCCTTAAAAACATCTGTTACTTATTTAAATCTGTGAAAATTGTCTGTTTGCCCACTTTGATGCCAATTCTGTCTGATGCCCAGAACCCATTTGGGCCAGGCATGAGGGACCTGGGTTTGATGCAGGGCATCACTGTCTGTGTATTCTTAGTGTGAGATCAGTGGCCCAAAGTCATTTAACCCCTGAAAAACATCTGTTACTTATTCAAATCTGTGAAAATTGGCTGTGTGCCCACATTGATGCCAATTCTGATGCCCAGAACCCATTTGGGCCAGGCTGGAGGTACCTGGGTTTGATGCGGGGCATCACTATCTGTGTATTCTTAGTGTGAGATCAGTGGCCCAAAGTCATTTAACCCCTTAAAAACATCTGTTACTTATTCAAATCTGTGAAAATTGTCTGTTTGCCCAATTTGATGCCAATTCTGATGCCCAGAACCCATTTAGGCCAGGCTGGAGGTACCTGGGTTTGATGCCGGGCATCACTATCTGTGTATTCTTAGTGTGAGATCAGTGGCCCAAAGTCATTTAACCCCTTAAAAACATCTGTTACTTATTCAAATCTGTGAAAATTGTCTGTTTGCCCAATTTGATGCCAATTCTGATGCCCAGAACCCATTTGGGCCAGGCAGGAGGGACCTGGGTTTGATGCGGGGCATCACTATCTGTGTATTCTTAGTGTGAGATCAGTGGCCCAAAGTCATTTAACCCCTGAAAAACATCTGTTACTTATTCAAATCTGTGAAAATTGGCTGTGTGCCCACTTTGATGCCAATTCTGATGCCCAGAACCCATTTGGGCCAGGCAGGAGGGACCTGGGTTTGATGCGGGGCATCACTGTCTGTGTATTCTTAGTGTGAGATCAGTGGCCCAAAGTCATTTAACCCCTTAAAAACATCTGTTACTTATTCAAATCTGTGAAAATTGGCTGTGTGCCCACATTGATGCCAATTCTGATGCCCAGAACCCATTTAGGCCAGGCTGGAGGTACCTGGGTTTGATGCGGGGCATCACTATCTGTGTATTCTTAGTGTGAGATCAGTGGCCCAAAGTCATTCAACCCCTTAAAAACATCTGTTACTTATTCAAATCTGTGAAAATTGTCTGTTTGCCCACTTTGATGCCAATTCTGATGCCCAGAACCCATTTGGGCCAGGCAGGAGGACCTGGGTTTGTTGTGGGGCATCACTATCTGTGTATTCTTAGTGTGAGATCAATGGCCCAAAGTCATTTAACCCCTGAAAAACATCTGTTACTTATTCAAATCTGTGAAAATTGGCTGTTTGCCCACTTTGATGCCAATTCTGATGCCCAGAACCCATTTGGGCCAGGCAGGAGGCACCTGGGTTTGATGCGGGGCATCACTATCTGTATATTGTTAGTGTGAGATCAGTGGCCCAAAGTCATTTAACCCCTGAAAAACATCTGTTACTTATTCAAATCTGTGAAAATTGGCTGTTTGCCCACTTTGATGCCAATTCTGATGCCCAGAACCCATTTGGGCCAGGCAGGAGGGACCTGGGTTTGATGTGGGGCATCACTATCTGTGTATTCTTAGTGTGAGATCAGTGGCCCAAAGTCATTTAACCCCTGAAAAACATCTGTTACTTATTCAAATCTGTGAAAATTGGCTGTTTGCCCACTTTGATGCCAATTCTGATGCCCAGAACCCATTTGGGCCAGGCAGGAGGTACCTGGGTTTGATGCAGGGCATCACTATCTGTATATTGTTAGTGTGAGATCAGTGGCCCAAAGTCATTTAACCCCTGAAAAACATCTGTTACTTATTCAACTCTGTGAAAATTGGCTGTTTGCCCACTTTGATGCCAATTCTGATGCCCAGAACCCATTTGGGCCAGGCAGGAGGGACCTGGGTTTGATGCAGGGCATCACTATCTGTGTATTCTTAGTGTGAGATCAGTGGCTCAAAGTCATTTAACCCGTTAAAAACATCTGTTACTTATTCAAATCTGTGAAAATTGGCTGTGTGCCCACTTTGATGCCAATTCTGATGCCCAGAATGTCATGGGTGCATCGCCACGAAGATTGTCGCGATTGCACATTCTGACTTCTCGCAGCTGAGTTGCTGTTTCTTTGTGTTTGGTAATGAGGGAGTTAATTTTACCTAGCTCTTTGCTAAGACTAGGTCCAGCCTCACCCGGCTGCTTTTGATTATGTTCTAATTAGCTTCCTTTATATAGCTGCCAGTCTGCTGGTTAGATGCCGGTGAAAGCATTCATACAGACTGCAGATAGGATCGGTTCTGAGAAGACTTAAGCTAAGAGCTCTTTTGTTGTTTCTCCTCACCTTGATTATAGTTTATCTCCTAGACCTTTGGTGTTCCCTCTGTGTTTTAATGTTGTATGCAAGACAGTATTTACTTTATCCCCTGTCTGTCTCGTTTGTCTATACTGTTTGTTAACCTTTACCTGTCCATTCCCTATGGTGGTAATCAGGGTCTTTCTAAGGACTAGATTACAGTGGTCAGGGATTTATAGGAGACAGGGTTTACGCTGGTGGCCTGGACCTCTGTACCATTAACAGTACCTCCAGGTAGAGGGACTAGTCAGGACCCCAGTTTAGGGTCAGCATAGACCCCGGTCCACCTCTAGCCAGAGACAGCGTGAAAAGGATTCAGTATTGACCCACAGGATATTATGTCAGGTAATACTATGCTATATATACATGTTAATGTTACCTATTTATATGTTATATAGAATGTTGTCCCACTTGATAGATTACTGACATTATATATTTATACATCTGCTAGACAGCGTGACATTTTCACCGGCCATACTAAAGATTCTCCCCAGCTACCATGGATCCAGTAGCCCAGCTTGCCCTGCAGTTGCAGAGTTTGTCCATGGAGCTTACGGACATTAAGTCCAAGGTTTTGTCCCCCCCGGAGCAAACCAGATCTGAACCTAAGGTTGCTCTCCCGGACAGGTTCACTGGTGGGCGGGACAAATTTTTTACCTTCCGGGAGGCATGTAAATTGTACTTTCGGCTGCGGCCTCGGTCATCGGGAGTGAGGAGCAGAGGGTGGGAATTGTCATTTCGCTCTTACAAGGGGACCCTCAATACTGGGCGTTCTCTCTTCCTCCGGGCTCCCCGGCCCTCCAGTCAGTAGATCGATTTTTTGCTGCCCTGGGGCTGGTGTATGATGACCCGGATCGGGTCTCCCTTGCTGAAACGAAGTTACGTAGGATACAGCAGGGAGATCGTCCGGCGGAGGAATTTTCTTCTGAGTTCCGTAGATGGGCCACAGATACTCAGTGGAATGACCCAGCTCTTAGGAGTCAGTTTTGTCAAGGGTTATCTGACAAATTAAAAGATGTTTTGGCTCAGTATGATTCTCCTCCGTCACTGGAGGCTGCTATGGCCCTTGCTATTCGTATTGATAGACGGCTTCGGGGGAGGTGCGAGGTAACTCCGCCCCCTGTTATTACTCCAGCCACTACTAAAGTCCCTTATATGGAGGTTCCCCTGGTCTGTTCTGAGGAACCTATGCAGTTGGGTGGGACATCATTTTGTAGGAGGGAATCGGCGGTGCGCCGCAAGACAAGAAGGTGTTTCTTCTGCGGAGAGAGGGACATTTTGTTGGGGGGTGTCCCTCCCGTGCCTCATTGAGCAAAAAAGTCACCGAAAAACTGTTAATCCCAGGTTGTGTGGTGGACGACAACATGGGAGTAGGTATTTCGTCCCCAGGTCCGTCTCAGTTTCTCGTGCCTGCGGAGGTGGTGGTTGGTGCGAGAGTTGAGAGGATTTCTGTTCTTCTTGATAGTGGGTCTGGGGCTAATATGGTGGACGCTCGGTTTGCCCAGGTGCAAGGTATGCAACTGAGTGTATTGGCCAAACCGATCCCTATACTTTCTATTGACGCCAGACCTCTCGGTCAAGGTAGCTTTGTACAAGCTGTTCATAACATAAACCTTCGAGTAGGGGCAATACATAAAGAACAGTTGTCTTGTTATGTGTTGGAGGGTATTCCTACTCCTATTGTGTTGGGACTTCCCTGGTTGGCTAAACATAACCCAGTGATTGATTGGCAATCCAGAAAGATAAGCCAGTGGGGTGAATTTTGCAAGAATAACTGCATGAACACAGGTCATCGGTGCGGTCGTGCCTAGGACTTTGCCTCCTTTTCTGGAGGACTTTGGGGAGATGTTCTAAGAGGAGGGGTGTCAAAAGTTACCTCATCGCACGTATGACTGCTCAATAAAATTGCTTCCTGATGCCTTATCTCGTAGTTTCCCAGGGCCGGAAAGACGGATGACCCGGTTCCTATCCTTCAGGAAGGAGTGGTGGTGTCGGCTGTGTGCTCTGAGCTTGAGGAGGAGGTGTTGGAGGCTCAGGGGACGCCCCTGTAGGACCTCCAGGGAAACTGTTTGTTCCTAATCAGTTAAGACAAAAAGTTATCGAGGCACATCATAGTTCTGCTTTAGCAGGACATCCAGGGAGTAAAGCAACTGTGGATCTCCTTTCTCGCCGGTTTTGGTGGCCTAACTGAAATAAAGAGGTAATAACTTTTGTCGCGTCCTGTGGAGTTTGTGCTCGCTCTAAGACCCCACATACCCGTCCATCTGGGGTTCCTGAGGAGGAACGATTCTCGTCGTCACTTGCTTCAGTTTGGAGAGGAGTGCTGAATGGTCTGAGTGCTATGGGGAACTGTTTCAAGCGGAGGTCTGATAGGAGGAGAGTGTCTGGTCCGGACCTAGGTGTGAACGATCTGGTGTGGTTGTCTACCAAGAATATAAAACGCAAAGTTCCCTCCTGGAAACTGGGTCCCAGGTTCATCGGTCCATACAGGATCAGTTCTATAATTAATCCTGTGGCATTTCGTCTGGACCTCCCTCCTACGTTTAAAATCCATAATGTATTCCACAAATCGTTGCTTAAGAGGTACGTGGCGCCAGTTATACCGTCACTTCTACCTCCTCCTCCAGTGGTGGTCAATGGTAACTTAGAATTTCAAGTGTTGAAGATCATTGACTCACGTCTGAATCGCCGGTCCCTTCAGTATTTGGTTCATTGGAAGGGATATGGTCCTGAGGAGAGGACGTGGGTCTCTGCGTCTGAGATTAACGCAGATCGATTGGTTCGGACCTTCCACACGACTTACCCGGACAGACCTGGCCCTGAGGGTCCGGAGGCCCCTCGTAGAAGGGGGGGTACTGTCATGGGTGCATCGCCACGAAGATTGTCGCGATTGCACATTCTGACTTCTCGCAGCTGAGTTGCTGTTTCTTTGTGTTTGGTAATGAGGGAGTTAATTTTACCTAGCTCTTTGCTAAGACTAGGTCCAGCCTCGCCCGGCTGCTTTTGATTATGTTCTAATTAGCTTCCATTATATAGCTGCCAGTCTGCTGGTTAGATGCCGGTGAAAGCATTCATACAGACTGCAGATAGGATCGGTTCTGAGAAGACTTAAGCTAAGAGCTCTTTTGTTGTTTCTCCTCACCTTGCTTATAGTTTATCTCCTAGACCTTTGGTGTTCCCTCTGTGTTTTAATGTTGTATGCAAGACAGTATTTACTTTATCCCGTCTGTCTCGTTTGTCTATACCCCATATGTCAAAGTCAAGGCCCGCGGGCCAGATCCGGCCCGCGAATTGATTATCTATGGCCCCCTGGCAGGCGGCTGAGCAGGCGGGGGGGCCCACTCGCAGTCTGGCACCCCTGCGCCCGTTAGCGGAGGAGAGCGGTGTCAGCGCCGCCACTGGGCCCTACCCCCCCCGCCTGCTCAGGGCCCCGGCAGCAGCTGGCAACAATACTTACCTCTCCCGTGCCTCCGCTGCCGCAGCTCCGGGCTCCAGGGGGCGCCGGCGCTTCCTCTCACAGCCGACCGCTGAATGACGTCATCATTCAGCGGCCGGCTGTGGCACAGAGCGCTGGGACGCTGAACAGGTAAGACGTCTCTGTGTGTGTGTCTCTGTGTGTGTATGTAGTGCGGTGCTTTGTGTGTGTATGTATGTGTGTGTGTATGTGTGTGTGTATGTATGTATGTGAGAGAGTGCTTGTGTGCTGTCTGTGTGTGATGATGGCAGGCATTGCTGATAATGGGGAGCATTGATGATGGGGAGAAGATGATGATGGGCAGGCATTGCTGATAATGGGGAGGCATTGATGATGATGGGGAGAAGATGATGATGGGCAGACATTGATGTTGATGGGGAGGAGATGATGATGGGCAGGCATTGCTGATAATGGGGAGGCATTGATGATGATGGGGAGAAGATGATGATAATGGGCAGGCATTGATGATAATGGGCAGGCATTGATGATGATGGGGAGGAGATGATGATGATGGGCAGGCATTGATGATAATGGGGAGGCCATGATGATGATGGGGAGGCAATGATGATGATAATGGGGAGTCTTTCCACAGCGCCCTTTCCTGAGCTGTAACAGTGCAGAACGCAGCACAGCGCAGAGGAGAGCTCCATATTTTGTATGGAGCATTATATGGGGACCAGTATCCTGTATGGAGCATTATATGGGGACCAGTATCCTGTATGGAGCATTATATTGGGTCCAGTATCCTGTATGGAGCATTATATTGGGTCCAGTATTCTGTATGGAGCATTATATGGGGGGTGACATCCTGCATGGGGTATTATATGGGTGATGAGGGGGAGACTGTGGTGCCCATAATATTGTATGGAGGACTGTACTGTCCAGTCTGCAGTCTGTTCTGTGCGCTGTGAGGATTTGGCGGTTTTTGAGCTATTGTACAATTTACAATAGATTTCACTCATGTAATGGAAGAAGAGAAGTATTTGGCGTTGTACTGTACCCATATTTCTCTGCTGTATCTGTGCATCATGAATCGTGGTCTGTGTTAAAGGGGCCCACTGAGGCTCTTTCGCCCGGGGCCCATAAAAACCTGGAGCCGGCCCTGGCACCAACACTACATTTCCCACAATGCACCGGTAGCAGGGCCGGCGTCAGTCCGGCCCTCGGCTTGTAGCAAATTTTTTTTTTTGGCCCTCGGTGGTTTGACTTTGACATCCCTGGTCTATACTGTTTGTTAACCTTTACCTGTCCATTCCCTATGGTGGTAATCAGGGTCCTTCTAAGGACTAGATTACAGTGGTCAGGGATTTATAGGAGACAGGGTTTACGCTGGTGGCCTGGACCTCTGTACCATTAACAGTACCTCCAGGTAGAGGGACTAGTCAGGACCCCAGTTTAGGGTCAGCATAGACCCCGGTCCACCTCTAGCCAGACAGCGTGAAAAGGATTCAGTATTGACCCACAGGATATTATGTCAGGTAATACTATGCTATATATACATGTTAATGTTACCTATTTATATGTTATATAGAATGTTGTCCCACTTGATAGATTACTGACATTATATATTTATACATCTGCTAGACAGCGTGACACAGAACCCATTTGGGCCAGGCTGGGGAGACTGTTGTGAATGGACTTGAAATGAGTTCTGAGCAGAGGCTCCCTCTGGTGGTTACAAGCGGTACTGGACTGTCCAGTGAAGATTGTGAGGATTGGGAGTCAGGTGTTACTGACTGGTCTTATATAAGGGAGTCGCCTTCCCATCAGGGTTGCCGGTGATCAATTGTTCTGGTCTCAATCCTTGATTCCTGTTTCCTTTTTAGCCTGCTGTGTCGTGTCTGCATTTCCTGCTAACAGATAAGACATTTTCTTCTTTTTGTGCTTGATTTTTGCATTTTGTCCTGCACTTCTGTGGGGGCCTTCAGGGTCCCCTCCGGGGCTTTTGCCCTCTCAGTTTAGTTCAGCCACTGATGTTTTTACATTTGCTTTTTTCCAGTTTTTTCAGTGGCTGCTGTTTTGATTTTGTTACCAGAGAACTAATTTAGGTGGTAGAGGTCGTGTGATCTCAGGTGTTTTTGAAATTAGTAGAGTTGGTGCTTTTCAGGGTTTTTTGGGATTGCAGTAAGTGCCCTTCCTATCCTTTTCTATTTAGGTAGTTTGGGCCCCAACGTTTGCTCATACTATTTTCTGTCTGTGTCAGTATTTCTTCTTGTCTAACCGCCATTACATGTTTGGGGGCTTTCTATGCTCTTTGGGGATCTGCTCCGGGGCAGATAGCTTTCCTTTTTCTACCTTTAGGTGTAGTTAGTTTCTCAGGCTGTGACGAGGCGTCTAGGACCAACGTAGGAACGCTCCACGGCTGCCTCTAGTTGTGGTGGTTAGTCAGGGTACTGCAATCTCATAGATTCCAACTGCTCTGGTGTATTGCCTTTTTTACCTGCACTCCTCAGCTACCAAAACATAACAGTATCACCGGCCTAAAAATTGAAAATTGTATGGTACTCACAGAAGGGAAAAATTTTGTGAAAGAAAAAAGTTTGTCAGAGTTGTCAGAGATATTTTTCTGTTTGTTGCATTTTTTTTTTTTTTTCCCTCTGTATCTCTGGGTGCTGGGGAGGATTTTTTCTCTCAATGGAGTTTGCACAGTTGTCTGGCCGTGTGGATCAGCTTGCCACTGAGGTTCGGAGTATTGCTGCCTATCTTGCTGGGTTGCCTGTTGTGGAACCTAGGATTCCCATGCCAGATCTATTTTTAGGGGATCGAGCTAAGTTTTTGAATTTCAAAAATAACTGTAAATTGTTTTTTGCCTTAAAATCTAAGTCCTCAGGGAACGCAGAGCAGCAGGTTCAAATTGTCATCTCTCTCCTGCGCGGCGATCCTCAGGATTGGGCTTTTTCCCTGACACCTGGGGATCCTGTTTTGAGTGATGTTGATGCATTTTTTCAGGCTTTGGGGTTATTGTACGATGAGCCTAATGTTACTGATCAAGCTGAAAAAGCCTTGTTGGCATTAAATCAGGGGCTTGATGACGCTGAGTTATACTGTCAGAGATTCCGTAGGTGGGCAGTCCTGACCAAATGGAATGACGACGCTTTGGCAGCCCTTTTTCGGAAGGGTCTGTCAGATAAAGTAAAGGATGTTATGGTGGGATTCCCTGTCCCCTCTGGTCTCAATGATTCTATGTCATTAGCGATTCAAATTGACAGACGTTTGCGTGAGCGAAGAGGTATGCGTGGAATAGTGTTGCCTGGTGAACCTGCTTCTGAATCCATGCAGTGTGATAGAGTGGTTTCTGGGGCACAGCGTCATGAGTTTCGAAAGCGCAATGGGTTATGTTTCTACTGTGGTGATGCCTCTCATGCTATTTCAGTCTGCCCTAAGCGGGGAAGACGTTTTGCACGCTCAGTTGTCTTGGGTAGCGTTCAGACTAAGTTTTTATTAACTGTTACCCTGATATGCTCTCTGTCCTCATTTTCTGCTCAGGCTTTCGTTGATTCGGGAGCAGCTATTAACCTGATGGATTTTGATTTTGCTAAACGATGTGGGTTTCCCTTGATACCCCTACGGAAGTCTATTCCCCTACTGGGGATCGATTCTACCCCTTTGGCTGAGAATAAACCTCAGTTCTCTACTCAGGTGATAATGAGGGTTGAACCTGATCATCAGGAGAGCTGCAAATTTTTGATTCTGTATAATCTGCATGACATTATCGTACTGGGTTTCCCTTGGTTACAGTCTCATAATCCTGTTTTGGATTGGAAATCTGTGTCTGTAACCAGTTGGGGCTGTCAATGTGTTAATACCAACACTCCTGTTTTTTCTGCCTCCCCCCAGGCTCAGGATGTTCCTGACTTTTTGATTGATTTTTCTGATGTGTTTAGCGAAAGTAAATCTGCATCCTTGCCTCCCCATAGGAGCTATGATTGTGCTATTGAATTAGTGCCTGGTAGTAAATTCCCTAAAGGTCGCCTTTTTAACTTGTCTGTACCTGAACATGACGCTATGCGGTCTTATATCAAGGAGTCATTGGAGAAGGGTCATATCAGACCATCCTCTTCACCCTTAGGTGCCGGTTTTTTCTTTGTGGCCAAAAAGGATGGTTCATTAAGGCCGTGTATTGATTATCGTCTTTTGAACAATATTACTGTGAAATATCAATATCCGTTACCCTTGATTTCTGACCTGTTTTCCAGGGTGAAAAACGCTACTTGGTTTACCAAGCTTGACCTCAGGGGGGCATATAACCTTATTCGCATTAAGCACGGGGATGAATGGAAAACGGCATTTAATACCCCTGAGGGGCATTTTGAGTACCTTGTGATGCCCTTTGGGCTCACTAATGCTCCTTCTGTTTTCCAGTCCTTCATGAATGACATTTTCAGGGATTTTGTGGATAAATTTCTGATTGTTTATTTGGATGATATCTTGATTTTTTCCAATGACTGGGACTCTCATGTGAAACATGTTCGAACTGTGTTCCAGATTTTGAGAGAGAATGCTCTGTATGTGAAGGGATCAAAGTGTCTTTTTGGCGTACAGAGGATCTCATTTCTGGGATTCATTTTGTCCCCATCTGTTATTGAAATGGACCCGGTCAAGGTTCAGGCCATCTGTGATTGGGTCCAACCTACTTCATTAAAGGCTCTTCAAAGATTCTTGGGTTTTGCCAATTTTTATCGTAAATTTATTGGTAACCCAAAAAGGGTTCTGATGTGGTGAATTGGCCTCCTGAGGCAGTCTCTGCATTTCAGGAACTTAAGCAGAGATTCACTTCTGCTCCTGTTCTACGGCAGCCTGATGTTTCTCTGCCATTTCAGGTGGAGGTTGATGCCTCTGAAATTGGGGCAGGTGCCGTTTTGTCCCAAAGAGATCCAGAGACCTCTAAAAGTAACCCTTGTGCCTTTTTCTCTCGAAAATTTTCTCCTACTGAACGTAATTATGACGTAGGTAATCGGGAGTTATTGGCCATGAAGTGGGCTTTTGAAGAGTGGAGACATTGGCTGGAGGGAGCCAAACATCAGGTGGTGGTCCTTACGGACCATAAGAATCTGGTTTATCTGGAATCTGCCAAGCGACTTAATCCTAGACAGGCCAGGTGGGCCTTGTTTTTCACACGTTTTAATTTTGTGGTTTCCTTTCTTCCTGGCACTAAGAATGTTAAGGCGGATGCCATCTCGAGGAGTTTCCTTGCGGACTCTCCTGAGTTATCTGATCCTTCTGTTATTTTGAAAGAGGGTGTAGTTCTTTCCGCCATCTCGCCCAATTTGAGACTGGCTCTGGAGGGGTGTCAGGAGGATAGGCCCGAGCGCTGCCCTGTTGGGAAATTGTTTGTCCCGGACCACTGGAAAAAGAGTGTGATGTCTGAGATTCATTGTTCCGCGTTGGCCGGTCATCCCTGGAATTTTTGGTACCAGAGACTTGGTTAGTCGGTCCTTTTGGTGGCCTACCTTGTCTCGTGATGTCAGGGAATTTGTGCAGTCCTGCGGGACTTGCTCTCGCTCCCAAGCCTTGCTCTCGCTCTAGTGGTTTGTTGATGCCATTGCCTGTGCCCAAGAGACCATGGACCCATATCTCTATGGATTTCATTTCCGACCTCCCTGTTTCTCAGAGAATGACCGTCATCTGGGTGATTTGTGATAGGTTTTCCAAGATGATACATCTTGTGCCATTACCTAAGTTGCCTTCCTCCTCCGAATTGGTGCCTTTGTTCCTTCAGCACGTGGTTCGTTTACACGGCATTCCTGAGAACATTTGTGTCTGACAGAGGAGTCCAGTTTGTTTCCAGATTTTGGAGGACCTTTTGTTCTAAAATTGGTGTTCAATTGTCTTTCTCCTCGGCGTTTCATCCTCAGACCAATGGTCAAACTGAGAGAAAAAACCAGACATTGGAGACTTATCTAAGATGCTTTGTGTCTGCTGATCAGGATGACTGGGTCTCTTTTTTGCCTTTGGCTGAGTTTGCTCTTAATAATAGGGCTAGCTCTGCCACTTTGATGTCTCCATTTTTCTGTTATTCTGGATTTCACCCTCGATTTTCTTCAGGACAGACGGAGGCTTCTGTCTGTCCAGGTGTTGACTTTGTTGTGGAGCTTATGCAGCAGATTTGGGAACAGGTAGTGGAGAGGTTGTCCCTCTCTCAGGAGAAGGCCCAGCGGTTTGCCAACCGGCATAGGACTGATGGTCCTCGGTTTAAAGTGGGGGACTTGGTCTGGTTGTCCTCAAGAAATATCCCTATGAGAGTTGCATCTCCTAAATTTAAGCCTAGGTTCATTGGACCTTATTAGATCATGGAGATTCTTAAACCTGTTTCTTTTCGTTTGCTTCTTCCAGGGACATTTAAGATCCATAACGTGTTCCACAAGTCCTTGTTGAAGAGGTTTGTTGAGCCAGTGGTTCCTACTGCTGTGCCTCCTGACCCTGTTCTGGTTGAGGGCAATCTGGAGTTTGTGGTTGAGAAAATATTGAATTCTCGTTTTTCTAGACGGAAACTCCAGTATTTGGTTAAGTGGAGAGGTTATGGTCAGGAAGACAATTCTTGGGTGTTTGCTTCGGATATCCATGCTAGGAGACTCATCCGTGTGTATCATAGAACTCATCCTGACCGACCTGGTTGCTCAAATGAGGGTTCGGTGACCCCTCCTCAAGGGGGGGGGGTACTGTTGTGAATGGACTTGAAATGAGTTCTGAGCAGAGGCTCCCTCTGGTGGTTACAAGCGGTACTGGACTGTCCAGTGAAGATTGTGAGGATTGGGAGTCAGGTGTTACTGACTGGTCTTATATAAGGGAGTCGCCTTCCCATCAGGGTTGCCGGTGATCAATTGTTCTGGTCTCAATCCTTGATTCCTGTTTCCTTTTTAGCCTGCTGTGTCGTGTCTGCATTTCCTGCTAACAGATAAGACATTTTCTTCTTTTTGTTTTTGTGCTTGATTTTTGTATTTTGTCCTGCACTTCTGTGGGGGCCTTCAGGGTCCCCTCCGGGGGCTTTTGCCCTCTCAGTTTAGTTCAGCCACTGATGTTTTTACATTTGCTTTTTTCCAGTTTTTTCAGTGGCTGCTGTTTTGATTTTGTTACACCAGAGAACTAATTTAGGTGGTAGAGGTCGTGTGATCTCAGGTGTTTTTGAAATTAGTAGAGTTGGTGCTTTTCAGGGTTTTTTGGGATTGCAGTAAGTGCCCTTCCTATCCTTTTCTATTTAGGTAGTTTGGGCCCCAACGTTTGCTCATACTATTTTCTGTCTGTGTCAGTATTTCTTCTTGTCTAACCGCCATTACATGTTTGGGGGCTTTCTATGCTCTTTGGGGATCTGCTCCGGGGCAGATAGCTTTCCTCTTTCTACCTTTAGGTGTAGTTAGTTTCTCAGGCTGTGACGAGGCGTCTAGGACCAACGTAGGAACGCTCCACGGCTGCCTCTAGTTGTGGTGGTTAGTCAGGGTACTGCAATCTCATAGATTCCAACTGCTCTGGTGTATTGCCTTTTTTACCTGCACTCCTCAGCTACCGAAACATAACAGGAGACTTGTTTTTAATGTGGGGCGCCCTGTTCTATATGTCTGCAGTGTCATATCTGTGGCCCAAAGTCATTTAATCCTTTAATTAGTGCCCTCTGGTGCCCACTTTGATGCCCATTTTTGTGCCAGTTTTATAATTTTTGGCGCAGATTTTAAGTGTTTTCACATCAGGGCACCTCGCTGCATTGTTTTCTATTATTTTGATGCTTATTTTTTGCTGTTAAACCTATAAAAAACAGAAAAGAAAAATTTGCCGAATAAGAAACTGACGAATAAGAAACCAACTTCAGCCCCGAATAAGAAACTGAACGAATAAGAAACCAACTTCAGCCTCGTATCCAGGACGCCGATGCATTTCAAAGTGCAATGTCGGGAGGTGCCAACGCTTAGGGCCAAATATAATCACCTTACAGACCAGAGCTTGACATGTGTGGCCAAGGGACCCATAAAAAATATCCAGTTTATACACATACAGGGGCAGACATATAGTGCTATGTGTGCAGCAGAGGGGCCCAACAGGTAACGGGGCCACCATCAAATCAGCAAGCCGGTCCTACCACAGACACAAGAGGGGTCTGTATACTGTCCTCGTACAGGTCCCTCTCCGTGTCCACCACTGTATACATCCATCCGGATATTTATATAGATATGTGTGTTGTTAGGCATGAGAGTGTGTGTATGTATATAGATATACATACTGTACAAGTGGGTGGGTGTATATGTTATATATATATATGTTATATATAGGGGTGTATATACAGGTCCTTCTCAAAAAATTAGCATATAGTGCAAAATTTCATTATTTTCCATAATGTAATGATTACAATTAAACTTTCATATATTTTAGATTCATTACACACCAACTGAAATTTGTCAGGTCTTTTATTGTTTTAATACTGATGATTTTGGCATACAACTCCTGATAACCCAAAAAACCTGTCTCAAAAAATTAGCATATCAAGAAAAGGTTCTCTAAACGACCTATTACCCTAATCTTCTGAATCAACTAATTAACTCTAAACACATGCAAAAGCTTCCTGAGGCTTTTAAAAACTCCCTGCCTGGTTCATTACTCAAAACCCCCATCATGGGTAAGACTAGCGACCTTACTGATGTCAAGAAGGCCATCATAGACACCCTCAAGCAAGAGGGTAAGACCCAGAAAGAAATTTCTCAACAAATAGGCTGTTCCCAGAGTGCTGTATCAAGGCACCTCAATGGGAAGTCTGTTGGAAGGAAACAATGTGGCAGAAAACGCTGTACAACGAGAAGAGGTGACCGGACCCTGAGGAAGATTGTGGAGAAGGACCGATTCCAGACCTTGGGGGACCTGAGGAAGCAGTGGACTGAGTCTGGTGTAGAAACATCCAGAGCCACCGTGCACAGGCGTGTGCAGGAAATGGGCTACAGGTGCCGCATTCCCCAGGTAAAGCCACTTTTGAACCATAAACAGCGGCAGAAGCGCCTGACCTGGGCTACAGAGAAGCAGCACTGGACTGTTGCTAAGTGGTCCCAAGTACTTTTTTCTGATGAAAGCAAATTTTGCATGTCATTCGGAAATCAAGGTGCCAGAGTCTGGAGGAAGACTGGGGAGAAGGAAATGCCAAAATGCCTGAAGTCCAGTGTCAAGTACCCACAGTCAGTGATGGTGTGGGGTGCCATGTCAGCTGCTGGTGTTGGTCCACTGTGTTTCATCAAGGGCAGGGTCAATGCAGCTAGCTATCAGGAGATTTTGGAGCACTTCATGCTTCCATCGGCTGAAATGCTTTATGGAGATGAAGATTTCATTTTTCAGCACGACCTGGCACCTGCTCACAGTGCCAAAACCACTGGTAAATGGTTTACTGACCATGGTATTACCGTGCTCAATTGGCCTGCCAACTCTCCTGACCTGAACCCCATAGAGAATCTGTGGGATATTGTGAAGAGAAAGTTGAGAGACGCAAGACCCAACACTCTGGATGAGCTTAAGGCCGCTATCGAAGCATCCTGGGCCTCCATAACACCTCAGCAGTGTCACAGGCTGATTGCCTCCATGCCACGCCGCATTGAAGCAGTCATTTCTGCAAAAGGATTCCCGACCAAGTATTGAGTGCATAACTGAACTTTATTATTTGAAGGTTTTTTTTTTGTTTTTAAAAAACACTTTTATTTTATTGGACGGTTGAAATATGTTAATTTTTTGAGACAGGTTTTTTTGGGTTATCAGGAGTTGTATGCCAAAATCATCAGTATTAAAACAATAAAAGACCTGACAAATTTCAGTTGGTGTGTAATGAATCTAAAATATATGAAAGTTTAATTGTAATCATTACATTATGGAAAATAATGAAATTTTGCACTATATGCTAATTTTTTGAGAAGGACCTGTATGTATGTATATATAGGAGTGTTTATGAAGCGTGTGTGGCAGAGTGGGAATAGCCATACACGCAACGTATCATAGGCCCCATAATCACCAGTGATTACTGCCATGCTGGGAGTTGTAGTGAGCCATCATCTAGAAGACTGCAGGTGGTAACAGAGTACAGACAGGGATGCCGGCTGCAGCTGCGGGCAGTGTACAGAGAAGCCGGCCATGGGATGGCCCATTCACACTGACATACCGCGTATGATGCCGGGCCCGGGGACACCGAGCAGCCGGATGTGGAGGCTCCGGACACAACTTCCTCGACGTTACGTTTCCTGCTTTCTGTGTCAGACATAATGTACCGGCGGCCACAGCGCCACCCAGCGGTCCCCCATGTCAGCTGCTGTGTCCCAGTGCCGCCGTGCACCTCACAATGGCCGGCACCGTGCCCGGCTTCATATATGCACTCCGAGTGCCACCGTGCGCCTCACAATGCCCGGCACCGTGCCCGGCTTCATATATGCACTCCGAGTGCCACCGTGCGCCTCACAATGCCCGGCACTGTGCCCGGCTTCATATATGCACTCCGAGTGCCACCGTGCGCCTCACAATGCCCGGCACCGTGCCCGGCTTCATATATGCACTCCGAGTGCCACCGTGCGCCTCACAATGCCCGGCACCGTGCCCGGCTTCATATATGCACTCCGAGTGCCACCGTGCGCCTCACAATGCCCGGCACCGTGCCCGGCTTCATATATGCACTCCGAGTGCCACCGTGCGCCTCACAATGCCCGGCACCGTGCCCGGCTTCATATATGCACTCCCAGTGCCACCGTGCGCCTCACAATGCCCGGCACCGTGCCCGGCTTCATATATGCACTCCCAGTGCCACCGTGCGCCTCACAATGCCCGGCACCGTGCCCGGCTTCATATATGCACTCCGAGTGCCACCGTGCGCCTCACAATGGCCGGCACCGTGCCCGGCTTCATATATGCACTCCGAGTGCCACCGTGCGCCTCACAATGCCCGGCACCGTGCCCGGCTTCATATATGCACTCCGAGTGCCACCGTGCGCCTCACAATGCCCGGCACCGTGCCCGGCTTCATATATGCACTCCCAGTGCCACCGTGCGCCTCACAATGCCCGGCACCGTGCCCGGCTTCATATATGCACTCCCAGTGCCACCGTGCGCCTCACAATGCCCGGCACAGTGCCCGGCTTCATATATGCACTCCGAGTGCCACCGTGCGCCTCACAATGCCCGGCACCGTGCCCGGCTTCATATATGCACTCCCAGTGCCACCGTGCGCCTCACAATGCCCGGCACAGTGCCCGGCTTCATATATGCACTCCGAGTGCCACCGTGCGCCTCACAATGCCCGGCACCGTGCCCGGCTTCATATATGCACTCCGAGTGCCACCGTGCGCCTCACAATGCCCGGCACCGTGCCCGGCTTCATATATGCACTCCGAGTGCCACCGTGCGCCTCACAATGCCCGGCACTGTGCCCGGCTTCATATATGCACTCCGAGTGCCACCGTGCGCCTCACAATGCCCGGCACCGTGCCCGGCTTCATATATGCACTCCCAGTGCCACCGTGCACCTCACAATGGCCGGCACCGTGCCCGGCTTCATATATGCACTCCGAGTGCCACCGTGCGCCTCACAATGCCCGGCACCGTGCCCGGCTTCATATATGCACTCCGAGTGCCACCGTGCGCCTCACAATGCCCGGCACCGTGCCCGGCTTCATATATGCACTCCCAGTGCCACCGTGCGCCTCACAATGCCCGGCACAGTGCCCGGCTTCATATATGCACTCCGAGTGCCACCGTGCGCCTCACAATGCCCGGCACCGTGCCCGGCTTCATATATGCACTCCCAGTGCCACCGTGCGCCTCACAATGCCCGGCACAGTGCCCGGCTTCATATATGCACTCCGAGTGCCACCGTGCGCCTCACAATGCCCGGCACCGTGCCCGGCTTCATATATGCACTCCGAGTGCCACCGTGCGCCTCACAATGCCCGGCACCGTGCCCGGCTTCATATATGCACTCCGAGTGCCACCGTGCGCCTCACAATGCCCGGCACCGTGCCCGGCTTCATATATGCACTCCGAGTGCCACCGTGCGCCTCACAATGCCCGGCACCGTGCCCGGCTTCATATATGCACTCCCAGTGCCACCGTGCGCCTCACAATGCCCGGCACAGTGCCCGGCTTCATATATGCACTCCGAGTGCCACCGTGCGCCTCACAATGCCCGGCACCGTGCCCGGCTTCATATATGCACTCCGAGTGCCCCGTGCGCCTCACAATGCCCGGCACCGTGCCCGGCTTCATATATGCACTCCGAGTGCCACCGTGCGCCTCACAATGCCCGGCACTGTGCCCGGCTTCATATATGCACTCCGAGTGCCACCGTGCGCCTCACAATGCCCGGCACCGTGCCCGGCTTCATATATGCACTCCCAGTGCCACCGTGCACCTCACAATGGCCGGCACCGTGCCCGGCTTCATATATGCACTCCGAGTGCCACCGTGCGCCTCACAATGCCCGGCACCGTGCCCGGCTTCATATATGCACTCCGAGTGCCACCGTGCGCCTCACAATGCCCGGCACCGTGCCCGGCTTCATATATGCACTCCCAGTGCCACCGTGCGCCTCACAATGCCCGGCACAGTGCCCGGCTTCATATATGCACTCCGAGTGCCACCGTGCGCCTCACAATGCCCGGCACCGTGCCCGGCTTCATATATGCACTCCCAGTGCCACCGTGCGCCTCACAATGCCCGGCACCGTGCCCGGCTTCATATATGCACTCCCAGTGCCACCGTGCGCCTCACAATGCCCGGCACCGTGCCCGGCTTCATATATGCACTCCCAGTGCCACCGTGCGCCTCACAATGCCCGGCACCGTGCCCGGCTTCATATATGCACTCCGAGTGCCACCGTGCGCCTCACAATGCCCGGCACCGTGCCCGGCTTCATATATGCACTCCGAGTGCCACCGTGCGCCTCACAATGCCCGGCACCGTGCCCGGCTTCATATATGCACTCCGAGTGCCACCGTGCGCCTCACAATGCCCGGCACCGTGCCCGGCTTCATATATGCACTCCGAGTGCCACCGTGCGCCTCACAATGCCCGGCACCGTGCCCGGCTTCATATATGCACTCCCAGTGCCACCGTGCGCCTCACAATGCCCGGCACAGTGCCCGGCTTCATATATGCACTCCGAGTGCCACCGTGCGCCTCACAATGCCCGGCACCGTGCCCGGCTTCATATATGCACTCCCGAGTGCCACCGTGCGCCTCACAATGCCCGGCACCGTGCCCGGCTTCATATATGCACTCCGAGTGCCACCGTGCGCCTCACAATGCCCGGCACCGTGCCCGGCTTCATATATGCACTCCGAGTGCCACCGTGCGCCTCACAATGCCCGGCACCGTGCCCGGCTTCATATATGCACTCCGAGTGCCACCGTGCGCCTCACAATGCCCGGCACCGTGCCCGGCTTCATATATGCACTCCGAGTGCCACCGTGCGCCTCACAATGCCCGGCACCGTGCCCGGCTTCATATATGCACTCCGAGTGCCACCGTGCGCCTCACAATGCCCGGCACCGTGCCCGGCTTCATATATGCACTCCGAGTGCCACCGTGCGCCTCACAATGCCCGGCACCGTGCCCGGCTTCATATATGCACTCCGAGTGCCACCGTGCGCCTCACAATGCCCGGCACCGTGCCCGGCTTCATATATGCACTCCGAGTGCCACCGTGCGCCTCACAATGCCCGGCACCGTGCCCGGCTTCATATATGCACTCCGATGCCACCGTGCGCCTCACAATGCCCGGCACCGTGCCCGGCTTCATATATGCACTCCGAGTGCCACCGTGCGCCTCACAATGCCGCACGTGCCCGGCTTCTATATGCTCCAGTGCCACCGTGCGCCTCACATGCCGCACGTGCCCGCTTCATATATGCACTCCGAGTGGCCACCCGTGCGCCTCACAATGCCCGGCCACCGTGCCCGGCTTCATATATGCACTCCGAGTGCCACCGTGCGCCTCACAATGCCCGGCACGTGCCCGGCTTCATATATGCACTCCGAGTGCCACCGTGCGCCTCACAATGCCCGGCACCGTGCCCGGCTTCATATATGCACTCCGAGTGCCACCGTGCGCCTCACAATGCCCGGCACCGTGCCCGGCTTCATATATGCACTCCGAGTGCCACCGTGCGCCTCACAATGCCCGGCACGTGCCCGGCTTCATATATGCACTCCGAGTGCCACCGTGCGCCTCACAATGCCCGGCACCGTGCCCGGCTTCATATATGCACTCCGAGTGCCACCGTGGCCTCACAATGCCCGGCACCGTGCCCGGCTTCATATATGCACTCCGAGTGCCACCGTGCGCCTCACAATGCCCGGCACCGTGCCCGGCTTCATATATGCACTCCGAGTGCCACCGTGCGCCTCACAATGCCGGCACCGTGCCCGGCTTCATATATGCACTCCGAGTGCCACCGTGCGCCTCACAATGCCCGGCACCGTGCCCGGCTTTATATATGCACTCCGAGTGCCACCGTGCGCCTCACAATGCCCGGCACCGTGCCCGGCTTCATATATGCACTCCGAGTGCCACCGTGCGCCTCACAATGCCCGGCACCGTGCCCGGCTTCATATATGCACTCCGAGTGCCACCGTGCGCCTCACAATGCCCGGCACCGTGCCCGGCTTCATATATGGCACTCCGAGTGCCACCGTGCGCCTCACAATGCCCGGCACCGTGCCCGGCTTCATATATGCACTCCAGTGCCACCGTGCGCCTCACAATGCCCGGCACCGTGCCCGGCTTCATATATGCACTCCAGTGCCACCGTGCGCCTCACAATGCCCGGCACCGTGCCCGGCTTCATATATGCACTCCGAGTGCCACCGTGCGCCTCACATGCCCGGCACCGTGCCCGGCTTCATATATGCACTCCGAGTGCCACCGTGTGCCTCACAATGCCCGGCACCGTGCCGGCTTCATATATGCACTCCGAGTGCCACCGTGCGCCTCACAATGCCCGGCACCGTGCCCGGCTTCATATATGCACTCCGAGTGCCACCGTGCGCCTCACAATGCCCGGCACCGTGCCCGGCTTCATATATGCACTCCGAGTGCCACCGTGCGCCTCACAATGCCGGCACCGTGCCCGGCTTCATATATAGTCCCAACATGCCACCGGCCAAGTGCACCGTGCAGCGCCTCACAATGCCCGGCACCGTGCCCGGCTTCATATATGCACTCCGAGTGCCACCGTGCGCCTCACAATGCCCGGCACCGTGCCCGGCTTCATATATGCACTCCGAGTGCCACCGTGCGCCTCACAATGCCCGGCACCGTGCCCGGCTTCATATATGCACTCCGAGTGCCACCGTGCGCCTCACAATGCCCGGCACCGTGCCCGGCTTCATATATGCACTCCGAGTGCCACCGTGCGCCTCACAATGCCCGGCACCGTGCCCGGCTTCATATATGCACTCCGAGTGCCACCGTGCGCCTCACAGTGCCCGGCACCGTGCCCGGCTTCATATATGCACTCCAAGTGCCACCGTGCGCCTCACAATGCCCGGCACCGTGCCCGGCTTCATATATGCACTCCGAGTGCCACCGTGCGCCTCACAATGCCCGGCACCGTGCCCGGCTTCATATATGCACTCCGAGTGCCACCGTGCGCCTCACAGTGCTCGGCTTCATATGTGCACCGGTGTATTTTTAGGTTAGCTCATGCCTAGCCATTAATAAAAAGTGACACTACGTACACATTGGCCACCATCATGTCCAGCCTCGGTCCCATAGTGATAAGGCTGGGGCAACAAGCGCCACAAGCTGTAGCCTCAGCTCACGTTCTGGTTCTTGTGGGGTCTGGCTACCCTGGTACGGTACAATGGCCCCTACATACGCCCATGGTGTGGAGGGGAGCTGCAGGGGCCGGGTGCTACATTTCTAGAGAAAAGATCTGTGGGTGGCGGAACAAGGAGGGCTCCAAGGGGAAAGAAATACTTTCAAGACAGCGGGATTTAACGGGTTAACAGCCACGAGTAGAGCAACCCGTGGCCGTGAAATCAGCCATCAAGTGTGAGGAAAGTTGCACGCTCAGGGTCAGAGCCCGCATCAAATGCAGGGACACGACCTTAGACGTAAAT
>JARQOD010000002.1:458572469-458705080 GCA_033576555.1 Oophaga sylvatica | reverse complement strand
AGACAAAACCAGGAGAGGAACAACCAGAGAAAAAACCCGTCACCACTTCTGTATTTATCACCCATTCTTGGTTTTGGCTTACACATACTGAGGTAAAACACTGACCAAATGCTGATTGTGTGAACGTGGCCTTGAGCAGGAGGTGGCAACACTGGGCAGGGAATAGAGCTGGAGTGGCAGGCTTCGGGTCTACAGCCTTAGGCCGGGATCACACATGCGAGAAACACGACCGAGTCTCGCATGTGAAATCCCAGCACTGGCGCCGGCACTCAGGAGTGGAGCAAGCGGCTGCATACATACACTCTACTCCCGAGTGCCGGCGCCAGAGCTGGAATTTCACATGCGAGACTCGGCCGTGTTTCTCGCATGTGTGGTCCCGGCCTTATTTGCATATCAGTTCAAACAGGAGGAACGGACTGGCCATGTAAAGGTATTGCTACATGTGCATATAAATAGCTTGGGGGGGAAATACTGTAGATAGATTCCTTGGTGGCCCCACCGCAGGATTCACCAGTTCCCCTGGGGGCCAGTCCAAGCCTTATTGTGCATGTCCCATAGTGGAACTACTGTGTGCAATTGTAAGGAGGTGGAAGGGTATTAACCCTTTAAGGTTTCTTCTTTAATTGCGTCAATATTAGTGTTGAGCGATACTGCTTGGTATCGGAAAATATCGGATCGGAATGCAGTCGCCGATATCACTAAATATCGCCGATATCCGATTCCGATAGCGGAAGTCCCATGTAAGTCTATGGGAACAAAATATCGACATTAAAAAAAAACATTCTTGCCTTGTTGGTTAATTGTACATGAAGGAAAACAACAAAGAGTAATGTAGAATGTATTGGGGGAGGTTGAGGAGACAATAAAGGCATAGATGTTTAACCCAATGCATTGGAATAGCATTCATATATATTTTTTTTAAATACGTTTGCATTGACTAACAAATTGACAATGTTGTTAACCTTTTTTCTATTTTGGCAAATATGTATGTTTCACAACTTCCATGCTCTTCACCTTTTTAACTTTTGCCAGTGCCACACATTCTCCTTCATAATCTTCATCAGCATCATCATCTTTCTCATCAAATTATTCTTCATCTTCACCTTCTTAATCTTCTTCTTAAACTTCTTGCTATTCATGTTTTTGTTTACATTACTCATATTGTTATTATTAAACTAATTAATCTTCTTCATATTCAAATTATTCATCTTCTTCCTCTTCATCTTCTTCATCATATTAGAATTTCTTATTTGTGACAGAGATTCCTGTACTTGTAATCTGTAAAAGTATGAATTGTTCATCCTTCCGTTCTTGCTGTCACAAAAGATTTAAATTACAACAGTATTTGTCCGTGTTCAGTTTAGCCTGCAGCAGCAGGCATTTTCCAGGGGCACCACGAGGAGGAACGGACTCACCCCCATACACTGCTTAGTCTTCTTCTCCTTAGAATTTAGAGCATATATTTTGCTCTTCATTTTGGTCTTATACTTCATGTTCTTCTGCTTTTTGATCTTCTGCTTATTGTTCTTCTGTCTCTTGTTCTGTATCTTGTAGTTTGTCTTAACCTTCTTTGTCCTGTTGGTGATCTTCTTCTGGGTAATCTTTTATTTTTTCTTTGTGATGGTGTTCAGGCTGGTTGGCTTCCTGATTGTCGTCCTTGTTGTCATCATCTTCTTCTGGGTGGTCTTTAAGGTCGTCTAATTTCCGAAAACCAGCTGACGTTACTGGAACCCTGACGGGTATGACATGGAGCAAGAGACAATGGAAGTAACGAGGACCAGCTGACTGTGCTGGAACCGGACGGGTAGCAGAAGGAAAAGAGGCAATGTCACAACCGAGTACCAGCTGACGTTACTGTGACACGGTTACTAAGCAGGAGGTACCTGTGCTCCAAAGCACTACCAAGGACCAGCAGACGTTGCTGGAACTCGGATACGGAGATGGAGGCACCTAGGCCAAAGGCACTGGGGAGAACCAGTTGACGGTTCTGGACCCCGGACGGGTAGCAGAAGGAAAAGAGGCAATGTCACAACCGAGTACCAGCTGACGTTACTGTGACACGGTTACTAAGCAGGAGGTACCTGTGCTCCAAAGCACTACCAAGGACCAGCAGACGTTGCTGGAACTCGGATACGGAGATGGAGGCACCTAGGCCAAAGGCACTGGGGAGAACCAGTTGACGGTACTGGACCCCGGACGGGTAGCAGAAGGAAAAGAGGCAATGTCACAACCGAGTACCAGCTGACGTTACTGTGACACGGTTACTAAGCAGGAGGTACCTGTGCTCCAAAGCACTACCAAGGACCAGCAGACGTTGCTGGAACTCGGATACGGAGATGGAGGCACCTAGGCCAAAGGCACTGGGGAGAACCAGTTGACGGTACTGGACCCCGGACGGGTAGCAGAACGCACCCATGAAAATGTAAGTTGACAGGGCGCAAGCCGTCCGCAGTTACCGAATCACACAGTCCTACAGTGGGTGCTTGTCCTATTGTCACAATGGAAACAGCCTTTATTTACATATCCCACAGCACACATAGGAATCACGTAAACTGCAGGCACCATAGAGTCGGCTAACCCGAATGCAACACGACAGCACAACTTATTGGAGGATAATTGACGTTCACACTGCCAGGAAACAGCAGGCTGGCCAGGAGTCAGTACCCCTGCCAATTACTTCCGAGCAACAAATGGCGGTGTTGTAGCCCAGGGAGTAGAGTTCAGGTGGTAGAAAGATGAACATAACAGGAGACATGGAAAACGTTGCCAAACAGTTATTTAATCTGAAAACGGACAGGCAAATTCAGGTGAGATCCATGCCTTGTTCATTTTCAGAAAAGTAAGCCGGTCTACATTCTCTGAGGATAGTCGCATGCGACGGTCTGTTACTACACCACCTGCAGCACTAAAGACGCGCTCAGATAATACACTGGCAGCAGGGCAAGCCAGCACCTCCAATGCATACTGGCTAAGCTCTGGCCATGTATCCAACTTAGAGACCCAAAATTTGAAAGGGGAAGAGGCATCTGGGAGTACACTTAGAGGGAAAGCCAAGTAGTCTGTCACCATCTTACGGAAACGTTTCTTCCTGGTGACTGGAGCCGTCTCGGATGGTGTAGACCTTGCTGGCGCTGTCACAAAACTTCGCCACATTTCTAACATACAGCTCTTGCGCTGTGCAGAGGCGCTGCTTCTGCTCCCTCTTGTTGTAGAGGTGTCTACACTGCCTCGACTCACAGAGCTGCTTTGTAAAGCAGTAGCAGCAGCAGCTCTCTCGGCTGGAATGTACAACAGTATGGATTGCACCAGTGTGTCTTGGTACTCCTGTATTTTACGGTCCCGGTTCACCGGTGTGATGAGGGTTTGTAAGTTGTCCCGGTATCGAGGGTCTAGGAGGGTGTACACCCAATAATCTGACGTGGTGAGAATGTGGGCGATGCGGCGGTCGTTTCTCAGGCAATGAAGCATGAAATCAACCATGTGCTGCAGACTCCCAACTGGCCAACAAAAGCTGTCCTCTGGAAGAGGCGTCATCTCTGCCTCCTCTGCATCACCCCACCCTCGCTCTACATACTGACTACAGCGTTGTGTACCTCCCTCTGTAGGGATTTCTTCCTCCTCCATTGACTCAACCTCCTCACAAAGTGAGCCCTGCCCAGCCCTTTGTGAGGAACCACGGTGCGCTGACTGTCCTGAAGGTATTTTAATTTGTGACTCCTCATCCACCTCTTCCAAAACCTCTTCCTTTAGTGATATTCTGAAGCAGGCAGATAAGGGGGACAGTCATGCTGACTAGTGCATCATCTGCACTCGCCATCCGCGTTGAGACATCAAACGCACGCAAAACGTCTCAGATGTCCTTCATAGAGGCCCACTCAGTAGTGGTGAAGTGTGAACGGCGCAAATTGCGAGTTGATTGCGCCTGTTGCAGCTGATACTCCATTACTGCTGGCTGCTGTTCACACAACCGCTCCAACATATGTAACGTGGAATTCCACCTGGTGGGTACGTCACATATGATGCGATGTTCAGGAAGGCGAAATCTGACTTGCAGAGCTGCAATGCGCGATCTGGCCATGCTGGAACGTCGCAAGTGAGCGCACTCTAGGCGGACCTTGTGCAGCAGTGCATCAAGATCCGGATAGTCCCTCAAAAAACTCTGCACGACCAAGTTGAGCACATGTGCCAGACATGGTATGTGAGTGAGGTTGCCAAGGCCCAGAGCTGCCACCAGATTTCGGCCATTGTCACACACTACCAAGCCTGGCTGGAGATTAGCTGACAAAAAACACACGTCGCTCTCCTGCTTGATGGCATCCCAGAGCTCCTGCGCTGTGTGGCTTCGATTTCCCATGGGAATTAATTTCAGGATAGCCTGTTGACGTTTGGCCACGGCTGTGCTCATATCGGTCGCAACAGGTAAGCGTTCACGGGTCCATGTGGAGGTATACCGTGACGGCTCGTTCAGCGATGATTCTGAGGAACTGGAGTAGGAGGAGGAATCAATGTGTACAGACTGGATTCCTGCAATCCTTGGAGTTGGCAGAACACGTACAGCGCCACTGGCAAGATCTGTACCCGGCTCCACAACATTGACCCAATGGGCAGTGAGGGAAAGGTATCGTCCCTGGCCATGGGTACTGGTCCACGCATCGGTGGTCAGGTGGACCCTGCTACTGACGGCGTTTAGTAGCGCATGTTTAATGTTTCCCTCGACATGTTTTTGCAGAGCAGGGACGGCTTGCCTGCTGAAATAAAATCGGCTTGGCACATTATATTGTGGGACTGCCAATGCCATAAAGTTCCTGAAACTGTCAGTCTCCACCAGCCTGAATGACAGCATTTCAAGGGACAGGAGTTTTGCAAGGCCAGCATTCAGAGCCTGTGCTCGTGGATGGTTTGCCGAGTATGGCCGTCTTTTATCCCATGCCTGTGCTACCGATGGCTGTTTTGTGGCCTGGGAGTGTGAGGATGACAGGGAACTTGCAGCTGTGGGTGCAATAACACTGGTCTCTGGACAACAGTGAAAGAGGTTCTTCCATGCCGATCCTGTGAGGAAGCCGAACCAGCTGTGTGTGAGCTGGAGTAAGAGGCTCCAACACGACCTGAAGATGTAGGTGCTGCTGAAGGTTGGCCTACATCTCCAGTGTGTCTTTGTAACTCAGCTACGTGCTTTGTCCGTACATGTTTCCACATATTTGTGGTATTCAGGTTACTGATATTTTTACCTCTTTTAACTTTTTGCTTACACAGCTTGCATTGAACATAGCAAATATCATCTACAACTCTGTCAAAAAAGGACCACGCAGTGCAAGTCATGGGAGCGCCAATTTTGACATTTCTAACACAACTGCTCCCAACAGGTGCCAAACTGGAGGCTACAGGCAAGCGAGTCTGCAGCCTACCTCTCCCTCCTCTTTGTACCGTTGGGCCAATCTCTTCCTCAGAGCTGCTCCCACCACCTTCCTGCTGCTCACGCCATGTTGAGTCTCGGACTTCATCATCTCCAGTACCCTCTTCCAACACCTGCTGCTGTTGGGTGGTCTGGCCATCACCATGCTCAACAGAAAATGGCAACTGAGTCTCATCATCATCAGATGCGTTCTGCGGTGTGCTGACCATCGGCACTGGCTCACCCGCCTCTTCACATTCAGAGAGACACAGCTGTTGCGCATCACTGCATACTGCCTCTTCTTCACATTCCAGAATGCTGCTTGGCTGGGCCCCTGTTTGCAAGCCAACAGATTCTGAGAACAGAAGCAGAGACTCAGCTGGCTCCAGTTCAGAACTCTCTGACTGCCTGGGCAATTTGGCAGGCGGTGAAGAGACAGATGGTTGTTCAACAGTGCTGTGTTCCTGAGAGGAGGTGGAAGGAATTGAAGTCGATGCATTGGCTGCCATCCAACCAACAACGGCTTCAATTTGTTCTTCCCGCAGCAGGGGGGTACGCTGAGCTCCTACCAAAGTGCGCATAAAGGAACGCTGACGGGGAAAACTGGTGGATGCTGTGTCACTGGGTGCGGCAGCAGCCACAGAATCCCCACGTCCTCTCCCTGCTGAAACTCCATGGCCACGACCACGTGCCTTACTCCCTGCCTTCTTCATCTTGGTAGATTGATAAAGAAAGTCAGAAAAGTTATAAGGCCTAAGTGTGGTTATTACGCAGAGACTGAAGTGAACACTGAAACACAACTGTTCACAATCTGTGAAAGGCTACTCCTTTGTCTACTTCTATAGTGTTTGCAACCAATGTATTGGATACGGATGGAAGCGCGTCACACTAATAGTTAAATTGCATGGAGCAGCTAGAATTACACTGAAGAAAAAAAAAAAGAGTCTGTGAGTGACACGTGCAGATGCCTACAGACAGCGTTGCATGCAGAGCAAACTGCAGCGTCACCTGCACTCACACACACCTTGCAGAGCTGTTAAAACAACACTGCAGGCAAAAGGAAGCTTTACACAGCGGTTGGTGATAGCCTGCCTACAGCACAGTACAGTAAATCGCAATCTCTAACTGTCCCTCAGAGCCAGCACAGCAGCGTTCTGTCCCTTACTGAATTCACAGCACAGTGACGCTAAAATGGCGGCGGCGCCTTTTATACACTGACTGAAGAAAAAAAAAAAAGAGTCTGTGAGTGACACGTGCAGATGCCTACAGACAGCGTTGCATACAGAGCAAACTGCAGCGTCACCTGCACTCACACACACCTTGCAAAGCTGTTAAAACAACACTGCAGGCAAAAGGAAGCTTTACACAGCGGTTGGTGCTAGCCTGCCTACAGCACAGTACACTAAATCGCAATCTCTAACTGTCCCTCAGAGTCAGCACAGTAGCGTTCTGTCCCTTACTGAATTCACAGCACAGTGACGCTAAAATGGCGGCGGCGCCTTTTATAGTGCATTCTGACATCATTTCAGCATCCAATCACAGCCATGCCATTAGTTAACATGACCGCAGCAGTACAGGATGTGCCCACACTTCTTAGGATTCCTCATTGGCTGACTAAAATCACATTGCCTCTCAAAGAATTATGGGAACTTCCGATTCCGGTATACGATATATGGAAAATATCGAAACAAATTATCGAAAGGCCGATAGAGCTAATATCGGCCGATACCCGATACTTGCAGTATCGTATCGCTCAACACTAGTCAATATGTATATACAGTTAGGTCCATATATATTTGGACAGAGACAACATTTATCTAATTTTGGTTCTAGACATTACCACAATGAATTGTAAACAAAACAATTCAGATGCAGTTGAAGTTCAGACTTTCAGCTTTCATTTGAGGGTATCCACATTAAAATTGGATGAAGGGTTTAGGAGTTTCAGCTCCTTAACATGTGCCAGCCCTGTTTTTAAAGGGACCAAAAGTAATTGGACAATTGACTCCAAGGCTCTTTCATGGACAGGTGTGGACAATCCCTTCGTTATGTCATTCTCAATTAAGCAGATAAAAGGGCTGGAGTTGATTTGAGGTGTGGTATTTGCATTTGGAAGGTTTTGCTGTGAATGAAACAAGCGGTCAAAGGAGCTCTCCATGCAGGTGAAACAAGCCATCCTTAAGCTGCATAAACAGAAAAAACCCATCCGAGAAATTGCTACAACATTAGGAGTGGCAAAATCTACAGTTTGGCACATACTGAGAAAGAAAGAAAGCACTGTTGAACTCATCAATGCAAAAAGACCTGGGAGCCCACGGAAGACAACAGTGGTGGATGATCGCAGAATACTCTCCATAGTGAAGAGAAACCCCTTCACTACAGCCAACCAAGTGAACAACACTCTCCAGGAGGTAGGCGTATCAATATCCAAATCTACCATAAAGAGAAGACTGCATGAAAGTAAATACAGAGGGTGCACTGCACGGTGCAAGCCACTCATAAGCACCAAGAATAAAAAGGCTAGGCTGGACTTTGCTAAAAAACATCTAAAAAAGCCAGCACAGTTCTGGAAGAACATTCTTTGGACAGATGAAACCAAGATCAACATCTATCAGAATGATGGAAAGAGAAAAGTATGGTGAAGGCGTGGTACAGCTCATGATCCAAAGCATACCACATCATCTGTAAAACACGGCGGAGGCAGTGTGTTGGCTTGGGCATGCATGGCTGCCAGTGGCACTGGGTCACTAGTGTTTATTGATGATGTGACACAGGACAGAAGCAGCCGAATAAATTCTGAGGTATTCAGAGCCATACTGTGTGCTCAGATCCAGCCAAATGCAGCCAAACTCATTGGTCGTCGTTTCATACTACAGATGGACAACGACCCAAAACATAAAGCCAAAGCAACCCAGGAGTTTATTAAAGCAAAGAAGTGGAATATTTTTGAATGGCCAAGTCAGTCACCTGATCTCAACCTGTTATGTTTTGGTAGCTGAGGAGAGCAGGCAAAAACGGCAATACACCAGAGAGGTTGGAATCTGCTGGATTGCAGTACCCCGACTAACCACCACAACTAAAGGCAGTCATGGAGCGTTCCTACGTTGGTCCTAGACGCCTCGTCACAGCCTGAGAGGCTAACTACACCTAAAGATAGAAAGAGGAAAGCTATCTGCCCCGGAGCAGATCCCCAAAGAACATAGGAAGCCCCCAAACATGTAATGGCAGTTAGACAAGAGGAAATACAGACCAGACAGAAAATAGTATGAGCAAACGCTGGGGCCCAATCTGCCTACACAGAAAAGGATAGGAAGAATACTTACTGCAATTCCAAAAAACCCTAAAAAAAGCCAACGCTACTAATTGCAAAAACACCTGAGATCACACGACCTCTACCACCTAAATTAGTTCTCTGGTGTAACAAAACTAAGCCGCAGCCACAGAAAAAACTGGAAAAGGCAAATGAACAAACAACAGTGGCTCCAGAGGAACCGAGAGGAGACCAAGCCCCCCGGGGAGGGGAACCCGGCCAACCTCACAGAAACGCAGAGCAAAATGCAAATGGCAAGCACAAAAAGAAAAAACAGAAAATATCTTATCTGAGAGCAGGAGAAGAGGCAAGACTCAGCAAGCTTCCAAGTGAACCAGGAAACAACGTTGAGACAAGAACAATTGATCACCGGCAACCATGATGGGGGGAAACCTCCCTTATATCCAGCCAGTCTGTAATTCCTGATTGCCAATCCTCATTGAATGGTTCAGTACTGTTTGTAACCACCAGAGGGAGCTTCTGCTCAGAATTCATTTCTAAAACATTCATAACAGTACCCCCCCTTGAGGAGGGGTCACCGAACCCTCATTTGTGCAACCAGGTCGGTCAGGATGAGCTCTGTGATACGCAGGGATCAGTCTCCTAGCATGGATGTCCGAAGCAAACACCCAAGAATTGTCCTCCTGACCATAACGTCTCCACTTAACCAAATACTGGAGTTTCCGTCTAGAAAAACGAGAATCCAATATTTTCTCAACCACATACTCCAGATTGCCCTCAACCAAAACAGGGTCAGGGGGCGCAGCCATAGGAACCACTGGCTCGACAAACCTCTTCAATAAGGACTTGTGGAACACGTTATGGATCTTAAATGCCCCTGGAAGAAGTAAACGAAAGGAAACAGGATTAAGAATCTCCATGATCTTATAAGGTCCAATGAACCTAGGCTTAAACTTAGGAGATACAACTCTCATAGGGATATTTCTTGAGGACAACCAGACCAAGTCCCCCACTTTAAACCGAGGACCATCAGTCCTATGCCGGTTGGCAAACCGCTGGGCCTTCTCCTGAGAGAGGGACAACCTCTCCACTACCTGGTCCCAAATCTGCTGCATACGCTCCACAACAAAGTCAACACCCGGACAGACAGAAGCCTCCGTCTGTCCCGAAGAAAATCGAGGGTGAAACCAAAATTGCAGAAAAATGGAGACATCAAAGTGGCAAAGCTTGCCCTATTATTAAGAGCAAACTCAGCCAAAGGCAAAAAAGAGACCCAGTCATCTTGATCAGCAGACACAAAGCACCTCAGATAAGTCTCCAATGTCTGGTTTGTTCTCTCAGTTTGTCCATTGGTCTGAGGATGAAAAGCAGAGGAGAAAGACAATTGAACACCAAGTTTAGAACAAAAAGTCTTCCAAAATCTGGAAACAAACTGGACTCCTCTGTCAGACACAATGTTCTCAGGAATGCCGTGTAACCGAACCACGTGCTGAAGGAACAAAGGCACCAATTCGGAGGAGGAAGGCAACTTAGGTAATGGCACAAGATGTATCATCTTGGAAAACCTATCACAAATCACCCAGATAACGGTCATTCTCTGAGAAACAGGGAGGTCGGAAATAAAATCCATAGAGATATGGGTCCATGGTCTCTTGGGCACAGGCAATGGCATCAACAAACCACTAGAGCGAGAGCAAGGCTTGGGAGCGAGAGCAAGTCCCACAGGACTGCACAAACTCCCTGATGTCACGAGACAAAGTAGGCCACCAAAAGGACCGACTCACCAAGTCTCTGGTACCAAAAATTCCGGGATGACCGGCCAACGCGGAACAATGAATCTCAGACATCACACTCTTCTTCCACTGGTCTGGGACAAACAATTTCCCAACAGGGCAGCGCTCGGGTTTATCCTCCTGACACCCCTCCAGAGCCAGTCTCAAATTGGGCGAGATGGCGGAAAGAACTATACCCTCTTTCAAAATAACAGCAGGATCAGATAACTCAGGAGAGTCCGCAAGGAAACTCCTCGAGATGGCATCCGCCTTAACATTCTTAGTGCCAGGAAGAAAGGAAACCACAAAATTAAAACGTGTGAAAAACAAGGCTCACCTGGCCTGTCTAGGATTAAGTCGCTTGGCTGATTCCAGATAAACCAGATTCTTATGGTCCGTGAGGACCACCACCTGATGTTTGGCTCCCTCCAGCCAATGTCTCCACTCTTCAAAAGCCCACTTCATGGCCAATAACTCCCGATTACCCACGTCATAATTACGTTCAGTTGGAGAAAATTTTCAAGAGAAAAAGGCACAAGGGTTACTTTTAGAGGTCTCAGGATCTCTTTGGGACAAAACGGCACCTGCCCCAATTTCAGAGGCATCAACCTCCACCTGAAATGGCAGAGAAACATCAGGCTGCCGTAGAACAGGAGCAGAAGTGAATCTCTGTTTAAGTTCCTGAAACGCAGAGACTGCCTCAGGAGGCCAATTCACCACATCAGAACCCTTTTTGGTCAAATCAGTCAATGGTTTAACAATAACAGAGAAATTACCAATAAATTTACGATAAAAATTGGCAAAACCCAAGAATCTCTGAAGAGCCTTTAATGAAGTAGGTTGGACCCAATCACAGATGGCCTGAACCTTGACCGGGTCCATTTCAATAACAGATGGAGACAAAATGAATCCCAGAAATGAGATACTCTGTATGCCAAAAAGACACTTTGATCCCTTCACATACAGAGCATTCTCTCTCAAAATCTGGAACACAGTCCGAACATGTTTCACATGACAGTCCCAGTCATTGGAAAAAATCAAGATATCATCCAAATAAACAATCAGAAATTTATCCACAAAATCCCTGAAAATGTCATTCATGAAGGACTAGAAGACGGAAGGAGCATTAGTGAGCCCAAAGGGCATCACTAGGTACTCAAAATGCCCCTCTGGGGTATTAAACGCCGTCTTCCATTCATCCCTGTGCTTAATGCGAATAAGGTTATACGCCCCCCTGAGGTCAAGCTTGGTAAACCAAGTAGCACTTTTCACCCTGGAAAACAGGTCAGAAATCAAGGGTAACGGATATTGATATTTCACAGTGATATTGTTCAAGAGACGATAATCAATACACGGCCTTAATGAACCATCCTTTTTGGCCACAAAGAAAAAAACGGCACCCAAGGGTGAAGAGGATGGTCTGATATGACCCTTCTCCAATGACTCCTTGATATAAGACTGCATAGCGTCATGTTCAGGTACAGACAAGTTAAAAAGGCGACCTTTAGGGAATTTACTACCAGGAACTAATTCAATAGCGCAGTCATTGCTCCTATGGGGGGGCAAGGATGCAGATTTACTTTCACTAAACACATCAGAAAAATCAGTCAAAAAGTCAGGCACATCTTGAGCCTGGGGAGTGGCAGAAAAAACAGGAGTGTTGGCATTAACACATTGGCAGCCCCAACTGGTTACAGACACAGATTTCCAATCCAAAACAGGATTATGAGACTGCAACCAAGGGAAACCTAGTACAATAATGTCATGCAGATTATACAGCACCAAAAATTTGCAACTCTCCTGATGATCAGGTTCAACCCTCATTATCACCTGAGTAGAGAACTGGGGTTTATTCTCAGCCAAAGGGGTAGAATCAATCCCCAGTAGGGGAATAGACTTCCGTAGGGGTATCAAGGGAAACTCACAACGTTTAGCAAAATCAAAATCCATCAGGTTAATAGCTGCTCCCGAATCAACAAAAGCCTGAGCAGAAAATGTGGACAGGGAGCAAATGAGGGTAACAGTCAACAGAAATTTAGTCTGAATACTACCCAAGACAACTGAGCGTGCAAAACGTCTTCCCCGCTTAGGGCAGACTGAAATAGCATGAGAGGCATCACCACAGTAGAAACATAACCCATTGCGTTTTCGAAACTCATGACGCTGTGCCCCAGAAGCCACTCTATCACACTGCATGGGTTCAGAAGCTGGTTCACAAGGCAACACCATTCCACGCATACCTCTACGCTCACGCAAACATCTGTCAATTTGAATTGCCAATGACATAGAATCATTGAGACCAGAGGGAGCAGGGAAACCCACCATAACATCTTTTACATTCTCTGACAGACCCTTCCGAAAAAGGGCTGCCAAAGCATCATCATTCCTTTTGGTCAGAACTGCCCACTTTCGGAATTTCTGACAGTACAACTCAGCGTCCTCAAGCCCCTGATTTAATGCAAACAAGGTTTTTTCAGCTTGATCAGTTACATTAGGTTCATCGTACAATAACCCCAGAGCCAGAAAAAATGCATCAACATTACTCAAAACAGGGTCCCCAGGTGTCAGGGAAAAAGCCCAATCCTGAGGATCGCCGCGCAGGAGAGAGATGACAATTTGAACCTGCTGTGCTGCGTTCCCTGAGGACTTAGGTTTTAAGGCAAAAAACAACTTACAGTTATTTTTGAAATTCAGAAATTTAGCTCGATCCCCCCAAAACAAATCTGGCATGGGGATCCTAGGTTCCACAACCGGCAACCCTGCAAGATAGGTAGCAATACTCCGAACTTCAGTGGCAAGCTGATCCACACGGCCAGACAACTGTGCAAACTCCATTGAGAGAAAAAAAAAAATCCTCCTCAGCACCCAGAGAAAAAGAGGGGGAAAAAAATGCAGAGAAAAAAAAAAATCTCTGACAACTCTGACAACTTTTTTCTTTCCACACTATTTTTCCCTTCTGTGAGTACCATATAATTTTCAGTTTTGGCCGGTGATACTGTTATGTTTTGGTAGCTGAGGAGAGCAGGCAAAAACGGCAATACACCAGAGTGGTTGGAATCTACTGGATTGCAGTACCCTGACTAACCACCACAACTAAAGGCAGCCGTGGAGCGTTCCTACGTTGGTCCTAGACGCCTCGTCACAGCCTGAGAGGCTAACTACACCTAAAGATAGAAAGAGGAAAGCTATCTGCCCCGGAGCAGATCCCCAAAGAACATAGGAAGCCCCCAAACATGTAATGGCAGTTAGACAAGAGGAAATACAGACACAGACAGAAAATAGTATGAGCAAACGCTGGGGCCCAATCTGCCTAGACAGAAAAGGATAGGAAGGATACTTACTGTAATTCCAAAAAACCCTAATAAAAGCCAACGCTACTAATTGAAAAAACACCTGAGATCACACGACCTCTACCACCTAGATTAGTTCTCTGGTGTAACAAAACTAAGCCGCAGCCACAGAAAAAACTGGAAAAGGCAAATGAACAAACAACAGTGGCTCCAGAGGAACCGAGAGGAGACCAAGCCCCCCGGGGAGGGGAACCCGGCCAACCTCACAGAAACGCAGAGCAAAATGCAAATGGCAAACACAAAAAGAAAAAACAGAAAATATCTTATCTGAGAGCAGGAGAAGAGGCAAGACTCAGCAAGCTTCCAAGTGAACCAGGAAACAACATTGAGACAAGAATAATTGATCACCGGCAACCATGATGGAGGGAAACCTCCCTTATATCCAGCCAGTCTGTAATTCCTGATTGCCAATCCTCATTGAATGGTTCAGTACTGTTTGTAACCACCAGAGGGAGCTTCTGCTCAGAATTCATTTCTAAAACATTCATAACATCAACCCAATTGAGCATGCATTTCACTTGTTAAAGACTAAACTTCAGACAGAAGGGCCCACAAACAAACAGCATCAGAAAACCACTGCAGTGAAGGCCTGGCAGAGCATCAAAAAGGAGGAAACACAGCGTCTGGTGATGTCCATGAGTTCAAGACTTCAGGCAGTCATTGCCAACAAAGGGTTTTCAACCAAGTACTAGAAATGAACATTTTATTTACAATTATTTAATCTGTCCAATTACTTTTGATCCCTTTAAAAACAGGGTGGCACAGGTTAAGGAGCTGAAACTCTTAAACCCTTCATCCAATTTAATGTGGATACCCTCAAATGAAAGCTGAAAGTCTGAACTTCAACTGCATCTGAATTGTTTTGTTTAACCCCTTAACGACCAAGCCATTTTGTAGGTTAAGGACCAGGCCTATTTTTACAATTCTGACCACTGTCACTTTATGTGCTTATAACTCTGGAACGCTTCAACGGATCTTGGTGATTCTGAGATTCTTTTATCGTGACATATTGTACTTCATGTTGATGGTAAAATTTCTTCGATATAACTTGCATTTATTTTTGAAAAAAATGGAAATATGGCGAAAAAATTTTTTTGTTAGGAAGTTATAAGTGTTAAAAGTTGACCAGCAATACCCAAAAGTGACATAATTCTAAAAACTGCACCCCTCAAGGTGTTCAAAACCACATTCAAGAAGTCTATTAACCTTTTAGGTACTTCACAAGAATTTAAGCAATGTGGAAGGAAAAAATGAACATTTAACTTTTTTTCCCCCAAATTTTTCTTTTGACACAATTTTTTTAATTTTGTCAAGGGTATCAGGAGAAAATGAACCACAATATTTGTTGTACAATTTCTACTGTGTACACCGATGCCCCATGTGTGAAGGAAGACCAATCTTTAGGCACACGGCAGTGCTCAGAAGGGAAGGAGCATCATTTGAGATTTTAAATGTCAAATTGGCTGGAATCGAGAGCGGACACCATGTCGCGTTTGGATAGCCCCTGATGCACCTGAACAGTGGAAACCCCCCATAAGTGACCCCATTTTGGAAACTAGACCCCCCAAGGAACTTATCTAAATGTAAGGTGAGCACTTTGAACCCTCAAGGGCTTCACAGAAGGTTATAACGTAGAGCTGTAAAATTAAAAAATAATATTTTTTTCACAAAAATGATCTTTTCACCCCCAATTTTTATTTTCCAAAGGGTAACAGGACCCCAAAAGTTATTGTGCAATTTGTCCTGAGTACGCTGATACCCCATATGTGGGGGTAAACCACTATTTGAGCGCATGGCAGAGCTCGGAAGGGAAGCAGCGCCATTTGACTTTTTTAGCTGGAATTGAGATTGGATGCCATGTCGCATTTGGAGAGTCCCTGATGTGCCTAAACAGTGGAAAACCCCCACAAGTGACCCCATTTTGGAAACTAGACCCCCCAAGGAACTTATCTAGATGTGTGGTGAGAACTTTGAACCCCCAAGGGCTTCACAGAAGGTTATAACGTAGAGCCGTAAAATTAAAAAATCATATCTTTTCCACAAAAATGATCTTTTCACCCCCAATTTTTATTTTCCAAAGGGTAACAGGACCCCAAAAGTTACTTTTTGCCCCCAAATTTTTATTTTATAAGGGTAACAGGAGAAATAGGACCCCAAAAGTTATTGTGCAATTTGTCCTGAGTACGCTGATACCCCATATGTGGGGGTAAACCACTATTTTGACGCATGGCAGAGCTCGGAAGGGTAGGAGCGCCATTTTCAAATGCAGACTTTGGTGGAATGGTCTGCGGGTGTCATGTCGCGTTTGGAGAGCCCCTGATGTGCCTAAACAGTAGAAACCCCGCACAAGTGACCCATTTTGGAAACTAGACCCCCCAAGGAACTTATCTAGATGTGTAGTGAGCACTTTGAACCCCCAAGTGCTTCACAGAAGTTTATAACGTAGAGCCGTGAAAATAAAAAAATCATATTTTTTTCCACAAAAATTATCTTTTTGCCCCCAAATTTTTATTTTTATAAGGGTAACAGGAGAAATTGGACCCCAAAAGTTGATGTGCAATTTGTGCTGAGTACGCTGATACCCCATATGTGGGGGAGAACCACTGTGATCACCTTACTGCGATCTTTGGGAGGCACAATGAACAAATCCACAAAAGGTGAAGAATTGGTTTTATTTTTTACGCCGTTCCTCGTGCGGTATTAGTAATAAGGCAACTTTATTTTTCGGGTCGGTGCGATTACAGCGATACCAGATTTATACCCTTTTTTCATGTTTAGCTTCTGTCACACACTAAAAGACGATTTTTTTGTAAGAATTTTTTGTAAGAAATTTGACTGACCAATCACAGCGCTGTGGGTGCTGTCCCCGCACCTCTTGCCGTGCCTGTCAGCTGTCATAGACAGCTGTCGGCACTGAATTACCACTGCGTGTTTACAGGCAGTGGTAGTTCAAAGGCTGGACGTGCACAGTCTGTCAAGGTGCCAAAACTGACACCTTGCCACGACGGACTGTGCACGTCCATCAACATTAAGGGGTTAAAATTCATTGTGGTAATGTCTATAACAAAAATTAAATAAATGTCTCTGTCCAAATATATATAGACCTAACTGTATGTGTGCTTTGTATATTGCTATGTAGGTACATACAGTTAGTCCATAAATATTTGGACAGAGACAACATTTATCTAATTTTGGTTCTAGACATTACCACAATGAATTTGAAACAAAACAAATCAGATGCAGTTGAAGTTCAGACTTTCAGCTTTCATTTGAGGGTATCCACATTAAAATTGGATGAAGGGTTTAGGAGTTTCAGCTCCTTAACATGTGCCACCCTGTTTTTAAAGGGACCAAAAGTAATTGGACAAATGACTCCAAGGCTATTTCATGGACAGGTGTGGGCAATCCCTTTGTTATGTCATTCTCAATTAAGCAGATGAAAGGGCGGGAGTTGATTTGAGGTGTGGTGTTTGCATTTGGAAGGTTTTGCTGTGAAGGAAACATGCGGTCACAGGAGCTCTCCATGCAGGTGAAACAAGCCATCCTTAAGCTGCAAGAACAGAAAAAAAAACATCCAAGAAATTGCTACAACATTAGAAGTGGCAAAATCTACAATTTGGTACATCCTGAGAAAGAAAGAAAGCACTGGTGAACTCATCAATCCAAAAAGACCTGGGAGCCCACGGAAGACAACAGTGGTGGATGATCGCCGCATACTTTCTTTGGTGAAGAAGAACCCGTTCACAACATCAACTGAAGTCCAGAACACTCTCAGTGAAGTAGGTGTATCTGTCTCTAAGTCAACAGTAAAGAGAAGACTCCATGAAAGTAAATACAAAGGGTTCACATCTAGATGCAAACCATTCATCAATTCCAAAAATAGACAGGCCAGAGTTAAATTTGCTGAAAAACACCTCCAGAAGCCAGCTCAGTTCTGGAAAAGTATTCTATGGACAGATGAGACAAAGATCAACCTGTACCAGAATGATGGGAAGCCAAAAGTTTGGAGAAGAAAGGGAACGGCACATGATCCAAGGCACACCACATCCTCTGTAAAACATGGTGGAGGCAACGTGATGGCATGGCCATGCATGGCTTTCAATGGCACTGGGTCACTTGTGTTTATTGATGACATAACAGCAGACAAGAGTAGCCGGATGAATTCTGAAGTGTACCGGGATATACTTTCAGCCCAGATTCAGCCAAATGCTGCAAACTTGATTGGACGGCGCTTTATAGTACAGATGGATAATGACCCCAAGCATACAGCCAAAGCTACACAGGAGTTCATGAGTGCAAAAAAGTGGAACATTCTTCAATGGCCAAGTCAATCACCAGATCTTAACCCAATTGAGCATGCATTTCACTTGCTCAAATCCAGACTTAAGAGGGAAAGACCCACAAACAAGCAAGACCTGAAGGCTGCGGCTGTAAAGGCCTGGCAAAGCATTAAGAAGGAGGAAACCCAGCGTTTGGTGATGTCCATGGGTTCCAGACTTAAGGCAGTGATTGCCTCCAAAGGATTCGCCACAAAATATTGAAAATAAAAATATTTGTTTGGGTTATGTTTATTTGTCCAATTACTTTTGACCTCCTAAAATGTGGAGCGTTTGTAAAGAAATGTGTACAATTCCTACATTTTCTAACACATATTTTTGTTCAACCCTTCAAATTAAACGTTACAATCTGCACTTGAATTCTGTTGTAGAGGTTTCATTTCAAATCCAATGTGGTGGCATGCAGAGCCCAACTCGCGAAAATTGTGTCACTGTCCAAATATTTCTGGCCCTGACTGTATGTGGGGGTTTAGTGACAGGTAGTCAGTGCTTCCTAGGGGTCATTAGAGGAGGGCACTAGGAGAATAGAGTATATAGTCAGGGGTTAACTGTTATCTGCGAGGGATGAGTAATGGGGCACGTTAGAGATCCAGTTATAAAATTGAATGTGTATGTGTGTGTATATCACCAACCAATCACGAAGCATCTTTCATTTCACCAGAGCTGTTAAAAAAGAAGCTGAGCTGTGATTGGTTGCTATGAGCAACAGTTTTCTCACTCCACGACAACACCTCAGCAGACATTGACTGGGTGGGAGAAATCTAGCATCACTGGGAACATGAGCTCCAGCCATTGTCTGCCCCTCAGAAAGGAGCATCTTCCCTCTTAAAGGGATCTCCGGTATGGAAGTTAGGGCAAATCCATCCTGCGCTTTGGTTTAACCCCAGGCCTCTCTTAAAGGGATCTCCGGTATGGAAGTTAGGACCGTTCCACTTAGCACTGTGATTCTGACCCCAGGGTCTCTTAGGCCTCTTCACACTTCAGTCGTTTGGCGTCAGTTAAAATCCGCCAAAGTGTGGAAAAAGCAGATCCGCCAGAAAAGTGTAAAAACGGATGCAAACTGAGCCGTCATGAACTTTTCAACCCGGATAATGCATGGCAGAGAGAGAGAGAGCCCTGACAGTGTTCCCAGCATTTTCTATGGAAGCAACGGATCCGCTGGCGGATTCCGTCAAAAACGGATGGCAGCGGATCCGCCACCCATAGGAGTCCATTATACAAAACGGCGGAAGTGGCGGATCCATCATAGTCCGCCATTTTTACGCACACAAAAAACGTTGCATTGGACGTTTTCAAAAAAAGGCGGATCCAAATTTATGACAGATCTGTCAAAAAACGGATCAAACGGATGAACATCCGTCAAAATCCGTCACTAATGCAAGTCATTGGGTAAAAAGCGGATCCGCCAAAAAAAAATGGCAGATCCTTTTTTTTCACGCTTTGGCGGATTTTGACTGACGTCGCACAACTGAACTGTGAAAGAGGCCTTAAAGGGATCATTGGTATGGAAGTTAGGGCAATTCCACTAAGCGCTCTGGTTCTGACCCCAGGCCCCTCTTAAAGGGATCCCCGGTACGGAAGTGAGGGCAAATCCACTCTGCGCTTTGGTACCCACCCCAGGCCTTTCTTAAAGGGATCATTGGTATGGAAGTCAGGGCAAATCCATCCAGCACTTTGGTTCTTACGCCAGGCCTCTCTTAAAGGGATCCCCGGTATGGAAGTTAGGGCAATTCCACTCAGCGTTCTGGTACTGACCCCAGGCCTCAATTAAAGGGATCATTGGTATGGAAGTCAGGGCAAATCCATCCAGCGCTTTGGTTTTGACCCCATGCCTCTCTTAAAGGGATCTCCAGTATGGAAGTTAGGACCGTTCCACTCAGCGCTGTGGTTCTGACCCCAGGGCCTCTTAAAGGAATCATTGGTATGGAAGTTAGGACAATTCCACTAAGTGCTCTGGTTCTGACCCCAGGCCCCTCTTAAAGGGATCCCCGGTATGGAAGTGAGGGCAAATCCACTCTGCGCTCTGATTATGACCCCAGGCTCTCTTAAAGAGAATCCCCGGTGTGGAAGAGAGGGCAAATCCACTCTGTGCTTCGGCACTGACCCCAGGCCTCTCTTAAAGGGTTAGGGTAAATCCCTCAGCGCTCTGATTCTCACCTCAGGCTTCTATTAAAGGGATCATTGGTATGGAAGTCAGGGCAAATCCACTCAGCACTATGGTTCTGACGCCAGGCCTCTCTTAAAGGGATCCCCGGTATGGAAGTTAGGGCCATTCCACTCAGCACTCTGGTTCTGACCCCAGGCTGACGGGATGATGTGGGATATTAGGGTAGTAGTCCGGTGGCTCTGGCTGACGGAATGATGTGGGATATTAGGGGTAGTAAGTCCGGTGGCTCTGGCTGACGGGATGATGTGGGATATTAGGGGGTGTAGTCCGGTGGCTCTGGCTGACGGGATGATGTGGGATAGTATGGGGCTAGTCCAGTGGCTCTGGCTGACGGGATGATGTGGGATATTAGGGGCAGTAGTCCGGTGGCTCTGGCTGACAGGATGATGTGGGATATTAGTAGTCCGGTGGCTCTGGCTGATGGGATGATGTGGGATATTAGGGATAGTAGTCCGGTGGCTTTGACGGGATGATGTGGGATATTAATAGTCCGGTGGCTCTGGCTGATGGGACGATGTGGTATATTAGGTGTAGTAGTCTGGTGGCTTTGACGGGATGATGTGGGATATTAGTAGTCCGGTAGCTCTGGCTGACAGGATTGTGTGGGATATTATAGTGAATGTGGCTATACGGAGTGGGCCGGGCTCTACACTCAGCTTTATATATATATATAGATATAATCATTATAATTTGTTATAACTAACTGTAGTTAGTTACTATGCCCGGGCAGCGCCGGGCTCTTCAGCTAGTTAGTTATAAAAAGACGTCAGTGCAGTATTCGGGTTTGGTCACTAGATGGGGGCATTCAGCACATCCATTCAGTTAGAGCCAATAGCTAGGGACTTGTTGCTAGGGAAAGATTGCCTCCAAGCGGGAATCTGTCAGGAAGTTCTCCTCTTAGCGGAGATCAGTCGAGGGTGGACCTTGCTACTGTGAGGATGTCCACGTTCCTGGGCCCTGAGCATAGGGTAGGAATAAGAGGGGACCAGCAACCCTGAAGAAGCCGGTGAAGGAGTCACCGTGGTAGTGTGAGCCCAAAGTGAGTGGGTTTACACAGCAGTAGTCCAGTGGGAAAACCACTGTGGGAACGCTCAGCAGAAGAGGTCGTGCTGAAGCGTGGAAGCGAGTGGGCCATCAGAAGTATCCAGGCAGGATAACCAGAGAGGGGTGGATAACCTAGTAAATGTGTCTTTCTTATGCTGGATTGAAGAGTCTCCAGGGGAAGCAATTGAAGTGCCGTTTTCACCGGGCTCCTTGTCCCGTCCATACATATTGGTCCATTCTGGTGTGGCAGCGGAGAAGAAGCAGCCTTGTGAAGAATGTATTGCTGGTATCGTGTAAGAGATGCTTATGGTGTCTTGGATGTGCTGTACTTGGAGGAAAATAAAGCAGAACTGTTTGACGTGATTCTGGACTCTGACTCTAATTGCTCTGTACGCTCCCTCGCGGGAGGAGAACACCTTCACACCATAGACATTACAGAGGTAAAACACCACACAGCTTTCAGTATCGGCCCCGCCCCGCGACCGTCCCTTTACAAGTGGCGTAGTCGGCAGGATCTCACTGCCCCATCTGGCCGTGACACCGTAACAACGATGAAATACATGGCAGCCGCGACAGTGGAAGCTATTACCCTGTATCTGGGGATTGAGGAATGTTCCGAAAAATTCCAAGAGATGAAGGTGTGACAGTACAGATGTGACTAAAGCAGACCCGGGCAAGGGGCGGCCCGCGGGCCGCATCCGGCCCGCCGGCTGTCAGTGACCGGCCCGCGGAGGCGCTCCGGCAGTCTCAGGGCCCCGGCATCAGCTGGCACAATACTTACCTCTCCGTGCCTCCGCTGCTGCAGCTCCGGGCTCCACCGGCGCTTCCTCTCACAGCCGGCCGCTGAATGACGTCATCATTCAGCGGCCGGCTGTGTCAGAGAGCGGGGACGCTGGACAGGTAAGACGTCTCTGTGTGTGTCTGTGTCTATGTAGTGCGGTGCTGTGTGTGTGTGTGTGTGTGTGTGTGTGTGTGTGTGAGAGAGTGCTTATGTGCTGTCTGTGTGTGATGGGCAGGCATTGCTGATAATGGGGAGGCATTGATGATGATGGGGAGAAGATGATGATAATGGGCAGGTATTGATGATAATGGGCAGGCATTGATGATGGGGAGAAGATGATGATAATGGGCAGGTATTGATGATAATGGGCAGGTATTGATGATAATGGGCAGGCATTGATGATGGGGAGAAGATGATGATAATGGGCAGGTATTGATGATAATGGGGAGGCATTGATGATGATGGGGAGAAGATGATGATGGGCAGGCATTGCTGATAATGGGCAGGCATTGATGATGGGGAGAAGATGATGATGGGCAGGCATTGATGATGATGGGGAGGAGATGATGATGGGCAGGCATTGCTGATAATGGGGAGGCATTGATGATGATGGGGAGAAGATGATGATAATGGGCAGGCATTGATGATAATGGGCAGGCATTGATGATGGGGAGAAGATGATGATGGGCAGGCATTGCTGATAATGGGGAGGCATTGATGATGATGGGGAGAAGATGATGATAATGGGCAGGTATGTATATATACAGTATACAGTATATATATATATATATAAATATATATATATATATATACATATGTATATATACAGTATTGGGTAGAACGGAGTTAATTATATTAGTCCGGCCCTCTAAAACCATCCCAATTTCTCATGCGGCCCCCTGGCAAAATTAATTGCCCACCCCTGGACTAAAGTATCGGACTTGACTAAAGAAAAGATGGAGGGAGATGTTACAGATCCCAAGATGACGTCTGCCAAGATGGAGAATTCTAGCGCCAAAAAGGACTGTCCTTGTCAACAACCTGTACTTCGTGGGCGTGACGGCGACTCAGTGGCGCCAACAGAGAACTGTCCACCATGTTGGGACCACCCCTCCGAGGAGGAGAATGCTGAGAAAGACATACGCTCCTTCCCACCTAATGCTGGAAAATTCAACCAGTGACCACACCGAAGACCAGACTAGCTCCCAGCAGGCTCTAGGTGATTGACAGCGCTGTCCCTATGTACACACGAGCGAGAGACCTGTCAAACACCTGGAAAAGCGCTAGGAATAGTCAGCTGGGGCAGCGCTATACTAGTCTCGTCTCTGACTATGGTCCCTGGTGGGATCTTTAACCCCTTAGTGACAGAGCTAATTTGCAGCTTAATGACCAGGCCAATTTTTACAATTCTGACCACTGTCACTTTATGAGGTTATAACTCTGGAACGCTTTAACGGATATTGCTGATTCTGACATTGTTTTTCGTGACATATTGTACTTCACGTTAGTGGTAAAAAATTTTTTATATGACTTGCGTTTATTTATGAAAAAAACGGAAATATGGTGAAAATTTAGAAAATTTAGCAATTTTAAACTTTAAATTTGTATGCCCTTAAATCAGAGAGATATGTCACACAAATTTCTTAATAAATAACATTTCCCACATGTCTACTTTACATCAGCACAATTTTGGGAACAAAATTTTTTTTGTTATGAAGTTATAAGGGTTAAAAGTTGACTAGCGATTTCTCATTTTTACAACACCATTTTTTTTTAGGGACCACATCACATTTGAAGTCACTTTGAGGGGTCTATATGATAGAAAATACCCAAAAGTGACACCATTCTAAAAACTGCACCCCTCAAGGTGCTCAAAACCACATTCAAGAAGTTTATTTACCCTTTACGTGCTTCACAGGAACTGAAGCAATGTGGAAGGAAAAAATTAACATTTAACTTTTTTTGCAAAAGCTTTACTTCGGAACCAATTTTTTTTATTTTCACAAGTGTTAAAAGAAAAAATGAACCACAAAATTTGTTGTGCAATTTCTCCTGAATACGCCGATACCCCATATGTGGGGGTAAACCACTTTTTGGGTGCACGGCAGAGGTCGCAAGGGAAGGAGCGCCCTTTGACTTTTTCAACGCAGAATTGGCTGGACGCCATGTCGCGTTTAGAGAGCCCTGATGTGCCTAAACAGTGTAAACCCCCAACAAGTGACCCCATTTTGGAAACTAGACCCCTTAAGGAACTTATCTAGATGTGTGGTGAACACTTTGAACCTCCAAGTGCTTCACAGAAGTTTATAACGTAGAGCATGAAAATAAAAAATCATATTTTTTTCCACAAAAATGATCTTTTCACCCCAATTTTTATTTTTTGAAGGGTAACAAGACACCAAAAGTTTTTGTGCAATTTGTCCTAAGCATGCTGATATCCCATATGTGGGGGTAAACCACTGTTTGGGTGCATGGCAGAGCTTGGAAGGGAAGGAGCGCCGTTTGACTTTTTCAATGCAGAATTGGCTGGACGCCATGTCGCGTTTGTAGAGACCCTGATGTTTCTAAACAGTGGAAACCCCCCAACAAGTGACCCCATTTTGGAAACTAGACCCCCTAAGGAACTTATCTAGATGTGTGGTGAGCACTTTGAACCCCAAGTGTTTCACAGAAGTTTATAAGGCCCGGGCGTGAAAATAAAAAATCATATTTTTTCCACAAACCTGATCGTTTAGTCCCCAATTTTTTATTTTCCCAAGGGTAACAGGAGAAATTAGACCACAAAAGTTGTTGTCCAATTTTTCCTGAGTATGCTGATACCACATATGTGGGGGGGACCACTGTTTGGGCGCACGGCAGGGCTTAGAAGGGAAGGAGCGCCGTTTGACTTTTTCAAACCAAAATTGGCTGGAATTGAGATTGGACGCCATGTCACGTTTGGAGAGCCCCTGATGCGCCTAAACAGTGGAAACCCCCTACAAATGACACCATTTTGGAAACTAGACTCCTTAACTTATCTAGATGTGTGGTGAGCACTTTGAACCCCCAAGTGCTTCACAGAAGTTTATAACGTAGAGCCGTGAAAATAAAAAATCATTTTTTTCCTCAAAAATTATTCTTTAGCCCGCTATTTTTTTAATTTCCTAAGGGTAACAGGAGAAATTGGACCCCAAAAGTTGTTGTGCAATTTTTCCTGAGTACGCTGATACCCCATATGTGGGGTGGAACCACTGTTTGGGCGCATGGGAGAGCTTGGAAAGGAATTAGCGGCATTTTGTAATGCAGACTTTGATGGAATGTTCTGCGGGCGTCATGTTGTGTTTGCAGAGCCCTTGATGTGCCTAAACAGTAGAAATCCCTGCAAGTGACACCATTTTGGAAACTAGACCCCCCAAGGAGCTTATCTAGATGTGTGGTGAGCACTTTGAACCCCCAAGTGCTTCACAGAAATTTATAAACGCAGAGCCGTGAAAATAAAAAATCATTTTTTTCCTCAAAAATGATTTTTTTAGCCAGGTATTTTTTATTTTCCCAAGGGTAACAGGAGAAATTAGAACCCCAAAATTGGTGTGCAATTAGTCCTGAGTACGCTGATACCCCATATGTTGGGGTAAACCACTGTTTGGGCGCACGATAAGGCTCAGAAGGGAGGGAGCGCCATTTGACTTTTTGAACGCCACGTCGTGTTTGGAGACCCCCTGATGTGACTAAATAGTGGAAACCCCTCAATTCTAGCTCCAACCCTAACCCCAACACACCCCTAATACTAATCCTAGCCCTAATCCTAAACCTAACCCTAATCCTAACCCTAATCCCAACCCTAATTTCAACCCTAATGGTAACCCTAACCCTAATTGTAACCCTAACCCTAATTGTAACCCTAACCCTAATTGTAACCCTAACTCTTATTCCAACCCTAACCCTAATTATTACCCTAACTCTAAGGCTAGGTTCATATTGCGTTTAACCAGGCCGTTCAACACATAGCGTTGGTAACGGTATAGCATAACGTGATCGCGTTATGCTATACCCGCTAGCTCATAGGAATCAGCAGATGATTCATCTGCGCTAGCGGTGACGGAGCCCAGACGCTGCAGGCCGCGTCCGAGGCTCCGTCACTGAATGATGGCACATCGAAAACGCATGCCGCTTTACGGCATGCGTCGCGATGCGCCCTCAAATGGGGGTGAATGGCAGCGTTAACGGACTGCGTTACACCGCGTTATACCGCGGTGTAACGCAGTCCATCTAACAGACTGCCATAACGCAGCATGAACCCAGCCTAACCCTAATGTTAACCCTAATCCTAATTATAACCCTAACCCTAACCTTAGCCCTAACCCTAACGGAAAAATTAAAATAAATACAATTTCTATATTTTATTATATGTCCCTAACTAAGGGGGTGATAAAGGGGGGGGGGTTATGTACTGTTTTTTTTTATCCATTCATTTTTTGAATCTGCCGCTAGGCAGATTCGGCGGGCGCACTGCGCAGGCGCCCGCCATTTTTTTTTACAGGATGAAGAGGCCGGGAGCCTGGGACCTGCCGGCGCACAGAGGGGACACCGGGAGGTACAGGAGGGAGGATCGGGGGTCCTGGGGACCCTAATTCTCACCCCTCTGATGTGTGATCACATCAGAGGGGAGACAAATAATTTTTTTTTTTGTTGCTGTTGCCGTTATACTGTTATAACGGCGATCGCAACACCGGGGTTGGTAAATATCGACCCGGATCATGTTTTCTGGGGTCTCGGCTACCCCTGACAGCCGAGACCCCGGAGAAAATTGCCCAACCCCCCGGCATATCGCGGCGGGCGCACTACGCATGCGCCCGCCATTTTCTCGCCATGAAAGATGGTGGCGCCCACCGGAGGAGGCAGGAGGGCCCTAGGGCCACAAGGGGGGGATCGGGGACCACAAGGGGGGATCGGGGACCCTTTTTCTCTCTCCTCTGATGTCCGATCACATCAGAGGAGAGAGAAATTAAATGGCACATCAGATTTTTTTTTTTGCAAGACCCCAGAGAAAATGCGACTGTGGGGGGCGCTATACACTTTTTCCACAGCCACTATATTGTGTTTTAAGTACCCTTAATGACCGCCGTTTAAAAGGCGTATCGGCGGTCGTTAAGGGGTTAAAGTATATTTTCTCATATATTTTCATAGAGATATATACCTGGCTGTGATCACGTAACCAGGCTCCAACTCATGCTGCCCACAGTTGGGCATCATAAATCAAATAGCAGTTTCCCATTAAGGGAAATCCGTTACCAGATTTTTGCTACCCAATCTGAGAGCAGCATTATATAGTGGCAGATACCCTGATTCCAACTATGTATCACTTACTGGGCTGTTTACTGTCATTAAAATCAGTGTGTTTATCTGCTGCAGGTCTAGAAGTTCTCTGTATGCTGAGCTCTGCATAACCTTGCCCTCACACCACTGATTGGCAGCTTTCTGTGTACATGGGCAGTCAGTGGTTGGCGGGGTTATACAGTGTTTAGGAATGTGGAGAATTACATGGCCGCATGTTTACTAGTCCTCTAGTGATAATCTCCTGCTGATAAAACAGTGATTGTATAAAAATTACACTAAGTCGCCCAGTAAGTGACACATTGCTGGAATCAGGATCTCTACATTATACTGCTCTCAGAATCCTTGTGACAGAATCCCTTTAACCCCTTTCTGATATCAGACGTAATAATCCGTCCATGTGACCTGGGTCTATCTGACCAGGGACGGATTATTACGCCCGCACGATCACCCACACACACGGGTGGTGTACGGGCGATTGCCGCCGGGTGTCAGCTGATTCTGACTCCTGGCAATTTAACCCCCGAAATGCTGCGATTGATCAAGATTGCAGCTGACAGCCCCTCTGCCTTTCGATCGGAGACCCCGCAGTGTGACGTGGGGTCCTGATCGCTGCCATGGTGACCCGATGTAGTCATGACTACATCTGGGTCACCAGAGCTAGGAAAGTTGTTTGATCATGCGCAGTGCATTATCAGCAAGTCTCTCTGTCAGTGCAGAGCTGACAGTCTCTACAGCATGGGGATGCAGCAGCATGTACAAGCGATCAGCCTGCAAAAAATGATTGTACCATAGTGGGACTAAGTAAAAAAAAAAGTTTAAATAATTGGAAAAATATAAAAAAATTATAATAATAAAAAAAACAAAAGATATTGTATATATAAATAAATATTTGAATGAAAAAAGATATAAACGATAAAAGTACACATATTTGGTATCGCCACATTCACAACAACCCGACCTATAAAACTGTCCCACTAGTTAACCACTTTAGTGAACACCATAAAAAAATGAATAAAAAACAAGGCTTTAACCTCATACCGCCAAACAAAAACTGGAATAAAACGTGATAAAAAAGACGGATATAAATAAGCACAGTACCGCTGAAAACGTAATTTTGTCCCGCAAAAATCAAGCCCCCATATAACTCCATCAGCGGAAAAATAAAAAAAGTTATAGCTCTCAGCATAAAGCAATGCAAAAATAATTATTTTTTCTATAAAATAGTTTTTATTGTGTAAAAGAGCCAAAACATAAAAAAATATATAAATGAGGTATCTCTGTAATAGTACTGACCCGAAGAATAAAACTGCCTTATCAATTTTACCAAACACGGAACAGCATAAACCTGCCCCCCAAAAAAAATTCCTGAATTGCTGGTTTTTGTTCTTTCTGCCTCACAAAAATCAGAATAGAAAGCGATCAAAAAATGTCACGTGCCCGAAAATGGTGCCAATAAAAAACATCAACTCATCCTGCAAAAAACAAGCCCTCACATGACTCTGAGGACCAAAATACTGAAAAATTATAGCTCTCAAAATATGGTGCAAAAACTATTTTTTCCAATAAAAAGCATCTGTTAGTATATGACAGCTGCCAAACATAAAAACCCAATATAAATCTGGTATCGCTGTAATTGTACCGACCCGAAGAATAATGTCGCCTAATTACTTATACTGCACAAAAAACGGCATAAAAAAATAAATAAAACCAATTCTTCACCTGCTGTTGATTTTTTCATTCTGCCACCAAAGATTGCAGTAAGGCTCAGCGCACATTTTTCCTGTGCTCCGTGCTGAGCACTTGCATCAGGGTTTCCTTGTAAATCTCTTAAATACGTTATTCAGACTGAATCCCCGGCGGAAGATTCCCTATAATGATGCAGATGGAGACACTGTGGACGCCGTCTGACATGTAATCTGGTGGTGTACGTCTTTTAAGGATTGCACAAAAGTGCCGTCGGCCACAGTTTTGTGCACTTCTGAAAAGGACATTGCTGAATAGAAGCCAGACGGAGTACAGAGTAACTCTGATGCCTCATTGTAGTGAATGGATCCCTGGGGAGCTTCATCTGAATCATGTCACTCAGAGATTTAGATGGAAACCCCAAAGTGTTCAGCGTAGAGCGCCGGATAAATGTGATCCAAAATGTTATGTAAAACGTTCCCAATAAATGCTTAAACTCAATCCACAGAAAAAAGCAAGCAAGCCACTCAGATCCGCCATCTGTTAACGGAAATATAGGGGGCTTCCACGTTCCTGGTAGCACAAAGGCTCTGGAAAAGCAAAACAGCTTCTCACCCGCCAAAAGAAATTCAGGAAATTTTCCGATCCCAAATCCAAATGCCTCCTCCCTTCTGAGCCCCAGTGTACCTAAACCCCATAATGCATCCACGTTTGGCATTTCTGAAGCGATGAGAGCCCGCCTAACTTATGGGTATATGCTTCCAGAAGCACGGGCTGGACAAAGCGTACTGGTCACTACAAGGTACTGGTGACTGCAACGGCTATTTTCACTTGGCAACATTCATTGCTGCTTGTGTCTGGAAAACACCCATGAAGTCAAAATTGTCAATACACCTGTAGATAAATTCCCCAAGGGGTATAATTTCCAAAATGGAGTCAGTTGAGGGGGGATTCTACTCTTCTAGCACTTAGGGGCTCTGTATACTGAGTCCACAAACTGTTCTAGGAAAATCTGTGCTCCAGGAGGCAAATAGCGCTCCATTCATCCCGAGTCTCTCCGTATGGCTAAGCAGTACTGTACAGCCACATATGGGGTATTGCCACATTCAATAGAAATTGTGGGACAAATTTTGGTGCCATTTTTACCCACTTCTTGTGTGAAAATGTAAAATCTGGGGCTAAAACAAAATTTTTCTTTACTGCCCAATGGTATAAAATTCTGTGACACACACATGGTGTCAATATGATAACTGCACCCCTAGATGAATTCATTGAGAGGTTTGTAAATGGGGTCACTTATGGGAGTGCCTGAAAAAATGGATCTCAGTTTGTTGTAAGAAAAATTCCTATTAATGTATCGACCCGCCACCACAATTGTGGATTACCAGGGCAATGGGGTACTCAGAGCCGAGCCCGTAGAAGTCTATGGGATTTGTCACAGGTAGCTGTGGCTCGGTCTGTGGCCCGGGCGGTCTGGCGTATGTTGGGGATATATTTACAGGGGATTGATTTATGTACAGTTCGTGACGCCACCTGTAGTCTTCTGGTAATTAGTACCAGCGCTGCTGTAGATCTCTGAGGGGATGGTGATGCAGCTAGATGTCGGGTCCCCTACAGGTGGGACTGGTCCCTCAAAGTCTATGAAGTTAGTGAAGTCGGGTGCAGATAAATAACACAGTCTCACACGGTCAGCGTCTTTCCATACCTTTACTTGTAAGATGTTCAGGCAGGTCCCAGGGAGGCTGATCCAAGGAGAGTGTATCTTGAGACAGCAGCTGGACAAGTTAGGGGCCTCCTTTACTCCCAATACAATGAGTACAACCAGCCTGAAGCGTAGTTCCCTCAATAACTCCAGCTAATCCATAGCTGTACGGCCCAGTCAGTTTTGTGTTAGGAGCCTTCCTGCGAGAGAGCTGAATTCTTATCTTGTCGTGCACTGACTCAAAGTCTTCACTCCCCCTGACCCCAGTTACGTACTGACTATATGGGGCTTGTTTGCCGCGACCTAAGGTCCGGTAAATTCCTGGTTTTCTTACCACTATGCTTGTAACAATAGTGATCCTTCGGTCCCCAGTGACCGGTTGCAATGTGCAGGACTTCTTCAATCCGTAAGCACTATTCCAATAAACCACTGTGCCTTTCGCCTTGTCCTCGCTGGTAACATAAGCACTCACACTAGCCAAGGGTCGAGCAGTCACTTCTTTCTTTTCCTTCACTTCAAAGTTAGTTACAGATGCTCAGTTATCAATAGGCAGGAGCACGTCTCTGAACCTTACACCGTCCTTTAGACAGGATACTGAAGACTTTCTGCACTAAACTTCTTCTTTCCTTCCAGTGTATTCTGATGAGGTACAGCTCTGACTAGGCTGAGGTGAATTAAACCACCTGTACTAGACTCCACTTTCCGAACTGATGATAGAGCAATCTGGACTGCTTCCTCCCTCCAGACGTCTTCTCTCTCTGAAGTCCAGACACAGACTTCTAGACCTCTCTCTCTGAAGTCTGGACACTGACTAAATCACTCAACACACACACCTTGACCACTCCCTCAAGAGTAAACTACACTACCCTAAGGGTGTGTCTAGTATATGTTGAGTGAATGGATATTTAGCATTAAACTGCTGTCTCGCCACACACTCTCCAGGGTACTGCGTGTGCCTAACACCAGGGCTACACATTCCCCCATGGTAAAAGACAGCACTCCTGGGCTGTAAAATACAAAAGAGACATTTTGTTTATGCATGAAAACATTAAACAATTAACATTGGTTCGTCCCATCCGGGAGGTGAGGATATCTTGAACGTTGCAAACATTATAGAAATACAAAAGTATTAAATAGCATTCAATAAATATACAATATACTTGTGAAGGACCCGCACCAAACCTTCAACGTGGGTCCTAGGTGGGCTGCAGGACATCCAAATGCAGACCTCACTCAGTGCCACACCACACGGGTTTTTGTATTCAGAGGTAGTTGTGCTGGTTTATGTAAAACCAAGATAAGGCACCGAAGCGCAACTATGTACAAATAAGTTCTGGGTTAGCACAGTCCTCAACCTCCAAGTCCATTGTAAAACCAAAGACATAGATATAATATCACATTATTATACTAAAGTGCAAACTTTTTCTGGTTACCCAGCCGGGCATTCTACGGTTAGCAAAATATATATGCATCATACTCTTCAACTTATGCAAAATCTTGTAAAACATTCTCAAACTTTCTACAATATTACTTATGGTAGACCCTATAGGGATCTCACCATTTCTTCTTTACTATTTATTCATTTACAAATACACTTTCCACCCCGGGGGCTGGAACAATGCAATGGGCCCTAGATCCCAGGACTAACAAATCATGCGCTGCGATTAGGGTCTGGGTCGCCACAGTTCTTGTGCGAACCTCTAGGGGCGCAACGGGTACATTCTCCTCACGTGACACCGATTGCGTTTCAATCACAGTTAACGATATGGACCGTGTCATGGATTGCGATTGAGACTGGGTCGCATGTTGCGATGTAGAGGTGGCTTTCCTTTGCGATGAAATCTGGGTCGCTAGTTGCGATGAATTTGCAGGGGGCGATGCTGGGGCACGGCCGGATACTGCTTGAGCTGGAGACAGGGACGCTGCGGTAGTGGTGACGTTACCTGCGTCGGGGACGGGGTCACGGACGATGGTGACGTTAAGGGCATACCATCCCTTCATTCCCCAATGCCGTGTGTACGTGACGAGGTCTCCATTTACTAAGTCCCTCCCGGGATGGCCCTGCGGCAGGTGGGATTCTACGTCACGCCTGCTGACAAAGACCCTGGGTAGAGGCCCGGTTCACGGATGAAGCCCCAGCCCTTCCGGAGCTGGAACTCAGTCACACACCCCTGCCGCCGCGGTTCCCTCAGGGTACCTTTCTCTCTCCGGACACTCTCTTTGTCTGCGATCAGCTCTGCATGTTGTCGCTGACGGTTCCGCTGAGCTTCCCGCTCTTCCTCCTGCTGGCGTTTCTGCTTCTCCTCACGACGCTGCCACTCATATTCCCACTGGGCGGTGTAGGCGACGTCATCCAGGCGCGCCATCTCGTCCCAGTCCACGTCTGGTAGTGACGGACAGGACCCCTCCGGTGTCCCTGCCGGGGACCGATCATCTGCTGCGGCCTCCTGGCCGGGCGAGCGTTCCGGAACTGGCGATACCTCCTCAACCTCCTTCGCCTCCACCGCTTCACCGGTGGGATCAGGATCGGTACTTTCGGGGGCAGCCTCCGGTTGCTCCTTCGCCTTGGGCAGCAGAATCTTCGGTAACTGGAATCGTGGGGGGTCGTTGAGGGGAGAGATCACCGTGTCCCACAGCCTCCGCTGCTCCAGGGTACGCCGGCGTCTCTCGATCTCTTCAAAGCCAGGTTGGTACTGGACCATCTTCTTCAGGCGTGCATTTTCTTCTTGAATCTCTAGCAACGCCTGCTGCAGGTGCAGGACCACGGATGACTCCGGTGCTGGTGGCAGCTTGGCTGGGGCACGGGGCCTGCCTTCCTCCGCTTCCCTGCTCGGCTGCACACGTCCTGCTTCCATGATGTTCCAGAAGATTCTCTCTTCTTCCTCCAGAGACATCCGGTCTCTTCCGTGGAGGTGGGGTTTGCGTCTCCTCCTCCTCGCAGGGAAGGTGAAGAGGAGGCGGACCTCCTTTGCTGTAGGGCAGGATCGCATATTGTAATAGCACTTTGAGAGGGCAGGCATTTTCTTCGCGCCACAGGGGGTAGACGCCCACGAAGGTACGCCCACCTTCTTCTCCAGCGCCTGAGGGCGCGAATATGGCGACAAAAATGGCGATTTTGGCGCCAAAAGTGCAAACAGTCCTTTTTCACAAAAACAATTCCTTAGGCACACAGGGCTCGCAATTCTGCGAGTTTCGCATCCTGTTCGTGACGCCAAGTTGTATCGACCCGCCACCACAATTGTGGATTACCAGGGCAATGGGGTACTCAGAGCCGAGCCCGTAGAAGTCTATGGGATTTGTCACAGGTAGCTGTGGCTCGGTCTGTGGCCCGGGCGGTCTGGCGTATGTTGGGGATATATTTACAGGGGATTGATTTATGTACAGTTCGTGACGCCACCTGTAGTCTTCTGGTAATTAGTACCAGCGCTGCTGTAGATCTCTGAGGGGATGGTGATGCAGCTAGATGTCGGGTCCCCTACAGGTGGGACTGGTCCCTCAAAGTCTATGAAGTTAGTGAAGTCGGGTGCAGATAAATAACACAGTCTCACACGGTCAGCGTCTTTCCATACCTTTACTTGTAAGATGTTCAGGCAGGTCCCAGGGAGGCTGATCCAAGGAGAGTGTATCTTGAGACAGCAGCTGGACAAGTTAGGGGCCTCCTTTACTCCCAATACAATGAGTACAACCAGCCTGAAGCGTAGTTCCCTCAATAACTCCAGCTAATCCATAGCTGTACGGCCCAGTCAGTTTTGTGTTAGGAGCCTTCCTGCGAGAGAGCTGAATTCTTATCTTGTCGTGCACTGACTCAAAGTCTTCACTCCCCCTGACCCCAGTTACGTACTGACTATATGGGGCTTGTTTGCCGCGACCTAAGGTCCGGTAAATTCCTGGTTTTCTTACCACTATGCTTGTAACAATAGTGATCCTTCGGTCCCCAGTGACCGGTTGCAATGTGCAGGACTTCTTCAATCCGTAAGCACTATTCCAATAAACCACTGTGCCTTTCGCCTTGTCCTCGCTGGTAACATAAGCACTCACACTAGCCAAGGGTCGAGCAGTCACTTCTTTCTTTTCCTTCACTTCAAAGTTAGTTACAGATGCTCAGTTATCAATAGGCAGGAGCACGTCTCTGAACCTTACACCGTCCTTTAGACAGGATACTGAAGACTTTCTGCACTAAACTTCTTCTTTCCTTCCAGTGTATTCTGATGAGGTACAGCTCTGACTAGGCTGAGGTGAATTAAACCACCTGTACTAGACTCCACTTTCCGAACTGATGATAGAGCAATCTGGACTGCTTCCTCCCTCCAGACGTCTTCTCTCTCTGAAGTCCAGACACAGACTTCTAGACCTCTCTCTCTGAAGTCTGGACACTGACTAAATCACTCAACACACACACCTTGACCACTCCCTCAAGAGTAAACTACACTACCCTAAGGGTGTGTCTAGTATATGTTGAGTGAATGGATATTTAGCATTAAACTGCTGTCTCGCCACACACTCTCCAGGGTACTGCGTGTGCCTAACACCAGGGCTACACATTAACCCTTAGAAAAATTAAAACTTGGGGCTAAAACAACATTTTAGTGGTAAAATGTAATTTATTCTTTCTTCACCGCTGTGAGGCACATGTTGTATCAATATGATCACTGCCCCCTAGATGAATTCATTGGGGAGTGTAGTTTGTAAAATGAGTTCACATATAGGGGGTTTATGTTGTTCTGGTACCTCAGGGGCTCTGCCAATGTGACATGGCACCCTCAAACCATTCCCAGCAAATCTGAACTCCAATATGGCCTCTCTTCCCTACTGAGCTTTGCACTGTGTCTCAAAAGTAGTATTCCTCCACATATGGGGTATCAGCGTTCTCAGGAGAAATTGCATAACAAACTGTATGGTGCAATTTCTCCTGTTACCCTTATGAAAATGCAAAATTTGGGGCCAAAATAAATTTTTGTGGGGAAAATTAGATTTTTTTTATTTACACGGCTTAAAGTTATATACTTCTGTGAAGCACCTGGGGTTCAAGGTGCTCACTACACATCAAAGTACATTCCTTGAGGGGTCTAGTTTCCAAAATGGGGTCACTTGTCGGGGCTTCCACTGTTTAGGCACATTAGAAGCTCTCCAAATGGGACATGACGTCCGCTGATTCCAAGAAAGTTACATTCAAACAACGCTCCCTCATATTGGGTATTGCCGTACTCAGAAGAAATTGCACAACAAATTGTATGGTGCAATTTCTCCTGTTACCCTTATGAAAATGAATATTTTGTGCTAAAAACATATTTGTGGGGAAAATTTGATTTTTTTATTTTTACGGCTCAACTTTACTTCTGTTAAGCACTCGAGGGTCCATTTTTTCCTGTTACACTTGTCAAAATAAAATAAAAATTGGATCATTCTTAAGTCAATTTTTTATGAAAAAAAATTAAATATTAATTTTTTTTTCAAAAAATTCCTGTGAAGCACCTAAAGGGTTAATAAACTTCTTGAATGTGGTTTTGAGCACCTTGAGGGGTGCACTTTTTAGAATGGTGTCACTTTTGGGTATCTTCTATCATATACTGTAGACTTCAAATATGATGTGGTCCCAAAAAAATAGTTTTGTAAATTTTGCTGGAAAAGTGAAAAATCGCTGGTGAACTTTTAACCCTTATAACTTCCTAAAAAAAAATTTGCTTCTAAAATTGTGCTGATGTAGAGTAGACATTTGAGAAATGTTACTTATTAACTATTTTGTGTGACATATCTCTGTGAAAATTATCTGTGAAAATTCAAAGTTGGAAAATTGCAAAATTTTCCAAATTGTCGCCAAATTTCTGTTTTTTTTTCCACAAATAAACACACGTTTTACCGAAGAAATTTTACCACTATAATGAAGTACAATATGTCACGAAAAAACAGTCTCAGAATCAGTGGGAACCTTTGAAGCGTCCAGAGTTATAACCTCATAAATTGACAGTGGTCAGAATTGTAAAATTTGGCCTGGTCATTAACGTGCAAATCACCTTCGTGGTTAAAGGGGTTAAAAGAAAAGGGAATTCACATGGAGCACAAATGCAGAGCGGCCAGGTGATGAGGTTGGTATTGGTAAAAGTGTAGGATACATGTCTATAGCGCAGAATTATGCAACTACCTACAGAAAAAACTGTCTTTGAATCCATCCAATCACAGCTCACATTTCATTTCTCAACAGAACTATGAACACTGAAAGCTGCACTGTTATTGGCTGCCAATACCTCCTTATTTTTTAGATAAAGGGAACCTGACAGTTGATATATGCTACACGATTCATGCAGCATGTTCCAGACACTGGCTTCATGATTCCAGCCATATATGTTTAACTCTGAAATGCTACGGCATTTCAGTAGAAAACATAGTTTAATAGCCGCTAGGGACCGAGTCGTGCTGGGGACAAGTTTGACAGTCGGGTCCCTAGCGTCATATCCCCGTCCCCTGCCCTGCAGTGACAGGTCTCTCCCTCCGGTACGTGTGTGACAGTTTTCACACGTACCAGAGACACGTACACATGTAGACCCATTCAAATGAATGGGTCTGTGCACATATCAGTGTGTTTCCACGGACAGTGTGTCCGTGGGCAAAACACGCTGACATGTCCGTTTTTTCCGGCAGCACGGTTGGCAAAACATCCCACACACATGCACACGGAGAACACACATTGATGTCCTCCGTGTGCGTGGACGGCCGTCGGGGAAGAAGCCCTACAGGAAGCGGCAGGTGCTGAACGCGGCTCTCATCCTCCTGTGCACTGGGGAGAATGAGAGCCGTCCTCAGCACCTGCCGCTTCCTGTAGTGCTTCTTCCCCGGTGGCCATGTGTGTGGTACTGATGCGGCACACGGGCAGCACATGGTTGCCACACATGTGCCGCACGTATTACACACACGGACAGCTCCGGTACCGGTTTTTCCGGTACCGGAAATAAATGGACGTGTGAAAGCGGCCTCTGTGTGTGTATACAGGTAGAGACCTATCACTCAAGAGCAGCGGGAGGGGAGAAATGTGGCTGGAAATGTTTCTATCTGGTATGATACGATTGAATGTTTTTTTTTTTTATTATGGTAACAAAAAGTTATATAGAAATTGATGCAATAAAGGTGTGTCATTTTATAGAATCACCATATACTGTACTGTACTGTAAAATGTAGCAGATTTTCCATCTGGAATATCTGAACAGGAAATCTACTATGCTTTTTTCTATTTTCAAATGTACATCCTGACCCAACTCGGTTGTTGTCTGCAGCGCTGACATCACGTCGACAGCGCTGCAGCCATGTAAACAGGACAAGCTGATGAACTCACTCATTTGCGATGCAGGCAATGAACACTAACAGCAGCGTCGGAGAGGCAGCTTCGGACCCGGGTAGGGTGTGTAAAGCACAATTTGTTTTTTTAGAGAAAGAACTTCCTAAAAATGGAAAACTCATTTAAGAAGGAAAGAGAAACAGAGGACCAATGGAAGGTTGGGATTGCTTAAGGCAACACAGTTTTTTTTTTCTTTGACAATTACATAAAAAAGTGATGGGACAATTATTGAAGCAATTTCTTTGAGGAAACTGGAGGTAGCCAAGTGCAGACTAGCCCCAATCAATAGATTAACGTGTGTGCAGACCCTCTGGAGTTCAAACTGCAAACCCTCACCTACAGTCCAAAGAGTAGTCTCAGTTTTCTGCTACAGATGGAAAATTAGCATTCTGTGTATTATTTTTCAGAGAAAGTATTGAATTGTACTTGGGGGAAAAAACTGCCTACTTCTCGATTTATGGCATTTGTGTGGTTGGCAGGCAGGCAGGGCTACTGGAGGCAAGAGTCTGACCAAGAACAGAAAGTGGACATCATTTTATTTAATAAATAGCACCAGAGGAGGTAACAACTTGTAGACGGATTAATGACTTTGGAAAACAGAAAGATGGAAAAAATATATTGTATTGGAGTGGATTTGTTTCTTTTTTTGGTACAAGGTGACTTAAGACCCGCATCAGAATACTGAGCAATGCTAAGTAAATACAAGCAGAGTCACTTAAGAAGTCCACTCTAAGGAGCAAGTAGAGAGTCACAGTCAGAGAAAGACTTCCTGATCTAGATGCACAGGGTGAGGGATCACTGCAGATCTTCAGCCTCCCCACGCTCAGCAGACTCCTCTTTGCTGGTGGCAGGTTTGCTCCATGCAGTTTCTTTGAACACAAACCATGCATTCGCTGACCAGATCAGAAAATTCAGAAATCCAAAGAGCTGTAGTGAAAGCAAGGAAAAGTAAGTACAGAAATGTGGTAGAATACTGTAATTCATAAATCATTAAAAAATAAGGACAGAAGTACTGGCAAAGTAATGACTTAACTGTGCTCAAACTAAGGGCTCATTCAGATGTCCGATTTTTGCGTACGAGTGCTATCCGTGTTTTTCATGGATAGCACTCATACCCATGATATTCTATGGGACCATTCATGTGTCTGAATTTTTTCTCAGACCGAGTGGTCTGCCGCAAATATCGGAGACATATCCAATTTTGATCTGAGTGTCGGATCAAAATCGGCAACGCAAGTCAATGGGTCCGTCTCTGTAGTACATACTTAGAAGCAGCAGGAGAATGAGGAACATTGACCCGGAGTATTGAGCAGTGTAGCTGTCAATCCAGCACTGGCGTTTGATAAAGCTTTTAATAGAAAGAAGCATCACAGTCTGTGTAGATCTGCATCATTAACTCTGCTCATTCTTCCCCTTTCTTCTCCATAGCCTTTGATAAGCAGCTGTAATTTGATCCCTAAGTGAGCTGGCACTCTATCTGGTCTTAAGTAAGATGAATATTAGCAGTATTTCTGAGTAAGTGATCATTTCAGGGGAAGGAAAGGAAGAGATGTGGATAAAAAAATATTTAACTAAGAAGAAATAGTGAAAAGTTTCTTCTATTTCTTTTTTATATTATAGCTTAGAGTAGTTTGGTGGAGTCCTGACAATGAAGACCTGCTATGCCTTTTAATGCGCTAAATTAGTGGTCATTTGTCATTTACCTATCCTAACACATACAATGATTGCTCTGTACTGATTTAGTCCCCACACAGCTGTTCTTATGTTACAGAATTTTTTATCTATATAATAGGTCACCATGCAAAATAAAAGACAGTACATATTACCGTATTTTTCGGACTATAAGACACACCAAACCGTAAGATGCACCCCAAATTTTCAGAAGGAAAATAGGGAAAAAAAATTAATGTGTCAAATGGGGGTTCTTCTTACAGTCTGAATTCGGCATAGGTGGAGGAGTGGTCACAGGCTAGCGTGGTCACAATGACTGTTCGGTGGTTCGGTGATATGACCCCCATCCCAGGCTGGTGCGGTGGCCTCTGGGAAATCCCATCCCAGGCTGGTGCGGTGGTGGTCTGCGGTTGCGGAGGGATCCATCGGCATTTTGTGACAGGTTCGGCAGTGGTGCTCTGTAGTGCGGCCGGGCTCCACCGGCATTTTGTGAAAGCCCGGAGGCCCCCGCAGATCCATTGCTGCGAAGCAGTGGCCTCCGGGAAAATGGCCGCCAGGGGCAGCGCATGCTCAGATTGAGATCTCGGTGCCAAGATCTCAATCTGAGGATGGTCCGCCCCTGGTGGCCATTTTCCCGGAGGCCACCGCATCGCTGCAACGGATCTGCGGGGGCCTCCGGGCTTTCACAAAATGCCGATGGAGCCACCCGCACCACAGAGCACCACCGCTGCACCAGCCTGGGAAGGAAGGCTGCATCGCCCTACAGCGTCAGACTGGGACCGCCACAGAATCGCCCGACTCCTGCTGCCACCACAGTATTTGTAAGTATATTCCAACTATAAGATGCAGCCCCATTTTCCCCAAAAAATTTTTGGGAAAAAAGTGTGTCTTATAGTCTGAAAAATACGGTATTTTTTTTTGTAGGTGGACAATTATACAGAAAAAAAGGTTTACTTACATTTACCTGCTTGTTGGATGCTAAATATACCTAAATTATCCTTTAGGTGTTCAGCTATGAATGTAGCAGGACTATCTCCTAACACATGCGCTGAACGTTTGTACAGAACATGTTAAACTGAAAACTTGTAGACCTCCAGGGATATAAGTCATTGATGCTTCATATATAACCATTTTGTCTAACCAGTTGATGTTTCGCATTGGCTCCAACAGTGCTGACAAAGTTGAACACTTTTTGTATCAGTCTGGACTTGAAAGACATCTGCTGGTGGAACTAATACAACTGACTCTAAAAGAAACTATGGGATCAGTTTTCACATCAGTTTTTACTGATTTTATTCTATGCCAGCACACTTTTTTTTTACATTTTTACAAAATCAAATCAACTGTTTTAATGCACACTAGTACCTACAGATTTGAGTTGGACACTTCTGTATATAACATCTGCACATATATAATTATAAAGTGGTTTTACTGTAAGAAAAAAAATTATCACCTATCCAAAGGATAGGTGCTAAATATGTTACAGCTGGGGATCACATAAATCTCAGTTTCCTTCTCAAGGCTATCAGAATTGAATGGAATATCATGATGACACATGACTTCTGCTGCTCCATTTATGGCTATGGGACTGATGAAATAGCTTGGTTATCTCTGTCGATTCTGTAGTCACTGAATTGTTTCCTATTTTATAGTGTTTAGATTTTACTATTGTGTATATTTAATTAACTTATTATTAATAATTAATATAATAAGGGTCGTCCATCTAGCTAATCGGTACTCAGACGTGTCCGCTCTTCGCCAGTCGTTACACTGGCCGCCTGTTCACTACAGGATCCAATTCAAAGTACATGTTCTAACCCACAAAGCTCTCCACAATGCGGCACCCCTTACATCTCCTCCCTCATTGCTGTCTATCGGTCTAGCAGATCACTGCGCTCTGCAAACGACTTTCGACTAACCTCTGCACTAATCTGTACCTCCCACTCTCGACTCCAAGACTTCTCCTGCGCTGCGCCAATCCTCCAGAATGCTCTACCCAAAAAAATTAGGACTATCCACAACTTGCACAGTTTTAGGCGCTCCCTCAAAACACATTTGTTCAGAGCGGGCTATCACGTTCCCTAATCAAAGTAATTTTATTTATAAGTGTGTGTGTGTGTTACGTGTAGCCCATTCACTATCTCTATCTACCCCCTACTCCCTCAAGATGGCTGGACCATCATTGTGCAGTCATGGCCAAAAGTTTTGAGAATGACACAAATATTATATTTTCACATGATCTGCTGCCCTCTGGTTTTTATGTGTGTTTGACAGATGTTTTTATCACAGACAGAAATATAATAATTGCAAACATATGAGTAACAAAAGCTTATATTGACAGTTAGAATGAGTTAATGCAGCAAGTCAACATTTGCAGTGTTGACCCTTCTTCTTCAGGACCTCTGCAATTCTCCCTGCCATGCTCTCAATCAACTTCTGGACCAAATCCTGACTGATAGCAGTCCATTCTTGCAAAATCAATGCTTTCACTTTGTCAGAATTTTTAGGTTTTTGTTTGTCCAACCGTCTCTTGATGATTGACCACAAGTTCTCAATGGGATTAAGATCTGGGGAGTTTCCAGGCCATGGACCCAAAATCTCTATGTTTTGTTCCCTGAGCCATTTAGTTATCACCTTTGCTTTATGGCAAGGTGCTCCATCATGCTGGAAAAGGCATTGTGGATCGCCTCTGACCCCTTGTTGCAGGATGGTGGATTTTTTCTACCAAACGATTGTGTTACTCTTCCCCTGATGAGCAATAACGAAACGCGTCGGGAAGCACCGCATGGGGCACAATTATTTAGTTCTGATGGGATATGATAAATGAAGGCAGATGAGAGAGACCTTCTCCCAATGCGATCAGAAAATACACGGCTATATGAGGCTGATGAACCATAAATGAGGTGAGATCGTTCCAATATATTTCATTCTGGATCATTTCTACTATACACCTCATTAAGCAAGTATATATATATAGGGCTTATTGCTTGGATACAGGCCCTATTCTTATGCTATACTGCAAGAATTGAATGGTGTCAATTCTTTTCTGTTTTTTTCTGTATGTCCTTATATGTTCACCTTGGTTGATTTTAATATAGAAACATTAAAAGTTATATTTTAATATTAATCCTACCCTGCTTCATGAAGTAACTTTTGGATTGGTAGTCACTGCGCTATTATAGAATATCAGTCTGTCCATGATGTTTTTTTCTGGAGAGAAGTGGCTTCTTTGCTGCCCTCGAGACCAGGCCTTGCTCCAAGAGTCTCTGCCTCACAGTGCGTGCAGATGCACTCACACCGGCCTGCTGCCATTCCTGAGCAAGCTCTGTACTGCTGGTAGCCCGATCCCGCAGCTGAAACACTTTTAAGAGACGGTCCTGGCGCTTGCTGGTCTTTCTTGGGCGCCCTGAAGCCTTTTTGGCAACAATGGAACCTCTCTCCTTGAAGTTCTTGATGATGCGATAGATTGTTGACTGAGGTGCAATCTTTCTAGCTGCGATACTCTTGCCTGTTAGGCCATTTTTGTGCATTGCAATGATGACTGCACGGGTTTCTTTAGAGATAACCATGGTTACCAGAAGAGAAACAATGATGCCAAGCACCAGCCTCCTTTTAAAGTGTCCAGTGGTGTCATTCTTACTTAATCATGACAGATTGATCTCCAGCCATGTCCTCATCAACACCCACACCTGTGTTAATGGAGCAATCACAGAAAAGAGGTTAGCTGGTCCTTTTAAGGCATGGCTGCAATGATGTTGAAATGTGTTTTGGGGGATAAAGTTAATTTTCTAGCCAAATATTGACTTTGCAAGTAATTGCTGTTAAGCTGATCACTCTTTATAACATTCTGGAGTATATGCAAATTGCCATTAGAAAAAGTGAAGCAGTAGACTTTGTAAAAATTAATATTTGTGTCATTCTCAAAACTTTTGGCCATGACTGTAAATACACACCTGTATTTTGTATCTCCCCCACCTCATTGCAGATTGTAAGCTCTCACGAGCACGGTCGTCTTATTTTGCTTTAATTATTGTACTGTTAATGTTGTTGCTTATGTCTGTTGTGTTTGAAACTGTTAAACTGTAAAGCGCTGCGGAATATGTTGGCACTATATAAAGATTATTATTATTATAATTATTTACTTTGTTTACTTTATTAGGTATAGTTCAGTAAATAGTATATACTCTCCAGTATATAATACTTTTGGCACACGGTACAGAATTTCATTTATCGATTACTCTTACCACTGATATATTGGCAAGGCCATAGTATGGTGTAACGCCGGCACTGCAAGATGCGTTTTCCAGCTGGCACAATGGTATTGACGACAAGATGCTAGATGGGTGAGTAGCCAATTTCACATCCATGAGACCCTTTCCCCATGCTGAAGCAGCTACAAGCCACAAGAAGGCAAAGCCACCCGTCACACAGAAATCCTGCAAAATGACATTACAATGAAGGCCATTGGTACTTGATTAACAGAGAAGATCTAGTGTAAATCAGCTAAAGTCAATGTTAAAATACAACATATTTCACAGAGGAACATAACATAATAAATGCAAAGAAAAAGGGAAAAAATGTTCTTCAGATACATTACTTATAATCTACTTTTAATCATTAAAGAGAACCTGTCAGCAGGATTTCGCTATGTAAACTACAGACATGCACATATTAGTGCTGTAATACTGATGAAAATGATACATGCGGTGAAGAAATCCGTATTGTGGTTCTTGTGTAATGAGTGTCTAAAGTTTTGCTGTAATCATGCCTTCATGCATTAAAGCAGTACTATAGGCAGGGTTTTTCTTGTGCCCAGAGGACCATTGCGATGTTTACGGTCTCCTCTTCTGGTCACTCCCACCCTGGTCCTCTGGGCATGGTGGGCAGCTCATACGCAGATTAAGAATTAGTATAGACCTTTAGATGCGACCTTGCATGAGCTGCCACCACCGCCATTTTGTGGGAGACCTAATGTTTTTTTTAGACAAAATAGGGATTTTTGTTTACTTACCGTAAAATCCTTTTCTCCAAGCCAATCATTGGGGGACACAGGACCATGGGTGCTATGCTGCTGCTAGGAGGACACTAAGTGAACATAGAAAAAAAAATTAACTCCTCCTCCACAGTATACACTCTCCTGCTGGCTGAACCTGAACCAGTTTGGTAATAAAGCAGTAGGAGCTTCCAACAATTATTGAAGAATAAGCTATGTCAAAACTAAGAACGAAAAACAAGCCATTAGGCTAACAGAGTGGGTGCTGTGTCCCCCAATGATTGGCTCGGAGAAAAGGATTTTACGGTGAGTACACAAAAATCCCTATTTCTCCTATGCCTCATTGGGGATCAGAAGACCATGGGACATCCTAAAGCAGTCCCTGGGTGGGGAACAACACAATTGCTAATACCCCATGTACCACTATATTACAGATGTGCTACTGCCGATTGCAGAATTCGCCTTCCAAGTGATGCATCTGCAGAGGCCTGCAAATGTATGTTGTAGTGTTTTGTAAAAGTATGCAAGCTGAACCAAGTCACAGCTTTGCAGACTTTTTCTGCTGAGGCCTGGTGCCGAATGGCCCACGAGGCGCCCACTGACAGAGTGGAGTGCGCCTTAATCCCTGCTGGGACAGGTGTACCCTGACCAGTAAGACTCCTGAATAGCCAAGCGAATCCACTTGGCTAGAGTAGCCTTAGAAGAGGCTAGGCCCTTCATATGCCTCTCTGGAAGCAAGAACTGGGTATCTGACCTGCAGAAAGACGCCGCCCGAGAGACGTACCGTCTAAGAGTTCTAACCACATCCAGAGTGTGAAGAGCCTTCTCAATACGATGGACTGGTGCCGGACAGAAGGAAGGCACAACAATATCCTCGTTAAGATGAAAAGAGGAAACGACTTTCGGCAGAAAAGACGGAGACGTCTTCAAGACTGCCTTGTCCTGATGGAAATTCAGAAACGGAGGTCGGCAGGACAGGGCCACCAACTCCGAGACTTGTCTGATTGAAGTGATCACGACTAGAAAAACCACCTTCCAAGAAAGAAAGGTTAGGGATACATCCTGCAGTGGCTCGAAAGGAGCCTCCTGTAGGACTCCGAGAAACAAATTAAGGTCCCATGGTTCCAACGGCATCTTATAGGGAGGCGTCACATGGGAAACCCCTGAATAAAAGTCTTCACCTGTAATCTGGTGGCAATCCTCCGTTGGAACAGAACCGATAAGGCTAAAATTTGTCCCTTTAGCGAGCTAAGCGCGAGACCTGACTCCAATCCGGATTGCAGAAATTCCAAGATGGAAGGGATGGAAAACACAAGAGGGGATCATCCACGGTCCTTGCACCATGAGAAGAAAGTTCTTCAAGTTCGCATCGACGTGGGCTTCTTGGCACTAATCATGGTGGAGATCACCTGCTGGGAGAATCCTGCTTGAGCTAGAATCCAGGATTGAACAAACACGCCGTTAAAGACAGGGCCCCGGAGTTCTGGTGGTAAATCAGGCCCTGCGAAAGTACATCTGTGCGATCTGGTAGTCGCCAGGGAACGTCGGCGACCAAATGTACTAGTTCCGCGTACCATGCCCGGCGTGGCCAGTCCGGCACAACCAGAATCACTGGTACCCCCTCAGCTCTGATCTTCTTGATGACCCTTGGGAGCAAAGGAAGCGGGGGAATACGTACGGAAGCTGGAACTACTGCCACAAAATCACCAGGGCATCCGCTCCGACGGCGACTGGATCGTGGGACCGAGCTATGATCTGAAGGACCTTGTTGTTTAGCCTTGAGGCCATCAGATCCACCAGCGATGACAAATCTGCTGAAAGACCTCCGGATGAAAAGATCGCTCTCCCGAGGCAAGACCCTTGTGATTGAGAAAGTCTGCCGCCCAATTCTCTACGAGCGGGATGTGGACCGCCGAGATGACCAAATGGTTCCTCTTGGCCCATCGGAGGATGTGACTCACCTCATGCATGGCAGTCCTGCTGCGGGTGCCCCCTGATGGTTGATGTATGCCACAGCTGTGGCGTTGACGGATTGAATCCTGATGGGGTGACCTGCCAGGAGATGATGAAAAGGCAGAAGGGCCAACCTGATTGCTCGTATCTCCAAGATGTTGATGGGGAGACGAGACTCTTGAATGGACCAATGACCCTGTGCCGTGTGGTGGTGGAAGCCGCACCCCAGCCGAGAAGACTGGCATCGGTGGTCACCACTAACCAATGTACTGGAAGAAAGGGCTTCCCTGGGTCAGGGAAGACATCAGCGTCCACCACCTGAGGGTCTGCCTGACCAGCTTAGATAGACGGAACCGACGGTCGAGAAAGAACGGGTTCCTGTCCCAAGACGACAGAAGCGCATGCTGCAAAGGGCGGAAGTGTAGCTGTGCGAATGGAACTGTCTCTATTGCTGCTACCATCTTGACAAGAATCGCCATGCTGAAACGTACGTGCTCCCAGTTGTAAGGTCGAGACCTTTTCTGGAGGGAGAAGTACCAACCCTCGGGAAGTGTCCAGGATCCTTCCCAAGAAGGAAATTTGCTGGGCCGGTACTGGAGAGGACTTTTCGAAGTTTATCTTCCAGCCCAGGCGAGAAAGTGTATCCACCGTGATACCCACGCACTCCTCACAAGACCGAAAAGAAGGTCCTTTGATCAGTAGATCATCTAGATACGGGAGTACCACCACTCCTGAGCGTGAAGAATGGCCATGACAGCCGCCATGACCTTGGTGAAGACTCTGGGGGCAGTGGCGAGTCCGAAAGGTAAAGCTATGAACTGGAAGTGTTCCCCGTGAACCACCAAGCGTAGAAACCTTTGATGAGGGGGAATCGGAACGTTAAGGTAAGCATCCTGGATATCGATGGATGCTAGGAACTCCCCTCTTTCCATCGAAGCGATAACTGAGCGGAGCGACTCCATTCTGAACCGTCGTACCTTGACAAAGGTGTTCAACCTTTTCAGGTCCAGAATGGGCCTTATCGTTCCGTCCTTCTTTGTTACCACAAATAGGTTCAAGTAAAAACCCTTGAACCTTTCGTCCCAAGGGACCGGAGTAATGACCCCGTCCCTTCGGAGCGCATCTTTAGCCTGGAGAAAAAACGTTGCCTTTGCCCTGGAAGGAAAAGACAGGAAAAAACGTGTCGGGAGCGTCGCTGAAGGCGGGAAAGCTGCGTGGGACGCCGGAAGGTGAGAAATATCATTATTTTTTATTTTAATTATTGTTTTACCAGGGATATGGTACCCAGGGCCTGGAGGAGAGTCTCCTCTGCTCCAGCCCCTGGGTACCATCCGCACATGAACCGCTTACATTGCGCATAGTGGGCATAGCCACATGCGGAAAGTAAGCGGTTCAATGCATTCCTATGGCGGCGGAATCACCGCGGTTACGCTAAATTAATGAACATGTTGCTAGATTTTCCGCGAGGTAAAATACCGCAACATGTGTACAAAACATGCGCAATCAATTAACAAGTATAGAATGCTTAATGCTTGCAGTTTTTTTCGCGGTTTAACCGCGGAAAATCGCGGAAAAAACCGCGAAAAAAAAATGCAATTATTCCTGATCGTGTGCACTTAGCCTACTAGTTTCAATAAGGAGGATTTCTTATTGTAATGCTTTTCAATATCCAACCATGCTGGTCCCAAATCCTCTTTAAACCATATTGAAGATTGCTTGATAAGATTGGTGTAGTAATAATTAATTAAATTTGGAATGGCTAATCCTCCTTCCAACTTACTCTTAGTAAGAATTGTAAAGGCTATCCTGGCCTTTTTTTTATTCCATATAAAGTTATTGATTATTGATTGTAATTTTCGAAGGAACTTTAAAGGAATATTTAAAGGTATAGCCCTAAGAATATAAAGGATTTTCGGAAGCGAGAACATTTTAAATAAAATTATTCTGCCAGTCCATGAAACTTCGAATTTTGAGTAACTATTCAATTCGTTTTGAATGTTTTTAGTAATTGCCTGCATATTAAGTGTAATAGTTTTTTTAAGATCCCTAGATATATCAATGCCCAAATAAGGAATTGCTTCACTCTCCCAATAAAAATTGGTTAATTCCTTGATATCTGATTTAATCTTAGAACTTATAAAAAAATCTAATATTTTAGATTTTGTTTCATTAATTTTGTACTGGGAAATTTTTGCAAAATTCTCAAAAATTGAAAGGATTTCTTTAATAGATTGAAATGGATTGGAGAGGGTAAGCATAATATCGTCTGCAAAGAGACTGATTTTGTATTGAGTGTTTCCAATTTGTATTCCCTAACTATCTTATTAGTTCTAATTATTTCGGCTAGAGGCTCCATTGTCATTGCAAAGAGCAAGGGTGATAACGGACATCCTTGCCTTGTTCCGTTAGAAATATCAACTTTTTCGGAAAGATGGTTGTTTGCATAAATTTTTGCAGAAGGGGAGGAATATAATGCCATTATTGTTTTTACAGCTTCATTATTTAACCCAAATTTATACAACGTGGCTTCTAAAAATTGCCAATTGACCCTATCGAAAGCCTTTTCTGCATCTAAGACTATAAGTAGTGAGGGAACTTTCCTTTTTTTGATTGCATATATAATATCTAGGATTTTCCTAGTTCCATCACTTGTTTGTCTGCCCTCGACAAAACCTAATTGGTCCTTATGGATAATTGTTGGTAAAATACCCCTTAGTCTTAATGCTAATATTTTTGAGTAAATTTTAATGTCTGTGTTTATTAAAGAGATAGGTCTATAATTTTTAATTAGTTCCAAATCGCCTTTAGGTTTAGGGATGATTATTATAGTTGCTTGTAACATCTCTGAAGGGAATTTTCCAGTTAACGACGCTTTATTAAAAAGTTTAGTTAAATATGGGGCTAATATAGATGCAAATCTTGTGTAATACTCATTAATGTATCCATCAGGTCCAGGAGATTTTTTTGTTTTGAGGGTTTTAATTATTTCTAATACTTCCAATTCTGAAAAGGGTGAAGCTAGATCCGAAAGTTGTTTATCTGATATTTTAGGTAGACTAAGGCTGGTTCCTAACCTGTGGTTGATTCCGAAAAGGCCGAGTGGGCCTTTGCTGTGGAAGAATTTTACTCTTCCCTCTAGTAGCGTCGGAGATAAGTTGGTCCAGTCTCTCTCCAAATAAGCACCCGCCTTGGTAAGTGCGTCTTGTTAGCCCTTTTAGACTCCTTAGATTGAGACATAGTGTACCCGTAAAAGCTACAGAGTATGGGCTGCAGGTGCAGAGAAAAGGTGTATAGCACGTGTTGAGAAAGGGTTAATGTCACCTCCAGAGGCTCAGTACAGCTTACCCAGATCCTGCTTCTTGTGTCCCCAGAGGAGAGTAGGTCCTCTTCTGGTGCAGAAAAAAACTGTCTGCGATCCTTGTAGCGCTACTGTCAGCGCTGCCAATAAGTGTCCCCACAGCCGTCAGACTGAGTAAATTATCATGGCGGCCGAGAACTGAAGGGCGCTTCTCGTTCAGGATGAGAAAGTGCCAGGAAACATGGGCGGAAGTACTCGCGGGGCGGAGCTATGTAAATAGCGGCCTAGACAGGCTAGAAGCCGGGAGCTCAATTTCTGACGCCTGCTAGTGATGAGCGCCAGCTGAAGAGGGGCCACAACCGGACCATATAGTAAGCGCCGCAGGGCACCAGACCAGCGCTCTACCTACCCCCCCAGAGACCAGGACCCACTCCCTCTGTGCGCAGACATGCAGGGGACGCGATGCCAGCCGTCCCCATACTCACAGAGACGGAGTAGCAGACCCGGAGTTGCGCTGCTGTTAAAGGCATATCCGTCAATCCATCCTCCCATAGCCAGGGGGATGGAGAGGACCTTTCTGCGCCGCTAAATTCTCCAATCCATCGTGGAAGCTGCCGAATGCCATTAGATGGTGGGCCTTGTGCGGCTATATACCTGGCTCCAAGGGAGGATACATGAAAGCGACACTCCCATGTGTTCACCTCTTACTGATGTGGGGAGATCGGGATCCTACAGGAACCGTCGCTCTTAGACTGAGCCTAGGCATTACCCCTTCATCGCAGGAGAGGGTACAGGGAGAAACGCTCCTCGTGCTCGCCTGTTGATGGTTCGGGGGAGATCATACCCTTGAAAGGATCTGTCACTCCGTTCACCCTGTTATTTAAAAAATAAAAAGTTACAGAAAAAAAAACAAAAATTGAAAATAAAAACGTTGGGGATCTGAAACCAGACCCAAGTGCCTCGTACAGACACTAAGCAAGAACTGGTTCAGGTTCAGCCAGCAGGAGGGTGTATACTGCGGAGGAGAGTTAATTTTTTTTTTCTATGTTCACTTTGTGTCCTCTTAGCGGCAGCAGCATAACACTCATGGTGCTGTGTCCCCCAATGAGGCATAGGACAAATAAAGTAGTGCGCAGGCACGATATTTCAAATAGGAGGCAGATCACTGACGGATCAAAGACCTGTCATTCAAACAGGAGGCAGACAGAGGATCAGAGCAAGAAGAAAAAGAGATTGACCATAGTCCTGCCTGATGCACGAAGACATGACTACAGCAAACCTTTAGACACTCATTACACAAGAACCACAAAATGAATTTCTTCACCGCACGTATCAAGTTAATCAGTATTACAGCACTAATATTGGCCTGTCTGTAGTTTAAATAGCGAAATCCTGCTGACAGGTTCTCTTTAAATGGGAATCTGTCATCAGGTTTTTGCCCCATAATTTGAGAGCAGCATGATGAAAAGGCAGTAAACCTATTTCCAGTGTTTAACGTCGCCTCCACCGATGGGTAGTTTTACACCTATACAGAGTGTACACAGAGTTCTGCCAATCAATGGTGTGGGGGCGGGGTTATACAGAGCTCAGCATTCAGGGAACGGCTAGATCTGCAGCAGATAAAACAGGGATTTTATCAAAGCTGTACCAAACAGCCCAGTAAGTTATACTGTATATCGCAGGAATTAGGGTCTCTGCCCCTACATCATGCAGCTCTTAGAAGGGGTAGCAAAGATCTGGTGACAGGTTCCCTTTAAAGAGGTTTTCAGTGCTTAAATGCAAAAATAAAATAAAAAATTAACACATTGCTGTTAAGGAAAAGGTCATCATAAAGGAACCCCACTGTTTTCAACAGCAGCCTGAAGAGCTACTAATACATCCAACATTATAAAGTGTCCTCCTAGTTTTATTTAGGTCCCCTCCTCAGTAATTCTTGACATGACTAGAGCTACTTACCACAATTGGTACTCTCCGAATCTGAGTGTATCGGTCATGGAAGAGCAAGTAAATTACCAATGCAAACATGGAATAAAAGAAAGCAAACACGGACAAGGTAACAAAGAATTCAGCTGGTGCAGAGAAATCCCCTGAGAGGTGCAGGATACGACTTTCAGTGTCCCCACAGGCAGGCATCTCATACCGTTGTCGATACAGCCTAAAGACATGTGCAAAGATACAATCAGACACATGACGCGGAGTAGAGGCAGCATACAAGAGCAATTATTTATCCCTTAGGCCCGTTCACACTTTGCGGTTTTAGATGCGTTTCCGCTGCGTTTTTCAACGCAGCGGAAACGCATCCAACCCGCAGCACAGTGCACTACCAATGTAATCTAATGGGAACCGCATGTCTGCTGTGCACATGCTGCGGAAAAAAACGCGCGGTTTAGCCGAGTTTTATTTTCCGCAGCATGTCAATTCTTTGTGCGGAACTGCAGCGGTTTGGCGCCATTGACTTGCATTGAGTCGGGCACTTCCGCAGCAAAACCGCAGATCTAAAAAAGATCTGCGGGTTTGCTGCGGGTGAAACCGCTGCAGTTCGGGAGGAGGGAAGTGTGTGGGCGGTGCGTGGGTGTGTATAGTGTGCGGCGCTATGTGTGTGGGCGGTGCGTGGGCGTGTATAGTGTGCGGCGCTATGTGTGTGGGCGGTGCGTGGGCGTGTATAGTGTGCGGCGCTATGTGTGTGGGCGGTGCGTGGGCGTGTATAGTGTGCGGCGCTATGTGTGTGGGCGGTGCGTGGGCGTGTATAGTGTGCGGCGCTGTGTGTGTGGGCGGTGATTGTGTGCCGGTGTCTGCGTGATCGGTGTGCGGGTCTGTGTGCGCGATCGGTGTGCGGGGCTGTGTATGTGCGACCGTGTGCGGGGCTGTGTATGTGCGACCGTGTGCGGGGCTGTGTATGTGCGGCGGTGTGCGGGCCTGTGTATGTGCGGCGGTGTGCGGGCCTGTGTGCGTGTCTCCGTGTATGCAGGCATCGTCGGATGGGACTACAAGTCCCATCCGGCGATGCCTGCTACAGTGACTGACACATTAGCCAATGATGGGACAGTAGTAGTCCCATCATCCGGCTAATGTGCTGAATGTAAAAAAAAAAAATTACATGACATACAACATATAACATACATGACATACAGAACATACATGACATACACATGACATACAACATATAACACACACATGACATACAGAACATATAACATACACATGACATACAGAACATATAACATACACATGACATACAGAACATATAACATACACATGACATACAGAACATATAACATATACATGACATACAACATACATGACATACAACATATAACATACATGACATACAGAACATATAACATACACATGACATACAGAACATATAACATACATGACATACAGAACATATAACATACATGACATACAACATATAACATACATGACATACAGAACATATAACATACATGACATACAACTATGACATACAACATATAACATACACATGACATACAGAACATATAACATACACATGACATACAACATATAACATACATGACATACAGAACATATAACATACATGACATACAGAACATATAACATACATGACATACAACATATAACATACATGACATACAGAACATATAACATACACATGACATACAGAACATATAACATACATGACATACAACATATAACATACATGACATACAGAACATATAACATACACATGACATACAACATATAACATACATGACATACAACATATAACATACACATGACATACAGAACATATAACATACACATGACATACAACATACACATGACATACAACACATAACATAGAGCACATACTCACCTCTTCCCCGACGCCATCGATCTGTACTGCTCTGCCTCTGCCGCCGGGAGAGAATGACGTCACGATAGTTCATTCTCTCACGGCAATGCTGGGTGAGAAAATTCCCACGCAGCATTGCCATAAAGTGAGAGAATGAACTCAGTGATGCACTGCAGGAGCCATTGTCTCCTGTCAGTGCATCACTGGGAGGCCCTACAGAACAGTGGCATCACCTGCTGTCACCTTCTATAGGGGAGACTGTCGTGGGACCCTCGTTATTAATTGGACTGCGTCGGACAGGGAGTATACGGTTGTTTTATTTTTTTACGTTTTTTTACAGGAGATCGAGGGCGTCGCTTGGATCTGAGTGTGTAATAAAGATATGAAAACCGTGTTGTATTTTATTTCATTAAAATAATTTATTCTTGTGTGTGTTTTTTTTAACCCTTTATTAATATAAGATTAATAATGGATAGGCGTCTTATTGACGCCTCTCTATTATTAACCGGGCTTAATATCACCTTACAATAGCAAGGTGATATTAACCCCTTATTACCCCATATCCCACCGCTACAGGGGAGTGGGAAGAGAGGGGCTAAGTGCCGGAATTGGCGCATTGTACAGATGCGCCAATTCTGGGGCGGCTGGGTGCTGGCATTTTTAGCCAGGGGGGGCGCCAATATCCATGGCCCCTTCCTAGGCTATGAATATCAGCCCGCAGCTGTCTGCGTAGCCTTTCTGGCTATAAATTATAGGGGGACCCCACGTCATTTTTTTGGGGGGGTCCCCCTATTTTAATAGCCAGTGAAGGCTAGCTGCGGGCTGATATTCATAGCCTGGGAAGATCCATGGGTATTAACCCCTTCCCAGGCTAGAAATATTGGCCCCGGCTGTCTGCTTTCCCCCTCTGGCGCAGAAAATTGCGCGGGAGCCCACGCCATTTTTTTTCCTATATTTTTTTTTTATTAACTATTGCGTTATTTTGTGTATGTATACGCGTGTGTGTCTTTAACTATTTATGTACTATTTTATCTATCTACCTATATATCTATCTTTCTGTCTATCTCTATATCTATCTATATATATTTCTAACTATCTATTATCCATCTATCTATGTATTTTCTATCTAACTACTGGTATCTATTATCTATCTATGGCCGGCGTCACACTTGCGAGTGTGATGCGAGTAAGTCGCACGACTTTCTCGCATCAACACCCGGCACGGCCGCCCGCTCTCAGACCCGAGTGTGCGGCTGCATAGAAATACATGTATAGAAATACATGCAGCCGCACACTCGGGTCCGAGAGCGGGCGGCCGTGCCGGGTGTTGATGCGAGAAAGTCGTGCGACTTACTCGCATCACACTCGCAAGTGTGACGCCGGCCTATCTCTGTCTGTGTGTGTGTAATGGAGTGTGGGTTGGACAAATGTAAAAGAGGAGGTTGGACATGAAATGACATCACAAATCTTTTTTTTTTTTGTTAAACAACATATCTTTATTTAGCTGTAAAAACCGCATACAAAACCGCATGAGAAAAACCGCGTCAAAACCGCGCCAAGAACAGCATCAAAACCGCGCGCCAAAACCGCGCCTGCGGTTTCTGCCAAGAGGTGCGGTTTCGGCGCGGAAAAATCCGCAGGCAAATCCGCAATGTGTGCACAGGCCCTTACTATGTAATCATGTAGCCAAATTATAAGCAAATAATGAATGTGGAAGCTTCCGTAATAATGAATGACAAAGCTAAGCAAATTGGGCGAGGAAATGTCTAGTTTTAACGTTTTACATTTATCGTGTATGCTTTAAGAGGAAAATCTCAGATAAAGATTGTTTACCATTAAACACTACTTTTTATATAAATAGGTCTGAAATTCTGACATTATGTTAATTATTTATAAGACTGTAGGAAAAAATAAAATTTGGGCTCACACATGAAATGGTAATATACTGGTGGACATTTAAGGTAAATTTAAAGCTTATGTACACCTATTTTAACAACTCATGTATAGAATTAAAATCTTGACTAATATTATAACATATTGCATTAAGTCCCATCTATATGGATGAATTGTGGCTTCATTTTGCACGCAGATATAACTCGATGCCCAAAGATGTGTGCAGGGTCTTTTTTGAATCTCCATGTGCTTAGTAGTGCTGTGTGCGCAAGTCTTGTACTAACAGAATAACAGCCTGACAGTCCAAAGCTGCATGCACGGTTCTGCTGGTTTAAAGTGAATTTACCACTAGGCTTCTGTTACATGCTTCTGAAAGCAGCATGATATAGGGTGCAAAGGGCAGACCCTGGTTCCAGGGATCGTTTATTTTACTGGGTTCTGCAGAGATCTACCGGTTCTTTGAATGGCGAGTTCTGTATAACCTCACACAGCTTTCTGTGTACATTGTGCATAGTGTAAGGTGGCTACAGGACACATAGTTAATGGGAGGTGTGTATCACTGAGGTGGTTGTCATCTGTGATGTAAACCTGGAGTATTTCTTTAGCTTGTTTGGTGCATCTGGGCCAGGTTTTATGGGCTGCTTGAGAGACAGGTGGGTCTGGCCACCCACATACCCCATCTCTGGGTGTGGTTCAGATGTTACAATGAAGTATGTTGTTTGACACATAGTCTGTGTGTATGGAGGAAGAAGGCCTCCTGTGTGTTATGCCCAGACTGAGCTGGTATAATGGATGCTATCCAGCCTGTGTGACCAGGACTGGCTCTAAAGACACTTTGTCGAGAACTGTTTATTCTTTTTTGCCTGCACTGAAAGACTGTTTGTTTTTCCTTTGCTTGTGACTGGTTTATGAAGCATCAATAACCCAGCATGGACATTTAAATGAAAAACGCTTCCTATGTCAATTGACGTCAAGTGAGTAGCAATCCCACAATAGGCAGAAAATTGTCAATCAATGGTGAGAGCATGGATGAACTACCTGGCAGCAGGTTTGCTAGTCTTCTAGTAATCATCTGTGTTGATAAAATAAACTATTTTTTAAAAACTACACTAAGCAGCCAGGTAAGTGATTCATCGCTGGAATCAGGGTAACAGACCCTACAATATGCTGCTCTCAGATTAGGAAGCAAAAAGCTGGTGACAGATTCCATTTAAGAGTTAAAATCTCCATACATCTATTTACTTCACACAAGGTATTAACTCTTTAACTCTGCAAAAAGGGGCAGCAGTATTTACCTGCCCAGGTCACAGAATATTAAAATACAGCAAAACCATGTAGTAAAGATAATGGCAAGATACACACGTGGTCAAAATTGTTGGTACCCTCGGTTAATGACAGAAAAAGACACAATGGTGACAGAAATAACTTGAATCTGACAAAACTAATAATATATAAAAAATCTATGAAAATGAACAAATGAAAGTTAGACTTTGCTTTTTAACCATGTTTCCACAGAATTTTTTAACAAATAAAACTCATGAAATAGGCCTGGACAGAAATGATGGTACCCTGAAAATATTGTGACAAAAGGGACATGTTAAATCAAGGTGTGTCCACTAGTGATGAGCGAGTATACTTGTTGCTCTGGTTTTTCCGAGCATGCTCAGGTGATCTCCGAGTATTTTGGCGTGCTCGGATATTTAGTGTTTGTCGACGCAGCTGCTTGATTTGCGGCTGCTAGACAGTCTGATTACATGTGTGGAATTCCTAATGAACAGGCAATCCCCACATGTATTCAGACTGTTTAGTAGCCACAAATCATGCAGCTGCGTCGACAAACCCTAAATCGCCGAGCACGCCAAAATGCTCGGAGATCACCTGAGCATGCTCGGGAAAACCCGAGCAACGAGTATACTTGCTCATCACTAGTGTCCTCTAATTAGAATCTTAGGTGTCTACAATCTTGGAATCAGTGAGTGGGCCTGTATAGAGGGCTACCGATACTCACTGTGCTGTTTGGTGACATGGTGTGCATCACATTCAACATGGACCAGAGGAAGCAAAGGAAAGAGTTGTCTCAGGAGATTAGAAAGAAATTTATAGACAAACATGTTAAAGGTAAACGTTATATGACCATCTCCAAGCAGCTTGATGTTCCAGTGACTACAGTTGCACATATTATTCAGAAATGTAAGCTCCATGGGACTGTAGCCAACCTCCCTGGACGTGGCCGCAGGAGGAAAATTGATGACAAATCAAAGAGACGGATGATACGAATGGTAACAAAAGAGCCCAGAAAAACTTATAAACAGATTAAAGGTGAACTTCAAGCTCAAGGAACATCAGTGTCAGATTGCACCATCCGTTGTTGTATGAGCCAAAGTGAACTTCATGGGAGACGACCAAGGAGGACACCATTGTTAAAAAAAAATCATAAAAAAGCAAGATTGGAATTTGCCAGACTACATGTTGACAAGCCACAAAGCTTCAGGGAGAATGTCCTATGGACAGATGAGACAAAAATTGAACTTTTTGGCAAGGCACATCAGCTCTATGTTCACAGATGGATAAATGAAGCATATCAAGAAAAGAACACTGTCTCTACTGTGAAACATGAAGGAGGCTTTGTTATGTTCTGGGGCTGCTTTGCTACATCTGGCACAGGGTGTCTAGAATCTGTGCAGGGTACAATGAAATCTCAAGACTATCAAGGGATTCTAGAGAGAAATGTGCTGCCCAGTGTCAAAAAGCTTGGTCTCAGTCGCAGGTCATGGGTCTTGCAACAGGATAATGACCCAAAACACACAGCTAAAACCACCCAAGAATGGCTAAGAGGAAAACATTGGACTATTCTAAAGTGGCCTTCTATGAGCCCTGACCTAAATCCTATTGAGCATCTTTGGAAACAGCTGAAACATGCTGTCTGGAAAAGTCAACCTTCAAACACGAGACAACTGGAGCAGTTTGCTCTTGAGGAGTAGGCCAAAATACCTGTCGAGAGGAGCAGAAGACTCATTGACAGTTACAGGAATTGTTCGATTACAGTGATTGCCTCAAAAGGATGTGCCAGCAAAATATTTAGTTAAGGGTACCATCATTTCTGTCCAGGCCTATTTTATGAGTTTTATTTTTTTTAAACTCTGTGGAAGCATGGTTGAAAAGCAATGTCTGACTTTCATTAGTTCATTTTCATAGATTTTTGATTTAATATTACTTTTGTCAGATTCAAGTTATTTCTGTCACCATTGGGGTTTTTCTGTCATTAAACAAGGGGTACCAACAATTTTGACCACGTGTGTAGTGCAAAATACTGATGACACAACCACTCACAACCTACCAATTCACTCACCCATACTATTAGATTAGGTGGGCTGCTCAGTACTATCTAAGTACCCCCCATGAGAACAGACACCCTAGATTACAAGACCAAAAATTCTGGGCTGCGCTGCACCCTGAAAAATGACATGCAAGACATGTACATAATACATGAGGCATTTTTTGCCTAATCTATTAGCATGGGTGTCCCTAATAGGCTGTAAGCCAGACACTGTGGGTTACCTGTTTGTGACCAGCACCCAAAAAAGCTGCTTTTGTGTAATATAATACTAAGCAATCAAACCCTCCATGAAGTGTTAGGTTGTGAGTGGTTGTCTCATCAGTATTTTGCACCTGTGTTGCCGCCATCTTTACTACATTGGTTTGCTGCATCCTGATGCATTAGTTCTGAGACCTGGGCATGTAAATACTGCTGCCCTTCTTTTGCGATATTAATTTTTGAGTTTTAGGATTTTTTATTTATTTTTGTGGCTTTGCTTTTAATTTTAGTGCTGTACAGTTTTCTGATGTAAAAAGAACTTCAGTAACTATCATAGTGCAGTGAAAGAGCTTATCTGAGATGTTAGGCATACAATGCTAATTGGTAGAACTCTGAATACAGTTTAGGACTATAATACGGGCTATAAATTAGAATCAATACAAGTCAAGCACCACTCTATAAGTACGGTATGCAACTTTTTATACAGTGATCAACCATAACCCTAAAATCACCTGGCTCATATTGTGCAGATCCCACTGGTGCTGCCAAAACGTCTGAACCCCTGCAAAATGGGATTCGGGCCATAGACAGTAATGATGCAGACATCATTTTTGATCATATACGCCTATTGGAGATAATGAACTACATCATTCTGCAATCCTAAAGTAGGTGTATACTGCCGGAAATGATGCATTATTAGTGTTTATGGCCCCATCAGTGAACACTTCCAAATCCCATTTTGCGGGAGTTCAGATGTAATCCCTTTTGTAGCCACTGAACGTATGCTAAAACTCTATGTAAATATAGCCTTACTCAAACCATGAACTGAGCAATTTTTGCAGTGTGGCAAGCACATTATACTGCTGAAACTGTTGCCATCAAGGATTCTTCATGGTCTGCAACAATGCAGAAGTAGATTTGATTGTGAGAATAACATCCATAAGAATGCCAGAACTCAAGGTTTCCCAGCAGAACATAGTACAGAGTACCACACTGCCACCATTGGCTTGTTTTCTTCCCACACATCATTTCATGTCATCTTGTCCCCAGGTGAGCAGGCCCTTTACGAGCAGTGGATAAGGGTCAACATGAGCACTTTGTACAGTCTGTAGCTGTGATGCCCTGAAAGTTCTGACACCTTGTGACACAGTAACCCTTCAATGAGGTTGAACCAGACAGGGTAGAGTTCATTTTCCTTGAACATCTGTTCACCGATTGTCCTTCTTTGGACCACTTGTGGCAGGTACTAACCACTCCACCCGAAAAACATTTTTGGAGGTGTCTACAGCCAGTCACTGTAGTAATGAAAAGTGCCCCTTGTTAGAGCTGATTAGGTTTTGTATGCTTTACTTTTTTTCCTGCTGCCAACATATCTTGTCAGAGACGGCTGCTCACTTGCTACTTAATATAGCCCATCCCTTGACAGATGCCATTGTAATGAGCTGTCAGTATATACAGTGAGGGGTACCTGGACAAACTCTTTAATGATCAGGCAAAACAGGCAGAAAGAAACTTACGGTATTCTATTCTACTGGCAGGGAATCAAGTGAAGATGACAAGGCATTACCTGAAAGGGTAGGAAAAAGGCACCGAAATGAGATCTGTGTCTGTCTGCGTTTCTGAAACCTTACACATCACGACTGCTGCTGTCTCGCCAACGAAAGAACCACAAGTTCCAAAGGCAAAGATGGCAAACAGCTGAGAAACAAAAGTGGACAGGAAATTTAATAAGCAGTAGGTTAAGAAAAAAGGTCTTAAAAGTAATGAATGGATTTACAAAAATGACATCTAAAAGTTGAACAATTATTTATTACACTGTTACAGGCAAATAAAAATCTATTTGTCACGATGTGACTCGACCCATCGGGTGGTGGGTCAGCGGACGACACCACTCACAAATAACGGGATGGAAAAGGTAAGAGGAAGGCCCTCCCCATAGGGAAAGGAGGATGGTCATCACCTGAGCTCAAACCTGAGCCTGTCCCTGAGCTCACCTAATGCCCTATGTGGGTCCTTCCCCCCACAATCGTCAGGATACCTCATACCTTGCTGTCACCTAACACTGCCCTGGCTAGTGCACTGGCTGGCAATGAGCGCTAGCGTCACCTCTGCAGATAATACACAGAGAGGGAAGTGACAAACAACAAAGGGACAAGGTGAAAAAACACCACACTTAGCTTATGAACACAGCTGCTAAGCTCCACAATGCAGATAACAACAGCAACTGGACTCCAAACACTAGACATGGCTGACACCAGAGAGCTGCTCCTGCTAGGCTGGTCTCCAGAAAGAAACTGTATCACCAACAGTCAGCTGATGCATCAGGTCACCTTTTAAAGGATAGTGGGAGTGGTCCCCACCGGCATCAGCTGACCTAGCAGCACTGCAGTAACACCAGATTGCCGGTAGGGAAAAACTGACATTAACCCCCAATGGTTCAAAAGGAAAAAAAATGGATAGTGACACTATCTGTTTATGTATTTGAGGACAAAGATAGATATAGACAATGTTTAATGTTTTATGACTAAAGGTATGTAAAACTATGTAACATAAATACAAGTATTACATTTTTAAGTAATCCAAACATGTATACATAAGAAATTACTAAATCAGGTAAACTAAGACTAATAGAAGGATAATCCTATACTCTGCTCTCCCTAAACAGAAAATACAAGGGAAACAGATCCTTATAGCCTGTCAAAAGCAAAACAATACAGCAATATATATAACTGGGCTCTGACTGTGTAAGCTAAATATACTATAAAACTTATCTGTATTATATTACTCATTTCATTCTGTGCACATTCATGTAGCATGTTAAAAGGAACCTGTCAAGTCCTCAAAAGTTACAGGTTAATAGCATTCCTAAGTTGTCCGTCCTCTTTAGGAAAAGTGCGGCTACTGGGAGAAAATGCACCTTATTCCTCCCAGGAGCCGTCTGATACAGTCACTGCTCAGTACACATTGAGCGGCGGCAATAAGCATGCCCTGGTACTTTGACTGACAGCTCAGTCAGCATGTCAGTTAGCTGTCAATCAAAGTGCCAATGTGTGTCTGCAGCCGTTTTGGGCACATCTTAATAACTGAAAGCAGGCGTCTCCCAAGAGGAATAAAGTTAATTTCTCCCAGCAGCTGCACTCTCATTAAGGCGGCCAAGCAACACTGGAATGCTGTTAACTTACAGATTAACTCTATATCTGCAGGTGAATGGCATTTGGGGACATGACAGGTTCCCTTTAATATGTTCATTAAGATGTTAAAAGATTTCGCTGTACATGGCAGCATGTATCTGAGCTGTAGATATTCGTTTGACTTGGGTGACCAGGGCATGAATTTTTTTAATGGTTTCAACAGTATCGAATCTGTAATATATTTATCTGCATAGCATATCCAAAATAAACTGGGAAAAATAGAACCTGGATACCAGTTAGTAACTGGAAATTAGTAAAGCAGTTGACAACATGGACAGATATAACATACATTAATATTTTCAGAAGGCTCAGATTTACAAATGTTGCCCTCATTGTTGACAAACTCATGCATTCTAACAAGTCGCTTAGGTATAAAAAAAATATAAATATTACCAGTAACTGCTCCCTCATATGAAAATATAACATACTTCTACTACTATCTACTATTCAACCAAGCCCTACATCTCCTCTCTCACCTCTACCATCCTACCTGTGCTTTATATTCTTCCAATGATTTAAGGCTAACATTGTGCATAATCCAGACCTCCCATTCCAGTCTCTAAGACTTCTCTCGTGTTGCACCAGTTCTCTGGAATGCTCTACCCAAGACAGTTTGATTAATTCCCAGTATCCACAATTTTAAGAGGGCTGTAAAATCACATCTATTTATACAGGTCTATTACCTCAGTAATCTAACTTTTCTCAGTTCACCTTTTCTACATTTCCCTCAGAATCTGGTCCTTTTTATCATGATTGCACACTTTGCATGCCCTCATTAGCACTTTGTATCTGGACAAATACAGATACTGGCTGTTGACTGGTTCATGAAGCTTCACATGAATATCCCTACTCTACAACCACTTGTTACCTTATTTGTCCCCCATATTTCCTTATAGATTATTAGCTTGCAAGCAGGGCCCTCACTCCTCTTATAATTGTTGAATTATGCTTACCCTTTGATTTGTAAAACGCTTCGGAATATGTAGGTGCTATATAAATATATAATAAATAATGTATACATAAATGGAACATATCCAAATAGCAAGTCATGCTTAAAGGGATTGTCTGCTCTAAAAATCTGACAACTCTGTGTGACTGCAGATTTGTGAATCCTCCCAGCGAACGCACTGTGCATTGCAAGGAGGTGTCTGTGCCAGGAAGGCAGTCAAGTATACAATATGCATGCTCCTGAGCAGAACCCAACTAGTGGGCGCAACCCTTTCTCAATACACTTGTATGGAGTGAAGCTGCGGCCACTAGTTGTGTACTGGCCGGGAATATGCATATCACATACTTGACCGCCGTTCCCGACACAAACTTGCCATTCTAGACTGGACAACCCCTTTAAATGGCTGTTTCCATATTAGAAACTTATCACATAATAAAGGTAGGCAATAACTTCCAGATCTCTGGCTATCTTATCACCAAGACCACCACCAATCCAGAGCACAAGATTCAAAGGGGTTCCACTTGAATGGTTCAATATCCAAGCATTCTGCGCTACTGTATTATTTGTCTGTGGGACTGTTGGAGGTAGCCAAGTGCTACACTCAGATCTCTCTCAGCGACCAGCAATTAAAGGGACTGTGTCATCAGAAAATTACCCATTGTTTAAATCAGTTTTTTATATGGAATGCAGCATTGTAAAATTTTTGATAATTTTTCAATTTTCCATATCACTATCTACAGTATAAGAATTAAATTAAAAAAACAGATATCTAGCAATCTTCAAACTGGGTCTAATATTTGACTTAAGAATCCCGATTTATTAACAGTGGCATCTTGTACACCAGCCTTAATGAAGGGAGACATGGAGTAAGATATGAACAACTTATTAAGGGACATTTGCCTCCCAATGAATTAGGAGCATCTTTCAACTGCTATACCCAATCGCCAGAAATTTCATTCAGAATTTACACCACTTTTGTGACGTAAATTATGATGAATTTGTCAGCTGCCAAGGTCAATGGAGCTGTGTAAGGTTTTGGGTTTTTCAGCTGACATTTCTATTGACACCATTTTAGGATACATACAGTGTTTGAATAATTTTTTATCAGATTTTTTTGGGTGAGGTGCAGCAACTCAAAAAGAGCAATTTTTTTTCTCTTGACAGCGATTACCATTCTGATTAATTAATTATAGATTTTCATACAATGGACTTTATGGAAGCAGCGATTTCAAATATGTTTTTTAAAGCTTTTTGTTTTTTTCAATTGGGATAAGGGATGTGATTCAGAATCTTATTTCTTCACTTTATCTTTCAGCCATCTTACATTGCTTGAACCTGCAATAATTTGAATGATTGGTCTATATATTAGAGTATTGCAGTATATAGAAAAAATGACAAGCTCCTATGAAAACCAGCCACTATCAGAGATTAAAAGTAGCATTTAAATGCTTACAAAATAGCAAAGGAAATGGATTAAAGGTTAGGTAATAACTTGCTAATATGGTAATAACTATTTTAAAATATTTTTATTGTCAAAGACAAATATGTCTACCATTCATCTACATACAGCTACCATCAATTAAACCAAAGGAAGTGTCAGAGAAAACACTTTGCCTTGGGAGATACTAGCTGAAGGCATCACGGCAGAAACATGAGGAGGAATGTATAATCAATGGATACTTTATTAACATTATTCCAAAATAAAATAATTGAATAAAACAACAAATGCTGTAAAAGAGAAGATGGGAAAAGCCTACATACTGCAACGTTTCAACACTGTACTATTGTCTTCATCAGGCACACAGATACAGGGTACAAAGCTTCTATAAATATAAATGATTCAGCAATGATGAAAGCACGAACACTTTGAATGAATATATATATATTTATATATAAATATATTCAATGAGCAATGGGTAACAATGCTTTGAACTTTTGCCTTTCAGGCTCCATATCTCAGCATCTACTGCTGCTTTGATCGTGAGACTGCCATCATTTTATAGACAATTATCTTGGCTATCGTATACATAAATAACTTGCACCTATTTAGCATATGATTAGTTATGCAGATTCTTGTCATGTCACGGCATTGTTACTGTTTTGCTCCAGGTGGTGGAAAAATATTTTTCTTCCTGAATACTACAAAATACAACCTGTTCTCACATTCCCTAATAGCTCAGTGTATTATTGGGTTGATTCCCAAGTGAAAGGTCATTTGTTCGAATCGAGGAGCAGCCATGAAGATGATTTACCAGAAAAGAGAAACAGCGTCATCCAGTTCATTGATAGCGGTCTCTTGGCCAAGAAAATTGCCAAACTGCATCATGTGAATGCCATGACAGTTTGAAGACTCTGAAATGAAATGAATTCCGTCCATCCATTCAGAAGCCAAAAGGTGGACATCCAGGCAAAATATTGGAGTCAATAAGTCGGCTCATCACAAGGTCCATAAGTTCTGGCGCGATAAACACAGCAGTGGAGGTGGCTTCATAATAGTGAGATCACAAACGTCGATACGAGCACCGTGCAACCCACATTACACAAGTCTGGAATGGTGGCCCGAAAAATGGTGAAAAAGCCTCAACTTCAATATTGTCATAAAAAGCATCAGTTTGAGTTTGTAAACAAGTACGAAAAATGGACTTTTAAAGATTTGAAATGAACATTTTTGAGCGAAGACACGATAGTCAATAGACTAGGCTCTTTAAGATGCAAATGGGTCTGAAAGAAACAAGGGAAAAGGGCTAATGGATTGAGAAATTGAAGTTCGGTGGAGGAAGACTGATGATATGGGGTTGTTTCACAGACAAAGGCATTGGATACTTGACCAGGTTCGATGGTAGTCTCAATGCTGAGGTATATGTGAGTATCCTCAAGTACTATGGGTATGAAAAGGACGACATAGTGTTCCAACAGGACAACAACACGAAACATACGTCAAGATTGGAGTAGAAATGGTTCAATGAAAATGAAGTAGAGGTGCTGGATTGGCCCCCACAGACCTACTTTATACATACCCAAGTGAGTCGACCGGTATGCACCAACTTTGGGAATGTATAGAGAAGACCTGAGATCAAATCTCCATTGAAACGTTTGAATCTGATCGAGAGCATGCCCAGAAGGATTCAGGCAGTGTTGCAAGCTGAAGGTGGAGTTACAAAATGCTAACAAAATAATAAAAATGTAAATTTAGGTCTTTAGGAGAAAAACAGTAACAGTGCCGTGACATGACAAGAATCTGAATAACTAATCATATGCTAAATAGTTGCAAGTCAAATTTATGTATAACATATCCAAGATGATTGTCTATAAAATGATGGTAGTCTCGATTTCAAAGCAGTAGTGCATGGTGTGATGTTTTCATTGCTGAATCATTGTATCACGTCTCTACAATGTTTGTTAATGAGGTCAAAAGTCATTTGCTTCTGCTGCCTTTTGTGGTATATAGGCTTTGTATCTACATGCCTGATGAAGATGCCTTTATGTTGCCTCATTTAGATACTTTTTACCCCTATTTACTTTTATATCATTTGTTATATTATTTTAAGTTATTTATTTTTGATTATCATTTAAAAAAATCCATTTATTGTATATTCTGATGGATCCTCCTCGTATTCCTGCTTCAGTAACATCTTCAACCATCTGCTCTCAAGGATCTGCATTTGCTCTTTGGTGGGTTGGTATCAAACTGGGAAATTTGGTAACTTATTTTTAAGCTATTACGACAGGTGATGCCATTCCTGTGTTAGCTGATGACACCAAGAATGGCATTCCTACATATTATTCTGCAGAAGGGTCAGTCAGCATGGTCAGTGCTATGGTACTCTGATTCTGAACTGACGGTGTACATTGCACTCCGTATTGGCAGGTGGAGTTGATCTGTATCCAGAAAGCCTGTATGTTTGTGAGTCTGGAGAGTAAATGTGCAGTAAGCAAACAATAGCGAGCAAGACTTGTGATGGGACGGATTGGAACCCTAGGCCTAGTCAGCCACCGAGAAGCATGACAGTGGCTAATGGGAGAGAGGCTGAGAAGTGATTCTGAGGAGGAGTGGTGGCCGTCTCACTACTAAGTGGGGACAGTGTGACAGAGAGACAGTTTGGGAAATTGCACATCTCAAAGGAGTTACTTGGAGATTGAGAAAGTCATAGAGGCTGGTGAGTCAGAGAGACTGGTAAAAGGAAGCTGGTTGCTGTGTACTGTTCCAGAGTTTACCATTGTTCTTGACTGGTTTTTCCAAAGCCTCGTCAAAGGCAACTAAGACACTCCAACTGTAAGAAAGCATGCACTGTGATGGAGAAAGACATGGATCGTGTCTACTGGTGACCACACCAGAAGTACTAAATACTAATATGGGATCAGAGTCTGTAGTTATTCACTTTTTGCAAGTCCAGATGGGTGCAAGTAGGACTCAGAATCTTAGAGGTGTAATTAATGAGGTTACTGTAAAGTTAAATGTTATGCTGTTAATCCAAGACATAATGGTACTTGCGGGTGTTATACATACTCCGGCTACTGGGCACAGCCTCACTAGATGAAGCACGGCTTCACTCAATATAAGTGTATGGAACGAGGTAATGCCCACTAGACGGGCCCAGGCCGGGAATATGTATAACACATACATACCCTCTGGTTACCGCTCAGAAACTGGCGAATCCCAGCAGCACACAGTGCCTGCGCTGGGGGGATTCATAAGTCTGCAGTCACACAGAGTGACTTCAGAATCATTGATTTGGACCGGACAGTTCCTTTAACCAGAGGTTGTCCAGCAGAGGACAACCCCTTTAAAGAGGGACTGTCAACTGTTAATTGGAAGTGTTAAGGTACTGCCACACTAAGCGATCACAGTAGCGATCACGACAACGACGCAAGCTAACGAGATTGTTGGTGTGATCGCTTTAAGGTCGCTAGTAGCTTCCAAACAGGGAGATCTCATCAACGACGCATCAGCGATCTGTATAACGACTTCGGCGATCGTTAGGACGTGCCACACAGCATGTATTGTCAAAGATCACGACCTCGATAGGCGTGATTGAGCGCAACCTTTTCCACACCCCTCAGCACAGATTGGTGGTCACTATATGTCATGACTGTTTATGTCACAGCTCTCTCCCTTTGTGATTGGATGACCGCGTGATAAAAGACGACGTATTAGCGCTCCTTTCCATTGCTCTCGAGCGGAAGTGGTTCATTCAAATCTCCAGCATCGTTCCAGTGCGTCCTGCTAGCCTTCTTTGCAGCTACTGCGATCCAGTTTGTGCCACTATTGCGTTTGCTGCAATCCAGTCTGCGCCGTTATTGATCTTTTTTTTCTGTGATCCAGTCTGTGCCTCTATTGCATTTGCTGCGATCCAGTCTGTGCCTGTGCCGTTATATTTTTTTTTCTGCGATCCAGTTTGTGGCGCTATTGTTTTTTTTTCAAGGATCACAAACAAGTCTTGTAAGGTAGGTATTTTTTTTTTGTAACATTTAATTTTTACATTTTTTTAAATTAATTTTACAGATCCTTTTTAAGATCCCAGCTGTTGTTAACCATTGTCGTCCATCAATTTTTTTTTGTTTGACATTGTTTTGTTCTGGCGCGCCCACACCACCATTTTATGATCCCTGCTGTTTTTACCGTAGTTGTCCATCTATGACTTTTATTTAGGTCTGCCATTGTTTTCTCCTGCTGCGCCCACAACCACCATTTTATGATCCCTGCTATGTTCTATGTTGTAGGCTATGTAAGCATTTTATTTAACCATTCTGCCGTTCTCACATAATCCTTTTTTTTTATTACAGATGGCCGATAACCATGAATTTCTGTGGGAATTCATCGAGATGTACCGCTTGATGCCTTGCCTGTGGAAAATAAAGTCGGCGGATTACAGCAACAGGCTAAAAAAGAAGGAGGCGTGCCAAAAACTGGTGGAGCTGTGCAAGAACCGTTATCCCGATGAACCAGCGGATGAGTCATCGGTCAAAAAACGGATTCAGGCCCTCCGCACTGTTTACAAAAAAGAATTAAATAAAGTACAGAATTCTACCAAGTCTGGAGCCGGGTCCGAAGATGTGTATGTCCCCAAATTGTGGTACTTTGAGCTATTTTCTTTTACAAGGGACCAAGAAGTACCCAGACAAGCGACTTCCATGTTGGAACCAGACCCGGTGATCCAGCCGGACTCCCCTGTCGTACATGTAAGTACCTTTGTATTAAAACACATTTTAATGTACATGCCAAAGTGGACTTGAAATTAAAAATATAATTGTGAATGTAGATAAAATGGCTGAATTAATCCCTTCATGTACTGATAATTTATCTAGCTCAAGTTGAGTTGAGTTGATAGTTGAGGCCTATCCATTTACAAGTGTCGTTTTCACATTTTTGCTGTATTTGAGTGTTATAGTGTGAAGATAAATTTCTTTTTCTTTGTGATTTAACATTCGTTTTTTGTTCATGCAGGACACAGAAAAGGCTGTCTCCACACCTCCGACTGAAGAAGACAGCATGGCGTTGGTCCAAGAGGACGAAGTAGTTGAGCCACCATCCTCATCTGTGCGGAGCCGACTTACATTTTCTGGCAGAAAAAGGAAGGCTCCCACCTCGGCTACTCCAGAACTGATTGAAATAGCCAAAAAAGTCCTTACGGCGGAAAAAGACCAACCAAAAAGAACTAGCTTTGCTTACTACGCTAATGAGAAGCTCCCAACACTGGATCCTATACAGCGTGTTCATGCAGATAGACTCATGTTTGAAGTCCTGACTCAAGCGTCATTAGGAAACCTTGATAACAGTTATGTCGTCACGGCCAGACCGCAGTACCCGGAGTACTCATGGCCCAACAATCCTGTGTCGAACCCAATTGGGATAAATCAACCAAACCCAAACGTTGTTGCTCCACCTTATTTTTATACACCGCCAAGGCAACGTGGTAATGGCAACGATCCATGTTACCAGCAGATGAAGTGTTTAAAATATTTTCAAAATTTTTTTGTTGTCTATTTTTTTTTTACATTGTTAAATTTTTTTAATAAAAATCTTATTTATCTAGTGAATTGTGGTCTTTTATTCTTATTAATGTCAACAATTTTGTTGACAACTATTAAAAATTTGTATTTTTATTACATCTACTTGTTTCTACTTGTCACACACGGGGACATGGGAGTACCAGCAGTCATAGGAGTTCCAGCATTGGTAAAAAATGTAATGAAAAAAATTTCAAAAATTAACAACTTTTCTTTTAAAGGCCCTGGTCACACTAGCGCTAAAACCTTATAATAAAAAATAATACACCACAGCTGCGTATATAAACTTAATATATATAATATATATTTTTTGCATATATATATCATAATATATATCATAGTAAGAAAAAACTAAAAATAAAAAAACAATAAAATACAAATAATAATAATAATAATAATAAAAAAAAAAAAAAAAATTAACTACTGCCCCCCCTTTCTAGGGCAGCCAGAAACCTCTCCAGCATCACCCCGTGTTGATGAATGGCTGCCATCATCCGTCGGTGTGACATCCGAAGGTCCTGGGCAGTGGGGATTACTGTGGAGGTAATGGTAACAGTTAACAGGGAATTCTGTTGCAACATCAACATGTACATGTTACATGTTTGCTGTGCACTTACGGTTTTGGGGCGACTGCAGTTCCCCTGAAGACCCACTTACGGCCCATCCAGAACCTGCGGCACCGCCGGCTAGGGAAACACAGAAAAATATATATATCACAACAGCCCTGAAACATTTTAAGACCTAACAAAGTTGTCAAACTTGTGCGTAAATTACCTGAAGGCGAGCCTGCATACGCGTCACGGAGTGACGCTAGAGAGAATCCTAGGGGGGATGGGGATGATGACCCCACAAGTGGAGGCGGGGTAGGTGCAGTTGAAGGGGTGCCTGGACATGGTGATGCCCTGGTGATGGGGCTGCAGGGGCAGCGGGGAACGGTGGTGCAGCTGCAGGTGAAGGTGTGCTGCAAATAAAAAATACAATTCAGTGAAATAATCCTTCTACAAACCCCGTCACTGCAGTACTCCCATCACTACTGGTACTCCCGTCACTGCCAGTACTTCCGTCAATGCCTGTAACCCCCTCACTACTGGTACTCGTCAACACCTCCCTGCTCCACCGCTGTGACATCTTCCGCATTTCCTGACAAGTCCAGAGTAGAGCAGTGCCCGGCGAGGAGAGGTCTTTCCTTTGTATTTAATGTTTGGAGCAATATATGGGGAGCATTATATACTGGAGAATTATATATGGGGCCCATCATATACTAGAGCATCATATGGAGTTCATTATTTATGGAACATCACATTTATATATGGAGCATCATATGGAGCACATATGGGCCCATTCTGTATGGCGCACTATGTGGTGCCCATAATACTGTATGGAGGACTATACTCTCCATCACCCATCACTAATGGTACTCCCGTCACTGTCCGTAACCCCATCACTGCCAGTACTTCCGTCAATGCCTGTAACCCCATCACTACTGGTAGTCCCGTCACAGCCTTAACCTAGCCTCTCCAGATACCCTCCCCAACACTCACCACGATGCCTCCGAAGCTTTGCACGGATGCTGGCGACCCTATCGCTCGACCGGTAGCGCAGGTCCGCAGCTTCTTTCTTATCTGCTTCGTAGTCCTCTGCACCCCGAAACGCCGAGCAAGGCCCCTCTGGATCCAGCGCAGCACTGCCTTTTTGTGATGCATGGGACGCGCCGTCGGGATGCTGCACCCATAGTCCCATGCATCACTTTTCCTTATGAGGTAACGCACCTCAGCGTCCCCCCAGGCTGCTGCACGCTGCCTTGCCGCCATAGTCACAAGATATTAATAACGCCGCATGAACGACGCCAGCGTCGTGACATCACGACGTACGTACGCTATAAACTAATCGCACTTGCAACGCAAGACGCTATTGCGATCGCAAAGTGACCGCACCAACAACGCAGACACGCGACTCCATTGCGATCGCAATGTTACAGGTCCTAGTCAGGCGCCCCAGCCACGCCGACATGAGACGCCATTGCAATCCCAAAGTGACCGCACCAACAACGCACAGACACGCGACGCCATTGCGATCGCAAAGCTACAGGTCCCAGCTAGGCGCCCCAGCCACGCCGACATGAGACGCCATTGCGATCGCAAAGTGACCGCACCAACAACGCACAGACAAGCGACGCCATTGCGATCGCAAAGCTACAGGTCCCAGCTAGGCGCCCAGCCACACAGACATGACACGCCATTGTGATCGCAAAGTGACAGTTTGTGCTGCTATTGCGTTTGCCCCGATTTGCCATTTATTATTGCTGAGGTGATGTGGCCAGCAATCGGAGCTGAGGGGCGTTACTAAAGAAAACCTAGTCCCGCCTGCACCGCTGTCATATGCGTCACCAACGAGGTCGCTCGTTGTTCACAAAAGGTGTCAAACACAGCGATTCAGGCTCACCAGCGGGACGCCAACGATCAAAATACGGCCCAAACCGTTCGTGCACGATCAGCGACATCACAGCGGGGGCCGCATCGCTGCTATATGCCACACATAGCGACGTCGCTAACGATGTCGCTGCTGCGTCACAAAATCGCTGTCGCTTGAGCGATCTCGCTAGCGATCTCGCTTAGTGTGGCATACCCTTTAGTGACATGCTTATTAACTCCTTTGTGAACCCTGCCTTTACATGTACTGTACTGTACTTTACATCAAGGTGCGAGTGTATGGCGCAGACTCAAAAACTGTGCCTGCACCATATGATGCAAATTCCGACTGTTCAGCTGTAACACATAGCCACCATCTGCCTGTAACAGCAGCGATTGCCGCTGTTTAAAAAAAATAAAACTATAATTAACATAACTGTAATAATATCACCACCTATGTAAAAGTCCTATCAGTTCCAAAACAATATTATTTAAATTATACGTTGAATGTGAAAAACAAGCAAAAAAAATCAAAACTTCAGATTTACAGTTTACAGTCACTGTATTTCCCTCCCTAAAAAAGTAATCACTATGTCATATGTACCCCAAAATTGTATCAATAAAAACTACAGCCTGGTACACAAAAAACAAGCTCCATTACAAAAAAAAAATAATCTCTGCAAATGGGGACACACAAAAAAATTTTTGTTTACATACAGTATGTCAGAATTTTTTTCACTACTAAAATAGAAAAATACTATACAAATTTGGTATCGTCGTAATTGTACTGACAAAGTGAATCGTGTTGTCAGATTATTTTTACTATATAAGAAACACTTTGCAAACAAAACCTGAAAAACCATGGCAGAACTGCAGTTTTTTCACAATTTCACACCACTTGGAATTTTTGTGCCATTTTTCTGTACCTGATATGGTAAAAATTAATGATTTCACTGAAAATTACAATTCCTCTTATTGCTATAACAATGGAAATGAAAAAGTCATGGCTCTTTGGAAGGATAGGTCATTCTGGAAAGTGACCTAATATGGGTGCGATCTGACCACACGGTATTAACAAGAGAGTGTGTTATATATCTAAAACTGTTCTGCAGATAATTTCTGAGAGTAATCATCAAGTATTGTACCACATGTACAGACTGTGACCATTACTCTTGTATATCTTGTTACTCTCAAGTCCTATTTAGACATTCGTTTTTCACATACATGTTCTATTTATTTATTTTACTCACTTATGTAGCGCCATTAATTCCGCAGCGCTTTACATACATTATCGTCACTGTTCCCATTGGGGCTCACAATCTAGAATCCCTATCAGTATGTCTTTGGAATGTGAGAGGAAACCGGAGAACTCGGAGGAAAGCCACACAACTCCTTGCAGATGTTGTCCTTGGTGGGATTTGAACCCAGGACTACAGTGCTGCAAGGCTTCAGTGCTAACCACTGAGCCACCATGCTTATTATATCTGTGAAATATACTCATTGTAACCTATGGTACTATTATAATCTATAGTTCTAGTCACATGTCTGTATGTTTTTACACAAAAAATCCTGGAGACGTACATTTTTGATTGGCGTCATCAGTGAAAATCACCAATACGGGTCCATGGAAATTCCCATTCAGCACATGGATTGCATCAGTGTACAGTCCGTGTGCTGTCCATGATTAACATTGTAATTGACAGGAGAAGCTTTGTCACTGATTTATTTATAATATGAAAAAAATCACTGATGAAACTCTGATGGTCAAAACTGACCAAAAGACTGATGAAACTTGGATCTAACATACTGATTACACTCACAAAAAAACATTAAAAATTATGAATGTCTGAATGAGGCCTTAGGGTACGTACCCATTTGCGAGAAAAATAAAAACGGTACGATTTCCGGACCGAAAAAACAGACGAGTGCTATGCGAGTGTCATGCAAGCGTCATGCGAGTGTAATGCGATTTCCGTGCGATCTTGCAATGGAACATCCGTATGACATGCGTATGCAATGCGATTTTAACATGAGCTTTTACATACAATTGTCTCTATTGTAAAAGCTCGTGTTAAAATCGTATTTTAAAACCAAATAATCTTCAAATATATACACACTGATCAAAAAAATAGAGGGAACACTCAAATAACACATCCTAGATCTGAACGAATGAAATATTCTCATTGAATACTTTGTTCTGTACAAAGTTGAATGTGCTGACAACAAAATCACACAAAAATCATCAATGGAAATCAAATTTATTAACCAATGGAGGCCTGGATTTGGAGTCACCCACAAAATTAAAGTGGAATGTAATGTCCTTAACCAAGTCAAAATGATGCTCAGTAGTGTCTGTGGCTCCACGTGCCTGTATGATCTCCCTGTGCCTGTACGACCTCCCTAAAACGTCTGGGCATGCTCCTCATGAGGCAGCGGATGGTCTCCTGAGGGATCTCCTCCTAGACCTGGACTAAATCAACTCCTGGACAGTCTGTGACGCAGGTGGATGGAGCGAGACATGATGTCCCAGATGTGCTCAATCGGATTCAGGTCTGGGGAATGGGCGGGCCAGTCCATAGCTTCAATCCCTTCATCTTGCAGGAACTGCTGACACACTCCAGCCACATAAGGTCTGGCATTGTCCTGCATTAGGAGGAACCCAGGGCCAACCGCACCAGCATATGGTCTCACAAGGAGTCTGAGGATCTCATCTCTGTACCTAATGGCAGTCAGGCTACCTCTGGCGAGCACATGGAGGGCTGTGCGGCCCTCCAAAGAAATGCCAACCCACACCATTACTGACCCACTGCCAAACCGGTCATGCTGAAGGATGTTGCAGGCAGCAGATCACTCTCCACGGCATCTCCAGACTCTGTCACATCTGCTCAGTGTAAAACTGCTTTCATCTGTGAAGAGCACAGGGCGCCAGTTCCGACTTTGCCAATCCTGGTGTTCTGTGGCAAATGCCAAGCGTCCTGCACGGTGTTGGGCTGTGAGCACAACCCCCATCTGTGGACGTCGGGCACTCAGACCATCCTCATGGAGTCGGTTTCTAACCGTTTGTGCAGATACATGCACATTTGTGGCCTGCTGGAGGTCATTTTGCAGGGCTCTGGCAGTGCTCCTCCTGTTCCTCCTTGCAAAAAGGCGGAGGTAGCGGTCCTGCTGCTCGGTTGTTGCCCTCCTACGGCCCCCTCCACATCTCCTGGTGTACTGGCCTGTCTCCTGGTAGCGCCTCCAGCCCCTGGACACTATGCTAACAGACACAGCAAACCTTCTTGCCATAGCTCGCATTGATGTGCCATCCTGGATAAGCTGCACTACCTGAGCCACTTGTGTGGGTTGTAGAGTCCGACTCATGCTACCACAAGTGTGAAAGCACAACCAACTTTCAAAAGTGACCAAAACATCAGCCAGAAAGCATTGGTACTGAGATGTGGTGTGTAGTCCCCACCTGCAGAACCACTCCTTTATTGAGTGTGTCTTGATAATTGCCAATAATTTCCATCTGTTGTCTATTCCATTTGCACAACAGCATGTGAAATTGATTGTCAATCAGTGTGGCTTCCTAAGTGTACAATTTGATTTCACAGAAGTTTGATTTACTTGGAGTTATATTCTGTTGTTTAACTGTTCTCTTTATGTTTTTGAGCAGTGTATATACACTGCTCAAAAAATAAAGGGAACACTCAAATTAGACATCCTAGATCTGAATAAATGAAATATTCTCATTTAATACTTTGTTCTGTACAAAGTTGAATGTGCTGACAACAAAATCACATAAAAATCATCAATGGAAATCAAATTTATTAACCAATGGAGGCCTGGATTTGGAGTCACCCACAAAATTAAAGTGGAATGTAATGTCCTTAAAACAAGTCAAAATGATGCTCAGTAGTGTGTGTGGCCTCCACGTGCCTGTATGACCTCCCTGTGCCTGTATGACCTGCCTACAACGCCTGGGCATGCTGCTGATGAGGCGGCGGATGGTCTCCTGAGGGATCTCCTCCCACACCTGGACTAAAGCATCCGCCAACTCCTGGACAGTCTGTGGTGCAACGTGACGTTAGTGGATGGAGCGAGACATAATGTCCTAAATGTGCTCAATCGCATTCAGGTCTGGGGAACGGGCGGGCTTGTCCATAGCTTCAATGCCTTCATCTTGAAGGAAATGCTGACACACTCCAGCCACATCAGGTCTGGCATTGTCCTGCATTAGGAGGAACCCAGGGCCAACCGTACCAGCATATGGTCTTACAAGGGGTCTGAGGATCTCATCTCGGTACCTAATGGCAGTCAGGCTACCTCTAGTGAGCACATGGAAGGCTGTGTGGCCCTCCAAAGAAATGCCACCCCAGACTATTACTGACCCACTGCCAAACCGGTCATGCTGAAGGATGTTGCAGGCAGCATATCGCTCTCCACGGCGTCTCCGGACTCTGTCACATGTGCTGAGTGTGAATCTGCTGCCTGCGACATCCTTCAGCATGACCGGTTTGGCAGTGGGTCAGTAATGGTGTGGGGTGGCATTTCTTTGGAGGGCTGAGCCAATGAGCAGCGTGGGATTCAAATCCCCCGCCCCACCAGCTGAGCCAATGAGCAGTGCTGCGAAGGATTCGAATCCCCCGACAAAGCCGTGCGGCACTACTCAATGGCTGAGCCGGCTGAGCGCCCCTGGCTGCAGGTCAGGAGGAGGGAAGTGTGTGGGCGGTGACTGTGTATGTTTATGTGTGTATGTGCGGGGTCTTCGGGGCAGTGTGGGAGTCTGCGGGCCTGTGTGTATGTGTGTGTATGTATGTATGTGTGTAAACAGCTGAATGGTACAATCCCCACCTCTGCTGGCTGTCTTGTATGCTGCAATATATCCTAATGGTATGCACTCCATTCATTGAAAGCAAACAGCTGAATGGTACAATCCCACCTCTACTGTCTGTCTTGTATGCTGCAATATATCCTAATGGTATGCACTCCATACTTCTGCTAGCTGTCATCCGCTGCTTTACCATCTTGCTACATTTTTTAATGTGCCAGCCAAAGCTTTGGTATAATTCATATATTGCACTGTATTTAATACTTACTGCTTTATATCCGTGTGACTGGGGCCTCTCTAGATCTTATCAGGTGGAAGGTGCTATAACATATAGATGTAGCCAGGTCTAGTGCCTTTGATGATCTAACCTCCCCCTGGTGTGCTGGCCCCAGCTGCCAAATTATCCCAAACCAGCTCCCACAATCCATCTCTCCTGTCCCTGTAGTGTGGTGCGCACGCATCCCAGAAAGCAAAGCATCACAGAAGATAAGCATCATGTGAACGGCAATTATCCATGGCAGTTAATCAGGGCAGGAATCAGGTAACCCACACTTTGCGTTCCCTTTTCACCATGTACTTTATTGATATCTTCCTGTGTTCCCTTGCCATCTACATTCACCGCCCCATCCCCCCTCCATCACGACTCATACACATCAGCCCCTCTATACTTCCCTCTCCCATGTACAGCTCCCATGCACTTCTCACCTTCTTGAAAAACCTCAGCCCATCTTGCCCAAACACATCGCAGAAAAAAACGACTTACAATTCCAACAACTACTTGCTCTTTATCTTCCTACTGATTTCAGGGACATCTCCCCCAACCCTGGTCCACCATCCCCCAACCTCAACCCCATCTCTACCTCATATCGAAACCATAATAATCTTATTACAATTACTTGCACTCCCTCATCTCCTTCTTTTAATTGGGCCCTCTGGAATCCACGGTCTGTATGCAACAAGCTTCCCTTCCTGCACAACTACTTTCTGAACAACTCTCTTCATCTGTTGGCCCTCACTGAAACCTGGATTCAGGATTCTGACACTGTCTCCCCTGCTGCCATTTCCTATGGTGGCTTACAGTTCTCCCATTTCCCGAGACCCGCAAACAGACATGGTGGTGGAGTCGGCATACTCCTGTCCCCACAATGCACTTTCCAGGTCATCCCCCCAATTCCATCACTCTCATTCCCTTCTTTTGAGGTCCACACCATCAGGCTCTTTGGTCCCCTCTCCCTCAGAGTAGCGGTCATATATCGGCCCCCAGGCTCGCCCACCCAGTTCCTTGACCACTTCTCAGCCTGGCTGCCGCACTTCATGTCCTCAGAAGTACCAACCCTTATCCTTGGAGACTTCAACATCCCCATTAACAGCCCTACTTCCACATCTGCATCTCAGCTTCTATGACTAAACACTTCTCTAGGCCTCTCACAGCTTTCAACCTCTGAGACACACAAGGACGGTAACACCCTTGACCTGGTCTTTGTCCAGCTCTGTTCAATCTCCCACCTAAATAACTCACCGCTTCCACTCTCTGACCACAACATTCTCTCCTTCACGCTCACAAATCCTGGACCACCCCAACACACTCCTACCTACCACACATTCAGAAATCTACAAGCCATTAACCCTCAGACACTTTCAGACTCCCTACACTAATCGCTGTCCCCAATCTCCTCTTTTTCCTGTTCTGATCTGGCTGTTCATCACTACAATGACACTCTTAAGCCCCCATCATACACAGCAATCTCGCTAGAGAGATCGCTGCTGAGTCACTAGTTTTGTGATGCAACAGCGATCTCCCCAGCGATATCGCTGTGTGTGACATTCAGCGACGATCAGCCCCCCTGCTGGGTATCGCTGATCGTCGCTGAATGTCCTGGACATCTTTTTGATAGTTGGTCTCCTGCTGGCCAGCACGCATTGCTGCGTGTGGCAGGCAGGAGACCAGCGATCAGCTGGTAACCAAGGTACACATTGGGTTTCCAGGCGCCTGGAAATCCAATGTGTACCTTGGATACCAGCGCGCTGCTGCAGGGGAGCTGGTAACCAAGGTACACATTGGGTTTCCAGGTGCCGCGCAGCGCCTGGAAACCCGATATGTACCTTGGTTACCAGCTCCCTGCACCAGCGGGCTGGTATCCAACGTACACTGCGGGTAACTAAGCGACTTTACCCGCAGTGTCGCTGTCCTGATCGCTGCCTGAGCTGCCTGTTTGGCAGCTCAGGCAGCGATCATGTAGCGACACACCAGCGATCCTGACAAGTGCATAACGTTGTCGGGATCGCTGGTGTGTCGCTAGGTGTGACGGGGCCCTTAGAAGCACCCTTGACCAAGTAGCGCCGCTCACCCTCAGAACTTCAAAAAACACAGTAAAACAGCCCTGGCTCACATTGCAAACTCAACTTCTCCAGCGATGCTCTAGGAGTGCTGAACGCCTATGGAGAAAAACCCGCACACCAGAAGACTTCATCCACTTCAAATTTATGTTAAGAAGTTATAACGCTGCCCTTCACCTCGCCAAACAGACCTACTTCACCACCCTGATCTCCTCACTAGCCAAGAACCCCAAGAAACTTTTTGACACTTTTCACTCCCTCCTCAGGCCAAAAGCACAAGCCCCATCACAGACATTTGTGCTGATGACCTGGCCTCCCACTTTATAGAAAAAATAGATACTATCCGTCAGGAAATCTGCTCTTAACCACCAAGTGCTGTGACTCCCATCCCTCCCTGCATTTCCCCTGGCTCACTTTCCACATTTGATCCCATCACAGAAGAAGAAGTCTCCAGACTCCTCTCTTCCTCTCGTCTGACTACATGCACTACTGACCCCAGTCCCTCACATCTCCTCCAGTCTCTCTCTCCAGTTATCACAACTCACCTAACTACAATCTTTAATTTCTCACTCTCCTCTGGCATTTTCCCATCCTCCTTCAAACACTCTATTGTTACTCCATTACTAAAGAAACCCGCTCTCGACCTTTCCTGCACAAACAAGTACAGACTGGTCTCCAATCTCCCCTTTATCTCTAAACTTTTGGAGCGCCTAGTCTACTTCCTCCTTACCCGTTACCTCTCCACTCACTCCCTTCTAGACCCTTCACAGTCAGGCTTCCGACCCCTACATTCGACTGAAACTGCACTCATCAAAGTGACCAATAACCTTCTGACAGCAAAACGTAATGGTGACCACTCTCTGCTCATTCTTCTCGACCTTTCTGCAGCTTTCGACACGGTTGACCACCGTCTCCTACTGTCTAGGCTCCAGTCACTAGGCATTAAGGACACTGCTCTCTCCTGGTTCTCTTACTATCTTTCTGACCGCTCCTTCAGTGTTTTGTTCTCTGGCTCCACGTCATCTCCTCTTCCTCTCGCTGTCAAGGGGCTCAGTCCTTGGCCCCTTTCTGTTCTCTCTCTACACGGCCCCAATTGGACAGACCATCAGCAGATTTGGCTTTCAGTACCATCTTTATGCTGATGACACACAACTATACACGTCATCCCCTGACCTTACCCCTGCTGTACTACAGAACGCCACTGACTGTCTGTCCGCAGTCTCCATAATCATGTCCGCTCTCTATCTGAAACTCAACCTCTCCAAAACTGAACTTCTTCTGCTCCCGCCGTCTACTAACCTCTCTAAATTTGACATTTCCCTCTCCGTGGGTGGCACCATAATAACACACCGGCAGCAGGCTCGCTGTCTGGGTGTTATGTTTGACACCAATCTCTCCTTCACCTCCCATATACAATCTCTTGCCCGCTCTTGCCACCTACACCTAAAGAACATCTCTAGAATCCTCCCTTTTCTCACCATGGAAACAACAAAAACCCTCACTGTAGCATTGATCCACTCCCGCCTGGACTACTGCAATGCTTTATTAATTGGCCTCCCCCTTACTCGACTTTCCCCCCTCCAGTCCATCCTTAATGCAGCATCCATCTGGCTAATCGGTACTCGGACGCGTTCGCTCTTCGCCAGTCCTTACATTGGCTGCCCATTCATTATAGGATCCAATTCAAAGTACTTGTTCTCACCCACAAAGCTCTCCACAGTGCAGCACCCCCCTACATCTCCTCCCTCATTTCCATCTATCGACCTAACTGTCTGCTGCGCTCTGCAAACGACTTTTGACTAACCTCTGCACTAATCCGTACCTCCCACTCCCGACTCCAAGACTTCTCCCGCGCTGTGCCAATCCTCGGAATGCTCTACCCCAAGAAATTAGGACTATCCACAATTTGCATGGTTTCAGGCGCTCCCTCAAAACATTTGTTCAGAGCGGCCTATCACGTTCACTAATCAAAGTCATTCTATGTGTAAGTGTGTGTGTAGCCCATTCACTATCTCCATCCATCCCTCACTCCGTCAAGATGGCTTGACCATCATTGTAAATACATTATTGTATATACACACCTGTACTTTGCATCTCATTGTAGATTGTAAACACTCACGAGCAGGGGCGGCTTATCTTGCTTTAATTATTGTATTGTTAACGCTGTTACTTATGACTTGTGTTTTGAAACTGTTATACTGTAAAGCGCTGCGGAATATGTTGGCGCTATATAAATAAAGATTATTATTATTATGTAGGTGTATGCAGGCATTGTCCGATGGGACTACAAGTCCCATGTGGCTATGCCTGCTACACTGACAGTGACACATTAGCCAATGATGGGACAGTAGTAGTCCCATCATCCGGCTAATATGTTAAATGTAAAAAAAAAAAAAACTTACATTACATACACATAACATACAACATATAACATACAGGCATTCCCTCTCTGGCGAAGAAAATTGGGAGGCAGCCCACGCAATTTTTTTCCATGAATAAATACTTTAATTTAACACCTACATCTCCAAATTTTTACACTCATACACTAATGACATTAGTAGTCAAGAACATATATAAATCAAAATGATATGCAATGGTTTACTGTATGTAAACCATGTGTCATATCCTGTCGGGTTCTGCAATGATTTTACAGAAGCCGACAATTGAATTATCACCTATTCTGCTATATATATATCTCTATGAAATATATATATATATATGTGTGTCAATGACATATATATATATATATATATATATATATAGTACAGACAAAAAGTTTGGACACACCTTCATATTTAAAGATTTTTCTGTATTTTCATGACTATGAAAATTGTACATTCACACTGAAGGCATCAAAACTATGAATTAGCACATCTGGAATTATATACTAAACAAAAAAGTTATCACCTCGATTAGGTTCAGGTCTGGTGACTGTGGAGGCCAGGTCATCTGGCATAGCACCCCATCACTCTCCTTCTTGGTCAAATAGCCCTTATACAGCCTGGAGGTGTGTTTGGGGTCATTGTCCTGTTGAAAAATAAATGATGGTCCAACTAAACGCAAACCGGATGGAATAGCATGCCGCTGAAAGATGCTGTGGTAGCCATGCTGGTTCAGTATGCCTTCAATTTTGAATAAATCCCCAACAGTGTCACCAGCAAAGCACCCCCACACCATCACACCTCCTCCTCTATGCTTCATGGTGGGAACCAGGCATGTAGAGTCCATCCGCTCACCTTTTCTGCGTCGCACAAAGACACGGTGGTTTGAACAAAAGATCACAAATGTGGACTCATCAGACCAAAGCACAGATTTCCACTTGTCTAATGTCCATTCCTTGTGTTCTTTAGCCCAAACAAGTCTCTTCTGCTTGTTGCCTGTCCTTAGCAGTAGTTTCCTAGCAGCTATTTTACCTTGAAGGCCTGCTGCACAAAGTCTCCTCTTAACAGTTTTTGTTGAGATGTGTCTGCTGCTAGAACTCTGTGTGGAATTGACCTGGTCTCTAATCTGAGCTGCTGTAAACCTGCGATTTCTGAGGCTGGTGACTTGGATAAACTTATCCTCAGAAGCAGTGTGACTCTTGGTCTTCCTTTCCTGGGACGCTTCTCATGTGAGCCAGTTTCTTTGTAGCGTTTGATGGTTTTTGAAACTGCACTTGGGGACACTTTCAAAGTTTGCCAAATTTTTCGGACTGATTGACCTTCATTTCTTAAAGTAATGATGGCCACTCGTTTTTCTTTACTTAGCTGCTTTTTTCTTACCATAATACAAATTCTAACAGTCTATTTAGTAGGACTATCAGCTGTGTATCCACCAGACTTCTGCACAACACAACTGATGGTCCCAACCCCATTTATAAGGCCAGAAATCCCACTTATTAAACCTGACAGGGCACACCTGTGAAGTGAAAACCATTTCCGGTGACTACCACTTGAAGCTCATCAAGAGAATGCCAAGAGTGTGCAAAGCAGTAATCAAAGCAAAAGGTGGCTACTTTGAAGAACCTAGAATATAAGACATAATTTCAGTTGTTACACCCTTTTTTGTTAAGTATATAATTCCACATGTTAATTCATAGTTTTGATGACTTCAGTGTGAATTTACAATTTTCATAGTCATGAAAATACAGAAAAATCTTTAAATGAGGTGTGTCTAAACTTTTGGTCTGTACTGTATATATATATATATATATATATATATATATACGTATATATATATACCTATTCTATGTGTATATATCTATTCTATCTTTTATATTATAACATGTCAGTGTGATTTTACTGTATAGCCGCATATGAATTGCCGGCTGTTTATCAAAGGACACCGATGCGTAAACATCAGACAGCACTCGCACTCTCGATTTCGGCTGAGAAAAAACTCGCAAATGAGATGTCACCTACTGAATAACATTGATCCGAGTGCAATCTGAGTTTTTCTCGAATTGCACTTGTCCGTATTTCTCGCAAGTGGGTATGAGCCCTTAGGGTGACTCACCACCAAGATTTTTTTGCCTTATTGTGAGAAAAATATGCTTGTCTGTGTCAAGAAGTCTCTAGGTACCTTTACTTGCTAATTAATAAAAGTTTATAGCTGAGTGAGTGACGTAATCCATTGTAATACAGTATATTTTGGCCTAGTCTGCCACACACATGCCAATCATCCTGGCACGAGAGTAAATCCAAAAAATATAGCTCGTATATAACAACCAATCATTTCCATGATTTTTTTAATTACAAAATAGAACAATATATAAAGATGCCTCTTTCATAGATAACCACAAAAACCCAGGTAAGTCCTACTGCCTCGCATGTTGTGGAGATGACATAACCCTTATATTAGCCTTGTGTCACTCTACAGTATTTCACGCACCCCTCTAGTGTCCAACCATGTGTGAAATTGAAAACGCAGCGACACATTGTAATATTGGATGTAATGATTTTCTATGGTGTCCCGTTGCGACCTGGGACATTCTACAACTGTGACGCAGAGTTGCAAATGTTTCCAAATATGTTGGATTTTCTCTCTCTAGTCACAAGTCACACTTGCTATAAACATCAATGCTAGTCGTATGCAACATGCAACTTGGCTGTTTTATTTCCAGCAAAGTTCTAATGTAGTCGTGCGACAGCACGTTGTTTTGGAAGAATTGCTGTCTCGCGACACGTCGTCGTCTAGCCCTAGCTTAAAAGGGGTGTCTGCTTTCTGCTCAAATGCTATAGATTTACGTAACAGCCTATGAACCACTCACTGCAGGTAGAACCTACATGCTACCAATGGGTTCGGTATGTTCATACCTCTCATGATGACCGAGGTCACATGATTTACCCATGTCTCACGTGACTTTGTCATCTACTCTGCAGAAGATAAAAGTGTTCAGTGAGGTCACGCATACAATAGGTTCTGTACCTACGCCAGAATTGTGAACTTTCAATAGACGAAGCCAAAGAGGTAGCCACGTGGGTAGATCACGTCATTGGCGTCATTGCGGCAGCTATGGACAGAGTGCACTGTTTATACATGGTACTTGTGGCTGGACAACTGCTTTAAACTGTTTCTTTTTCACCTTTTACATTTATGGGATCTCCACAGGTTATGCCAAAAATGTTTGATAGATGTGGTTCACAGCTCATCAATTTTCACAGCTTCCATACAGATGAATGGAGAGAGCTGTGCATGCACAGCCACCTCCCCAATGACCGTTGCGCACAAGAGTCCGGTTCTCAGCACAGATGAGGGCGACATTGAGTATATCTAAATGGCTACAGGGATCACTATCTACTACATAGTATAATTTCCTTGTCAGAGTTAGTAGATGTGAAAGACATGTACTACACAGAATATACGGTTGAAATCTGAACACTCCGTGGCACAAGTTAAGTGCAGAGTGATCCCAAGCATGTGGGGTATGGAGATGGTGGAAAGGTTACTGACTGGAGAGATTCCTGAACGGCAGTGAAATGTGAGAGCAGCTATTTGTGATTGGCATACGGATCCATCCAAGTTGGGGGCAGGGAGTAGAAATATACAATATTGAGTACAAGAAATACTAATAGGGAAATAAATAATAGTGAGTGATTTGCATGGGGTCATGCCCACGATATGGGATCCCATTACAAGAGTATTGCAATCCTTAAGCAAACAGTCCCTTATAGTGACGGATATCTCCGCATACAGGCAAGGGACTTGTCACCATCTGAGTGCAGAAACAGCTGAGAATGTGACAGGATGCCTGCCGAAGGTACGATACCTTTTTATGCCGTCGTTATATCCCACAATTTATCTGTACAAATGTAATCCAAACGGCAGAAAAACACAAACCTCAAGCCAAGCTATCTCATGGAAAGAAGCTGCTGAAGTACCTGACTGTAAAGGTTACCAGGAGGATTTTAATGATGTATTCATTTGAACAGATGGCTTTCATTGCTATATATACACATACAGCTCTGGCAAAAATTAAGAGACCACTACATCAAAACCGTGTCTTGTGCAGCCCATTCTCCAGACCTGAACCCTATTGAAAACCTCTGAAATGTAATCAAGAGGATGACGGATAGTCACAAGCTATCACACAAAGAACTGCTTAAATTTTTGCACCAGAAGCAGTGTGAAAGACTGGTGGAAAGCATGCCAAGATGCATGAAAGCTGTGATTAAAAATCATGGTTATTCCACAAAATATTGATTTCAGGACTCTTCCTGAGTTAAAACATTAGTATTGTTGTTTCTAAATGATTCTGAACTTGTTTTCTTTGCATTATTTGAGGTCTGAAAGCACTGGGTTTTTTAAATTTTGACCATGTTTCTTTGTCAGAAAAAAAAATACAAAATTTATTGCTTGGAAATTCGGTGACATGTCAGAAGTTTATAAACTAAAAGAACAATTTACATTTTACTCAAAAATATACCTATAAACAGAAAAATCAGACAAACTGAACATTTGAAAATGGTCTCTTAATTTTTGCCAGAGCTGTATATTTCTTTGTTTAATGCAACTTTCCACCAGCAATGTGTGTACCAATGTATGGGAACAGGCTAGGGTTAATATAACTTTCCACCAATGTATGAGAACAGGTTAGGGTTAATATAACTTTCCACCAACGTATGAGAACAGGTGAGGGCACTATTCTTAAATTGATGGAGATTGGGCACATCTTAGGATGCAGCTCGTCTTACCCATTCCAGCAATTTGATGAATCCGAGTGGCTCTTCCAGTCGCTTCCATCGCAGAGCTGGCAGCGGATTCTAGTGAATCAGGGGTGAGATGTGATTATCTAGATCATTCACAATGAGTAAAGACTATATCATTCATATTGTCCGCTCTCTTGAGCTACCTTGAAGACAAAGCCTGTGTGGCCCCCTTCTCTATCCATCGTTGAGGATGACACTGGTGTAGACATATTCCGAAATTACTGTTTTCCAAACCAGATGAAAGAAATCCAAGTATCCAAATAAAAGAGCTTCCGGTTCCCAGATAGAGACCGCGTGGCCGATCCTCAGATTCTGTATAACTGGGTACTTTGCTGGTACTTTTCGCCCTGTCTAAATTTGTGTAACCTTGTCTAGCTAGTCTTCTGAATTCAGATTATAAATCCTTTTTTAGCATTTCCACTTTGTAATTCTTCTTCCAGTATTGTGTTGTGTAGATTACCTTGTGCTATACGCAGTACGCAGATCTGATCTTTCCACTAACACGTATTTTTATATATAAATATCTGGTAAGGGTGTGCACCCTTTATAGATCTATAAGCAATCCTAGCAGGTTTTCCCTAAAAAATTGTATATAGCTCTATGTTAACTATCCCCTGTCCCTGGCTCAGTGCCCTTGCCAATCTAACCTTCTGCCCCCTCCCTACCCACTCTCTAACACTCACCTACTTGCTCCCTCTCTCTGCGCACTGACAAAAAAATCCTAGTTTAGCGTGGAGCTGTGAGAATGCAAAGGACACTTGATCCCTATGCACACCCATCCCAAAACAGGACATAAGCAGTCATCGGTCCAGCTGGTAGGAGGTGACACACAGGCCTTCTTTACTTGGAACGCGGGGCACAGGCCGGCGGCATGAGCCTAAGGTTTAAGGAGAAAAGAAAATACAGTAAATTGCTATACAATTACTAACCTTATAATAGAAGAGGGAATGATCTGTCACAGCACAGCGAAGTATGATCAGCAGATATACCATACAACACAATAGCAGTGCCGGGTGCGCCAGGATCAGAACTTGGAATGACTCTACAGGTCAAGCTGAAGATAAAATCGTGACACGTAAAAAAAAAGAAAAGGATTCTCAAAGAAAACGATGAAATGCCTTGCTTCATTTGTTTGGATCTGGAAGACAGTGAGTCTAGAATGAAGAAAAATCCTGGCATTGCTTTAAAAAAATATGGCAAATGGGCCCCGATTCACTGGGACTGGTGTTTTGTGTGCCAGTCTCAATAAAATCAGGCCTGGAGTAGAATGGCACCAAGCGTATTATGTCATCACCAACAAAGGCTCGTGTACAAAGTATTAAATACATTTCAGTAAGCGTGCTCAATACTTTTCCCCAGTGTCATTTCTCATTATTACACATATAATTTCTATACATCTATGGTTTGATTTCTTTGCCTGTGTGGATTGGATGGGTGTTACCGACATCTGGTGAGAATTTCATGTCAATATCACCTATAGAAATCTATTTACTAAGAAAATGAGTGATGTGATCAATACATATTTCACCCAATGTATGTGTGGCAAAAAAACGCTAAGTGCTTAATAAAACCAATGGCTATCTATAGGCTACTCATATTGATTGATGCTGCTTTTTTGCCAGAAACAGCTGAAACATAGAGAATGGTTGCCTCAATGTAACAGCAATTGATACCAGCATTAGTCGGATCTTAGTCAGGGCCGGGGCGCAGTTACAGCCGCCGCTCTCTATGCACAGATACAGCGCAGGGTGACTCTGTCGGCACCATTACAGCGCACGGTGACTGTGTCGGCACCATTATAGCGCACGGCACCATTGCAGCGCACGGTGACTGTGTCGGCACCATTACAGCGCACGGTGACTGTGTCGGCACCATTACAGCGCACGGTGACTGTGTCGGCACCATTACAGCGCACGGTGACTGTGTCGGCACCATTACAGCGCACGGTGACTGTGTCGGCACCATTACAGCGCACGGTGACTGTGTCGGCACCATTTCAGCGCACGGTGACTGTGTCGGCACCATTACAGCGCACGGTGACTGTGTCGGCACCATTACAGCGCACGGTGACTGTGTCGGCACCATTACAGCGCACGGTGACTGTGTCGGCACCATTTCAGCGCACGGTGACTGTGTCGGCACCATTACAGCGCACGGTGACTGTGTCGGCACCATTACAGCGCACGGTGACTGTGTCGGCACCATTTCAGCGCACGGTGACTGTGTCGGCACCATTACAGCGCACGGTGACTGTGTCGGCACCATTACAGCGCACGGTGACTGTGTCGGCACCATTACAGCGCACGGTGACTGTGTCGGCACCATTACAGCGCACGGTGACTGTGTCGGCACCATTACAGCGCACGGTGACTGTGTCGGCACCATTACAGCGCACGGTGACTGTGTCGGCACCATTTCAGCGCACGGTGACTGTGTCGGCACCATTACAGCGCACGGTGACTGTGTCGGCACCATTACAGCGCACGGTGACTGTGTCGGCACCATTACAGCGCACGGTGACTGTGTCGGCACCATTACAGCGCACGGTGACTGTGTCGGCACCATTTCAGCGCACGGTGACTGTGTCGGCACCATTACAGCGCACGGTGACTGTGTCGGCACCATTACAGCGCACGGTGACTGTGTCGGCACCATTTCAGCGCACGGTGACTGTCGGCACCATTACAGCGCACGGTGACTGTGTCGGCACCATTACAGCGCACGGTGACTGTGTCGGCACCATTACAGCGCACGGTGACTGTGTCGGCACCATTACAGCGCACGGTGACTGTGTCGGCACCATTACAGCGCACGGTGACTGTGTCGGGACCATTACAGCGCACGGTGACTGTGTCGGCACCATTTCAGCGCACGGTGACTGTGTCGGCACCATTACAGCGCACGGTGACTGTGTCGGCACCATTACAGCGCACGGTGACTGTGTCGGCACCATTACAGCGCACGGTGACTGTGTCGGCACCATTTCAGCGCACGGTGACTGTGTCGGCACCATTACAGCGCACGGTGACTGTGTCGGCACCATTACAGCGCACGGTGACTGTGTCGGCACCATTTCAGCGCACGGTGACTGTGTCGGCACCATTACAGCGCACGGTGACTGTGTCGGCACCATTACAGCGCACGGTGACTGTGTCGGCACCATTACAGCGCACGGTGACTGTGTCGGCACCATTACAGCGCACGGTGACTGTGTCGGCACCATTACAGCGCACGGTGACTGTGTCGGCACCATTACAGCGCACGGTGACTGTGTCGGGACCATTACAGCGCACGGTGACTGTGTCGGCACCATTTCAGCGCACGGTGACTGTGTCGGCACCATTACAGCGCACGGTGACTGTGTCGGCACCATTACAGCGCACGGTGACTGTGTCGGCACCATTACAGCGCACGGTGACTGTGTCGGCACCATTTCAGCGCACGGTGACTGTGTCGGCACCATTACAGCGCACGGTGACTGTGTCGGCACCATTACAGCGCACGGTGACTGTGTCGGCACCATTTCAGCGCACGGTGACTGTGTCGGCACCATTACAGCGCACGGTGACTGTGTCGGCACCATTACAGCGCACGGTGACTGTGTCGGCACCATTACAGCGCACGGTGACTGTGTCGGCACCATTACAGCGCACGGTGACTGTGTCGGCACCATTACAGCGCACGGTGACTGTGTCGGCACCATTACAGCGCACGGTGACTGTGTCGGCACCATTACAGCGCACGGTGACTGTGTCGGCACCATTCAGCGCACGGTGACTGTGTCGGCACCATTACAGCGCACGGTGACTGTGTCGGCACCATTACAGCGCACGGTGACTGTGTCGGCACCATTACAGCGCACGGTGACTGTGTCGGCACCATTACAGCGCACGGTGACTGTGTCGGCACCATTACAGCGCACGGTGACTGTGTCGGCACCATTTACAGCGCACGGTGACTGTGTCGGCACCATTACAGCGCACGGTGACTGTGTCGGCACCATTACAGCGCACGGTGACTGTGTCGGCACCATTACAGCGCACGGTGACTGTGTCGGCACCATTTCAGCGCACGGTGACTGTGTCGGCACCATTACAGCGCACGGTGACTGTGTCGGCACCATTACAGCGCACGGTGACTGTGTCGGCACCATTTAGCGCACGGTGACTGTCGGCACCATTACAGCGCACGGTGACTGTGTCGGCACCATTACAGCGCACGGTGACTGTGTCGGCACCATTACAGCGCACGGTGACTGTGTCGGCACCATTACAGCGCACGGTGACTGTGTCGGCACCATTTCAGCGCACGGTGACTGTGTCGGCACCATTACAGCGCACGGTGACTGTGTCGGCACCATTACAGCGCACGGTGACTGTGTCGGCACCATTACAGCGCACGGTGACTGTGTCGGCACCATTACAGCGCACGGTGACTGTGTCGGCACCATTACAGCGCACGGTGACTGTGTCGGCACCATTACAGCGCACGGTGACTGTGTCGGCACCATTACAGCGCACGGTGACTGTGTCGGCACCATTACAGCGCACGGTGACTGTGTCGGCACCATTACAGCGCACGGTGACTGTGTCGGCACCATTACAGTTAGTGGCCCCGTCGGAGCATACGCCTGAATCCCATTTTCCGGCAGGTGGGGTGTTGAGGCTGTAGGCCCTGATGGGACCACAGAACGTGGGACACAGCGCAGTGTGACAGGGCCCGGCCGTCTTTTTGAGTATTTGTACTTAAAAAACCGCTGGTAATTCTGTCACTGTTGAGTGGAGTTACCGCTCTGGAAACGCTAAAAAAATATTAAAAAAGATGCTTCATAAAGAAATGCTCTTCTGAGGCGTCTTTACAGCCTGGAAAAGACGTGTAAACAGAACCTAAAGCCCCGATTCTGTGTTTCATGTCTCTGTGAGTTTGTTTTCCTATTACTGGGATAAAAAGAAAGACACAGCAGAGAGGCCGCACACCACAGCGTGACACCACAGCGCGACACTACCGAACAGCGCTGCAATCACACATCAGTGTGCGACACCTTCTAGTGGTTCGCTTACAACAATCGTCGGCCTACAAACTACACTTCCCGTCATGCCTTGCATCCACTCCCGGACGTGCTGAACCACGTGGTGCAGCTTTTGGCCAATCAGAGGTGGCTGTGGGGTGACGTGCGCTCTGTATGCCGGCAGTAGTAGGCCCGGTGAGTTAGCAGCTGCGGTGCCTCCTGAGCTGTGCGCGGTCTCCTGTATCACCATGTTCCTCACACGGTCCGAGTATGACAGGTGAGTGTGATAGCTGGCGGAGGAGGATGCATCACGTGATGCTGGACATCAGCTCCCAGAGCCACATTAGGAAATGAAAGTAGTTAACCATGTGTGTCCTGGGCTCTTCTATTACTTATAGCGAGGGGGTGTCCATTGTAATGGGTGAGATATCTAGGTGCCGGGATCTGTCATCACTAATAATCATGTACGTGCAGCCATCAGGCCCTAGGGGACATCATCGCCATGCTTCATCTGCCCCCTTTATAGGTATGGGCCCCTTGTGCTGGACATATTCATGAGGTCAGGTGGCTTACTCATGGGTTATTCCCACTAACGTAAATAGGTATTGTCACATAGTAAACACTTTTATTTACAGCTCGTTGCCTTGGAGATCGACCACCGCTGCTCCGACAGCAGAGCGTGCTCAGTGCTTACAATAGCTTTTCTCTTGAGCTTATAAGTGCTGTTTTGTTGTTGGGAAGGATCTCTCGAGTGCAAGCTTCAGCGCAGCGTTTCCCAGGATGATAGTGGTGGTCGGTCTCCTAGGTAACAAGTTGTAAATAAAAGAAACATATAATGCAGGGATTCTAGCGGCGATGTCTAGTTGACCGTAACTTCACAGACCACTGTGGGCAATCACTCGTGTGACTTGTACCCACAGACTGTGTACTGTTGCCTCGAGCTTTTCCAGTGTACCTGCCTTAGAGACTTATTTTCACCCTCCTGACATTTGTTCCCCACTGCACTGTGTGTTAAAGCTTTGATAATGCTGTGTCACATGACTGTAACAGCCAATCTCAGCCTTCTGAGGTCATGTGACATGTCCACACGCGGAGCAGTATAATGTCTAAACGGGCTCATTAGGAATCTATATGGGTTCTCTGGGAAAAGAAGTCATACGTTTCTTCATTTGGCAACAGATTCTTGTTTTGTGTAGAGGTCAATAACCGTCCGCTGCCCTGATGCATCTGTGTATGCCTGAACATATGAACAGCAAGCAGAAATGTACTCTCATTCTTTTGCGCTTTTTCAGGTGGGTTTCGGAGTGGACCTGCCTGAAAAAGACATAGTGTGCACATACACTAATACTGTGTGTCCTGTCAGGCTGACTAGCAACAAACCAATTTCACAGTCTTAACGGGATGGCGGCCATTTTAGTTCCCCCAAACAAAATAAACAGATCTAGGAATTATCGTTTGACTTTTTTACCCCCCACAGAACCCCCTTAATATACAGTTTACAGACTTCAGGCAGTGACACCCACAAAACGGGTTCTTGAAGGGAGAGAAAGTATAAGCGTATGTTCACCCTACAATAAAATACAACTCTGTGACAGGACCATGACAGGAAGAAACATGGCTGTATGACCCACAGCGCAGCTCTGTAATTGGCGCAGAAGAGTTCTGGTCACAGATTTTGGCACAGTAACTTATTAATTCTGACGAAATCCATGAATAATGCTCAGTGTGAACACATCCTAGAGGAAGCCCAGTTTCCAGTTTGTCTGTAGATAAAGTGTATTTCTCAGAAAGCACCACATCATCCTTATATAATGCACTGGTGTTTGTGGCGTTCAGTATCCATTCTAACACTGTATAATATGCAGTCTGTCTCCTCTCTCTCATTAGGGGGGTGAATACTTTCTCACCAGAAGGTCGACTCTTCCAAGTAGAATATGCGATTGAAGCGATAAAGGTAATTATTGTTCTTCTATGCAGAAACAGAAAGTGAAAGTAAATCCGCAAGTCATGCTCTGAGGGAGACCTTCCTGGTTTCTCTGAATGGTCTCTGATCCGGCTTAGTCAGAAGCGGCCACCTTTGCTTTGCTGAGTGTATTTATTAGCACTACAGCTTGGAAGTATAAAGGGTCATTTTTGCTTCTTGCAGTTTTATGTATTTCACTTTCACTAGTGTTTTACTCTTTGATATTCTCACTTTGATATATAACATGACTAGCACTAAAATATCCCAGAATATAATACCTGCTAATAAATGAATCTGATCAAAAAACAGGATAAATATAAAGCTATAATAATTTAGTTTTGCTTGTAAAATTGAAAGACATTGAATCCACACAATATATTAATTATTTATAGTGATGGTAGCCAATAAAATGTTGTCATGCCTGTGGCTCAGTCCCTATGTGTTTGGTACTGCTGCACCATTTTTTAATTGACTGCCAACTCAAAATAGCCTCCCTTTGTTCCCCCTGACAAAGCGCATTGTGCAAAACCAGCATGGTGAAAACATCTGGACATCCCAGTCCTGTTCTGACTGCTTTGGTCTCTTCCCTACCACATACTCCATATGATATAAGTTTATGGCCTTCTACATATATGGCTGTTTTTGCTCAATATTTCTGTACTGCTTTGTTTCCTGCAATCTTCCTTGGAGAATCTTTACTTGCCTTCTATAATTACACTATATTTGGTTCAATATTCATGCACTTTTCCGTACAAGTATTTTGTTGATGTAGTTGGTTCTCTAAAATATCCACAGCAGCTATGTAAAAATACCAAGCTGAACCATAATTCCAACTTATTTTACTACCGCCACCCTTGTCATGGGTCATCCTTGTGTGGCATGATGACTTGAATATGATACATGGCCCTTGACAATCGGTTTCTTGGCTCTACTTTACTACAACTATGTGATTGAATAAATGGACTACCTTGTGGGTTGTTGTGACTCTGTGGCCACTGTAATTGTGCTCTGTATTCCGCAGCTTGGCTCCACAGCCATCGGTATCCAGACATCAGAGGGAGTATGTCTTGCTGTTGAGAAGAGAATCACATCTCCGTTGATGGAGCCAAACAGCATTGAGAAGATTGTAGAAATAGATGCTCATATAGGTAATATTCATAGGCTACTATGTTTTCTTAATTGCTGACCAACCATGTTGTACCTTGAGGCCCCCAGCAATTGCCCATCAGGCTTTCTATATGTACCTTCCGAATTGTTGGCAGTGGCTGATATGCTGTATTCTAGTGCTGCAGGTCATAACATCTTTAGACTCTCATAACAGAGTTATAACCATATCATTGGCAGGTAACACAAGGGATAAAACGATCAGTCATAAAATGTCTACCCCTCTTTTGTATTTGAGAGAAGTGTGAAATGTACAAATGTTTTGAGACCTTGAGTATAGCAGATAACATGTAAAAACCCTGCCGGCATCACTGCATGGCCTCCCATCCCCCACCTGCCTTACACACCAACTTACTACTCCGGGCCATGCTGTGAACTCTGTCTGCTGCCGTCTCCATGCTGTGCACCTCATGTTTCCTGCCTGCTCTGTGCATGTTTCCTGGCTGTGTGCATAGGGGGGCGGCGCCGGCACTTCCTGGTTCTTATAGAGTCAGTGTGCATCTTCCTAAGGTGTTCCCAGGCAGTTGCCAAGAGGCCTCTGGTACAAAAGTCATCCCCGCCCACAGGAGAAGGCCTGTGCAACGCTTTATCTCAGTTAGTGTCTTGCTGCTGAGCTGCCTGGTCCTGTCCTGTTTCCCGCCTTCTCTGGTGGCTGAATACCCAGATTTGCTTCTGTGCTCTGTGTTTCTTGTTCCGCCCTCCAGGAGGCTGCATATGGGTCATTCCATGGTAACTTACGTTACAGTCACAAGCCTAAAACTGGCTACAGACTGTTCTTTGAAGGCAGCCACAAAAATGAGTGAATGTATATTGTACATTAAACTATTCTCAATAGATTTCAACACAGTTTGATTTTTCAACAATAAAATTAAATACAAAATACAGTGTTATTACTTGGTAACTTACGTTACAAAAAAGAAAGGCAATTGTCCGTCATGAGACTGCCAAATTATCTGTTCTGGTAAACAGCGGAGAAGCACTATTTTTATTGTATTAAAACACCATAGTCTAAGCAACTTTAACAAATTCATTTTAACCTCTCAAGTTAAATGCAACAGTTTTTATAACAAGAAATGTAGGTAACTTATGTTACAACATAATTATAGTAACTTACGTTACAAGGTGATGGTAGCTTACGTTACAATGAGTTACCATCATAGGAAAAACACTGTAACGCAAGTTACCATCATTGTAACGTAAGTTACTATATTATGTTGTAACGTAAGCTACCATGGAATGACAAAGGAGATTATCACTAGAGGACTAGTAAAGCTGCTGCCAAATAATTCAACCATGCCCCCATGAATGACAGCTTTCTGCCTATGCACAGAGTACACAGAAAGCTGTCAATCAGTGGTGTGGGAGGGGTTAATCAGAGCTCAGCATTCACAGAACTGATAGATCTGCAGCAGAGAGAACTGTGATTTCATCAAAAGTGAAATAAGTAGTCCAGTAAGTGATACATTGCAGGAATCAAGGTCTCTGCTCCTCACATTTTGCTGCTGTTAGATGGGTTAACATAACCCTAGTGGCAGATTCTATTTAATAAAACCCTGGTGCATATGTAATGTAAAGAACGACACCAGTGTAAACTTGGCCCTCAACAGCGTGTGATGAACATTTGTATTATTTTCCAGTCCTTTCTTTCTAACCTTTGCTCCACTGTAATGATTTCTTTCTGATCCAGGCTGCGCCATGAGTGGGTTGATTGCAGATGCTAAGACATTAATTGATAAAGCTAGAGTTGAAACCCAGGTAAGATCATATCCCAATCCAGTTTTCAATGCCGGCTTTTCCAAATACATTTATATTCATCGTTCTTTCTTCTTCTAGAATCACTGGTTCACATATAATGAGACGATGACCGTAGAGAGCGTCACACAGGCTGTTTCTAACCTGGCATTGCAGTTTGGGGAAGAAGATGCTGACCCTGGAGCAATGGCAAGTGCTACTCCCAAGGACCTAGTTCTTTGCAGCATTCTGATATTCTTGTGTAAATTTTCACATTTTTTTTTTATATATATATTTTAGAGTCGCCCATTTGGAGTTGCTTTACTGTTTGGTGGAGCAGATGAGAAAGGACCGCAGCTGTAAGTTGTCTGCGTATAGTATGTCACTGTACATAAAATTATAATGTGTGCAAACTGTAAAACGCTGCGGAATATGTTGGTGCTATATAAATAAAAAGATTAAAGATTATTATTCTAGATCTGTTTGATTAAAAATTATTGTTTAACCTCCACAGGATCCAACTATTTTGGTCCTTCAGGATAAACGGGGCTTATTTTCTTTTTTGTAGGGCATGTTGTATGTTTCAGGGGCGTTATTTTGGGCTTCATATATAATTTTATTTATTTTTTTAGTTTCATATTCTGAGAAGTTTAGAAAGGACCTGTCTCCAGGTCAAAATTGATCTCTTCTGTTCTCGATTTATTCCTGCAGCTTCCCTGAGCATTCCAGTTTTTTTTTTTTCTTTATTGATCCGCCGTACAGTTTCAGAGAGATGTTTTTTTTGATTTGGTGGTATGTTTTATGGACTTGTCTTTAGTCTGCTTTGCAATGTCACCCTATGACCACGTCCCCTTGTAAAGACCATAACAATGATCTAATTCATGGAGGTGGGATCATCATTTCGGGAATAGAGTACCTTCTCAAGTGAAGATCTTCACGATACGAAGCACAAGTGCAAGGCTATTCTTTATGCGTAGCGATAATGTACTTTGGACTGTCGTCCACATGATTGTGGATTCTCTTACCGCTTCATAGCATTACAGATTTTTTTTGTGTAACCTGTCCCCTCATGTTCTGCAGCTTTCACATGGATCCCTCAGGGACTTTTGTGCAGTGTGATGCCCGCGCCATCGGCTCGGCTTCTGAGGGGGCGCAGAGCTCTTTGCAGGAGGTCTATCATAAGGTGAGTCTAAAGCTTGGTAACTTTCATGCATTACATGAAGGCACATAAAACTGTACAGTTTACATAAAAAGTGTCATTTATCATTCTAATACCCAAAACATTCTAATGTGCTTGTAGAAAAGTACAATTTATATTTGCCTCAAGACATTCTACAAATCTAAAAAGAAATAAAAAAAAATTGGAGACAAGGAATAGGATTGATATAACCAGTGTTTAATCAGTGTACATAGCTGTAGGTAGGAGGTCCAATTTCATACATTGAATGCTTAAACACACACGCAATAGAATCCAAACATATATATTTTATTTTACATGATTGTTAACCCCTTCATGACCTTTGACTTATAGATACGTCATAGGTCGCCTTCCTCCCTTTGATACAGGCTCCGGCACATGACAGCTGATTTTGATCAGCTGTCATGTACCTTTAACATTCGTGGGTGGAATTGCGATCCACCCGCAGCTGTTAACATGTTCATTACTAGTGTCAAACACTAACAGCCGTATTTATCTGGAGTGCATCATAAGACCCGCCCATAAAAATAAACCCTCACCCGCAGCCCAGATCATGAAAAATGGAGATACAACAGGTCTCGGAAAATGGGGACTTTTTTTTTTCCTCAAATCTTTGGATTTTTTTTTTTCACCACTTAAAAAGAACCTAAACGTGTTTGGTATCTGCAAACTCATAATGACCTTAATGGCAGGTCAGTTTCAGCATTTAGTAAACGTGGTAAAAAAAAAAAAAACAATTGTGGAATTGCACTTTTTTTGCAATTTCACCGCACTTAGAATATTTTTTTCCTGTTTTCCAGTGCACTATATGGTAAAATCAATGGTGTCATTAAAAAGTACAACTCACCCAGCAAAAAGCAAGTCCTAACAGGTCATATTGATGGAAAAATAAAGTTATTTTCTCTGTGAAGCAGGGGAACAATAACCGAGAACTCAAAAAAATGGAAAATCGCAAGGTCGTGAAGGAGTTAAAGTTGAAGCAATATAACTAATGGGGTGAATTGTTAAACATATGCAGGTGCTTCTCACAATATTAGAATATCATCAAAAGTTAATTTTTCAGTTCTCCAATACAAAAAGTGAAACTCATATTATATAGAGACATTACAAACAGAGTGATCTATTTCATGTGTAATGTTGATGATTATGGCTTACAGCCAATGAAAACCCAAGTCATTATCTCAGTAAATCAGAATAATTAACAAAAAAACACCTGCAAAGGCTTCCTAAGCGTTTAAAAATGTCCCTTAGTCTGTTTCCTTCCACAATCATGGGGAAGACTGCTGACTTGACACACTCCACAAGGAGGGTAAGCCACGGTCATTGCTAAAGAAGCTGTCTGCTCACAGAGTGCTGTATCCAAGCATATTAGTGGAAAGTTGAGAAGGAAAAAGTGTGGTAGAAAAAGGTGCACAAACAACCAGGATAACCGCAGCCTTGAAAGGATTGTTAAGAAAAGGCCATTCAAAAATCTGGGAGAGATTCACAAGGAGTGGACTGCTGCTGGAGTCATTGCTTCAAGAGCCATCACACACAGACGTATCCAGGACATGGGCTACAAAGTGTCAGATTCCTTGTGTCAAGTCACTCATGACCAATAGACAACGCTTGAAGCGTCTTACCTGGGCCAAGGAGAAAAATAACTGGACTGTTGTTCAGTGGTCCATGGTGTTGTGTTCAGATGAAAGTAAATTTTGCATTTCATTTGATTATCAAAGTCCCAGAGTCTGGAGGAAGAGTGGAGAGGCTCACAATTCAAGCTGCTTCAGGTCTAGTGTGAAGTTTCCACAATCAGTGATGGTTTAGGGAGCCATGTCATCTGCTGGTGTAGGTCCACTGTGTTTTATCACGATCAAAGTCAACGCAGCCGTCTAGCAGGACATTTTAGAGCACTTCATGCTTCCCTCTGCTGACAAGCTTTTTGGAGATGGAAATTTCATTCTCCAGCAGGACTTGGCACTGTCCACACTGCCAAAAGTACCAATACCTGGTTTAAAAACAACAGTATCACTGTGCTTGATTGGCCAGCAAACTCACCTGACCTTAACCCTACAGAGAATCTATGGTGTACTGCCAAGAGGAAGATGAGAGACACCAGACCCAACAATGCAGACGAGCTGAAGGCTGCTATCAAAGCAACCTGGGCTTTCATAACACCTCAGCAGTGCCACAGGCTGATCGCCTCCATGCCACGCCGCATTGATGCAGTAATTGATGCAAAAGGAGCCCTGACCAAGTATTGAGTGCATTTAATGAACGTACATTTCGGATTTTAAAATAATTTTTCAAGCTGGTGTTATAAAGTATTCTAAGGCTATTTTCACACTTGCGTTTTATCGCGCAGCGCATCGTGCGCTATCGGACGCATGCGCAATGTTCCCCTATCTATAACATGGCAGGCGCAGGGTCTAGCGCTTGCACGCGTTCATCAGCGTTTGGCGTGCGCTGCGCATTTTCCAGGTGTGCGTCCATACGCGCTAGACGCTACATGTTGCATTTTTTTTCCGCCCAACCGCTTTAAAAAACGCGTGCGCATGCTATGTGCAAAAAAATAACATTGCAGTCTATGGGTGTGCTGGGGTGCGCATGGCTTTGCGCTCGTCAGCGCTTTTGCGCGCACGCGATTTTGGAGTAAATAATGTCTAAACACTTGTTTAAACCACCCTCTACACAAATACATTGTTTGTGAGGAGTGTAGATAAAAAGTTGATAGACAGAGATGATAGAGACAGAGATGATAGAGACAGAGTTGATAGAAATGTGACACGTAGACAACCCATGCGCCGAAAAAAACGCAAACGCATGCAAAAACGCTTGAAATCGCATACAAACGCTGCATTTTTTTGGTCATAATGCGCACGCTGATGCGACTAAATATCGCAGCGTTTATAAGCGTTTGCATGCTTTTTTTAATGCGTTTCATGTGCGCTCGATGCGCTGCGCAAAAAAACGCAAGTGTGAAAGTAGCCTAATTTACTGAGATATTGACTTTTGGGTTTTCATTGGCTGTAAGCCATAATCATCAACAACAACAGAAATAAACACTTGAAATAGATCACTCTGGTTGTAATGACTCTATATAATATGAGTTTCACTTTTTGTATTGATGAACTGAAATAAATTAACTTTGATATTCTAATTTTGTGAGAAGCACTTGTAGGTTTAAGGCCACTTTGGTCTTTGTAGATTTTTCATGGTTTAACCTATTTAACACAAATGGGTTTATATGTATGTATTGGTGTGAATTAACTTATCGCATCAGGATGTACATGTGCGTCCAGAGATGGCGCCATCACAGCAGTTGGAATATACAGTACAACACCGCTCCTGCTGCATCTGCTGGGACTGAGTCTAGCTTCAATACCAGCAGTTTGCATTCCCAGATGCCATGGATAATAGCGACTATAGCATCTGAGAAGGCCTCATTTAGACATTTTTTTTTTCACGTATAGTAAAATCGGACTGATTATTCTGATCAAACTCTGAACAGAGAGTGGTACAAGTGTCATTCGATTTTCCCATACATGAAGGAATTTAAAAAAAAAAAAATTCTCCCAAGTCTTCATTCTGACAGTCTGTGAAAATCGGACTGCACTGTGATTATATTTTTATAATTTATTTATTTTTTTTTTTTTCTTCATGGACTCATTGACTTACATTGCTGATTTTGATCCGACCCTGAGATCAAAATTGGACGTCTCTGATATTTTTCGTTGATCACTCTGATTTCTTAGACTATCACATGTACAAGAGTTATCTGTGAAAAATATGGATATCACTCATACAGTCATGGCCAAAAGTTTTGAGAATGACACAAATATTATATTTTCACATGATCTGCTGCCCTCTGGTTTTTATGTGTGTTTGACACATGACAAACACGAGCAATCCCGGCATGTTGTGTGGCTGCCTAACAGCAGCGAATCATGCGGGCACGTGGACTCAAACATGTCACTCGAGCACCCGCGATACTCTGTACATACCCACGCACCCTAGGGAAACTCGAGTAGCGAATGTCCGTCTGACTCGGGTACACGGCTTTCAGTGTATCTCAGCTCCATCTTACTGTAGGTTAGATGTAACCAGTATGGCTGTGGCAGTGACAGATATGAAGGATTGTATAAAATGACCATTATTAGTTGCCTAGTATGTGAGATCTTAAATATGTATTTTATTTTAAAGTCAATGACGCTTAAAGAAGCCATTAAGTCCTCACTCACAATCCTAAAGCAAGTGATGGAAGAGAAGCTGAATGCCACAAACATTGAGGTAGGTTGTTCTTCACCATGCACTACTTTCCTCTTTCTGTCTTGTGTGCGATGTCTTCTCTATTTTACTCCTCCTCCTTCAGGAAGTGGACCCGCATTGCTTTACTGATGTAAAAGGCTCAGCTCTAATTTCTCCCCGCTCTGGATGAGGAGGGGCTCTCCGATGAGCTATTCTGGGTGCGAGTGGCTATATTTGGGGGATTGCAATGGCAGATTCTTTGTTGACATCAATCACACTCACAGCAGCTGCTCAGTCCATCTCCTGCTGGTCTTTACCTCCCACCACTGTCATTCTTCACCTTTTTTCTTCCTCCCCTTTTCAGCTTGCCACGGTAGAGCCTGGAAAGAAATTTCACATGTACTGCAAGGAGGAACTGGAAGAGGTGATCAAGGATATCTGAGCAGCGAAATCACAGACCGAATTAGTCCACAGCTGCTTGGTCCTTAGTTGATTTTCCTTGTTTTTTTTTTTTATATATAATTGTATCTGTGTAGAGATGCAGGATCCAGATGTCGCAAATAAACCTTTTTCTTATACTTGAGGACTGTCATGTTTTCTCCATGTACAGTACAGACCAAAATTTTGGACACACTCTCAATGATTTTTCTGTATTTTCATGACTGTGAAAATTGTAGAATCACACTGAAGGCATCAAAACTATGAATTAACACATGTGGAATTATACATTACACTTTACAAAAAATTGTGAAACAACTGAAAATATGTCTTATATTCTAGGTTCTTCAAAGTAGCCACCTTTTGCTTTGATTACTGCTTTGCACGCAGAAAAGGTGAACGGATGGACTCTACATGCCTGGTTCCCACCGTGAAGCATGGAGGAGGTGGTGTGATGGTGTGGGAGTGCTTTGCTGGTGACACTGTTGGGGATTTATTCAAAATTGAAGGCATACTGAACCAGCATGGCTTCCACAGCATCTTGCAGCAGCATGCTATTCCATCCGGTTTGCGTTTAGTTGGACCATCATTTATTTTTCAACAGGACAATGACCCCAAACACACCTCCAGGCTGTGTAAGGGCTGTTTGACCAAGAAGGAAAGTGTTGGTGTGCTGCGCCAGATGACCTGGCCTCCACAGTCACCAGACCTGAACCCAATCGAGATGGTTTGAGGTGAACTGGACCGCTCACCGCTTCAATTTTGAATAAATCCCCAACAGTGTCACCAGCAAAGCACCCCACACCATCACACCACCTCCTCCATGCTTCACGGTGGGAACCAGGCATGTAGAGTCCATCCGTTCACCTTCTCTGCGTACAAAGCAGTAATCAAAGCAAAAGGTGGCTACTTTGAAGAACCTAGAATATAAGACATATTTTCAGTTTCACACTTTTTTGTAAAGTGTAATGTATAATTCCACATGTGTTAATTCATAGTTTTGATGCCTTCAGTGTGATTCTACAATTTTCATAGTCATGAAAATTCAGATATCAGCCTAATAGAGGTATGTTCACATTAGGTCAGGGACTCACCAGAAATGAGACCACCTTGACGATGGTTGGTGGGCTTTAAAATGTTTGGCCAAATGTTTATACTAAGCGTCTCAAATTTTTCCTTATATTCCAAAGCCATATTGCTATTCTAAATTTCATATATTCCATGTTGTCATGCTTTAGTATGCTTGAGTGCAGCCTTTTTTTCTATGTTTTACATGGGGGTAGCTTCCCTTGGTTTGCACCTAGTTCACATTAGTCTAGATGTGCCAGTCAGGTTTTTTTGTCTATTGAATGTTAGCTTGCTGACCGAGCACTCCGCCCCCACCAGGTGGTGATTTTAATTACACCAGGTCCCTACTTTACCCATAAATGCAGGCATTACTGACAGAGGTGCATATTCACCCAGAAATTCAGATATCAGCCTAATAGAGGTATGTTCACATTAGGTCAGGGACTCACCAGAAATGAGACCACCTTGACGATGGTTGTGGGCTTTAAAATGTTTGGCCAAATGTTTATACTAAGCGTCTCAAATTTTTCCTTATATTCCAAAGCCATATTGCTATTCTAAATTTCATATATTCCATGTTGTCATGCTTTAGTATGCTTGAGTGCAGCCTTTTTTTCTATGTTTTACATGGGGGTAGCTTCCCTTGGTTTGCACCTAGTTCACATTAGTCTAGATGTGCCAGTCAGGTTTTTTTGTCTATTGAATGTTAGCTTGCTGACCGAGCACTCCGCCCCCACCAGGTGGTGATTTTAATTACACCAGGTCCCTACTTTACCCATAAATGCAGGCATTACTGACAGAGGTGCATATTCACCCAGAAATTCAGATATCAGCCTAATAGAGGTATGTTCACATTAGGTCAGGGACTCACCAGAAATGAGACCACCTTGACGATGGTTGGTGGGCTTTAAAATGTTTGGCCAAATGTTTATACTAAGCGTCTCAAATTTTTCCTTATATTCCAAAGCCATATTGCTATTCTAAATTTCATATATTCCATGTTGTCATGCTTTAGTATGCTTGAGTGCAGCCTTTTTTTCTATGTTTTACATGGGGGTAGCTTCCCTTGGTTTGCACCTAGTTCACATTAGTCTAGATGTGCCAGTCAGGTTTTTTTGTCTACAATTTTCATAGTCATGAAAATACAGAAGAATCTTTGAATGAGAAGGTGTGTCCAAACTTTTGGTCTGTACTGTATGATAACCCGACTTATTTATTTGTTTTACTCATTTATATTGCACCATTAATTACACAGCACTTTACAGACATTATTCACTGATCATTTCCATTATTGTAGCACTGCTAAAAAACCAAAACCTGCTTTCATTTACCACTAATGCCTCCTGTTAGTTTTCATGCGTTCTACTAATATTGGTTAATAGCAACTGGCTGAAAAGGACATAACATCAAAAAACTTCACAGAATAAAGTCAGCTGTATTTACCAACAGCAGGTCACAATACTAAAGCACTACAAGGTGCAGCAGGCCCAATGATAATGGGGGAGGCAGCACAGATACTGATGATATAACGACCAATCATGGAGGGATAGTAGTATAATAAATGCACACGGCTAAGTCTTGTGTAGGTCGCCAGTCACACTGATGTGTAGTGTACAGTGACTGGCTTACTTCTCATGGACACCCATGCTATATTAGAAGAGGAGGGCCGCCCAGCACTATATTAGTGCACCCCACAAGGAAAGTGGCTGGCTTATCAGAGACACCCATGCTATTAGATCAGGGAGGCTGCCAGCACCATGTTAGTGCACCCCACAAGTACAGTGACTGGCTTACTTATCAGGGACACCCATGCTATATTAGATGAGGAGGGCCGCCCAGCACTATATTGGTGCACCCCTCAAGGACAGTGGCTAGCTTATTTATCATGGGCACCCATGCTTATTAGATCAGTCAGGCTGCCCAGCACCATATTAGTGCACCCGACAAGGACAGTGGCTGGCTAACTTATCAGGGACACCCATGCTATTAGATCAGTCAGTTTGCCCAGCACCATATTAGTGCACCCCACAAAGACAGTGGCTGGCTTACTTATCAGAGACATCCATGCTATATTAGTTGAGGAGGGACGCCCAGCACTATATTAGTGCAACCTACAAGGACAGTGGCTGGCTTATCAGGGACACCCATGCTATTAGATCAGGCAGACTGCCCAGCACCATATTAGTGCACCTCACAAGGACAATGGCTCACTCATCCGTGACACCCATGTTATTAGATCAAGCAGGCTGCCCAGCACTGTATTAGTGCACCCCACAAGGATAGTGACTGGCTTGCTTATCAGGGACACCCATGCTATTAGATCAGGCAAGCTGCCCAACACTATATTAGTGCACCCCACAAGGACAGTGACTGGCTTACTTATCAGGGACATGCATGCTATTATATTATGTGCTCATGTAACAGGAGTGATTGCCACTTCTTCAAACCAAATGTAACAGTGTAAAGGGGTAGTCCCAAAGAAGTATTCACTTAGTTTAAGTAAAGTACAAACATAAGTAAAATACTGAAAAGCATGGGGTAAACAAACAAAGGCAACACTTACTAAAGTTGTTCTCTGTCTGATGAGCTGTACCAGCAGCCCCAACGCATGTTTCATGTTGGCTTCCTCAGGTGGCTGTCACATCCATTTAATAAATGCACCTTTTCTGGGGCATCTGTGGGCTGCTATTTTTAAGATGGGGAGAGCCTAAAAATTTAAAAAAAAAAAGACGTGAAGTCCCCTTTATTTTTGATAACAAGCTCAGGTAAAACATAGTTCTCAGCTGTCTGCTTTAGCTTAGCTAGTTATCAAAAATGGGGGGACCTCTACGCTGTTTTTTTAAATTATTTATTTAAATAATTTGAAAAAAATGGCGTGAGGAGCACTTCTATTTTTGATGACCAGACAGGTGTGGACTGCTGCACGCAGCTGTCTGTTTTACCTGCAGTTGTTATCAAAAGTATAAAGAACTTTTTTCTTATTTTATTTTTTCTACATGGTTTGCTGGCCAATAACAGCCATGACAATAATTGACATGACTGTGCTGGGGCCGAAAGTGCCCACACAGGAAAAGCTTGTTGATTGGCTGTTGCTAAACATGATACAGCCTGCCATATCTCACGTTGTAATTTTGTGGTGGCGAAATGAAGCTGTCTGCAGAGCTCATGCGCATTAAAAAAATATTTTTTTCTGCTTCTAAATATGATACAGCCCACGATATTCCACATTGTAATTTTGAGGCGATGAAATTGTGTTTGCAGAGCTGTTGCACACAAAAAAAAATATGTATTTTTTTACAAACGTGATGCAGCAGGCAAGATCTGAGTTTCAGATTGTTTGGAGCATATCTTTTGTCATACAGGCCTCATCCACACTTAAACTATTATTTCTTCTGTTACTAACATCATACAGTAGGGGGAGATCTCACTTTGAAATTGTTTGGAGCATATCTTCTTTGTCATAGAAGCCTCAACCACACTCAAACAATTCTTTCTACTGTGACTAACGCGATTCAGCACGCCATATTTCACCTTGTCATTTAGTGCCGCTGAAATTCAGCTGTTTGCAGAACTGGTGTATAGTAAAAAATCTAACTTTTTTTTTTTTTTTTTGTTGCTAAAACTGTGCTCCTACCACACTAGCTGAGCAACATGACTGGGAAAAAGCGAGATGGTGGGGAAAAAGGAGGATTAGTCTCGGTGCTCAAGGTGTGCGTGGGGTAGGTGGTAATGTTTGTGAAAGCACTGGAGAGCCAACAACGTTGCGTCCTATACAAAGACAACCGACAACTTCTGTTACTGGACGGGCTACTCCACTACCTTTCTTTGTCAGACGCACAGCGGTACGCCTTATTAATGAGGCCCAGAAAGAGCATGTGCTCAAGTGGATGGCAAGGGCAGCTTCAAGTGGCATCCCTCTTCCTCCACCTGAACATCACACCCAGTACAGTCCACACAGGTGGTACCCCAATTACCCTTGCTTCTCCCCGCGTCACAACTCTCCAAGAGCCCATGTGACTGTTGGTAACCACAGATGGGTGAGTCTGCAGCAGGGTGGATAAAAATCATGATTTTTTTTTAAAAATCAAAAAAATCTGATTTTTTTTTATTTAAATCGGATTTTTTTTATTTAAATCGGATTTTTTTTATTTAAATCGGATTTTTTTGATTTAAATAGGATTTTTTAATCAAGTTGTACACAAGCAAAACTTTGTCTTTTTGCAAATCAAATTTTTACACAAATAAAAAATATTAAAACAGTTGATGATTATGAAACCTAATAATTTTTATTTGCACTATTAAACAATCAGAATTGAACTACAGAGAGTAAGTACTTTTTAACAATAGCCTATCTCTAACGTTTGAAGTAAGCAAACATCTTCAGTGAATACATCAGTCCTTTAAGCCTACTGTTTATTTAGGACTTTTAATAGGAAAACTAGTTGTTCTGCTTTAGCAGTTCCTAAGCGGTTTCGGACTGTTGTGTGCACAAAACCAAATGAAGAAAACAATCTCTCTACTCCTGCCGATGAAGCTGATGCAGTCAGTAGCTGAGTAGCTACATTTATTATCTTCGCTGGAAGAACAAGTGATTGCGACTTCCACCAGTCCAGTGGTTTTAGTTCATTAACGACGTTATCTGCAAACATGTATTTTTGAAATGGTGCAGATTCACACTTCAATTTCAGCACAGTTGCCACAATGTCATGGTTAGTATTGGCGAGCCACTCCATTGCAGAGTTGATTTTCGCCTCAGATAGTTTTTTCCCTCTGTAGATGGGATGCAAGATATTGGCTAAATAGTGTTCTTCTTTTAATGCTTGGTCCTTGCGGTGGTGTATTGCAACCTTTACATTGTTTGAGAGGTTCAAGCGATCTAGCGAACCTTCTAAATCTTTCCAAACTTCTGTGGCATCAGCTATGGTTGCAGTATCTTTCTGCATTTTATCCAACGCAATAGATATTGGCTTTAACCTTTCCAAAAGGTCCTCGGCATTTCTCTTCACACCAAGATTTAATACTTTGCTTCGTATATTAGCATCAATTTTATCCCGATGTGTTTCGCAAATGGACACTAATTTTGACCAGTTGTTAATAAACAGTTCCAAGCATTCAGCCAAGGTATTCCATCTAACATCTTGTGGTAGAACCAACTTCAGTCCTCCCATTTCCTTGTAGGTTGCATGTGCAAAATGATTATTGCGGAAATATTTAACAATTTCTACAACATGTTCCTTGACACCCGAAATATGCAGGTCTTTTGCCAAAAGATGCAACAAATGGGCAGAACAACCGTATGTAATGACATTTGTGTCATCCTCATGTGCCAGTTCCGCTCGCATTTTTGCCACATTGCTTGCGTAACTAAGCTCCTTACTTTACATCCAAACTGTTCTTGGCATTGGTGAATTGAGTAAGTTCTTAGCAATTTCAAGTAAATATTCAGCAGTATGTGAATTTCCAGATGTGTCGATTGTGTCTGTAAGGTAAGTTTCACCATCTTCTGTTGTGACACAAGTGCAAATTATGGGGTCGTTGTGGATGTTGCTCCAACCATCCAAGCTCATGTTAACAACTTTGTCTTTCAAATATTTTGTACAAGCCTCTCTTTCTTTGTCGTATACAGCCTGAAGATGTTTTCCTGAGATATCAAATCTACTTGGTGGTTTGTAGCCTGGTCTTATTCCTTCGATCATTTGTACAAACAATGGGTGTTCAACTAGTCGGAAAGAAGAATTGGTTGCAAATATGAATTTAGCAATTAATTCATCAAAATGTTCTTTCTGGCTCGTCGTAGTCTTTAAGAGGAATTTTCCTACACTTTGCACGCAAAGTTTTTTGTTGGGCTGCTTTGTTGAAGTTGTACCCAGATATTGATTGTCACGTGCAGCACAAGCCATATTTGACCCTGAAAGCACAGTAATTAAAAATATAATTCGACTGCGTATTTGAAGAAATATAACGAAAATATTTTGAAACAAACTTTTTGAACAATGTAATGGTCCTCGTCCTATAAGGGCTGTCTCAAAAGTTATGCTACTCAAGTTTCCGGTGAAGTTGCTGTAATACTAGTAATATCAGAGCAACTGAAAAAAATTATGTCACAAAAGTTTTAAAAATGTTTTTTTAAAAAAATGGTCAATTTGGCAGACTTCAAAAGTGAATTGTAGCCTACAATAAAAAAAAAAATAGGCGTATACACACTCTTTTATTTTTACTTAACGTTAATCTTCTGTGAAATATTGCCTTAACATAAATTTAAATTCTATACTTCAGAACTAGTGCTAGAAATTTTTCTTTTCATAGACTTTAACCATCCCAGTAAAACGTCTGTTAAAATAGGTTGTAATTGCCAGACTTACCACTAGTGCTAGGGTCCTGGTGCATAAGAAGCTGTGGGGGTTCATTGACATTAGTTGTATCACTATCAACATCTTCATTTCCCTTCTGGTTGCAGTTTCATAATGTGATTTCAAACGGCAAACAAGTCCTTGGATATCCTTTTGACAGTATTTGCACTTTGCTCTCCCACCTTTCTTTCCAAGCTCTGCTGGCATCTCAACAAAATGAACCCAAATAGGGTCTCTCTTACGACCTGCCATGGCTCACGCAGATCACTTCTGAAGTTTGATTGTTACTACAGCCAAGTACTGCTGACTGACTGTCCAACAAGTTTGGGCATGTCAACTGAATGGAAAAAGAAACTGAAACCAAGCTACAGAAAGTGAAACCAAGCTAGAAGTGTGGAGTTAATTGAACAATGATTGAAAGTTTTAGATTTTAATCGTGATTTATATTAAAAAAATCTTTTGATTTAAATCAGTGATTTAAATCATGATTAAAATCACGATTTAAATCGATCTGATTTAAATAGAAAAAAATCATTTGATTTAAATCATGATTTAAATCGTTGATTTAAATCGGCATGATTTAAATCAATCCACCCTGGTCTGCAGAGTTGTTCACATATTCGATGCCATGGGCATTAGAAGTGTACTCCAAAGATTCACAGTCAGGAAGAGGAAATCATCTACACCGATGCCCAAAATTTTTTTTTTATCTTGGACCAGGGGCAGGACGAAGTAGGGTCCGAGCAGCATCCTGACCCCCGTCACCAGACAACCCCTGGGGGGGGAGGTGATCTTGCTGAGACTCAGATATCTGAGGCTCATGCGGACTGTGCTGTCAGGGCAGGAAGAGGAGGAGGGTGACTCTCAGGGTGAGAAATGTGATAACACAGAGGATGATGAGGTGGTAGATCCCAGTTGGCATGAACACAGAGGCACACAGCTGAATAGGTCATCTGAGGAGGTGAATGAGGAAGGCAAGGAGGTTACGTGGTGCAGACACGTAGTGATTCAGCTACGAAGAGCAATGCATCCTCAGCCACAACTGTGGATGTGGCCAGCAGTGTTCACAGGTCTACAGCTCCCAGGGGCGGCAAGTGTTGCCTAGCCTGGGCCTTTTTTGACACCGCAAAGGATGAGCCAACTCATGTAATCTGCCAAAAAAACTTGAGTAGAGGGAAAAAGTGCAATAATTTGACTACTACATCTATAAATCGTCACATGCGCAATCAACATGCGTTACTCTGGGAATCCCACTGTGCTAACATGCGGACCAGCGGAGCTCAACAACCATCAGCTGCCCCATCAATCGCATCTGCTGCTTCCTCCTCCTCTGTTAACGTGCCAAGTATTGTGACACAGGTCTCCAACTGCAGAACCTCGGGTTCTTTACCCGCTCCAGTCAGGCTAAGTGAGAGCACGTCAGCTGTATCTGAAGCGGACATGCCTGCTGTTTTTGACCAATCTCAGAACACGAGCACACCACAACTTTCTCAATTCACCGTAACATCTCTGTCTGCACCTCCCTCACAGTCCAGCAGTTTGTCCCGTTCACCGTACTCTGCGCTCTCCCAGCACTGATGACAGCCCACGGTCCCGCAGTTGAGGTCACATAAAAGATTGTTTCCTCCTACACATAGCAAAGCTAAGAGGTTGTACTCCACCATTTCCAAACTGTTTGCCACGGAAGTGCTGCATTTCCGCCTGGCAGATATAGACGGTTTCCGAAAGCTAATATCCATCGCAGTCCCACAGTACCAGTTGCCCAGGCGCCATTACTTTTCTAAGAAAGCTGTGCCTACACTACATCAGCATGTCGCAGACAACATCACCCGTTCCTTGTCTAAATCTATGTCTGCCAGGGTGCATTTCGACACAGACATTTGGACGAGTAAGCATGGCCAAGGGTGTTACATCTCGCTGACTGGGCACTGGGTGGTTATGGGGGCAGGCGGAGAAGGTGCTACTCCACAAGTCTTTGAATCGCCAAAGCTTGTACAACAAACCTCTATATTTCACACTTCGTCCACTGCTTCTGCCTCCTCCCCTACCTCCTCTAGGGCCTCCACCTGCGCACTCATCCTCTGCCTTAATGAGACATGCATTCCAACAGTGCAGAGCGAATTCGTAGCACCTCTCTACTGCGCAACCATGGTTCACCGCAATCAGGCAGTGTTAAAATTGATATGCCTTGGAGATTGCAGTCATACAGTTGAACAGCTCTCCAGGCCGAGCTTGAGCAATGTCTCCGCTGAACCTGCATCCAGAGAAGGCCGAATAAGCTACAGCAGGAACCCGGCTTCCTGGATTGCGCCGGCTTAACAGCTGATTGCCGCTGCAGCTTCATGTGTCGCGACTGTGTCACAGTCACAGCACATGCGTGGAGAGCCCAACACACTGGCTTTCCATGCATTAGCGGTCACTGTGACACAGCCGAGACACATGCAGCTGCAGCGGTGATCAGCTGTTCAGGCGGCGCGATCCAGGAAGCGGGTTCCCGCTGTAGCTTATTCAGCAAGCGCTATAGCTTGCCAAATAAGCGGAGAACCGAAGATATTCGCTCTTCTCTAGTTATAGGACAAAATTTTGCCAGATGCTTCCCACCCTGGAAAGGGATCCTCGAATGCTGGAGTATCAAAACAAATTTTTGCACAACCTTAAGAGAGGTTTTCCCAAAGACAGCAGTGAGGCACACAGTGTGCATCGCAGCTCTAGACTTCCAACCTCTGGCATGTCAATTCTTCAACGCCAAAATATTAGCAGCAGCAGTAGTGTAAGTGGCAGAAGCAATTTCTGTGGTCCTTTGACACTTTTTTAGACCAGATCGTGGCACAACAGAGTTCAAGTCTGACACGTGGTGAACGAATGGAGAGGATGGTACAGGAGTATCTAGAACTGGATATCAATACCATCAGGGAGGGTTTGGATCCTTTCACATTTTGGTCTTCAAAAATGGTTGAGTGGCCTGAGCTCGCCTCTCACGCTATGAAGGTTTTACATGCCCGGCAGCCAGCATTGTCTCAAAACGTGTCTTCAGCACTGCTGGTGGTGTCCTGATGGATAAGCGCAGCCGGCTGTCCCCTGAAAGTGTAGACCACCTAACGTTCATCAAGATGAACAAGTCATGGATTTCTAAGGACTTTTGCACGCCAATCGCAGACTGTACATGTTGAAGTTTTTAATGTGCTGCATTGATCTTGTGTAATTGCACTCTGTGATATTTTTAGTGTGGCTTCTGTGTCTGCTGTTGCTGCTGCTGCAGATGTTAACACAAATTTGTGGAAATGTGAACACTCCTGGTTTGTGTCCATATGCTGGGGTTGGCTGTAGTGGAAGATGTGTAGGTTCCTATTATACTATTACTACTCTCGTGAAATTTATGCCACTTTGTATCTGCCACCAATTTTTGGAAATGTGAACACGCCTGGTTGGGTGTCCATCTGCCGAGTTGGCTGTAGTGGAAGAGATGTCATTCCCTATTATACTATTTCTACTGTGGTGAAATTGATGCCACTTTTTTAGTATCTGCCACTAATTTTTGGAAATGCGTACACTCCTGGTTGGGTGTCCATCTCTTGGGTTGGCTGTAGTGGAAGATGTGTCTCTATCTATTATACGATTACTACTCTGGTGAAATTGATTGCAGACGAACAAGAAAAAGAAAAATCCAAATAAAATATATCAAAAGTTTTATTACGAGAAAGTAATATAGTCCAACATAATAAGTTACATCACTCACATGAAAAAGACAAAGTGGATAGTTAATTAACACAGGTGTAAAGCTCATGGTCCCAAAAGAAAATAATAAAATGGAATGGGAAGCACCAAAAAATAGCAGCAAATCATAAAAAGTGCCAGTGCAAATGCAGAAATTACTCCCACCTAGTAAAGACAGTACTAGTACATGTGTTTCACGATATATAAAGGTACCCCACGGGGGATCGGTCAGCGAACGGCGCAACATACAACGGGATGGAATTGGGGAGAGGAAGGCCCTACCGATAGGGAATAAGGGATGGTCACCACCTGAACTCAAACCTGAGTCTGTCCCTGCACTCCCCTAACACCCTATCTGGGTCCTTCCCCCCACCGCCGTCAGGATACCTCGTCTCTCGCTATCATCTAACACTGCCCTGGCTAGTGCACTGGCCGGGGTAGGGCGCTAGCCTAGCCACTGCAGATAATTCCATACAGGGGTCAGTGACAAACACGAAAGGGACGGGGAAAAAACAACTTAGCTTTCTCTGCTGCAAAGCACCACACAGCAGAATAAAGGCACCAGGAAAACAACCTCAGCAGAAGCACCACTGAACCCAGAGAGCTCCTTACTCTAGCTTGTCACTGAAGGATGTTCTATCACCGACAGTCAGCTGATGCATCAGGTGACCTTTTATAGGATGGTGGGAGTGGTCACCTCCTGCATCAGCTGACCCAGCAGCACTGCAATTACACCAAATTGCCAGCAGGGAAAAACTGACATTAACCCCCACTGCCTGAAAGGAAAAATGTTTTAATTGAGTAAAACCAGAGCAGCCACAAAACCAAAAATGGATCGTCACAGTACCCCCCTTTCAATGAGGGGCCTATGGACCCTAAGCACCGGACCTCACCAGAAAACGACATACGGTGAGGACGCCTTATCCTTTGCTAATATAGCCCCCTTCACCACTGGGTATAGGGATTAATTGAATATTGTTAAGATGTGTTCTGTTCTTAGGCTTTTGCTCTTATCTGATGAAATTGATGCCACTTTGTTGGTGTCTAACACTAATTTTTGGAAATGTGAACACTCCTGGTTGGGTGTACATCTGATGGGTTGGCTATAGTGGAAGAGATGTCATTCCCCATTATACTATTTCTACTGTGGTGAAATTGATACCACTTTGTGGTGTCTGCCACCAATTGTTTGAAATGCGGACACTCCTGATTGGGTCTCTCCATCTGCTGAGTTGGTTGTAGTGTGAGAGTTGTTGGTCCCTATTATCCTATTTCTACTGTCGTGAAATTGATGCCACTTTGTTGGTGTCTGCCACTAATTTTTGTAAATGTGTAGACTCCTGATTGGGTCTCATTCATGTGTGTTGCCTGTAGCAGTAGGCCTTCGAGACCGGCAGGCCTCCATTCCCTTTGAGTCAACTATCCGTGTTACTATCCTTAGATTTTTCTGACAATAGTAGCCTATAAAACTGATATTTGTGCCACCTGAGTGTGGCTGAGCTTGAAAGCAGGTTGAGCTGTTGCATGTGGTATTAGGGCTCCCAGCACAGCAGGCCTACACTGATCCCTTACCCACCTCGTCTTTATTTGACGTTGAATTCAAAGCTGTAAATGCTGTCCTAGACACTGATACCTTATGCATGGCTGATTGCTGCTATGCCATCCTAATATTTGTACTGTGGATGAATTGAGGCCACTTTCCTGGTGTCTGGACGCCCCCCATTTGATGTGTTTTGGCAACTTTTGGGCCCGTTTGAAGGTGTTGAATAAATCGGTGAATATTGCAACTTCAGCGATCTTAATCCAGACTGAACATTGAAATATTCTCTCATCTCAATAGAGGAGCGCAAACAAATAGAAGAGTCTTTTTTGGGTCAAGTAACATAAGAACTGGACATTACATCAGTGGAAGTTTTCACTGTCGTCCAATGAGTCAAAACATGGTTCCAAATTGCATGTCTTTTTGAGACAAAGAAAAGTGGAGCAGATTTTTTCCATACATGAGTGGTGCCCACCATGAAACCTGGAGTGAGAGATGTGAGATAATGTTAGTGTGCATTTCTGGTGACACTGTTGGTGATTTATTCCAAATTCACGGCGCACTTACCCAGCAAGGCTTCCATAGCATTCTGTAATGACATGCCATCCCATCTTGTATGCACTTTAGACCTTCATCTGTTGAAACAGCACCATGACCCCAAACAAGCATAAAGGCTAGATAAGGGCTATGTGATCAAGAAAGAGAAGGATGGAGTGCAGCAACAGCTGACATGATGTCCATAATCACCCAATCTTAACACAATTGACATTGTTGGACTCAGGGCCGGACTGGCTATCTGGCAATTCTGGCAAATGCCAGAAGGGCCTGTTTGGTCGTGGGCCACCTTGTCTGCTGCATTGTTATCAGAATCTGCATCCTCAAGATGCCAATACTGTTAACAGTTGTGACGGAGCACAAAGTTGCTGGCTCCATCACTTGCCCCAGCATGCCGTGTGTGTACTTTCTGGCTGCGACCAGTCGGAGGCCAGCACCAATAGGTGTCATCGGCGGTGCAATGACGTCACTGCATCGCACCACCAGCATCCACTGCAAGAATGGATATTAGAGGAGTCAGACGCTGCCGAGGATAAGATGTCTGAATTAGATGAGTATAGGGACTTATTTTTAATGTTTGGGTGGTTGTGTTGGACCATCACACTATATAGGGCAATGTGAGTTGGAGCATCATATTATATAAGGGGCTGTGGGGTGGACCACCATAGTAAAAGGGGGGAATGTGAGGTGGATCATCATATATAGGAGGCTATGAGGTAAACCATAATACTACATAGGAGCTGTGAGGTGTACCATCATAAAATATAACGAGATGTGGGTTGTACCATCATACTATATAGGTGTTGTTAAAGGGACCATCATACTACAGTCATGGCCAAAAGTTTTGAGAATGACACAAATATTATATTTTCACATGATCTGCTGCCCTGTCTGTGTGTTTGACAGATGTTTTTATCACAGACAGAAATATAATTGCAAACATATGAGTAACAAAAGCTTATATTGACAGTTAGAATGAGTTAATGCAGCAAGTCAATATTTGCAGTGTTGACCCTTCTTCTTTAGGACCTCTGCAATTCTCCCTGGCATGCTCTCAATCAACTTCTGGACCAAATCCTGACTGATAGCAGTCCATTCTTGCACAATCAATGCTTTCATTTTGTCAGAATTTTTAGGTTTTTGTTTGTCCACCCGTCTCTTGATGATTGACCACAAGTTCTCAATGGGATTAGGATCTGGGGAGTTTCCAGGCCATGGACCCAAACTCTCTATGTTTTGTTCCCTAAGCCATTTAGTTATCACCTTTGCTTTATGGCAAGGTGCTCCATCATGCTGGAAAAGGCATTGTTGATCGCCAAACTGCTCTTGGAGGGTTGGGAGAAGTTGCTCTTGGAGGACATTCTGGTACCATTCTTTATTCATGGCTGTGTTTTTAGGCAAGACTGTGAGAGAGCCGATTTCCTTGGCTGAGAAGCAACCCCACACATGAATGGTTTCAGGATGCTTAACAGTTGGCATGAGACAAGACTGGTGGTAGCGCTCACCTTGTCTTCTCGGAATGAGGCGTTTTCCTGATGTCCCAAACAATCGAAAAGGGGATTCATCAGAGAAAATAACTTTACCCCAGTCCTCAGCAGTCCACTGCCTGTACCTTTTGCAGAATATCAGTCTGTCCATGATGTTTTTTCTGGAGAGAAGTGGCTTCTTTGCTGCCCTCCTTGAGACCAGGCCTTGCTTCAAGAGTCTCCGCCTCACAGTGCGTGCAGATGCACTCACACCTGCCTGCTGCCATTCCTGAGCAAGCTCTGCACTGCTGGTAGCCCGATCCCACAGCTGAAACACTTTTAAGAGATGGTCCTGGCGCTTGCTGATCTTTCTTGGGCGCCCTGGAGCCTTTTTGGCAACAATGGAACCTCTCTCCTTGAAGTTCTTGATGATGCGATAGATTGTTGACTGAGGTGCAATCTTTCTAGCTGCGATACTCTTCCCTGTTAGGCCATTTTTGTGCATTGCAATGATGACTGCACGTGTTTCTTTAGAGATAAAGATGGTTAACAGAAGAGAAACAATGATGCCAAGCACCAGCCTCCTTTTAAAGTGTCCAGTGGTGTCATTCTTACTTAATCATGACAGATTGATCTCCAGCCATGTCCTCATCAACACCCACACCTGTGTTAATGGAGTAATCACTGAAAAGAGGTTAGCTGGTCCTTTTAAGGCAGGGCTGCAATGATGTTGAAATGTGTTTTGGGGGATAAAGTTCATTTTCTAGCCAAATATTGACTTTGCAAGTAATTGCTGTTAAGCTGATCACTCTTTATAACATTCTGGAGTATATGCAAATTGCCATTAGAAAAAGTGAAGCAGTAGACTTTGTAAAAATTAATATTTGTGTCATTCTCAAAACTTTTGGCCGTGACTGTATATAGGAGGCTGTTGGAGGGATCATCATACTTTATGGGGAGCTATGAGCTGGATCATCATACTATATAGGGGGCTATGAGGTGAAACATCATAATATATGGGGGATTGTTGGTGGTACCATCATACTATATAGGAGCTGTGAGTTGTACCATCATAATATATAATGAGCTGTACCATCATACTATATGGGGATGTTGGGAGATCATCATAATATATAGGGGGCTGTTGGAGGGCCAATCATACCATACGGGGGACTGTGAGGTTGGCCATCATACTATACAGGGTGTTGTGATGGGACCATCATACTATATAGGGGCTGTGGAGGCACAGTCATACAGTATTTTGGATATGGGGGATTTCAATAGTGTATGACGGATCTATCATACTGTGTGGGGTGTCTGTGGGGAGGACCAGCTTACTGTGTAGGGTGGTTGTGGTGGACATCATACTGGACATCATACTGTGTGGGGTGGCTGTGGTGGTCATTATAACTTCTGGAAGTCTATGGGGTACATTAAACTGTTGGGAGCTGTGGTGACCATCATACTGTATGCGATGGTTATGGGGGACATCATACTGTATATGGGGGACTTTGGTGGACATTAGACATTATGTAGGGTCCTGTGGTGGACATCATACTGTGTGGGGGTCTGTGGTGCCTCTCATACTGTATATTGGGGGCTGTGGTGGATACCATACTGTATGGAAGGCTGTGGTGACAATCTTACTGTGTGATGTGCTGTGGGGCATCATACTTTGTGTAAGGTTTGTTTGGGGTCATCACACTTTGTGGGGGCATAATATTCTACAGGGGTCATGAATGGGGTATCATAGTGAGTGAAACCACTCAGGGGCTTCAGTAGGAGCAAAATAACTGTCTAAGTGGTGTAATACATTTCCTTCTACATTTCTTAAAATGTTGGGAGATATGCTCTTCTTTTACTGTGACGTGATAGGACTTTTTATAATTGGCACCTGACATTAATGTACGCCCCTGCTCAGGAGCATTAATACAATATAGAGGCACTGAGGGCCAATATAACAAGGAGGCACAATGGGAATCATTATCATTGTGGGGAAGCAAGGAGTCATTGTTATTATAATATAAGAAAGCACAGGGGATATTTTTATTATTATAGGGAGGTACTGGGTCATTATTATAAGAGGTCAGGGGGGGCATTATTAAAGGAGGCACAGGGGAACCATTATAAGACATCACAAGTTGTGGTTTGTGCAAAGGTGGTAGAAGGAAGGGGTCCTGGAAAATCAGGAAAGTCAAGATGTTTGTGTTTTACATTTTGCAGGGACAAATTATAGATGAAATAAGAGGTCAAGGTGGTCTGGACCGAATGCAGAGGAAAAGGGAAAATGATTGACAACAAAGACCGAGAACGTCACTGGTAAGAACCTGCACAATATACACATATATGGTCTGGTAGTATCAGTCTTAGTACAGTATTTTTGGTTAAAGTAGTTGTCCTAGCTTGAAGCTAAAGTCTGCAGTGGCTCGCTCGCTGTGAGAATTCTCCGGTGCTGGCACTGGGAGTTGGTAACCAAGTGCAGTGTTGTAACTTGAACAGCATGGGCTCCAACGCAAAAGCTCTCTAGGGGCCCGCAATTATTGTAAGTCTTTAATAGCATTGGTCTTTTTATGTAGGCCAAATGGACTTTTGGGGCCTTCCAGGCTCCAGGGCCAGGGTGCGATTGCAGCCCTTGCATCTACTGTAGTTATGTGATTTGCATACATGCGGTCACGTGCTGACTAGACGTGCACGGCCTCCCTCAATACCAGTGAAACACACAATGTCGAGCACAATTAGTTGGAATGTGGCTGGAGGTGTGAAAATCGCATACTTACGGTCACATGATGGCTGCTCCCAATGCCGGCACCGGAGAATCTTCTCAGTGTGCGCTATGAGGATTCAGAAGTCTGAAGTTACATAGACTTTAACCTCAACCCCTTTAACGATCAGTACGTTTGTATTATCAATACTGGATATGCTGGTATGTCTGTAATATTGCAGTATTAGTATTTTGATATTATAATTAAACTTATATAGCAATATTATTGGTATTATTAGAAATATTTATCTTGTAGGAAATCTTGATTTTCTCCAGGCAAACTAATAGGGCTGAATTTCAGTCCCACTCCGTCCCTGCTGGCAAGTGTGGGGTGCATCACATTCAGCTGTACGTAGACCGCAGGCCTCTGCTTTCTCTAGGACTCCCTCCTCAGGAGACGCCACACAACTCAGGGAACACGCAGTTCATTGTAACAAGCAAACATTCATTGGGCAGTTCTAGTTCATCAGACTGTAACATGCAGTTTCGGGCACAACACTTCTTATTCCTTGTTTCTTTAGTACAGTACATCTCCAGCATTGCTCTCCATTCCTCCTGGACTATCCTCAGGTTAACTGGTTTTCTAGTGATTTCCTGTCCAGTCCGGCAGTGCAACAGAAATCCGTTACCTTCCCTTAACACGGTTTTACTTCCACTTCCTCGGTGCACCAGAGGATAAGGAACTCTTTGTAGTGTCTGTACTGGGCCCTAGGCTTCGGATGTTGCAGGAATGTCTGCAAGAGATTCCAGTAAGGTCTACCACTGCCTTAAACTATGGCTGCCCTCTATACTGTACTTCCCTATCTGACTATCAGGAAGTAGTCCTGTTTTACTAGGGCTTTCACCTCCCACTATGGGTCAGTCCCAAGCTTTAATTATGTCAGTCCCTACAGTATGTAGCTGGGCAGACCACCACAAACACTAAGTATTACAGTTACATACATTACACATATTATACCCAGGCTTTAACTGGCCCACAGGAGAACAGGAAAATCCTCTGGTGGGTCACTGTGCAAGAATGCCACAACCCTCTTATATGAGCAGTATTTGGCAATATATACTTGAATCACTATGTTCAGATAAAGGTGGCATCTAATTCATGTAACAATCTATCCAGTTTATTGTTATATAAATTTGTGTTGGAGAATAATGTCACATTATCAGCTGAAAAGTGAGGCCCTGGGGTTGGTTACTGGGGGGCCCTGGCACTCCAATCCTACACTGCTTGTGTCTTTTGTATTCTGCAGCGCTGTGTCCCTCTCTTAGGTTTTCTATCGGGTAGTTTGTTGTGTAGGACATATACTATTTTAGGGCACTGCCTCCATAACATTGTTAATGTAACTTAAGACAGGAGTTGACATTATGATACCACAATGGGTGGACATACAGTACAGACCAAAAGTTTGGACACACCTCATTCAATGATTTTTCTGTATTTTCATGACTATGAAAATTGTAGAATCACACTGAAGGCATCAAAACTATGAATTAACACATGTGGAATTATACATTACACTTTACAAAAAAGTGTGAAACAACTGAAAATATGTCTTATATTCTAGGTTCTTCAAAAGAAGCCACGTTTTGCTTTGATTACTGCTTTGCACGCAGAAAAGGTGAACGGATGGATTCTACATGCCTGGCTCCCACCGTGAAGCATGGAGGAGGTGGTGTGATGGTGTGGGGGTGCTTTGCTGGTGACACTTTGTGGATTTATTCAAAATTGAAGGCACACTGAACCAGCATGGCTACCACAGCATCTTGCAGCAGCATGCTATTCCATCCGGTTTGCGTTTTAGTTGGACCATCATTTATTTTTCAACAGGACAATGACCCCAAACACACCTCCAGGCTGTGTAAGGGCTATTTGACCAAGAAGGAGAGTGATGGGGTGCTACGTCAGATGACTGGCCTTCACAGTCACCAGACCTGAACCCAATCGAGATGGTTTGGGGTGAGTTGGACCGCTCACCGCTTCAATTTTGAATAAATCCCCAACAGTGTCACCAGCAAAGCACCCCCACACCATCACACCACCTCCTCCATGCTTCACGGTGGGAACCAGGCATGTAGAGTCCATCCGTTCACCTTTTCTGCATGCAAAGCAGTAATCAAAGCAAAAGGTGGCTACTTTGAAGAACCTAGAATATAAAACATATTTTCAGTTGTTTTCCACTTTTTTTGTAAAGTGTAATGTATAATTCCACATGTGTTAATTCATAGTTTATTCGAACGTCCATGACAGCACTACAGAGAGAGGGGATCCGCCCCTTAGGAACAGGAAACCTACAGATACAAAAAGGGCGGCACCTCTCCCACGCATCAGTTGGTTTCCTGTTCCTAAAGGACGGGTTTCCTACAGATGAAGATCTTCAGGAGGACCCAGGCCGGCCGGTCGACCCAGGTAGCGGGGGGGCATTTCCTACCTCGGCCGGTGCGGAGCCCCTGAAAGCGCCACGGTGGGTCCTGGTAGGATTCCATGACAGTGTGCGGAGCAGGTGGAGCAGTATCCAGTGGATCCCTGTCTCCCAGCCAGCGCCGGTAGGTAAGTATTCCCCCCTCTCCCTGGTCCCGGTGCCTTCTCCCTGTCTTCTCCTGTGGTCCTGTCATGGTGGGGGCCTCTTAAGGTGGTGCAGCCGTGGTTTTTTTAAAAAAAAAAAAAAATTATTTTTTGAAATTTGAATTTCCCGCCGCGTCACTGCTATGGACGGCACGGGGGGGGTTTTTTTTTTACTTTCCCGCCGCGCGTCGCTGCTATGGACGGCGCGGCGGGCGGTTTTGAATTTCCCGCCGCGCGCGTCACTGTTATGGACGGCGCGGCGGGGGTTTTTTGAATTTCCCGCCGCGCGTCACTGCTATGGACGACGCGGCGGGCGGTTTTGAATTTCCCGCCGCGCGTCGCTGCTATGGACGGCGCGGCGGGGTGTTTTGAATTTCCCGCCGCGCGTCACTACTATGGACGGCGCGGCGGGGTTTTTGAAATTTTAGCCGCGCGCCGCTTCTGCAGCGGCGCGGCTGGGTTTGATTAAGATCTCCGCTCGTGTCCCGGCTAGAGGGGCGATGCGGCGGGAGACTATACTTGCCTCCATCGGTACGGCTGGGTCTGTAGGAGCGCGGGGAAAGGGGGAGGCGTCTCCACTGCCGGAACCGGAAGTGAGACGCCGGCCGGCGTTTTTGAAATTTTTGGCGGCTGCATCATCAGACGGCGCCTGCTGTGGGGACGGCGGGGAGGTGCAGGGGGGCCGTGGGGCGGGGAGTAGGAGGGGGTGGACCCCTGGCCAGACCTGCTGACCCGGATATCCGGGGGAGGATATAAGGAGCCTAGGAAAGAGGTAAAGCGCTTCTGCCCCATTTTCGCGATGGACACTGCAGAAGCTCCCTCGGTGCAACAGGAGAGCCAGCAGCAGCAGACAGAGCGCTCCTCTTCAATGGCCAGGAGCACCAGCCGCAGAAGTTCCGCAGCTGGGAAAAAGGCCCCTCCCCGTGATCCGGTACCTACTGCTGTATAATCTGGGTAAGAGATCGTCAGACTTAGAATACCCAGTAATGCAGTTTTTCCCCCATTCTGTGTCTGTTACTAGGGGAAGAAGTGTTCGGTGAAAAGCAAGCACAGGGAATGTGCCTTTTGTGCTTGCCCTCTGCCTGACGCTTGCCCTAAAAGGTTGTGCCAGCCGTGCATGCAACGGACGGTAGGGCATTTGAGGGGGAAGGGCAGGGGCCTGGGATGAGATAGTAACCCCCCCTATGCCCCTTCCCTTTTTAGATAGCGGAGGAGACTCCAGATTTCACCGAAAGCCTGAAGGAGATAATAAGAGCAGAGATGAAAGCGTCCTCAAGACACGGAGAATCTTCCAGGCGTAGAACTGTACCAGTTTTATCTGATTCAGATTCACCTGCCGCCCATGACAAGGGTGAAGTTGTGTCAGGACCCTACTCACCTTCCTCTTCGGCTTCCTCCTCGTCTTCTACGGAAGACGCTACCCGTTTTTGTTTTCCCTTGGACCAGATGGACAAATTTGTCAAATCAGTTAGGTCCACCATGGGGGTAGAGGAGGCGAAACCAGAGCTCTCAGTACAGGATCTGATGTTCGGTGGTCTAGATCCAAAAAACGGAGATCCCTTCCACTAAACAGTAGCATCCAAGGCCTTATAGACAGAGAGTGGAAGAAGCCTGAAAAAAGAGGCTCCTTACCCCAAGCGTTTAAGCGGAGATATCCCTTTGAAGATCCCTTGACAGATAGATGGGATAAGGCCCCGAAGCTGGATGCAGCAGTGGCGAAGGCTTCTAAAAAATCCTCCATCCCATTCGATGATATGGGGTCTTTGAAAGATCCACTAGACAAGAAGGCAGACTCCTTCTTGAAAGGGACATGAGAGATGTCGGCAGGTGCCCTGAGACCGGCGGTTGCAGCCACTTGTGCAGCCAGGTCAATGATGGTCTGGCTAGACCAGTTAGCATCCCAGTTAACAGATGGAACCTCCAGGGGGTCAATTCGGAAGACCTTGCCGATAATTCAGAACGCGGCGGCTTTCCTGGCTGATTCCTCAGCGGACTCAGTAAGAATGGCTGCCAGAGCGGCAGGGCTGTCTAATGCAGCACGAAGGGCATTATGGCTGAAATGTTGGCCGGGCGATATTCAAGCCAGATCTCGCCTCTGCTCCATTCTGTGTGACGGCGAATATCTTTTTGGCCCGGTCCTGGACGAACTTTTAGAAAAGGCAGGGGACGACAAGAAAAAATTCCCACTCTATCAACCCCTTTCTATAAAAGATCTTTCAGCAGAAGGAGGTTCAGCCGCAGAAGGTCGTCCAGGGAACGAGCCAAATGGGATGAAAAGAGGCGAAGAGGTACAGGGTTTATGTTTAGGGGTCCACAATATACACATATATGGTCTGGTAGTATCAGTCTTAGTACAGTATTTTTGGTTAAAGTAGTTGTGGCGCTTCCCACGGCTGTGGGGCGTCGGGACATGGCATAGCTTGCCTAGCTAGCCAATGCTCCCACGCCGCCAGTCCACGACGACGTGAGGCATGGGTCCCAGATGGTAAGAGAATGTGGACCCACTGGACCACGGAGGGAGACCCGGGCCTGCCCGGACTAGGGAAGGGCAGCGACCGGGATCCGTGGCAGCTGAGCATGTGGGCAAGGTGGCGACCTGCAGGACTAGACAACACCGCACAACTTCAGGTAAGAAGAAACATAAAGTTTACTTAAAGAAACAAAGTACATAAACAGAACATAAGACCGGGCTCCCGATTCCGCACATCAGAGAAGGGTACACAACTCAGGATCACAGATGAGTGCTGGAGGACATCACGGGTAGATGCAGTCCAGGGTTATCTGGCACAGGCATACTTGGACGGCCTCTCTCTCAGGCCTTAGGCGTAGCACAGGCTCAGCAGGAGAACATCAGACACCGACCTCAGACAGACTTCAGACGATGGCGGGGTCATCACGGGTTGATGAAGTCCAGGATCATCTGGCACGGGCATACTAGTATGGCCTCACTCTCAGGCCTCGGGCGTAGCACAGGCTCAGCAGGAGAACATCAGACACCGGCCCAGGACGAACGTCAGACGATGGCGGGGTCATCACGGGTTGATGAAGTCCAGGGTCATCTGGCACGGGCATACTAGGACGGCCTCTCTCTCAGGCCTCAGGCGTAGCACAGGCTCAGCAGGAGAACATCAGACACCGACCCAGGACAGACGTCATCACAGGGTAGACCAAGGAGGAACCGGCAGGACAGGCAGGTTGTCACGGCAAGTGACCAAGGCAGTCTCTGGGACAGGCAGGTTGTCACGGCTAGTGACCAGGGCAGTCTCTGGGACAGGCAGGTTGTCACGGCAAGTGACCAGGCAGTCTCTGGGACAGGCAGGTTGTCACGGCTAGTGACCAGGGCAGGCAGGTTGTCACGGCAAGTGACCAGGGCAGTCTCTGGGACAGGCAGGTTGTCACGGCAAGTGACCAGGCAGTCTCTGGGACAGGCAGGTTGTCACGGCTAGTGACCAGGGCAGGCAGGTTGTCACGGCAAGTGACCAGGCAGTCTCTGGGACAGGCAGGTTGTCACAGCTAGTGACCAGGGCAGGCAGGTTGTCACGGCAAGTGACCAGGCAGTCTCTGGGACAGGCAGGTTGTCACGGCTAGTGACCAGGCAGTCTCTAGACAGGCAGGTATATACGACCTGATATGGTGGAGCCTCCAGGTAGGCTGCAGTCGGATGGCAGATGATCGCTCCAGGTGAGCAGGCAAGAGCCGGGGATCTCTGCAGATGATGTCCGAACTTCCGGATGGAGCTGCAGTCGGATGGCAGATGATCGCTCCCAGGTGAGCAGGCAAGAGCCGGGGATCTCTGCAGATGATGTCCGAACTTCCGGATGGAGCTGCAGTCGGATGGCAGACAGGCAAGCCGACAGGTAACAGGCAGGAAACTGGAATCAGGAGCTGATGGCTGAAACAGAGTTAGACTGCACAGGAACAACAGGGACACGGATTGGATCTCAGGGAGTCAGGAACACGGACAGGAACATGGATTGGATCTCAGGGAGTCAGGAACACGGACAGGAACATGGATTGGATCACAGGAACACGGACTGGAACACAGGCCTCGGACTCCAGACATCTGGCAATGATCGGCAGGATCCGGACATCAGGCAGGAAGGATAGGATCCGGACATCTGGAAGTGGTCGTCGGACATCGGACATCAGGCCATGGTCATCAGGCATAGGATCCGGACATCTGGCAGCGACCTGAAAAGGAACCCCAGCGGTCTGGTGCAAGCCCCGCCAGGCTCAACGGGAGCTGGCCGGGGATTGCACAGAGGCTGAGCACAGAGTAACAGAAACTCAGCACACACCGGACTCCTCCTTCCAAGATGAACTCAGGTTATATAGCAAGGATTCACAGTCACAGGGTTCTGGACACAGCAGGATTTCAGGAACATAACACAGAGGACACAGTTCAGACAGTCAGGTACAGGATGCCATCCAAGATCAGGGGTTCAGGTAATTAGACACAGCAGGAACAGGCCTGGATATACAGCCTCCAGGAACGGCGATCTGGGTAATCAGCCCCCAGCATAGGCGGAAACACAAGACACAGTTCAGACATTCAGGTACAGGATGCGATCCAGGATCAGGGGTTCAGGTAATTAGACACAGCAGGAACAGGCCTGGATATACAGCCTCCAGGAACGGCGATCTGGGTAATCAGCCCCCAGCATAGGCGGAAACACAAGACATAATTCAGACATTCAGGTACCGGGTTTGATCCAGGATCAGGGAACAAGACACAACAGGAACAGGGAATCAGCTCTCCAGAGCTGATCAAATTCAGAGCAGGAGCTGAACACACAACCACATACGGCTAGGTTCAGGGATTCAGTGTGGATTCAATGTGAAGCTCTGGCAATGCCCACTAGGGCTGGGGAACTTTATATATGAGCTGCTTCACAGCGATAGGCTGGAGCAGTAATTCTAGTAAACACCCAATCCACATAAAAGCAGGACAGGTGTGGGCCGCGCCCCCTATGCAGAGCCAGACAGCACAACACAGAGGGAACCCAACAATGGCTGCTGCCAACCACGCAGTAAGTCATGCACCACTGCAGAGGACTTTGCAAGCTACGGACGGCTTTCACAGCAAGTCAGGAACCGCACATGCGGGCGGTCATGCAAAGCAGCGGAGCCACTCACGCAAGTACGGGTACGCAGCAGAGCCGGGAACTGAGCAGCATCCATATAGGTAACAGACAACAGTATCCCAGCTGGTTAGGGGGAAAGGAGCAAAAGGGTTAATGCAAAAAACATGCAGAGTAATGCTGGAAAACAAAGTACAGACAATACCAGCGTTACAGTAGTTGTCCTAGCTTGAAGCTAAAGTCTGCAGTGGCTCGCTCGCTGTGAGAATTCTCCGGTGCTGGCACTGGGAGTTGGTAACCAAGTGCAGTGTTGTAACTTGAACAGCATGGGCTCCAACGCAAAAGCTCTCTAGGGGCCCGCAATTATTGTAAGTCTTTAATAGCATTGGTCTTTTTATGTAGGCCAAATGGACTTTTGGGGCCTTCCAGGCTCCAGGGCCAGGGTGCGATTGCAGCCCTTGCATCTACTGTAGTTATGTGATTTGCATACATGCGGTCACGTGCTGACTAGACGTGCACGGCCTCCCTCAATACCAGTGAAAACAACAATGTCGAGCACAATTAGTTGGAATGTGGCTGGAGGTGTGAAAATCGCATACTTACGGTCACATGATGGCTGCTCCCAATGCCGGCACCGGAGAATCTTCTCAGTGTGCGCTATGAGGATTCAGAAGTCTGAAGTTACATAGACTTTAACCTCAACCCCTTTAACGATCAGTACGTTTGTATTATCAATACTGGATATGCTGGTATGTCTGTAATATTGCAGTATTAGTATTTTGATATTATAATTAAACTTATATAGCAATATTATTGGTATTATTAGAAATATTTATCTTGTAGGAAATCTTGATTTTCTCCAGGCAAACTAATAGGGCTGAATTTCAGTCCCACTCCGTCCCAGCTGGCAAGTGTGGGGTGCATCACATTCAGCTGTACGTAGACCGCAGGCCTCTGCTTTCTCTAGGACTCCCTCCTCAGGAGACGCCACACAACTCAGGGAACACGCAGTTCATTGTAACAAGCAAACATTCATTGGGCAGTTCTAGTTCATCAGACTGTAACATGCAGTTTCGGGCACAACACTTCTTATTCCTTGTTTCTTTAGTACAGTACATCTCCAGCATCGCTCTCCATTCCTCCTGGACTATCCTCAGGTTAACTGGCTTTCTAGTGATTTCCTGTCCAGTCCGGCAGTGCAACAGAAATCCGTTACCTTCCCTTAACACGGTTTTACTTCCACTTCCTCGGTGCACCAGAGGATAAGGAACTCTTTGTAGTGTCTGTACTGGGCCCTAGGTTTCAGATGTTGCAGGAATGTCTGCAAGAGATTCCAGTAAGGTCTACCACTGCCGTAAACTATGGCTGCCCTCTATACTGTACTTCCCTATCTGACTATCAGGAAGTAGTCCTGTTTTACTAGGGCTTTCACCTCCCACTATGGGTCAGTCCCAAGCTTTAATTATGTCAGTCCCTACAGTATGTAGCTGGGCAGACCACCACAAACACTAAGTATTACAGTTACATACATTACACATATTATACCAGGCTTTAACTGGCCCACAGGAGAACAGGAAAATCCTCTGGTGGGTCACTGTGCAAGAATGCCACAACCCTCTTATATGAGCAGTATTTGGCAATATATACTTGAATCACTATGTTCAGATAAAGGTGGCATCTAATTCATGTAACAATCTATCCAGTTTATTGTTATATAAATTTGTGTTGGAGAATAATGTCACATTATCAGCTGAAAAGTGAGGCCCTGGGATTGGTTACTGGTTTTTTTTTTTACTTTCCCGCCGCGCGTCGCTGCTATGGACGGCGCGGCGGGCGGTTTTGAATTTCCTGCCGCGCGCGTCACTGTTATGGACGGCGCGGCGGGGGGTGTTTTGAATTTCCCGCCGCGCGTCTCTACTATGGACGGCGCGGCGGGGTTTTTGAAATTTTAGCGGCTGGGTTTGGTTGAGATCTCCGCTCGTGTCCTGGCTAGAGGGGCGATGCGGCGGGAGACTATACTTGCCTCCATCGGTACGGCTGGGTCTGTAGGAGCGCGGGGAAAGGGGGAGGAGTCTCCACCGCCGGAACCGGAAGTGAGACGCCGGCCGGCGTTTTTGAAATTTTTGGCGGCTGCATCATCAGACGGCGCCTGCTGTGGGGACGGCGGGGAGGTGCAGGGGGGCCGTGGGGCGGGGAGTAGGAGGGGGTGGACCCCTGGCCAGACCTGCTGACCCGGATATCCGGGGGAGGATATAAGGAGCCTAGAAAAGAGGTAAAGCGCTTCTGCCCCATTTTCGCGATGGACACTGCAGAAGCTCCCTCGGTGCAACAGGAGAGCCAGCAGCAGCAGACAGAGCGCTCCTCTTCAATGGCCAGGAGCACCAGCCGCAGAAGTTCCGCAGCTGGGAAAAAGGCCCCTCCCCGTGATCCGGTACCTACTGCTGTATAATCTGGGTAAGAGATCGTCAGACTTAGAATACCCAGTAATGCAGTTTTTCCCCATTCTGTGTCTGTTACTAGGGGAAGAAGTGTTCGGTGAAAAGCAAGCACAGGGAATGTGCCTTTTGTGCTTGCCCTCTGCCTGACGCTTGCCCTAAAAGGTTGTGCCAGCCGTGCATGCAACGGACGGTAGGGCATTTGAGGGGGAAGGGCAGGGACCTGGGATGAGATAGTAACCCCCCCCTATGCCCTTCCCTTTTTAGATAGCGGAGGAGACTCCAGATTTCACCGACAGCCTGAAGGAGATAATAAGAGCAGAGATGAAAGCGTCCTCAAGACACGGAGAATCTTCCAGGCGTAGAACTGTACCAGTTTTATCTGATTCAGATTCACCTGCCGCCCATGACAAGGGTGAAGTTGTGTCAGGACCCTACTCGCCTTCCTCTTCGGCTTCCTCCTCGTCTTCTACGGAAGACGCTACCCGTTTTTGTTTTCCCTTGGACCAGATGGACAAATTTGTCAAATCAGTTAGGTCCACCATGGGGGTAGAGGAGGCGAAACCAGAGCTCTCAGTACAGGATCTGATGTTCGGTGGTCTAGATCCAAAAAAACGGAGATCCTTTCCACTAAACAGTAGCATCCAAGGCCTTATAGACAGAGAGTGGAAGAAGCCTGAAAAAAGAGGCTCCTTACCCCAAGCGTTTAAGCGGAGATATCCCTTTGAAGATCCCTTGACAGGTAGATGGGATAAGGCCCGAAGCTGGATGCAGCAGTGGCGAAGGCTTCTAAAAAATCCTCCATCCCATTCGATGATATGGGGTCTTTGAAAGATCCACTAGACAAGAAGGCAGACTCCTTCTTGAAAGGGACATGAGAGATGTCGGCAGGTGCCCTGAGACCGGCGGTTGCAGCCACTTGTGCAGCCAGGTCAATGATGGTCTGGCTAGACCAGTTAGCATCCCAGTTAGCAGATGGAACCTCCAGGGGGTCAATTCGGAAGACCTTGCCGATAATTCAGAACGCGGCGGCTTTCCTGGCTGATTCCTCAGCGGACTCAGTAAGAATGGCTGCCAGAGCGGCAGGGCTGTCTAATGCAGCACGAAGGGCATTATGGCTGAAATGTTGGCCGGGCGATATTCAAGCCAGATCTCGCCTCTGCTCCATTCTGTGTGACGGCGAATATCTTTTTGGCCCGGTCCTGGACGAACTTTTAGAAAAGGCAGGGGACGACAAGAAAAAATTCCCAGTCTATCAACCCCTTTCTATAAAAGACCTTTCAGCAGAAGGAGGTTCAGCCGCAGAAGGTCGTCCAGGGAACGAGCCAAATGGGATGAAAAGAGGTGAAGAGGTACAGGGTTTATGTTTAGGGGTCCACCTAGGGAAACAAAAAAAACCCTCGCAATGACTAGCAATGCCGGTAGGAGGCAGATTGAGGGCCTTCTACCCGGCCTGGTCGGAAATCTCAAGCAGTAGCTGGATCCTTAACATCATAGCTACAGGGCTGCGGTTAGAATTCTCCTCGGTACCTTGGGATAACTTTAAAATTACCCCACTCAGGTCATCCCCATCGGAACAGGCCGCTCTAGAGTTGGAGGTTCAGGAGCTTTGCGCTAAGAAAGTCTTAGTGGAGGTGCCAGAAGCAGAGCGGGGTAAGGGGTTTTTACTCCCCTCTGTTTTTGATCCGTAAACCGGACGGGTCTTTTAGAACAATTATTAATTTGAAAGCCCTCAATAAGTTCCTGATTATTCACACCATTTAAAATGGAAACGGTCAGCTCAGCAATAAAGCTTCTGTTTGAAAATTGCTTTATGGTGGTATTAGATCTGAAAGACGCTTATTACCACATACCGATCCATATGGAGCATCAGCGTTTCCTCAGAGTAGCAATCCAGGTGGGGGAATCGCTGCGACATTTTCAATATAGCGCCCTTCCTTTTGGCTTGGCGGTTGCCCCACGAGTGTTCACTAAGGTTATGTCGGATGTCATGGCCCACTTACGTGAATCCAACATGCTTATAGTCCCTACCTCGACGACTTTCTTATCATTGGGGAGACGACAGAGCATTGCCTAGAGCAACTGCAAAGAGCAATGTCTATTTTAGAGCGGCTGGGATGGCTAATAAATACCAAAAAGTCTCGTTTGAATCCCATGAGG
>JARQOD010000002.1:458485272-458572369 GCA_033576555.1 Oophaga sylvatica | reverse complement strand
GGGTTCAGGTAATTAGACACAGCAGGAACAGGCCTGGATATACAGCCTCCAGGAACGGCGATCTGGGTAATCACCCCCCAGCATAGGCGGAAACACAAGACACAGTTCAGACATTCAGGTACAGGATGCGATCCAGGATCAGGGGTTCAGGTAATTAGACACAGCAGGAACAGGCCTGGATATACAGCCTCCAGGAACGGCGATCTGGGTAATCAGCCCCCAGCATAGGCGGAAACACAAGACATAATTCAGACATTCAGGTACCGGGTTTGATCCAGGATCAGGGAACAAGACACAACAGGAACAGGGAATCAGCTCTCCAGAGCTGATCAAATTCAGAGCAGGAGCTGAACACACAACCACATACGGCTAGGTTCAGGGATTCAGTGTGGATTCAATGTGAAGCTCTGGCAATGCCCACTAGGGCTGGGGAACTTTATATATGAGCTGCTTCACAGCGATAGGCTGGAGCAGTAATTCTAGTAAACACCCAATCCACATAAAAGCAGGACAGGTGTGGGCCGCGCCCCTATGCAGAGCCAGACAGCACAACACAGAGGGAACCCAACAATGGCTGCTGCCAACCACGCAGTAAGTCATGCACCACTGCAGAGGACTTTGCAAGCTACGGACGGCTTTCACAGCAAGTCAGGAACCGCACATGCGGGCGGTCATGCAAAGCAGCGGAGCCACTCACGCAAGTACGGGTACGCAGCAGAGCCGGGAACTGAGCAGCATCCATATAGGTAACAGACAACAGTATCCCAGCTGGTTAGGGGAAAGGAGCAAAAGGGTTAATGCAAAAAACATGCAGAGTAATGCTGGAAAACAAAGTACAGACAATACCAGCGTTACAGTAGTTGTCCTAGCTTGAAGCTAAAGTCTGCAGTGGCTCGCTCGCTGTGAGAATTCTCCGGTGCTGGCACTGGGAGTTGGTAACCAAGTGCAGTGTTGTAACTTGAACAGCATGGGCTCCAACGCAAAAGCTCTCTAGGGGCCCGCAATTATTGTAAGTCTTTAATAGCATTGGTCTTTTTATGTAGGCCAAATGGACTTTTGGGGCCTTCCAGGCTCCAGGGCCAGGGTGCGATTGCAGCCCTTGCATCTACTGTAGTTATGTGATTTGCATACATGCGGTCACGTGCTGACTAGACGTGCACGGCCTCCCTCAATACCAGTGAAACACACAATGTCGAGCACAATTAGTTGGAATGTGGCTGGAGGTGTGAAAATCGCATACTTACGGTCACATGATGGCTGCTCCCAATGCCGGCACCGGAGAATCTTCTCAGTGTGCGCTATGAGGATTCAGAAGTCTGAAGTTACATAGACTTTAACCTCAACCCCTTTAACGATCAGTACGTTTGTATTATCAATACTGGATATGCTGGTATGTCTGTAATATTGCAGTATTAGTATTTTGATATTATAATTAAACTTATATAGCAATATTATTGGTATTATTAGAAATATTTATCTTGTAGGAAATCTTGATTTTCTCCAGGCAAACTAATAGGGCTGAATTTCAGTCCCACTCCGTCCCAGCTGGCAAGTGTGGGGTGCATCACATTCAGCTGTACGTAGACCGCAGGCCTCTGCTTTCTCTAGGACTCCCTCCTCAGGAGACGCCACACAACTCAGGGAACACGCAGTTCATTGTAACAAGCAAACATTCATTGGGCAGTTCTAGTTCATCAGACTGTAACATGCAGTTTCGGGCACAACACTTCTTATTCCTTGTTTCTTTAGTACAGTACATCTCCAGCATCGCTCTCCATTCCTCCTGGACTATCCTCAGGTTAACTGGCTTTCTAGTGATTTCCTGTCCAGTCCGGCAGTGCAACAGAAATCCGTTACCTTCCCTTAACACGGTTTTACTTCCACTTCCTCGGTGCACCAGAGGATAAGGAACTCTTTGTAGTGTCTGTACTGGGCCCTAGGTTTCAGATGTTGCAGGAATGTCTGCAAGAGATTCCAGTAAGGTCTACCACTGCCGTAAACTATGGCTGCCCTCTATACTGTACTTCCCTATCTGACTATCAGGAAGTAGTCCTGTTTTACTAGGGCTTTCACCTCCCACTATGGGTCAGTCCCAAGCTTTAATTATGTCAGTCCCTACAGTATGTAGCTGGGCAGACCACCACAAACACTAAGTATTACAGTTACATACATTACACATATTATACCCAGGCTTTAACTGGCCCACAGGAGAACAGGAAAATCCTCTGGTGGGTCACTGTGCAAGAATGCCACAACCCTCTTATATGAGCAGTATTTGGCAATATATACTTGAATCACTATGTTCAGATAAAGGTGGCATCTAATTCATGTAACAATCTATCCAGTTTATTGTTATATAAATTTGTGTTGGAGAATAATGTCACATTATCAGCTGAAAAGTGAGGCCCTGGGATTGGTTACTGGTTTTTTTTTTTACTTTCCCGCCGCGCGTCGCTGCTATGGACGGCGCGGCGGGCGGTTTTGAATTTCCTGCCGCGCGCGTCACTGTTATGGACGGCGCGGCGGGGGTGTTTTGAATTTCCCGCCGCGCGTCTCTACTATGGACGGCGCGGCGGGGTTTTTGAAATTTTAGCGGCTGGGTTTGGTTGAGATCTCCGCTCGTGTCCTGGCTAGAGGGGCGATGCGGCGGGAGACTATACTTGCCTCCATCGGTACGGCTGGGTCTGTAGGAGCGCGGGGAAAGGGGGAGGAGTCTCCACCGCCGGAACCGGAAGTGAGACGCCGGCCGGCGTTTTTGAAATTTTTGGCGGCTGCATCATCAGACGGCGCCTGCTGTGGGGACGGCGGGGAGGTGCAGGGGGGCCGTGGGGCGGGGAGTAGGAGGGGGTGGACCCCTGGCCAGACCTGCTGACCCGGATATCCGGGGGAGGATATAAGGAGCCTAGAAAAGAGGTAAAGCGCTTCTGCCCCATTTTCGCGATGGACACTGCAGAAGCTCCCTCGGTGCAACAGGAGAGCCAGCAGCAGCAGACAGAGCGCTCCTCTTCAATGGCCAGGAGCACCAGCCGCAGAAGTTCCGCAGCTGGGAAAAAGGCCCCCCCGTGATCCGGTACCTACTGCTGTATAATCTGGGTAAGAGATCGTCAGACTTAGAATACCCAGTAATGCAGTTTTTCCCCCATTCTGTGTCTGTTACTAGGGGAAGAAGTGTTCGGTGAAAAGCAAGCACAGGGAATGTGCCTTTTGTGCTTGCCCTCTGCCTGACGCTTGCCCTAAAAGGTTGTGCCAGCCGTGCATGCAACGGACGGTAGGGCATTTGAGGGGGAAGGGCAGGGACCTGGGATGAGATAGTAACCCCCCCCCTATGCCCCTTCCCTTTTTAGATAGCGGAGGAGACTCCAGATTTCACCGACAGCCTGAAGGAGATAATAAGAGCAGAGATGAAAGCGTCCTCAAGACACGGAGAATCTTCCAGGCGTAGAACTGTACCAGTTTTATCTGATTCAGATTCACCTGCCGCCCATGACAAGGGTGAAGTTGTGTCAGGACCCTACTCGCCTTCCTCTTCGGCTTCCTCCTCGTCTTCTACGGAAGACGCTACCCGTTTTTGTTTTCCCTTGGACCAGATGGACAAATTTGTCAAATCAGTTAGGTCCACCATGGGGGTAGAGGAGGCGAAACCAGAGCTCTCAGTACAGGATCTGATGTTCGGTGGTCTAGATCCAAAAAAACGGAGATCCTTTCCACTAAACAGTAGCATCCAAGGCCTTATAGACAGAGAGTGGAAGAAGCCTGAAAAAAGAGGCTCCTTACCCCAAGCGTTTAAGCGGAGATATCCCTTTGAAGATCCCTTGACAGGTAGATGGGATAAGGCCCCGAAGCTGGATGCAGCAGTGGCGAAGGCTTCTAAAAAATCCTCCATCCCATTCGATGATATGGGGTCTTTGAAAGATCCACTAGACAAGAAGGCAGACTCCTTCTTGAAAGGGACATGAGAGATGTCGGCAGGTGCCCTGAGACCGGCGGTTGCAGCCACTTGTGCAGCCAGGTCAATGATGGTCTGGCTAGACCAGTTAGCATCCCAGTTAGCAGATGGAACCTCCAGGGGTCAATTCGGAAGACCTTGCCGATAATTCAGAACGCGGCGGCTTTCCTGGCTGATTCCTCAGCGGACTCAGTAAGAATGGCTGCCAGAGCGGCAGGGCTGTCTAATGCAGCACGAAGGGCATTATGGCTGAAATGTTGGCCGGGCGATATTCAAGCCAGATCTCGCCTCTGCTCCATTCTGTGTGACGGCGAATATCTTTTTGGCCCGGTCCTGGACGAACTTTTAGAAAAGGCAGGGGACGACAAGAAAAAATTCCCAGTCTATCAACCCCTTTCTATAAAAGACCTTTCAGCAGAAGGAGGTTCAGCCGCAGAAGGTCGTCCAGGGAACGAGCCAAATGGGATGAAAAGAGGTGAAGAGGTACAGGGTTTATGTTTAGGGGTCCACCTAGGGAAACAAAAAACCCTCGCAATGACTAGCAATGCCGGTAGGAGGCAGATTGAGGGCCTTCTACCCGGCCTGGTCGGAAATCTCAAGCAGTAGCTGGATCCTTAACATCATAGCTACAGGGCTGCGGTTAGAATTCTCCTCGGTACCTTGGGATAACTTTAAAATTACCCCACTCAGGTCATCCCCATCGGAACAGGCCGCTCTAGAGTTGGAGGTTCAGGAGCTTTGCGCTAAGAAAGTCTTAGTGGAGGTGCCAGAAGCAGAGCGGGGTAAGGGGTTTTACTCCCCTCTGTTTTTGATCCGTAAACCGGACGGGTCTTTTAGAACAATTATTAATTTGAAAGCCCTCAATAAGTTCCTGATTATTCACCCATTTAAAATGGAAACGGTCAGCTCAGCAATAAAGCTTCTGTTTGAAAATTGCTTTATGGTGGTATTAGATCTGAAAGACGCTTATTACCACATACCGATCCATATGGAGCATCAGCGTTTCCTCAGAGTAGCAATCCAGGTGGGGGAATCGCTGCGACATTTTCAATATAGCGCCCTTCCTTTTGGCTTGGCGGTTGCCCCACGAGTGTTCACTAAGGTTATGTCGGATGTCATGGCCCACTTACGTGAATCCAACATGCTTATAGTCCCCTACCTCGACGACTTTCTTATCATTGGGGAGACGACAGAGCATTGCCTAGAGCAACTGCAAAGAGCAATGTCTATTTTAGAGCGGCTGGGATGGCTAATAAATACCAAAAAGTCTCGTTTGAATCCGATGAGGGTCCAGCAGTTTCTAGGGCTAATTCTGGATTCGCGGAACCAGATCTGTAGTTTGCCGTCAGATAAGTTGGTTCGCTTACGGTACCAAGTCCTAAACGCTTCCAATAACCCCTCCATGTCGCTTAGGAAGGCCATGTCTCTTTTGGGCTCCCTCTCGTCCTGCATTCCCGCCGTTCGGTGGGCTCAATTTCACACAAGGACGCTGCAAGCTGAGGTCTTGCTGTATCAAAATTTGCTAGGTGGTTACCTGGAAGGCCAGCTATCCTTGTCCCAGGCTGTTATAAGATCCCTGGATTGGTGGAAGGATGAGACGAACCTGTCTAAGGGGTTTCCCTGGGAATATGAGATATCCCGAATAGTCACAACAGATGCTAGCCCCTCTGGGTGGAGGGCTCATATGGGGGATGTTATGGTTCAGGGCTTATGGGAGCAGGATCAAATTCAGATGTCTTCTAATATGAAGGAGTTAGCGGCGGTAGAGCTAGCAATTAAAAAGCTCCTTCTCTATCTACAGGGTCACCACGTTCGAGTGCTCTCTGACAATCGTGTCACAGTCGCTTACATCAACCACCAGGGTGGTACTCGTTCCGGTTCTCTCATGGAAGTGGCAAGGCGCCTACTCCAGATAGCAGAACGACACTTTCTTTCTCTAACGGCTCTACATATAAGGGGAGAAGAAAATACCAAGCGGACTTCTTAAGCCGCAATCTCCTGAGTCAAGGAGAGTGGTCATTAAAGACTTCCATCTTTGACCTAATTGTGCGGAAATGGGGTCAACCGGAGGTAGATCTCTTTGCTACCAAAAGCAACAGGAAAGTGAGACAGTTCTGCTCTCTGAATCCCAAAGAACGCCCTCTGGCAGTGGACGCTCTTCTATTACAGTGGGATTTCAATCTAGCCTACGCCTTCCCTCCCCTGTCCTTACTCCCCCTAGTATTGAGGAAGGTCAGGAAGGACAGGGCAAGGATAATAGTAGTCGCTCCTTTTTGGCCCAGGAGGGCATGTTTTTCATGTCTCAGAAACATGTCGATAGCCGACCCGTGGGTCCTGCCGGATATTCCCGATCTGCTCTCCCAGGGTCCAGTCTACCATCCTCGAGTAGCGGGCCTCCACCTGACGGCGTGGATTTTGAACGGTCGCTGCTGAGAGATAAGGGGTTTTCTGCTAATGTAATTAATACTCTCCTTAAAAGCAGAAAAGAGGTTACAACTAGAATCTACGCTAGGACTTGGAAGAAATTTCTCCAGAGCTCGGGGGTGGTAGCAGGGGACCCAACACCGATAACCCAGATTCTAGAATTCCTACAAAAGGGTCTGGACTTAGGTCTCTCCACAAGCACCCTTAAGGTGCAAGTTTCAGCTTTGGGGGCACTCTTCAGTTGCAACATCGCAAATAATTACTGGGTCAGTAGATTCATTAAAGCTGCGGGTAGGTCGAGACCCATAGTGAAGGTGAGAATCATGCCATGGGACTTGAACCTTGTTCTCACTGCTTAGAGCCCCCTTTTGAACCTATATCAGCAGCATCAATAAAAATTCTTTCCCTTAAAACCGCTTTCCTGGTAGCATTAACCTCGGCTAGGAGGGTAAGTGACATCCAGGCACTATCTAGACTGTCTCCTTACACTCGCGTCCTGAATGACAGAATAATTCTTAGACCTGATCCGGCATACCAACCTAAGGTGTCTTCCGCTTTCCACAGAACACAGGAAATTGTTCTCCCTTCGTTCATCCCTAATCCATCTAATCAAAAAGAGATAAAACTCCATACTTTAGATGTTAGAAGATGTCTACTGCAATATTTGGCAGTCACTGATCCCTGGAAAAGGGACAATGCATTGTTTGTCTCTTTTCAAGGAATTAACAAAGGCCGTAGATTAACGAAGAGCTCATTGGCCAGATGGATTAGGGAAGCAATTTCTCTGGCATACACCTCGAGGGGCAAGCCGGCACCTGAGAGGCTAAGGGCGCATTCCACCCGAGCTGTGGCGACTTCATGGGCAGAGAGGGCAGAAATCTCCATTGACCAGATATGTAAGGCAGCTACGTGGTCTTCTCCACACACGTTTTACACTCATTATAGATTAGATTTGGGTGCTTCCTCAGACCTTTCTTTCGGACTAAGGGTGCTGCAGGCAGTAGTCCCTCCCTAAGTAGTTATTACTCTCTGTAATTCTCTCTGTAGTGCTGTCATGGACGTTCGAATAAAGTCTAAGTTACTTACCGTTAACGGTATTTTTCGAAGTCCATGACAGCACCCTTACATTCCCACCCGGGTTCTATGTGCACTTCTTCCTCTTATATTGTCCACATGTAATAAACAATTGATTAATGTTACTGTGTGATGCATAAAATTTTTTGCTGTATACCATTTAACCTTGGTAGTCCTCTTATGCTCTGTAATCCAACTGATGCGTGCCGCCCTTTTTGTATCTGTAGGTTTCCTGTTCCTAAGGGGCGGATCCCCTCTCTCTGTAGTGCTGTCATGGACTTCGAAAAATACCGTTAACGGTAAGTAACTTAGACTTTTGATGCCTTCAGTGTGATTCTACAATTTTCATAGTCATGAAAATACAGAAAAATCTTGAAAATGAGAAGGTGTGTCCACACTTTTGGTCTGTACTGTATATGGTGTCTGCCTTCTGTAAATGGTGCCCCCTATAATTCCTGGTTCAACTTGTAGAGTACTGAGGGTAGTAATGATCACTCCCATCATTGTAACTGTAAAAAGAAAGTGAATACAAAAATTCCCATGACACTTTTATTTTTTATTTAAATTTTTTTATTGAATTAGCAATAAGCAACACTGTAATAAAAATATTAACGGCCCTTTAAGAAATTAAATCATGATCACAATGACTCTCAGGTCAGGCCCTGTACAGACCATAAAACTAGCTGTGGGCATTGATTACCAGCTGAGAGCCACTGGACCGAAAGATCCAGAGAAAGGCGAGGAAACCCCCCGGAGAGTTCTGCCTCATGGGGGAAAAAAATTCCTTCCTGACCCTAGTTGTGGTGATCGGAAATTTCCCTGGATCACATCTGTCCTGCGGCATATTTATTTTACTCATTTATATAGCATCATTAATTCCACAGCGCTTTACAGACATTATCATCACTGTCTCCGTTGGGGCTCACAATCTAAATTCCCTATCAGTATGTCTTTGGAATGTGGAGGAAACTGAAAGTACCTGGAGGAAACCCACACAAATACGGGGAGAACATACAAACTTCTTACAGAGGTTGTTCTTGGTGGGATTTAAACCCAGGACCCCAGCGCTGCAAAGCAACAGTGCTAACCACTGAGCCACCGTGCCACCCATATGGCTGTATATCTACATGTATTATAAGCTCAGAAGAGTCAATTTGAAAGGAAAAAGATAAATACACCTTGCTCATAGGAACTTACAATCTAATATACACCTTGCTCCTAGGAGCTTACAATCTAATATACAATATACACCCTGCTCCTAGGAGCTTACAATCTAATATACACCATGTTCCTATGAGCTTACAATCTAATATACAATACACACCCTGCTCCTAGGAGTTAACAATCTAATAAAACCCTGATCCTGTCCCCACTGCTAAAGCGAAATAAATATTCACGCTTCCCTATGGGCGTGGAGAGGTGTGAATACCATTTCTCTTTAATAGCGGCAGCGTTAGCCGCAGGCTGCAGCTAATACTGCCCGCATGGTAAGCCCCACCACACACACACACACGCACAAAGCAGCGCACCACATACACACACGCAGGCATACAGACACAAAGCGCAGCACATCCCGGCGTCCTGCTTCCTGTCCGAGACAGCCCAGCTGGATGACGTCATCATCAAGCACGCTGTCTCAGACAGAAAGCTGCAGGCGAGGAGGAGGCTGCCGGGATGTGCTGCTGCTGCAGGGAGGTGAGCTGTGCTGTGTGTCTGTGTGCCTGCGTGTGTGTATGTGGTGCGTGCTTTGTGTGTGAGTGTGAGAGAGTGATGCGGTTCTTTGTGTGTGTGTGTGTGTGTGTGGAGAGAGGGGTGGTGGGGAAGGACAATGATATTGTTTCGGGAGGCAATGATGGAGGTGATGGACAATGATGGCGGTGGGGGAGGCAATGATGGAGGTGATGGGCAATGATGGTGGTGGGGGGAGGCAATGATGGTGAGGGAGGCAATGATGGAAGTGATGGGTAATGATGGTGGGGGAGGCAATGATGCAAGTGATGGGCAATGATGGTGGGGAGGCAATGATGGAGGTGATAGGCAATGATGATGGGGAGGCAGTGATGGAGGTGATAGGCAATGATGGTAGGGGAGGCAGTGATGGAGGTGATAGACAATGATGGTGGGGGAGGCAATGATGGAGGTGATAGGCAATGATGTTGGGGAGGCAATGATGGAGGTGATGGGCAATGATGGTGGGATGAGGCAATGATGGTGGAGATTAGGCAATGATGGTGGGGAGGCATGATAGAGGTGGGGAGGCAATGATGGAGGTGATGGGTAATGATGGTGGTGGGGGAGGCAATGATGGAGGTGATGAAATGGGCAATGATGGTGGTGATGAAATGGACAATGATGGTGGTGGGGGAAGAGGCAATGATGGAGGTGGTGGAATGGGCAGTGATGGGGTGGTGGGGGAAAATGATAGGGGTGGTGGGGGAGAAGGCATTGACAGAGGTGGTGATGAGGACAATGATGGGGGTGGAGAGGGGCTGCTTTATACTTTATGAGGGGGCTACATTATATTCTTGGGGGGACTGCATTATTCTCAGGGGACTACATTATACTCTGGGGGGCTACATCATACTATATGAGGGGGCTACAGTATACTCTATGGGGGGGCTGCATTATATTCTGTGGTGGGGCTGCATTATTCTCAGGGGACTACAGGTGATGAAATGGACAATGATGGTGGTGGGGAGGAGGCAATGATGGAGGTGGTGGAATGGGCAGTGATAAGGGGGGTGGGGGAAAATGATAGGGGTGGTGGGGGAGAAGGCATTGACAGAGGTGGTGATGAGGACAATGATGGGGTGGAGAGGGGCTGCATTATACTTTTGAGGGGGCTACATTATATTCTGTGGGGGGACTGCATTATTCTCAGGGGACTACATTATACTCTGGGGGGCTACATCATACTATATGAGGGGGCTACAGTATACTCTATGGGGGGGCTGCATTATATTCTGTGGTGGGGCTGCATTATTCTCAGGGGACTACATTATATTCTGAGGGCTACATATTACTATATGAGGGGGCTACAGTATACTCTATGGCGGGGCTGCATTATATTCTGTGGTGTGGCTGCATTATTCTCTCAGGGGACTGCATTATATTTTGGGGGGGGCTGCATCATACTATATGAGGGGGCACCATTATGCCCTATGAGGGGGCTACAGTATACTCTATGGGGGGGCTGCATTATACCCTATGAGGGTGCTACATTATATTCTATGGTGGGGACTGCGTTATACCTTATGAGGGGATTGCATTATATTTTGTGGGGTGCTGCATTATATTCTATGAGAGGGGCAGGGCCGTATTTGCCACTAGGCACTCGAGGGCACGTGCCTAGGGCGGGACTCTGCGGGGGGCGGCACCTGAGCATGATATATATTTTTTTTTTAGGTCCGGGGGTCGGCCCTCCCCTTGCTTCCCTCCCCCCCGGCCTCTCCTCATCATACTCACCTCCTCCGTCCTCCTGCTGCCTGCAGCTCCGATGGTCCAGCGCCGACATCTTCCTGTATGAGCGCGCGGACCACTGGTGGCACCGCTCATTAAGGTCATGAATATGGATGCCACTCCACTCTGGCTGTTACCAGATGCGTTAAGGGGTTATTGTCAGTGTAGGCCGTGAACTTGCTGGAGGCTAGGTAGTGCTTGAACCTTTCAGTAATGGCCCAGACCAGTGCCAGGAACTCCAACTTGAAGCTGCTGTAGTTCTCTGGGTTCATCTCGGTCGGGCGGAGCTTCCTGCTTGCATATGCGATGACTTTCTCTAGGCCATTTTGCTTCTGACTTAGGACAGCTCCCAATCCTTCGTTGCTGGCATCTGTATACAGCAGGAAAGGTTTTCTGTAGTCAGGGTAGGCTAGGATCTCATCACCTGTCAGGATCTCCTTCATTTCTTTGAAAGGTTCAGCCTGTTCTTTACCCCAGTGGAATGGAGAATTTCTGCTCTTGAGGGCTGTCCCACCAGAAGGTCTTGCAGAGGCACTGCTTTCTTAGTGTAGTCCTTTACAAACCTCCGGTAGTATCCTGTCAGTCCCAGGAACTGACGCATCTCTTTGAGGTTCTTCGGCTCCGGCCACTTCTGGATGGCGTTGACCTTCTCGGGGTCGGGCGCTACTCCCTCTGAGCTGACAATATGTCCCAGGTATTGTACCTTTTGTTTGAGCAGGTGGCACTTTGAAGGCTTCAGTTTCATCCCATACTGGGACAGTGACTTGAATACCTCTGCCAGGTGCTTCAAGTGATCTTCATACGTTTTGGAGTACACAATTACGTCGTCCAGGTATAGTAGCACAGTCTCGAAGTTGAGGTGTCCCAGGCAGCACTCCATCATTCTCTGGAACGTTCCGGGGGCACTGCTGAGTCCAAACGGCATTCTGTCGAACTCACAGAGTCCCATCGGGGTGGTGAAGGCCGTCTTCTTCCGATCCTCCTCAGCCACAGCTACTTTCCAGTACCTACTAGTGAGGTAAAGGGTGGAAAAGTAATTAACAGACTTTAGGGCAGCCAGAGATTCCTCAATACGTGGTAAAGAGTATGCATCTTTATGTGTAATGTGATTTACTTGTATGTAATCTACACACATTCTCAAGCTTCCATCCTTTTTCCTGACTAGAACTAGGGGAGCTGCCCAGGGACTACAACTATCCCTTATCACCCCTGCCTCTTTCATGTCATGCAACATCTCCTTGGCTTTCTGGTAGTGTGCTGGAGGTATAGGCCTGTACCGTTCCTTAATGGGGGGATGGTTGCCTGTGGGGATGTGATGTTGCACTGCCTTAATCTTCACAAAGTCAAGTGGGTGTTTGCAGAATACCTGTGCATATTCCTGGACCACCCGATGTACCCCCTGTTTCTCGTGAGCTGGAGTGATGTCTGTCCCAACATGGATCTGCTGCCACCAATCTGCCACCTTGGTTGTCGGGCCATTATCCTCCCCTGGTTTTGAGGAGGCTAAGGACTCCTTTGTGTGAATGGAGTTATTATCTACTGCATGTAACTTGGCAACAGTGGCATAACGTGGTGATTTGACTTCATCTTCCCCCCAGTTGAGAAGACGCACTAGCACCCTCCCATTGCGTACCTCCACTACCCCTCTGGCAGTTAAGAGTGTAGGTCTGTGTTCTGAACAAAGGGGTTCTACTACTGCTTGGTAGCTCTGTCCTCTCAGACCTATTGCTGCTCTACACCAAATAAGCATTTCACTCATTGGGGGTATCACAATGGGGTTCGGGTCTGTTACCCGTACATTACCAATCTCACCACCAGTCAGTTCCACTTGCTGCTGGCACATCAGGGCCCGGATCTCCTTCTGGATCGCTTTCTTTCGCCCTGGTCTGGTAACATCGGCGAGCTGTTGGAGTAAGAACACAACCTCCTCCAAACAGTTACCAATAATGTTAGTACCTAGAACCACATTCAGTCCATTTTCCTCATTAACAGTTTTTACTACAATAAGTCCCTGGTCCTTTAACTCCACCCTTCCCACTTTTACATCTACGTTTTTAGCCCCCAGTAAGTCAAGAGGGAGGCCGTTAGAGGCGTATACTGCAAAGTCAGGGTTTGGGGGTTGGAGGTTGTCCATAGACCAGTATCGGTTATAAAGGATATCAGGTATGACGGTTACTGTTATGTTTCGGTAACTGAGGAGTGCAGGTAAAAAAGGCAATACACCAGAGCAGTTGGAATCTATGAGATTGCAGTACCCTGACTAACCACCACAACTAGAGGCAGCCGTGGAGCGTTCCTACGTTGGTCCTAGACGCCTCGTCACAGCCTGAGAAACTAACTACACCTAAAGATAGAAATAGGAAAGCTATCTGCCCCGGAGCAGATCCCCAAAGAACATAGAAAGCCCCCAAACATGTAATGGCTGTTAGACAAGAAGAAATACTGACACAGACAGAAAATAGTATGAGCAAACGTTGGGGCCCAAACTAACTAAATAGAAAAGGATAGGAAGGGCACTTACTGCAATCCCAAAAAACCCTGCAAAGCACCAACTCTACTAATTTCAAAAACACCTGAGATCACACGACCTCTACCACCTGTAAGCTTTTCAGGGGATATAGCTCTGGGATCGCCGTCTTGGGGAGACGGAGTGGCATAAAGAGACCATTCACAGACAGTGGTTCTGTTAAAAAACTGGCCGCAACCAGTTTTATTAAAGTCCACAGCAAACAGAACATAAATTAAAACAAAATCATAAACATAAAGCCTAGGCGTGTCCCGCCACTAATTACACTTAGATAGATTACCCTTTCTATCCGGGTCCAGACTCTAATAGCCTGTGCCCAAAACAACACATATGTTCAGTAGTTACCAGCGTGCAGCTCACATGAGGCTCCAATGGCGTCTGAAGTCAGATCCAGACTGAGAGATAGAGCCCCCTCTGAACTTCTCAAGCAGGTACTTATGGCTGCCTAATTAAGCAGCTGTGTTCACTCCGGGTTGCACTGCAAACCTGTCCCAGATAGGAATGGAATGAACACTGCACTGACAACCTATTTTATGCGCCCCAGCTAAGAAACCTGGGCGAGATATACACGCCGTCCAGCACACACCCCTTCACTGTCTCACATATCCCCCCCCTCTTCTCCAGACCGGAGGACTGGTCAGAAATTCCGAAGAGACAGTGAACTCTGGACAAGGCATCAGCATTACCCTGTAATTTCCCAGGTCTATGCTCAACCGAGAAATTGAACTCTTGAAGTGAAAGGAACCACCTTGTCACCCTGGCATTCCTTTCCTTGTTCTGCTTCATCCATGTCAGAGGAGCATGGTCTGATTGCAATTTAAATCTCCTACCCAAGAGGTAATACCGTAGGGAGTCCAGCGCCCATTTGATTGCGATGCACTCTCGCTCCACAATGGCATAATTTTGTTCAGCCGGTGTCATTTTTCGACTTAGATACAGGACTGGGTGTTCTTCACCCTTCACGACCTGTGATAACACCGCCCCTAACCCCACATTAGAGGCATCAGTTTGAACAAGAAACTCTTCCCTGAAATTAGGGGTGACCAGAACTGGTCTTTGACACAAAGCCATTTTCAACGACAGAAATGCTTTTTCTGCCTCCGGATTCCAATTTATCATTTTGGACTTCCCCCCTTTTGTCAGGTCAGTCAATGGGGCAGCAATGGAGGCATAATTTGGTACGAATCTGCGATAGTACCCAGTGATGCCCAAAAATGCTTTGACCTGTCGTTTTGTGAGGGGTACAGGCCAGTTTCGAATTGCCTCTACTTTATCGATTTGTGGCTTGATCAGCCCTCTGCCAATCACATAGCCCAAGTACTTGGCCTCTTCTAGGCCAATTGCACATTTCTCTGGGTTTATGTTCAGCCCAGCTCCGCCTATCGAGTCTAAGACGGCTTGTACCTTAGCGAGGTGGCTCTCCCAATCAGAACTGAAAATTACCACATCATCCAGGTAGGCAGCTGCATAGGCTTGATGCGGGCGTAGGATCTGGTCCATAAGCCTCTGAAAGGTAGCTGGGGCTCCATGCAACCCGAATGGCATCACCAGATACTGAAACAAACCTTCCGGGGTTGCAAAGGCCGTTTTTTCTTTTGCCTCCTCAGATAGGGGTATCTGCCAGTACCCTTTTGTCAGATCGAGGGTTGTAATATAACGGGCACCCCCTAACCTCTCGATTAGCTCATCTACCCGTGGCATCGGGTATGCGTCAAACTTTGACACTTCGTTCAACTTTCTGAAATCATTACAGAACCTCCAGGTTCCATTAGGTTTTGGGATCAGAACAATCGGGCTACACCACTCGCTTTGGGCCTCCTCAATGACCCCGAGGTCTAGCATACGTTTGATTTCAGTAGAGACTATCTTTCTGCGGGCTTCTGGAATTCTGTACGGTTTTATTTTGACCTTAGTACCGGGCTCAGTCTCGACATGGTGTTTTACGAGAGAAGTCCGGCCGGGCAAGTCAGAAAACCTCTGCCGATTTTTCTGCAGAAACTCCCGTACTTCCTGTTTTTGGTGCACGGACAATGTCTCACCAATGGTCACAGGAGGTAGAGATGGTTTTACCCCTTTCTCTACTTCACCCGAGGCCAACAATGCCTCTCTGTCCCTCCAGGGCTTGATCAGATTGATATGATATATCTGGTAGGGCTTCCGTCTCCCAGGTTGGTGTACTTTGTAAGTAACCTCGCTCACTTTTTGTACGACCTCGTATGGACCATGCCACTTGGCCAAAAACTTACTTTCCACCGTGGGAATTAGAATTAGGACTCGATCCCCGGGGTTGAAAGACATAATTTTTGCTGACCGATTATAGACTCTGCTTTGAGCTTCTTGGGCTCTCTGCAGATGATTCTTCACTAATGGCATAATTTTAGCCATCCTCTCTTGCATCTGGGCAATATGCTCTATAACACTCTTGTATGGAGTTGTCTCGGTTTCCCAAACCTCCTTGGCTATGTCCAGCAAGCCCCGCGGATGCCGACCATACACCAACTCAAAGGGAGAAAATCCCGTAGAGGCCTGGGGAACCTCTCTGACCGAAAACAATAAGTAGGGTAACAGGTAGTCCCAGTCCCTCCCATCTTTCTCTACTGCTTTCTTTAACATATGTTTTAATGTTTTATTAAAACGTTCAACCAACCCATCCGTCTGGGGGTGATACACAGATGTCCGAATGTGCGAGATTTTAAGCAACTTACACAGTTCCTTCATCACTTTGGACATAAAAGGTGTGCCTTGGTCCGTGAGGATCTCTTTAGGAATTCCTGTCCTGGAAAACATATGAAAAAGTTCCCGTGCAATATTTTTAGATGCCATATTTCTTAAAGGGACCGCCTCGGGGTACCGGGTTGCATAATCAAGGACAACTAAGATGTATTGGTGTCCCCTGGCTGATTTTACAATAGGACCTACCAAGTCCATTGCTACCCTTTCAAAGGGTATTTCTATAACCGGCAGCGGGATTAATGGACTCCGGAAGTGAGACACCGGAGCATTTATCTGACACGAGGGCAGGTTTTACAATAATCCTCCACATCTCGATAAACCCCGGGCCAGTAAAACCTCTGAAGAATTCTTTCCTGGGTTTTGTCCATCCCCAGGTGCCCACCCAGCACGTGGTTATGGGACAAACCTAACACCATACTTCTATATGACTTAGGTACCAGGAGCTGACTCACGGCCTCTCCCTTTACTTTAGTGACCCTATACAGCAGGTCATTGTTCATGGCAAAATGGGGACATTTTTCATCAGAGCCGGGCTCTTGTGGGATCTCATTCAGAACAGTTATATTCTCCCTGGCATGTTTAAGAGTGGGGTCTTGCAATTGCTCACTCCCAAAATTGCCACGGGACACCAGTAGGTCAGGGACATTCTGTTCTAGAGAAACATCCTCCCCCCCCCAACATCACCTGAAATGGAAATTCATCATTTTTTTTACAGTCATCATCATTATCAATATCATTATCATGATTACTATCAGCATCAGCATCATTATCATGGTCATCATCATTATCATGATCATCATCATTATCATGGTCATCATTATCACATAAGTTTAACGGCCCACTAGCCTTGTGTTCCGCCCTCGGGACTGCGCACCCTCAGTAGGAGCTTCATCACACTGTCCAGCAGAAACATTTTTTTCCCAAAGACCCCAAAACAGGGAAAGTCACGACCCAATATGGCGGGATGCATCAAGTTCTTCACTACCCCCACTTCATATGAGATCTCCCCGAGTTTTGTGACGAAGTCTGAGGAGGTTACTGGGTAGACTTGGACGTCTCCATGTATGCACACCACGCTTAGGTACCTATCTGTGACGAAGTTCCCATCAGCCAGACTAGCATGTATCAGAGTCACTCGACTTCCTGAGTCGAGTAGGGCCTGTACTGGGCACCCATTTATCACGACCTGACACAGCTGTGGGCCAGTCTCCTCGACTAGGGTGGCCACGCACACGGGCTCGGCGAAGAACGAGAGAGACTCTCCAGCGTCACAGTCCATAGGTTCCCCCACTAGTGGACAATTGGCTGAAATATGACCTTGTTCACGGCATCTCCAACACTGTCTCAGGTCAGGGTGTTCAGACGGGGAGACCTTCCTAGGTCTGGGTTCTCCTGGTAGGTAAGTATCACCCTTCCGCTCATACATGTCCCCTCGGGGCTGACCCGGACTATCAACAGCCCCCCTTGCCCCCACAGCTGGAACCCTCTTACCGGGAGATGACGGAGGCCGGGTATTCCGAACTGATGATCGCTCGGACGGCTGGTCACGTAGATAGTCTTTGGTGGCGAAATACCTTTCTATTAGGCTGACCAGTTGATCGGCATCTTTGGGGTCTCCCTGTCCGACCCAGAGCTGGACCTCAGGGGGAAGGGCCCAGATGTACCGGTCCAGCACCACCTTTTCAACCATTTGGGCAGGGGTGCTGACGTCAGGTTCCAACCACTTTTTTACCAAAGAAATCAAGTCATACATTTGTGAGCGAGCAGGCTTGTCTCGCCTGTATCTCCAGTTATGGACTCTCCTGGCACGGACTGCCCTCGTCACACCCAGGCGGGCAAGAATCTCCGCTTTCAACTTAGTATAGTTTTTGCTGTCCTGCTCGCTGAGGTCAAAATAGGCTTTTTGGGGTTCCCCAGTCAGATAGGGCGCGACCACCATAGCCCATTCAGATTGTGGCAGATTCTCCTTCTCTGCCAGTCTCTCAAATATAGCCAGATATGCCTCCACATCGTCATGAGGCGTCATCTTCTGCAGAGTCTGTTTTACCGCCTTCTTTACAGCGGATAATGCCGGTAACCCGGCGTCTTCATTCGGGGACGAGGTGCTAGGAGTTTTTTTTAGTGCTGCAACCTGCTCCAGTAACAACCGGTTGGTTTCCTGCTGTTGCTGCTGGCTCCGCTGGGCCTCTAGGTGTTGTTGCTGCATGGCCTGCTGTTGTTGCTGCATGGCCTGCTGATGTTGCTGCTGCATGGCCTGCTGGTTCTGGGCCAGCTGCTTAACGAGCTCCTCCATACTGCCGGACATCTTGGGCTGGCTGACAGCCTTCACCCAAGACATATACACTCCACAGTCTTCTCCACAATAAGTTCAGTTTTGCGGTGCAGACACCTTTTTTTTTTTCAAAGTCTTCAGCCACTGTGCTGCCCCAGCATTCAAGCACCAATTGTAAGCTTTTCAGGGGATATAGCTCTGGGATCGCCGTCTTGGGGAGACGGAGTGGCATAAAGAGACCATTCACAGACAGTGGTTCTGTTAAAAACTGGCCGCAACCAGTTTTATTAAAGTCCACAGCAAACAGAACATAAATTAAAACAAAATCATAAACATAAAGCCTAGGCGTGTCCCGCCACTAATTACACTTAGATAGATTACCCTTTCTATCCGGGTCCAGACTCTAATAGCCTGTGCCCAAAACAACACATATGTTCAGTAGTTACCAGCGTGCAGCTCACATGAGGCTCCAATGGCGTCTGAAGTCAGATCCAGACTGAGAGATAGAGCCCCCTCTGAACTTCTCAAGCAGGTACTTATGGCTGCCTAATTAAGCAGCTGTGTTCACTCCGGGTTGCACTACCAACCTGTCCCAGATAGGAATGGAATGAACACCGCACTGACAACCTATTTTATGCGCCCCAGCTAAGAAACCTGGGCGAGATATACACGCCGTCCAGCACACACCCCTTCACTGTCTCACACACCTAAATTAGTTCTCTGGTGTAACAAAATCAAAACAGCAGCCACTGAAGAAACTGGAAAAAGCAAAAGTACAAACATCAGTGGCTGAACTAAACTGAGAGGGCAAAAGCCCCCGGAGGGGACCCTGAAGGCCCCCCCAGAAGTGCAGGACAAAATGCAAAAATAAAGCACAAAAACAAAAAGAAGAAAATGTCTTATCTGTTAGCAGGAGATGCAGACACGACACAGCAGGCTACAAGGGAAACAGGAATCATGGAGTGAGACCAGAACAATTGATCACCGGCAACCCTGATGGGAAGGCGACTCCCTTATATAAGACCAGTCAGTAACACCTGATTCCCACTCCTCACAATCTTCACTGGACAGTCCAGTACCGCTTGTAACCACCAGAGGGAGCCTCTGCTCAGAACTCATTTCAAGTCCATTCACAACAGTACCCCCCCCTTGAGGAGGGGTCACCGAACCCTCACTTGAGCAACCAGGTCGGTCAGGATGAGTTCTATGATACGCACGGATGAGTCTCCTAGCATGGATGTCCGAAGCAAACACCCAAGAATTGTCTTCCTGACCATAACCTCTCCACTTAACCAAATACTGGAGTTTCCGTCTAGAAAAACGAGAATTCAATATTTTCTCAACCACATACTCCAGATTGCCCTCAACCAAAACAGGGTCAGGAGGCACAGTAGTAGGAACCACTGGCTCAACAAACCTCTTCAACAAGGACTTGTGGAACACGTTATGGATCTTAAATGTCCCTGGAAGAAGCAAACGAAAAGAAACAGGATTAAGAATCTCCATGATCTTATAAGGTCCAATGAACCTAGGCTTAAATTTAGGAGATGCCACTCTCATAGGAATATTTTTTGAGGACAACCAGACCAAGTCCCCCACTTTAAACCGAGGACCATCAGTCCTATGCCGGTTAGCAAACCGCTGGGCCCTCTCCTGAGAGAGGGACAACCTCTCCACTACCTGGTCCCAAATCTGTTGCATACGCTCCACAACAGAGTCAACACCTGGACAGACAGAAGCCTCCGTCTGTCCTGAAGAAAATCGAGGGTGAAACCCAGAATTACAGAAAAATGGAGACATCAAAGTGGCAGAGCTAGCCCTATTATTAAGAGCAAACTCAGCCAAAGGCAAAAAAGAGACCCAGTCATCCTGATCAGCAGACACAAAGCATCTTAGATAAGTCTCCAAAGTCTGGTTTGTTCTCTCAGTTTGACCATTGGTCTGAGGATGAAACGCCGAGGAGAAAGACAATTGAACACCAAGTTTAGAACAAAAGGTCCTCCAAAATCTTGAAACAAACTGGACTCCTCTGTCAGACACAATGTTCTCAGGAATGCCGTGTAAACGAACCACGTGCTGAAGGAACAAAGGCACCAATTCTGAGGAGGAAGGCAACTTAGGTAATGGCACAAGATGTATCATCTTGGAAAACCTATCACAAATCACCCAGATGACGGTCATTCTCTGAGAAACAGGGAGGTCGGAAATGAAATCCATAGAGATATGGGTCCATGGTCTCTTGGGCACAGGCAATGGCATCAACAAACCACTAGAGCGAGAGCAAGGCTTGGAGCGAGAGCAAGTCCCGCAGGACTGCACAAATTCCCTGACATCACGAGACAAGGTAGGCCACCAAAAGGACGACTAACCAAGTCTCTGGTACCAAAAATTCCGGGATGACCGGCCAGCGCGGAACAATGAATCTCAGACATCACACTCTTTTTCCACTGGTCCGGGACAAACAATTTCCCAACAGGGCAGCGCTCGGGCTTATCCTCCTTAAACCCCTCCAGAGCCAGTCTCAAATTGGGCGAGATGGCGGAAAGAACTATACCCTCTTTCAAAATAACAGAAGGATCAGATAACTCAGGAGAGTCCGCCAGGAAACTCCTCGAGAGGGCATCCGCCTTAACATTCTTAGTGCCAGGAAGAAATGAAACCACAAAATTAAAACGTGTGAAAAACAAGGCCCACCTGGCCTGTCTAGGATTAAGTCGCTTGGCAGATTCCAGATAAACCAGATTCTTATGGTCCGTAAGGACCACCACCTGATGTTTGGCTCCCTCCAGCCAATGTCTCCACTCTTCAAAAGCCCACTTCATGGCCAATAACTCCCGATTACCCACGTCATAATTACGTTCAGTAGGAGAAAATTTTCGAGAGAAAAAGGCACAAGGGTTACTTTTAGAGGTCTCTGGATCTCTTTGGGACAAAACGGCACCTGCCCCAATTTCAGAGGCATCAACCTCCACCTGAAATGGTAGAGAAACATCAGGCTGCCGTAGAACAGGAGCAGAAGTGAATCTCTGCTTAAGTTCCTGAAATGCAGAGACTGCCTCAGGAGGCCAATTCACCACATCAGAACCCTTTTTGGTCAAATCAGTTAAAGGTTTAACAATAACCGAGAAATTACCAATAAATTTACGATAAAAATTGGCAAAACCCAAAAATCTTTGAAGAGCCTTTAATGAAGTAGGTTGAACCCAATCACAGATGGCCTGAACCTTGACCGGGTCCATTTCAATAACAGATGGGGACAAAATGAATCCCAAAAATGAGATCCTCTGTACGCCAAAAAGACACTTTGATCCCTTCACATACAGAGCATTCTCTCTCAAAATCTGGAATACAGTTCGAACATGTTTCACATGAGAGTCCCAGTCATTGGAAAAAATCAAGATATCATCCAAATAAACAATCAGAAATTTATCCACAAAATCCCTGAAAATGTCATTCATGAAGGACTGGAAGACAGAAGGAGCATTAGTGAGCCCAAAGGGCATCACAAGGTACTCAAAAGGCCCCTCAGGGGTATTAAATGCCGTCTTCCATTCATCCCCGTGCTTAATGCGAATAAGGTTATATGCCCCCCTGAGGTCAAGCTTGGTAAACCAAGTAGCATTTTTCACCCTGGAAAACAGGTCAGAAATCAAGGGTAACGGATATTGATATTTCACAGTAATATTGTTCAAAAGACGATAATCAATACACGGCCTTAATGAACCATCCTTTTTGGCCACAAAGAAAAAACCGGCACCTAAGGGTGAAGAGGATGGTCTGATATGACCCTTCTCCAATGACTCCTTGATATAAGACCGCATAGCGTCATGTTCAGGTACAGACAAGTTAAAAAGGCGACCTTTAGGGAATTTACTACCAGGCACTAATTCAATAGCGCAGTCATAGCTCCTATGGGGAGGCAAGGAAGCAGATTTACTTTCGCTAAACACATCAGAAAAATCAATCAAAAAGTCAGGAACATCCTGAGCCTGGGGGGAGGCAGAAAAAACAGGAGTGTTGGTATTAACACATTGGCAGCCCCAACTGGTTACAGACACAGTTTTCCAATCCAAAACAGGATTATGAGACTGCAACCAAGGGAAACCCAGTACGATAATATCATGCAGATTATACAGAACCAAAAATTTGCAGCACTCCTGATGATCAGGTTCAACCCTCATTATCACCTGAGTATAGAGAACTGAGGTTTATTCTCAGCCAAAGGGGTAGAATCGATCCCCAGTAGGGGAATAGACTTCTGTAGGGGTATCAAGGGAAACCCACAACGTTTAGCAAAATCATAATCCATCAGGTTAATAGCTGCTCCAGAATCAACGAAAGCCTGAGCAGAAAATGAGGACAGAGAGCATATCAGAGTGACAGTTAATAAAAACTTAGTCTGAACACTACCCAAGACAACTGAGCGTGCAAAACGTCTTCCCCGCTTAGGGCAGACTGAAATAGCATGAGAGGCATTACCACAGTAGAAACATAACCCATTGCGCTTTCGAAACTCATGACGCTGTGCCCCAGACACCACTCTATCACACTGCATGGATTTAGAAGCAGGTTCACAAGGCAACACCATTCCACGCATACTTCTCCGCTCACGCAAACGTCTGTCAACTTGAATCGCTAATGACATAGAATCATTGAGACCAGAGGGGACAGGGAATCCCACCATAACATCCTTTATATTATCTGACAGACAATTCCGAAAAAGGGCCGCCAAAGCGTCGTCATTCCACTTGGTCAGGACTGCCCACCTACGGAATCTCTGACAGTATAACTCAGCGTCATCAAGCCCCTGATTTAATGCCAGCAAGGCTTTTTCAGCTTGATCAGTGACATTAGGCTCATCGTACAATAACCCCAAAGCCTGAAAAAATGCATCAACATCACTCAAAACAGGATCCCCAGGTGTCAGGGAAAAAGCCCAATCCTGAGGATCGCCGCGCAGGAGAGAGATGACAATTTGAACCTGCTGCGCTGCGTTCCCTGAGTACTTAGATTTTAAGGCAAAAAACAATTTACAATTATTTTTGAAATTCTGAAACTTAGCTCGATCCCCCAAAAACAAATCTGGCATGGGAATCCTAGGTTCCACAACAGGCAACCTAGCAAGATATGCAGCAATACTCTGAACCTCAGTGGCAAGCTGATCCACACGGCCAGACAACTGTGCAAACTCCATTGAGAGAAAAAATCTCCCCAGCACCCAGAGATACAGAGGGAAAAAAAAAAAAAAATGCAACAAACAGAAAAATATCTCTGACAACTCTGACAACCGTGTTTTCTTTCACAATATTTTTCCCTTCTGTGAGTACCATACAACTTTAAATTTTAGGCCGGTGATACTGTTATGTTTCGGTAACTGAGGAGTGCAGGTAAAAAAGGCAATACACCAGAGCAGTTGGAATCTATGAGATTGCAGTACCCTGACTAACCACCACAACTAGAGGCAGCCGTGGAGCGTTCCTACGTTGGTCCTAGACGCCTCGTCACAGCCTGAGAAACTAACTACACCTAAAGATAGAAATAGGAAAGCTATCTGCCCCGGAGCAGATCCCCAAAGAACATAGAAAGCCCCCAAACATGTAATGGCTGTTAGACAAGAAGAAATACTGACACAGACCGAAAATAGTATGAGCAAACGTTGGGGCCCAAACTAACTAAATAGAAAAGGATAGGAAGGGCACTTACTGCAATCCCAAAAAACCCTGCAAAGCACCAACTCTACTAATTTCAAAAACACCTGAGATCACACGACCTCTACCACCTAAATTAGTTCTCTGGTGTAACAAAATCAAAACAGCAGCCACTGAAGAAACTGGAAAAAGCAAAAGTACAAACATCAGTGGCTGAACTAAACTGAGAGGGCAAAAGCCCCCGGAGGGGACCCTGAAGGCCCCCCCAGAAGTGCAGGACAAAATGCAAAAATAAAGCACAAAAACAAAAAGAAGAAAATGTCTTATCTGTTAGCAGGAGATGCAGACACGACACAGCAGGCTACAAGGGAAACAGGAATCATGGAGTGAGACCAGGACAATTGATCACCGGCAACCCTGATGGGAAGGCGACTCCCTTATATAAGACCAGTCAGTAACACCTGATTCCCACTCCTCACAATCTTCACTGGACAGTCCAGTACCGCTTGTAACCACCAGAGGGAGCCTCTGCTCAGAACTCATTTCAAGTCCATTCACAACAGGTTACCTGGGATCCGGTGTCCAGCTGGGCAGGTATTGCGATCCCATCCAGTATGATGGACAGGAAAGGTCTTCCTCCCACAAACCTGCGGTGCAAGTCTGAGGGGCATGATGAGTCTTTTCCTGGGTGCTGGCCCTCAGACCCAGGGTTTGCCCGTTTAAAGAACACTGGCGTGCGGTGTGACCTTCCTTCTGGCAGCGGTAGCAGACGATCCCTCGGTGAGAATGGCGCTGGTCGTTGGTCCTTCCTGGGGTGGCGTTGTCCTCCTCCGGGGTGGCGACGTCCTCCTTCTCCTCCGGTTCATCCAGGGGACATCCTCAGGGCAGTCGGCTAGCAGGATCTTTCCTTCTGTCTCCGAATCCATCCGCAGTTACAGGGCACTCATTACAGTGGCCAGGTTTTTGGTCAGCTGGCGCACATTTGAGCGCAGACAGTCCAGCTCAGTAGGGGGCGCTGCCTGCGCTTTGGCTTCAGCAACCAGCGGGGAAAAGGTGGGGGCTGCTGGCATTGGAGTAGCCTCACCCTGGTATCGTTGGGTTGCGGTATTTGCTGTTTCCAGGGGTTGCAGTCCCTTTATAGCCATGTCCTTAAGGGCATCAAAGGTAGCATCTGGATGATCCAAGGACCACCAACGCACAGTCCTGCTTTCCGCTTGGGACCTCAGTCTCTGTACAAATTGTTCCTTTAGCATTTTATTCTCATGGGTGACGCTCATGGGATTACCCTGTTTGAGAACTCGCAGGGCCCCTTGTAATCGGCAGGCATAATCCCGCACGCTGTTCTCTGATTTCTGGGAGCATTGGTAGAACCTCATTCGGAGGTCTGTTTCAGTGTGGTCCTCAAAGGCGGTCTGTAACTTCCGGAAAATTGTGGGCACTGACTCCTGGTCTGCAGCTGACCATGTTTCCGCTTCTCTCTCCGCAGCGCCAGTTAATTGTCCCACTACTACTGCAGCCCTTTGCTTATCTGACATAGAGTATATGTCCAGTATGCTGCATATTTTGCGCTTGAATCCCGACAGGGTGTCTGGCTTGCCACTGTACTGGGGAAGCCACTTTGCTCCAGGCATGTACAGCAGCTTTAGCGGTACTATCAAGGACACAGGCCCAGGTGAGGGGGCGGCTGCTGCGGCCGGCAAGGTAGCGGTCGAGGGCTGATCAGCAGGGTTGTCGGCTTGGGCCGTGCTGCTGGGCGAGGGCTGTGACATCCTGGTGAACTGTGGCCTACCTTCCTCTCTAGGCCGCAGCTCCGTAGGGCACAGTTGCTTGAAGGACCTGCGTCGCCGGCGCTCTGACGTCAGAGCATTCACTGGAGCTCCTTGGCAGGACCTGCCGCCGCGTCAGCGCATGGGGGCGTGTCCAGAACTCAGCGCGCTTTTTACAGGTACACCTCCTAGTTTTCCCGCGGTGACACGATAATGGTGGACAATGGCGGGAAATCTTCACCACTATACCAGATACAGTCTTTTAGTAAAGCGCACAGTACCCGGCAGTAACGGGCACCACTTCTTCCGTTGCTGCGGGGCATGCAATCCTGTTCGTGATGCCAGTCAGATGAGCCGCCCTGGGACTGTTGGGGTACTCAGACCCGAGCCCGTTGGTCTCAATGGGGAATATCACGGCAGCCACGGCTCTGTCCGTGGTACTGGGCGCTCACCTTCAATAAGGGGAATGTTTGAAGGCTTCAGTTTCATCCTATACTGGGACAGTGACCCAGGCAGCACTCCATCACTCTCTGGAACGTTCCGGGGGCACTGCTGAGTCCAAACGGCATTCTGTCGAACTCACAGAGTCCCATCGGGGTGGTGAAGGCCGTCTTCTCCCAATCCTCCTCAGCCACAGCTACTTGCCAGTACCCCCTAGTGAGGTAAACGGTGGAAAAGTAATTAGCAGACTTTAGGGCAGCCAGAGATTCCTCAATACGTGGTAAAGGGTATGCATCTTTATGTGTAATGGCGGGAAATCTTCACCACTATACGAGATACAGTCTTTTAGTAAAGCGCACAGTACCCGGCAGTAACGGGCACCACTTCCGTTGCTGCGGGGCACGCAATCCTGTTTGTGATGCCAGTCAGATGAGCCGCCCTGGGACTGTTGGGGTACTCGGACCCGAGCCTGTTGGTCTCAATGGGGAATATCACGGTGGCCGCGGCTCTGTCCGTGGTCCTGGGCGCTCACCTTCAATAAGGGGAATATTTACAGGGGAGAATGTCAGTAGATCGTGACACCACCTGTGGTATCTGGTGAGGATCACCAGTGCTGCAGCAGTCCACTGAGGCCGGTATTATGGCAGCTAGGGTGGTATCGCTCCCCACAGGTGGAGCGGGCCGTCAGAGCAGCGTAAGTGTAGGGATGCAGGATGGAGGGAATCCAGCAGTGTAGGAATAAGTAGGTGGACACACATGCAAGTCACTTTGGTACCTTTACTGGAGATGGTGCAGGTACATCCCGGAGCACTGTAGGGTGAAGGGTGCACATCCAGATTCTCCCACTGAGCAGGTATAAGGCCTCCTGTTCCTTGCCTTTCTGTAATGAGTTTCTGGCCTGCCTGCAGCTAGGCCTAACTTAGTCTCTGTCCTGCACCGGCTGACCTTGTGGTAGGACCTTCTCCTGGAGTACACTTTCCCTGCTTATCGTATCTTCATGTCCCCTGGCCCTGTTACATATCAGCTCTGTGGTGCTCCTGGGACCTGTAGTCCTCCAGGAATTCCGGTTGTCTCCTACTGGGTCATGGAGATCCCTGTAGGTTTGGACCCGGTGTCCGATTTGTACTTGCTGGGGTGAGCTGGTAAGGCTCCTCTGCCCCTTTGCTACTCTTCTCTTGCCTCCAGCCTATTCGGGCCCTCACAAGGTTATACACACTGGCAGTTGGTGGGCTGCCTCTTCTGCCACTCTCCAGAGTGTCGGCACGCTCTTAGCTCTCTATCCTGATTTGCTAGACTCAGTTTCACTTCACTCTGCCCTGCAGACAGACTGAGACTGCTCTGCTCTGCAGACTAACTCCTCTGAAGACTCTAGACTTCCTGCCTTCACCCCCTTTTATATCTCAATCAGGGCTCCCTCTGGTGAACTGAGGATGGGTGAAGGTGTGTGTATGTAGTGAGACCTCTAGTGGATGAATCCTTCATGCACCCTTTTAGGTTATGTGGATCCGAGCGCAGCTGGGCTCCACACTGCCCTGTTGGGAAATTGTTTGTCCCAAACCAGTGGAGGAAGAATGTGATGTCTGAGATTCATTGCTCCACGTTGGCTGGCTATCCTGGTATTTTGGTACCAGAGTGTTGTGAATGGACTTGAAATGAGTTCTGAGCAGAGGCTCCCTCTGGTGGTTACAAGCGGTACTGGACTGTCCAGTGAAGATTGTGAGGATTGGGAATCAGGTGTTACTGACTGGTCTTATATAAGGGAGTCGCCTTCCCATCAGGGTTGCCGGTGATCAATTGTTCTGGTCTCAATCCTTGATTCCTGTTTCCTTTGTAGCCTGCTGTGTCGTGTCTGCATCTCCTGCTAACAGATAAGACATTTTCTTCTTTTTGTTTTTGTGCTTGATTTTTGCATTTTGTCCTGCACTTCTGTGGGGGCCTTCAGGGTCCCCTCCGGGGGCTTTTGCCCTCTCAGTTTAGTTCAGCCACTGATGTTTGTACATTTGCTTTTTCCAGTTTTTTCAGTGGCTGCTGTTTTGATTTTGTTACACCAGAGAACTAATTTAGGTGGTAGAGGTCGTGTGATCTCAGGTGTTTTTGAAATTAGTAGAGTTGGTGCTTTTCAGGGTTTTTTGGGATTGCAGTAAGTGCCCTTCCTATCCTTTTCTATTTAGGTAGTTTGGGCCCCAACGTTTGCTCATACTATTTTCTGTCTGTGTCAGTATTTCTTCTTGTCTAACCGCCATTACATGTTTGGGGGCTTTCTATGTTCTTTGGGGATCTGCTCCGGGGCAGATAGCTTTCCTCTTTCTATCTTTAGGTGTAGTTAGTTTCTCAGGCTGTGACGAGGCGTCTAGGACCAACGTAGGAACGCTCCACGGCTGCCTCTAGTTGTGGTGGTTAGTCAGGGTACTGCAATCTCATAGATTCCAACTGCTCTGGTGTATTGCCTTTTTACATGCACTCCTCAGCTACCGAAACATAACAGTATCATCGGCCCAAAAAATTGAAAATTGTATGGTACCACAGAAGGGAAAAATATTGTGAAAGAAAAAAGGTTGTCAGAGTTGTCAGAGATATTTTTCTGTTTGTTGCATTTTTTTTTTTCCCTCTGTATCTCTGGGTGCTGGGGAGGATTTTTTCTCTCAATGGAGTTTGCACAGTTGTCTGGCCGTGTGGATCAGCTTGCCACTGAGGTTCGGAGTATTGCTACCTATCTTGCTGGGTTGCCTGTTGTGGAACCTAGGATTCCCATGCCAGATTTGTTTTTGGGGGATCGAGCCAAGTTTCTGAATTTCAAAAATAATTGTAAATTGTTTTTTGCCTTAAAATCTAAGTCCTCAGGGAACGCAGCGCAGCAGGTTCAAATTGTCATCTCTCTCCTGCGCGGCGATCCTCAGGATTGGGCTTTTTCCCTGACACCTGGGGATCCTGTTTTGAGTGATGTTGATGCATTTTTTTAGGCCTTGGGGTTATTGTACGATGAGCCTAATGTCACTGATCAAGCTGAAAAAGCCTTGTTGGCATTAAATCAGGGGCTTGATGACGCTGAGTTATACTGTCAGAGATTCCGTAGGTGGGCAGTCCTGACCAAATGGAATGACGACGCTTTGGCAGCCCTTTTTTCGGAAGGGTCTGTCAGATAATGTAAAGGATGTTATGGTGGGATTCCTGTCCCCTCCGGTCTCAATGATTCTATGTCATTAGCGATTCAAATTGACAGACGTTTGCGTGAGCGGAGAAGTATGCGTGGAATAGTGTTGCCTTGTGAACCTGCTTCTGAATCTATGCAGTGTGATAGAGTGGTTTCTGGGACACAGCGTCATGAGTTTCGAAAGCGCAATGGGTTATGTTTCTACTGTGGTGATGCCTCTCATGCTATTTCAGTCTGCCCTAAGCGGGGAAGACGTTTTGCACGCTCAGTTGTCTTGGGTAGTGTTCAGACTAAGTTTTTATTAACTGTTACTCTGATATGCTCTCTGTCCTCATTTTCTGCTCAGGCTTTCGTTGATTTGGGAGCAGCTATTAACCTGATGGATTTTGATTTTGCTAAACGTTGTGGGTTTCCCTTGATACCCCTACAGAAGTCTATTCCCCTACTGGGGATCGATTCTACCCCTTTGGCTGAGAATAAACCTCAGTTCTCTACTCAGGTGATAATGAGGGTTGAACCTGATCATCAGGAGAGCTGCAAATTTTTGGTTCTGTATAATCTGCATGACATTATCGTGCTGGGTTTCCCTTGGTTACAGTCTCATAATCCTGTTTTGGATTGGAAATCTGTGTCTGTAACCAGTTGGGGCTGCCAATGTGTTAATACCAACACTCCTGTTTTTTCTGCCTCCCCCCAGGCTCAGGATGTTCCTGACTTTTTGATTGATTTTTCTGATGTGTTTAGCGAAAGTAAATCTGCTTCCTTGCCTCCCCATAGGAGCTATGACTGCGCTATTGAATTAGTGCCTGGTAGTAAATTCCCTAAAGGTCGCCTTTTTAACTTGTCTGTACCTGAACATGACGCTATGCGGTCTTATATCAAGGAGTCATTGGAGAAGGGTCATATCAGACCATCCACTTCACCCTTAGGTGCCGGTTTTTTCTTTGTGGCCAAAAAGGATGGTTCATTAAGGCCGTGTATTGATTATCGTCTTTTGAACAATATTACTGTGAAATATCAATACCCGTTACCCTTGATTTCTGACCTGTTTTCCAGGGTGAAAAACGCTACTTGGTTTACCAAGCTTGACCTCAGGGGGGCATATAACCTTATTCGCATTAAGCACGGGGATGAATGGAAGACTGCATTTAACACCCCTGAGGGGCATTTTGAGTACCTTGTGATGCCCTTTGGGCTCACTAATGCTCCTTCTGTCTTCCAGTCCTTCATGAATGACATTTTCAGGGATTTTGTGGATAAATTTCTGATTGTTTATTTGGATGATATCTTGATTTTTTCCATTGACTGGGACTCTCATGTGAAACATGTTCGAACTGTATTCCAGATTTTGAGAGAGAATGCTCTGTATGTGAAGGGATCAAAGTGTCTTTTTGGCGATACAGAGGATCTCATTTTTGGATTCATTTTGTCCCCATCTGTTATTGAAATGGACCCGGTCAAGGTTCAGGCCATCTGTGATTGGGTCCAACCTACTTCATTAAAGGCTCTTCAAAGATTTTTGGGTTTTGCCAATTTTTATCGTAAATTTATTGGTAATTTCTCGGTTATTGTTAAACCATTAACTGATTTGACCAAAAAGGGTTCTGATGTGGTGAATTGGCCTCCTGAGGCAGTCTCTGCATTTCAGGAACTTAAGCAGAGATTCACTTCTGCTCCTGTTCTACGGCAGCCTGATGTTTCTCTGCCATTTCAGGTGGAGGTTGATGCCTCTGAAATTGGGACAGGTGCCGTTTTGTCCCAAAGAGATCCAGAGACCTCTAAAAGTAACCCTTGTGCCTTTTTCTCTCGAAAATTTTCTCCTACTGAACGTAATTATGACGTGGGTAATCGGAGTTATTGGCCATGAACTGGGCTTTTGAAGAGTGGAGACATTGGCTGGAGGGAGCCAAACATCAGGTGGTGGTCCTTACTGACCATAAGAATCTGGTTTATCTGGAATCTGCCAAGCGACTTAATCCTAGACAGGCCAGGTGGGCCTTGTTTTTCACACGTTTTAATTTTGTGGTTTCCTTTCTTCCTGGCACTAAGAATGTTAAGGCGGATGCCCTTTCAAAGAGTTTCCTTGCGGACTCTCCTGAGTTATCTGATCCTTCTGTTATTTTGAAAGAAGGTGTAGTTCTTTCCGCAATCTCGCCCAATTTGAGACTGGCTCTGGAGGGGTGTCAGGAGGATAGGCCCGAGCGCTGCCCTGTTGGGAAATTGTTTGTCCCGGACCACTGGAAAAAGAGTGTGATGTCTGAAATTCATTGTTCCGCGTTGGCCGGTCATCCCGGAATTTTTGGTACCAGAGACTTGGTTAGTCGGTCCTTTTGGTGGCCTACCTTGTCTCGTGATGTCAGGGAATTTGTGCAGTCCTGCGGGACTTGCTCTCGCTCCAAGCCTTGCTCTCGCTCTAGTGGTTTGTTGATGCCATTGCCTGTGCCCAAGAGACCATGGACCCATATCTCTATGGATTTCATTTCCGACCTCCCTGTTTCTCAGAGAATGACCGTCATCTGGGTGATTTGTGATAGGTTTTCCAAGATGATACATCTTGTGCCATTACCTAAGTTGCCTTCCTCCTCAGAATTGGTGCCTTTGTTCCTTCAGCACGTGGTTCGTTTACACGGCATTCCTGAGAACATTGTGTCTGACAGAGGAGTCCAGTTTGTTTCAAGATTTTGGAGGACCTTTTGTTCTAAACTTGGTGTTCAATTGTCTTTCTCCTCGGCGTTTCATCCTCAGACCAATGGTCAAACTGAGAGAACAAACCAGACTTTGGAGACTTATCTAAGATGCTTTGTGTCTGCTGATCAGGATGACTGGGTCTCTTTTTTGCCTTTGGCTGAGTTTGCTCTTAATAATAGGGCTAGCTCTGCCACTTTGATGTCTCCATTTTTCTGTAATTCTGGGTTTCACCCTCGATTTTCTTCAGGACAGACGGAGGCTTCTGTCTGTCCAGGTGTTGACTCTGTTGTGGAGCGTATGCAACAGATTTGGGACCAGGTAGTGGAGAGGTTGTCCCTCTCTCAGGAGAGGGCCCAGCGGTTTGCTAACCGGCATAGGACTGATGTTCCTCGGTTTAAAGTGGGGGACTTGGTCTGGTTGTCCTCAAAAAATATTCCTATGAGAGTGGCATCTCCTAAATTTAAGCCTAGGTTCATTGGACCTTATAAGATCATGGAGATTCTTAATCCTGTTTCTTTTCGTTTGCTTCTTCCAGGGACATTTAAGATCCATAATGTGTTCCACAAGTCCTTGTTGAAGAGGTTTGTTGAGCCAGTGGTTACTACTGCTTTGCCTCCTGACCCTGTTCTGGTTGAGGGCAATATGGAGTTTGTGGTTGAGAAAATTTTGAATTCTCGTTTTTCTAGACGGAAACTCCAGTATTTGGTTAAGTGGAGAGGTTATGGTCAGGAAGACAATTCTTGGGTGTTTGCTTCGGACATCCATGCTAGGAGACTCATCCGTGCATATCATAGAACTCATCCTGACCGATCTGGTTGCTCAAGTGAGGGTTCAGTGACCCCTCCTCAAGGGGGGGGTACTGTTGTGAATGGACTTGAAATGAGTTCTGAGCAGAGGCTCCCTCTGGTGGTTACAAGCGGTACTGGACTGTCCAGTGAAGATTGTGAGGATTGGGAATCAGGTGTTACTGACTGGTCTTATATAAGGGAGTTGCCTTCCCATCAGGGTTGCCGTGATCAATTGTTCTGGTCTCAATCCTTGATTCCTGTTTCCTTTGTAGCCTGCTGTGTCGTGTCTGCATCTCCTGCTAACAGATAAGACATTTTCTTCTTTTTGTTTTTGTGCTTGATTTTTGCATTTTGTCCTGCACTTCTGTGGGGGCCTTCAGGGTCCCCTCCGGGGGCTTTTGCCCTCTCAGTTTAGTTCAGCCACTGATGTTTGTACATTTGCTTTTTCCAGTTTTTTCAGTGGCTGCTGTTTTGATTTTGTTACACCAGAGAACTAATTTAGGTGGTAGAGGTCGTGTGATCTCAGGTGTTTTTGAAATTAGTAGAGTTGGTGCTTTTCAGGGTTTTTTGGGATTGCAGTAAGTGCCCTTCCTATCCTTTTCTATTTAGGTAGTTTGGGCCCCAACGTTTGCTCATACTATTTTCTGTCTGTGTCAGTATTTCTTCTTGTCTAACCGCCATTACATGTTTGGGGGCTTTCTATGTTCTTTGGGGATCTGCTCCGGGGCAGATAGCTTTCCTCTTTCTATCTTTAGGTGTAGTTAGTTTCTCAGGCTGTGACGAGGCGTCTAGGACCAATGTAGGAACGCTCCACGGCTGCCTCTAGTTGTGGTGGTTAGTCAGGGTACTGCAATCTCATAGATTCCAACTGCTCTGGTGTATTGCCTTTTTTACATGCACTCCTCAGCTACCGAAACATAATACCAGAGATTTGGTGTGTCGGTCCTTTTGGTGACCCACTTTGTCTCGTGACGTCAGGGACTTTGTGCAGTCCTGTGGGACTTGTTCTCGGTCCAAGCCTTGCTCTTGCTCTAGTGGTTTGTTAATGCCATTGCCTGTGCCCAAGAGGCCATGGACCCATATCTCTATGGATTTTATTTCTGAACTCCCTGTCTCTCAGAGAATGACCGTTATTTGGGTGATCTGTGATAGGTTTTCCAAGATGATACATCTTGTGCCACTACCTAAGTTGCCATCCTCCTACGAATTGGTGCCCTTATTTTTTCAACAGGTGGTTTGGTTGCACGGCATTCCAGAGAACATTTTGTCTGACAGAGGAGTCCAGTTTGTTTCCAGATTTTGGAGGATGTTTTGTTCCAAACTGGGAGTTCAGCTGTCTTTCTCCTCTGCGTTCCACCCTCAGACCAATGGACAAACTGAGAGAACAAACCAGACCTTGGAGACTTATTTGAGTGTTTTGTGTCTGCTGATCAAGATGACTGGGTCTCTTTTTTGCCTTTGGCTGAGTTTGCTTTGAATAATAGGGCTAGTTCTGCCACCTTGATGTCTCCTTTCTTCTGCAATTTGGGTTTCATCCTCGATTTTCTTCAGGGCAGGTGGAGGCTTCTGTCTGTCCGGGTGTTGACTCTATTGTGGAGAGAATGCAGCAGATTTGGGATCAAGTAGTGGATAAGTTGTCTCTCTCTCAGGAGAAGGCCCAGCGGTTTGCCAACCGGCATAGGACTGATGGTCCTCGGTTTAAAGTGGGTGACTTGGTTTGGTTGTCCTCAAAAAATATCCCCATGAAGGTTGCGTCTCCAAAATTTAAGCCAAGGTTCATTGGACCTTAAAAGATCGTGGAAAATTTTAATCCCGTTTCCTTCCCTTGGCTTCTTCCAGGAACATTTAAAATTCACAACGTATTCCACAAATCTTTATTGAAGAGGTTTGTCGAGCCAGTGGTTCCTATGACTGCGCCTCCTGATCCTGTTTTGGTTGAGGGCAATTTGGAGTATTAGGTTGAGAAGATATTGCATTCTCGTTTGGCTATGCGGAGACTCCAGTACTTGGTTAAGTGGAAAGGCTATGGTCAGGAGGACAATTCTTGGGTGTTTGCTTCTGACATTCATGCTGAGAGACTGGTCCGTGCCTATCACCGAGCTCATCCTGATTGGCCTGTGGCGCACGTGAGGGTTCGGTGACCCCTCCTCAAGGGGGGGGTACTGTTGTGAACGTGTTGGAGACGACTTCGGAGCTGAGGCTCCCTTTGGTGGTTGCTGAGGGTATTGAACCTATGTTGAACAACAAAAGTCCACCACCTGCAATGGATGAATGGTTATCAGGGGGGACGGACTGGCCTGATATAGTGAGCTGATCTCCCATGATCCTCGCCGGTGATCAATTGTTTCTTCCTGGTCTAGGTTGGAATTCAGCTTGCTTTTCTGCTGTCTCCTGCTATCATTCAGATAAGTTACTTTCTGTTTTTTTTCTGTGGTTTGATTTTCCTTGTTTTTTGCTGCTTTGCTTTTGAGTTCAGCCGGGTCCCCTTTGGGGGCTTGTGCTGGTCTCTGTTCTCTTTTTGTATTTGTTCATTTGCTCTGTTCCTGTGATTTTTTACTGCTGGGTAGCTGTGTGTTCACACCAGAGATCTGATATAGGTGGTCGAGACCGTGTGGTCTCAGCATTTTTGGAATCAGAAGTGTTGGAGTTTTTCCTAGGGTTTTGTTGGGTTGCAGACAGTATTCTCTCCTGTACTATCCTATCTAGACAGTTTGGGCCCCAGCGTTTGCTCAATCTATTTTCTGTCTGCGTTCGTGTTTTCATCTTGTCTAACCGCCATTATATGTTTGGGGGCTTCCTTTTTCTTTGGGGCTCTACTCCGGGGCAGTTAGCTTTCCTCTTTCCATCTTCAGGGGTAGCTAATCTCTCCGGCTGTGACGAGGCATCTAGGGCACCATAGAAACGTCCCGCGGCTGCTTCTAGTTGTGCGGTTAGTTTAGGGGTCTGCAACCTATTAGATTCCAACGTCTCTGGTGTTTGGCTGCCTTTGCGGTTTTTTGCTCCTGCCCTCCTCAGCTACCAAATCATAACACAGGCAACTCCGTCCTGATGAGTCACATTCATGTGAAATTTGAAAACCAATTGATCCAGCTCTTTCATAAAAAATTCCTTTATTTTGTCATGATAAAAACATGGTCAGCTTCCTAGACAACATCTAGGCACACATGAGGATCAACTACGCGTTTCGATCGCTGCTGCAATCTTTATCACAGATATCACACTATGAAAGTACCAACATTAAAAAGGACCTGTCACGAATCAGCTGTCAGAAATCAATCACATGATTTAAGGTCCTGAACAAGAAAAATACATGTAATCAAAGTCACCAATCAGCTGTCGGAAAACAATCACACGATTTAAGGTCCTGAACAAGAAACATACATATAAGCAAAAAAAAGGGGAAAACATCAAAACACACAAATATGAATATAAATGACATACAAAATCAATTAAATCAACTTAATAATAAAAATTACTTTGATGTAGATCAATAATGAAACATAATTTCATTTTTTTGCTAATCAGATCAGCAGGGAACCTTGTTCCAAGTTTGAATATCCAATATGCCTCACGGGTGAGTTGTCAGCACTGCAGTTTCTGTGCACTGACCTGAGAGACTTCCTGACATGCACTGCGCATGACAGGAAGTTTCTCAGCTCTGGAGACCCGGATATCGTCATGACAACATAGGGTCTCCATGGCAGCTATTGGGACCCCGCGGCGTGCCGCAGGGTCTCTGATCCAAAGGCAGAGGGGCTGTCAGCCCCTGTGCTGGCTCTGGAACGCTGCGATCTTGTTTGATCGCAGTGTTCCAGGGGTTAAAGTGCCGGGAGCGGTCACGCTCCTGGCACTTAGTGCTGGATGTCAGCTGTGAGCGCGGCCGATCGCCTATGACGTATTATTCTGTCCATGGGGATTAACCCCTTACTGCCATCGGACGTACTATCCCGTCCATGGTACCTGGGCCCGTATGACCGGGGACGGGATAGTACGTCCAGCCCTTTAATGCGATATTGCGACTTAAGTCGCAATGATCGCATTAAAATTCCGACGCCATCTTACCTCAGGAGAGATGGCGCCGGCATCCCGGGGTCTGTCACCGCCCACCCTCACTCCCGATCGCTGTGATTGGCTGTTCAATTCTGAACAGCCAATCGCAGCCTTTCTCACTGTTTCAGCCAATCCGATGGGCTGAAACAGTGAGATCCCAGGCTAGAATCGAGTACCGATGTACTCAATCCTAGGCCTGGGCATAGAAACGAGCAGACCCCCCCTGGATTGGCGCGATCGCCGATCACATCGATCGCGCCAATCGCAGGGCACAGCCGCGGTGTATCCGCGCTGTGCCCTGCCTGTACCTGCCTGGATCGGTGCAGTAATAGCACCGATCCTAGGCCGGAGCCTAGGACAGGCCCCTGCAGCTGCTGATTGGCGCGATCGATGTCATCGACGATCGCGCCAATCACAGGGCACAGCAGCGGTGTGACCGCTCTGTGCCCTGCTTGTTGACCTGCCGGTGACCTACCTAGGAATCGGAGCAGTGAGCTCCGATTACTAGGCCGGTGCCTAGCAACCGGCAAAACAAGGGTCTCCTCTGATTGGTGGGATCGATGTGATCATCGATCCCACCAATGACAGGTCACAGCAGCGATGTGACCGCTCTGTGACCTGTCTGCAAAACTGTCTGTGATCTGTGTGACCGCACTGCAGGGGTCCTCACACTTGCTGAGGATTCCTGCAGTGCGGTCACACGCCAGATCTCCTCCTGTGCTGGGCCTTGTGGTGCCACAGTAGCCTGTGACACCACAAGTTACTCCTGCTGAAGAAAGAAGAGAGAAGAAAGAAGAGAGAAGAAAGAAGAGAGACTACAAACGTGAGTTTTTGAGCCCCTATCCCTGCCCGATCCACCCCAATCCCCCCATTCCCACCTCCCCCCTTCCCTTTCCCCCTCTTTTTACCCCCCCTTTGCGCACATTTAGCAGCCGCCGAGCGTTGATTGGTGACGCAGTTCACCGATCAACACTCGTGCTCGTTTTTCTTTTGCACCCCCCTCCGTGCGCACTTCCAGCAGCCGCGGAACTTTGATAAGTGACACCGGGCACTTATCAGAGCTCGTTCCTGCAGTTTTTTTTTTTTTTCACTCCCCTTTCCGCCACTCCTGTGCACACATCCAGCAGCCGCGGAACTTTGATAAGTGACACCAGTCACTTATCAGAGCTCGTTCCTGCAGTTTTTTTTTTCACCCCACTTTCCGCCACTCCCGTGCGCACAACTAGCAGCCGCGGAACTTTGATAAGTGACACCGGTCACTTATCAGAGCTCGTTCCTGCCGTTTTTGTTTTTTTTTCACCCCACTTTCCGTCACTCCCGTGCGCACATCTAGCAGCCGCGGAACTTTGATAAGTGACACCGGTCACTTATCAGAGCTCGCTCCTGCCGTTTTTGTTTTTTTTCACTCCCCTTTCCGCCACTCCTGTGCGCACATCCAGCAGCCGCGGAACTTTGATAAGTGACACCAGTCACTTATCAGAGCTCGTTCTTGCAGTTTTTTTTTTTCACTCCCCTTTCCGCCACTCCTGTGCGCACATCCAGCAGCCGCGGAACTTTGATAAGTGACACCAGTCACTTATTAGAGCTCGTTCCTGCAGTTTTTTTTTTTCACCCCACTTTCCGCCACTCCCGTGCGCACATCTAGCAGCCGCGGAACTTTGATAAGTGACACCGGTCACTTATCAGAGCTTGTTCCTGCCGTTTTTTTTTTTTTTTCACTCCCCTTTCCGCCACTCCTGTGCGCACATCTAGCAGCCGCGGAACTTTGATAAGTACAACGGTCACTTATCAGAGCTCGTTCCTGCAGTTTTTTTTTTTTCACTCCCCTTTCCGCCACTCCTGTGCGCACATCCAGCAGCCGCGGAACTTTGATAAGTGACACCAGTCACTTATCAGAGCTCGTTCCTGCAGTTTTTTTTTTCACTCCCCTTTCCGCCACTCCTGTGCGCACATCCAGCAGCCGCGGAACTTTGATAAGTGACACCAGTCACTTATCAGAGCTCGTTCCTGCAGTTTTTTTTTTTCACCCCACTTTCCGCCACCCCGTGCGCGCATCTAGCAGCCGCGGAACTTTGATAAGTGACACCGGTCACTTATCAGAGCTCGTTCCTGCCGTTTTTTTTTTTTTGTCACTTCCCTTTCCGCCACTCCTGTGCGCACATCCGGCAGCCGCGGAACTTTGATAAGTGACACCGGTCACTTATCAGAGCTCGTGCCTGCTGGTTTAGACTTTTTTTCACAGGCATTTTTTTCCCTATTCTCTTTCTTTTCTTTTAGCTTTTTCCTTTCAGCATAGTTTGCACCAACCACTATCCCCCCACCACACACACACAGTTATAAATAAAGTTCACACAAAGCACCACATTCACAAAAAAAATGTCCCGTTCGTCACGTTCTTCCCAACAGCGCTATTCAGTGGAGGAGGCATACGCTTTCCTTGCCTCCGACACTGATAGCGAGGGAGAGGATCCCACATTTCTTTACTTTTCAGATTCTTCATCCTCTTCTTCTTCTTCCTCCTCTTCCTCATCTTCCTCCTTGGGTCCTGCGGAACTGCCACGCAGACGCCCCAGGACAGAAGATGAGGCAGGCCCACCCCTGAAAATGAACCAGCGCACCCCTCTTCGGACCCCATATGGACCCCGCCCCCCGAAAATTACGAGCCACTGATTCCTGATTTTGTGGCAGAATCAGGAATCAAGTTTGACACCACGGGCCTCAGAGAAATAGACTTTTTCAAAGTCTTTTTCTCTGAGGATTTTATTAACCTCGTGGTGGAGCAAACTAATTTGTACGCTCGGCAATTTTTGGCGCAAAACCCCGTGTCATCATTTTCCAACTGGTCTCCTGTAGACGCAGTTGAAATGATGCAGTTTTGGGGCCTGGTCCTCCATATGGGGATCCTGAAGAAGCCAGAACTTCGGCAATATTGGAGTGTTGATATTTTATACAACACTCCACTGTTCCGAATGGTCATGGCCCGGACGCGTTTTGAGGCCATCCACAAATTCCTGCATTATAATGATAATGCACAGTGTCCCCCACAAAATGACCCCAACTTTGACCGTCTGTTAAAAGTTCGGCCGGTCATCGAACACTTCAGCAAAACGTTTGCTGAAGTGTACGTGCCCCAAAGGGACATCTGCGTGGATGAGTCCTTGGTTCATTTTAAGGGATGGCTCCGATTCCGCCAGTACCTGCCCAGCAAGAGGGCAAGGTACGGAATTAAACTCTACAAGCTGTGTGAGAGTACCTCAGGGTACACGCACAGCTTTAGAGTTTACGAAGGAAAGGACACCAGGATTGAACCCCCTGAGTGTCCCCCCGTCCTGGGAGTGAGTGGGAAAATTGTGTGGGATTTGGTGCACCCACTGCTGGATAAAGGTTATCACCTTTACACCGATAACTTTTATTCCAGCGTCCCACTCTACAAATCCCTCTCTGCGCGAGGTACCGCAGCTTGCGGTACCGTCCGCAAAAATCAGAGAGGCCTCCCGAAGACGCTACTTGGGCAGATGCTCAGAAAGGGTGAGAGCAGAGCCCAATGTAGCGACCACCTATTGGTGGTCAAGTACAAGGACAAGAGGGATGTCCTTCTCTTGACCACCATACATGGTGATGGCAGCGCCCTCAGCACTGTACGGGGTACCTCTACACAGGTCCGCAAACCGGACTGTGTACTGGGGTACAATAAATACATGGGGGGTGTTGATCTCTCTGATCAACTCCTCCAACCGTACAGTGCTTTGAGAAAGGCCAAGGTGTGGTACAAAAAGCTGTCCGTGCACATCGTCCAAATGGCAATGCTCAACGCTTTCCTGCTGTCACGATGTGCACGCAACAGCGATACGACGTATCTTCAGTTTCAGGAGGTAGTGGTTAAGGCCCTGATGTTTGGCGATCAGGAAATAGCGGGCCCCAGTACTTCCGGAACTGAAGGTGCTCATATCATACCAGGTCAGCATTTCCCGGGGGTGGTCCCGCCAACTGGAAAAAAAGGTAAGCCGCAAAAAAGGTGCCGAGTGTGTTACAAAAGGGGAATAGCAAGGACACCACTTACCAATGCGACACCTGCCCCGAAAAACCTGGCCTGTGTATGAAGGATTGTTTCAAATTGTACCACACCTCAATGCACTACTAATTTACTTTACAGGAAAGATTAGTTCCAGAAGGGGGGCACATTTAGAAAAGTTCCTTGGGAGTCTACTTTCCAAAATTATGTCACTTGTGGTTTTTTTTTACTGTTTAGGCACATCAGGAGCTCTGCAAACGGAACATGACGCCCGCAGACCATTCCATCAGTCTGCATTCCAAAACGTCACGACTTCCCTTCTGAGCCCCGACTTGTGCCCAAACAGTTTTTTCCCACATATGGGGCACCAGTGTACTCAGGACAAATTGGACAACAACTTTTGGTGTCCAATTTCTCCTCTTACCCTTGGGAAAATAAAAAATTGGGGACTAAAACATCATTTTTGTGAGGATAAAAGTAGGATTTTTTATTTTTACACCTGGGCATTATAAACTTTAGTGAAACACTTTGGGGTTCAAAATGCTCACCACACACCTAGATAAGTTCCTTAGGGGGTCTAGTTTCCAAAATGGGGTCACTTGTGGGGGTTTCCACTGTTTAGGCACATGAGGGGCTCTGCTAACGGAACATGATGCCCGCAGACCATTCCATCAAAGTCTGCATTCCAAAACGTCACTGCTTCCCTTCTGCGCCCTGCCATCCGCCCAAACAGTGGTTCCCCCCAACATATGTGGTATCAGCGTACTCAGGACAAATTGTACAACAACTTTTGTGGTCAAATTTCTCCTGTTACCCTTGGGAAAATAAAAAATTGGGGACTAAAACATCATATTTGTGGAAATTTTTTTTTTTATTCACGCCAGGACATTATAAACTTTAGTGAAACACTTGGGGGTTCAAAATGCTCACCACACACCTAGATAAGTTCCTTAGGGGGTCTAGTTTCCAAAATGGGGTCACATGAGGCTGGTTTCCACTGTTTAGGCACATCAGAGGCTCCACAAACGCGACATGGCGTCCGTTCTCAATTCCAGCCAATTTTGGTTTGGAATAGTCAAACGGCACTCCTTCCCTTTTGAGCCCTGCCGTGCGCCCAAACAATGGTTCCCCCCCACATATGGGTATCAGCGTACTCAGGACAAGTTGGACAACAACTTTTGTGGTCCAATTTCTCCTGTTACCCTTGGGAAAATAACAAATTGGGGACTAAAACATCATGCTTGTGGAAAAAATATGATTTTTTTTCTTCACGGCTCTACATTATAAACTTGCGTGAAGCACTTGGGGTTCAAAGTGCTCACCACACATCTAGATAAGTTCCTTAGGGGGTCTAGTTTCCAAAATGGTTTCACATGTGGGGGTTTCCACTGTTTAGGCACATCAGTGGCTCTCCAAACGCAACATGGCGTCCTATCTCAATTCCAGCCAATTTTGGTTTGGAAAAGTCAAATGGCGCTCCTTCCATTTCGAGCCCTTCCGTGCGCCCAAACAGTGGTTCCCCCCCACATATGGGGTATCAGCGTACTCAGGACAAGTTGGACAACAACTTTTGTGGTCCAATTTCTCCTCTTACCCTTGGGAAAATAACAAATTGGGGACTAAAACATCATGCTTGTGGAAAAAATATGATTTTTTTTCTTCACGGCTCTACATTATAAACTTGCGTGAAGCACTTGGGGGTTCAAAGTGCTCACCACACATCTAGATAAGTTCCTTAGGGGGTCTAGTTTCCAAAATGGGGTCACATGTGGGGGGTTTCCACTGTTTAGGCACATCAGTGCCTCTCCAAACGCAACATGGCGTCCTTTCTCAATTCCAGCCAATTTTGGTTTGGAAAAGTCAAATGGCGCTCCTTCCATTTCAAGCCCTGCCGTGCGCCCAAACAGTGGTTCCCCCCCACATATGGGGTATCAGCGTACTCAAGACAAGTTGGACAACAACTTTTGTGGTCAAATTTCTCCTCTTACCCTTGGAAAATAACAAATTGGGGACTAAAACATCATGCTTGTGGAAAAAATATGATTTTTTTTCTTCACGGTTCTACATTATAAACTTGCGTGAAGCACTTGGGGGTTCAAAGTGCTCACCACACATCTAGATAAGTTCCTTAGGGGTCTAGTTTCCAAAATGGGGTCACATGTGGGGGGTTTCCACTGTTTAGGCACATCAGGGAATCTCCAAACGCGTCATGGCGTCCAATCTCAATTCCCACCAATTTTAGTTTGGAAAAGTCAAACGGCGCTCCTTCCATTCCAAGCCCTGCCGTGCACCCAAACAGTGGTTTTCCCTCACATATGGGGTATCGGCGTACTCAGGAGAAATGGCACAACAACTTTATCAGTCCATTTTCTCCTTTTTCCCTTGTGAAAATAAAAAAAATGTTTGTAATAGATCATTTTTGTGACTAAAAAGTAAAATGTTCATTTTTTCCTTTCACATTGCTTCAGCTCCTGTGAAGCACCTGAAGGGTTAATAATCTTCTTGATTGTGGTTTTGAGTACCTTGAGGGGTGCAGTTTTTAAAATGGTGTCACTTTTGGGCATTTTTACCATATAGATCCCTCAAAGTGACTTCAAATGTGAGGTGGTCCCTAAAAAAAATGGCTTTGTAAATTTTGTTGTAAAAATGAGAAATCGCTGGTCAACTTTAAACCCTTATAACTTCCTAACAAATAAAAATTTTGTTTCCAAAATTGTGCTGATGTAAAGCAGACATGTTAGAAATGTTATTTCTTAACTATTTTGTGTGACATATTTCTCTGTTTTAAGGGAATAAAAATTCAAAGTTTGAAAATTGCGAAATTTTCAAAATTTTCGCCATATTTGCGTTTTTTCAAAAATAAACGCAAGGTATATGGAAGAAATTTTACCACTAACGTGAAATACAATATGTCACGAGAAAACATTCTCAGAATCGCGAAGATCCGTTGAAGCGTTCCAGAGTTATAGCCTCATAAAGAGACAGTGGTCAGAATTGTAAAAATTGGCCAGGTCATTAACGTGCAAACCACCCTTGGGGGTGAAGGGGTTAAGTCCCAGGTCACGTGGACGGAATGGTACGTCCAATGGCCGAGAGGGGTAAATGGTCGGTAGGGGATCAAATACTTATTTCTCACTGCAAAATGCAAATACATTTATATAATTTATAATTTATAATTTATACAATGTGATTTTCTGGATTTTATTTTTGATATTCTATCTTTCAATGTTAAAATTAACATACCCTTAAAATTATAGACTGTTCATGTCTTTTCAGTGATAAACTTACAAAATCAGCAAGGGATCAAATAATTATTTACTTCATTGTATATATGGATAGAATCAGGTAAACAATGTTAGAAGTAATAACAATAAGAGCAGTACAGTATTTTACGAAACTTACTAAACTACATGCAATATCTTATTAAACGTTCTATTTGTATACATTATTCTTATGGTTCAAAAGTCAAATGAATATTTATGCCTTTCTGTCTTAGCTCAGTGGGCGCCACTCTCAACACTAGACTTGTCGCTGTCATATTCTCTACAAGTGTTTTTATTACACTGGCAGTAACGGGGATCACCAGTATTTGCCGCTAGGTTGCAAGTCCTTCATAAGTGAGTCACTTAGTACCTTGCATGTGTTCGCCACACTATCCACCCTCATTATCTTCCGAAGCGTGGCCACAGCCTACACCCTGTACCGTATGTCTATGCTGTACATAATGGACTAGAGGAACGCTCCTCTGCTACATCCGGTGAATACAGTGACTTTGGCAGCAACACCCGTCATGTAGCGTAATCACAACACAAGTATCACATTGCAACCGCCAGGGAACTGAGACAAACCTGTTGCAAAAAATTCAACTGGGTATGATTTTTTCGTCTTGTTTGTCATGGACGCATTACCATTAGGGTTGCAATGAGACCTGGTTTACTTGTATTATGCTGCGATGCAGCAGTAACATTTAGCAATGTTTGGTCTCCCGACATGTCGCGGCCAAAGTCACCAGGTAGCTCCAGCCTTACAGTGCCATGAATGAAAATAATTCTGAGTAAAACAAGCCAGTAACTTGAAGTTTGCCACTGAAACTTCAGCTAACCTTTGCCCACTGTTATCTCTACCATATTCATGCTTATCCAAGTGGCTGCAATTTGCCAACCTGCTTGTAAAGTAACTAGCTGACTTGTGGGACACGTTAAATCCATCGCAGGGGTGGTTTGTGTAACCATTTTATGAGACCAATAACTTTTTTTATTTCCCCATTGACAGAACTGTATGTGGACTTTTCTTTTTTTTGTGTGGAACTGTACTTTTTGGGATCATTTCAGAGTACATTTGGATTGTTTTGATTATTTCTTACTACAATTTTTTCAGCAAGGTGCAGAAATAAAAAATGTTAATTCTGGTCTTTTCATTTCTTTCTTATGATGTTTACTGTATGGTTTTACACCATTTTGACTTTTAAGTATGAAGTGATACCAAATATGTTTTTTAATTCATTTAATTTTAGTTTGAGAAAGAGAGGATGATTTATACAGTATATCTATAATATAACTCTGTCTGAAGCGACTGTCTGAAGCGACCGCCTGCGCAGTCTGGCTCCAGACAGAAGACGGCATCCAGTGGTGAGGATTGTGTATGGGGCAGGAGATCGTGGTACGCGTAGACACTGAATGCATACCGCGATCTCCGGCACCATACTTAGATACTTACCTGACCAGGAGGAGCGTTGCCACGGCGCTTCTCTTCTCGCCGGAAACCGGGGCAGGAGTGCGCGTCGGAATTGCGCATGCGCATAGCGCTATCCGGCGCCATTTTACTGAAGACACATTTGCAGTGTGTCTTCAGCAATATGGCGCCGGACAGCGCGGTATGGGCATGCACGTATTCCAGCGCCACACTCCTCCCCAGCCTCCGGCAGAACAGGACAGCGCTGGAGCACAGGGAAGAGAGGCGAGTATAAATGTGTTTTTTTTTTGCATGTGTGCAGTTTAATAGGAATGAGGGTGACCATACATATCAGGATAGGGGAGTGAGAGGTAGCATGCATACAAGGATAGGGGTGAAGGGACCATGCATATCAGGATTGGGGGGTGAGAGGACTTTGCATACCAGGATTGGGGGGTGAGAGGACTATGCATACCAGGATTGGGGTTAGGGGTAGCATGTATACCAGGATAGGGGGGTGAGGGGACCATGCATATCAGGGTTGAGGGGGTACCATACATCCTACGATAGGGATGAGGGGGGACCATACATAGCAGGATTGGGGGGTGAGGGGACCATGCATACCAGGATTGGGGGGTGAGAGGACCATGCTTACCAGGATTGGGGGGTGAGGGGACCATGCATTCCAGGATTGGGGGGTGAGGGGACCATGCACTCCAGGATTGGGGGGTGAGGGGACCATGGACAACAGGATTGGGGGGTGAGGGGACCATGCATTCCAGGATTGGGGGGTGAGAGGACCATGCATAACAGGATAGGGGGTGAGAGACCATGCAACCAGGATAGCGGTGAGGACCATCATACCAGGATAGGGGGGGTGAGGGGACCATGCATACCAGCATTGGGGATGAGGGGACTATGCATACCAGGATTGGGGGGTGAGAGGGTACCATACATCCTACAATAGGGATGTGTGGGGACCATGCATACCAGAATTGGGGAGGTGAGGGGACCATGTATTTCCACAAAAATTAAAAAAAAAACAATACATTTCGTTCAACTTCACAATTGAGTCCCACTTGTTGTTGATTCTTCACCAAAAATTAACATTTGGTATCTTTATGTTTGAAGCATGATATGTGGGAAAAGATTGAAAAGTTCCAGGGTGCTGAATACTTTCGCAAGGCATTGTATATATACATATAAATATTTGGTGTGCTTTGATGCTGGACAACAAAAAATACAGTTCCCGCAAAGTGGATGGAATTTATAGAAATCTCATGTCCAAAGTGTTAATTTTTTTATGCTGTGTAAACTGACGTGCGGTGCATTTTTGAAGTCCACAACATGTTAATTTCTCCTCTCTAAAGGAGGAGCATTTCCTTAAAGTGGTTGTCTATTCCAAACTGATAAGTCTGCAGTCACTCTGTGTGACTGCAGACTTATGAATCCCAACAGCGCACACACTGTGTGCTGCAGGGATTTGCCAGTTTCTGACCTTGGATTGGCGGGTAAGTATGAATTATACATATTGTACTCCTGGCCAGTGGTGACTGCAGACTTCTCAGTTTGGACCGGACAACCCCTTCAAGCTGTTTACGGTACAAAACTTGTCGTTTTTTAGCCCATTTAAAATATAAAACTGTGGCAATATACCCTAAGACTTCATATATAGTCTCCTTAACTCCTTCACTCCCAGCCAATTTTTCATTTTTTAACCTTTTCAGTTTCCCCCTCGTCTTCCAAAATCCATAACTTTTTTTGTGTGTGTGTTAGAGTTCCTGCTGCTGCACAAGGGGAGTCTCGAACCACTCCCGCTGCGGTCCCCCATTCATCTCCGGCCGCAGTGGAGCCTGCTCAGCAGAGACGTCGGTCCCAGCGTCTTGCCCATTCCAGTACTGTGCAGAGACTTGCTGCTGCCTCTCCTGGATCTGCTATTATAGCCAGTGCTGGAGCAGACGTCTTTGGGACGAAGTCCTGCGTTTCCCCTTCTGAGCATGCCCAGGGTAAGATCTCTCATTGGAGATCAGGGGTCACATGTTCAGGTACTGCAGCAGCTCCTATTGGTCCACCAGGAAGGTCCTGAAACTACATGTGTTTGGAACAGTTTCTCATTGGTCCTTGTTTCTGGCAGGTCCTGTAGCTGTTGCTATAAAAGGGTGGCATGGCTGGGCCGCCATGCACTAATATCAATCGTTATGTGCTTAGCGCCAGTGTGGTCATGCGTGTGTGTGGTTAGGGCCCGGCTGAAATAAGCCCCTAGAATACCGACTTAATCGGTGAGGAGTTTGGTATGCTAGCTGGTCAGGGTCGGTGTCCTAGATGCCCTAGATTGCCGGCATAGCCGGTGAGGAGTTTGATTGCCGTATTCAGTGCCTGCCATTCAGACGCCATAGATTGCGGGTGACTCCCGCGAGGACATTAGCGCATGATCACGTTCTATGTTTGCTTAGCTGTTCACTGTGTACCTGGGTGCCTGACAGGACACAGAAGTTTGTCTCAGCGGCTCTGTGACGTAACAGGGTTCGCTTTCAACGCTAGACAGCGCCCTAGCGTGTTTATTTTGCGACTCAGTTGTGTTAAGTGAGTTCGCACACATCGCCATATAGCACTGCGGCACTCCTTCTAGCGGCTCTGTGGATTAACAGAGTTCGCACATATTGCCACAGCGCGTTACGGCGTTTATTTTGGCGACTCTGCGGGATAACAGAGTTTGCTTCTTGCGCCATTTTACTAGCAGCAGGCTCTGCCTGCACGGTGGACCCGGGCTGCGAACGCACCTCTCCACATCTTATATTTGGTGAGTTCCGCAGACCCTAACATGACTGTACGAGGTCTTGTTTCTTTGTGAGACAAATTATAGTTTTGAATAACGCATTCATTTTACCATGCAATTCACAAAATAATGTGAAAAAAATTTAAAGTGGGATGAAATGGTAAAAAATGTTACACTTGGTCCCTGTGCTGGCTCTGCTCTCCATTCTGGTCACTTACCTTCTGCTTCTCTAGCTGTCCCTCTGCAGCAGTCTGTGCGCAGGCTGAAGTCTCCTGCTCCATCTGCTCCTCAGCGTCCTGCGTCCTCCCCCAGTTCCTGGCACGCTGCCAGCAGGCCTCCAGGAAGATTGCTTAGGACGCGAGGCCGCGCCCACCGTCTATCTTAAAGGGGCAGCGTGCATTTTTTGAAAAAGTCAATTAACCAATGGCAGCGCACTCATTACTATATCTGGTCACTCCACCATAAGGGGAGTGCCGGAGCAACGTGTTCTATCATTGCTACATCCGGTTCTGTCCTTGATCTGTCTGCGCTGCGTCTGCAGTCTCTGTGCTTCGCTTACTCTATTTGTCTCCACAGATCATTGGTAACCCGTATCCAGCTAACTTGGTCAATCTTGGTTATTACTGGCGCAAGTGTCATCCCGTTCCGCCATCAGCCATCCGTATCCGTGGACTGTGACAAGGTCACTGGAGCCAGCTTGCTACCATCCACTCTGGACCAGGACCTTCCTCATTTCCGTCAAACCCTCCACGGTTTCTGTTATATACCTGTTACCCTTTTGGTCCCTCTGGGACAGCGGCCACGTGTCCGGGGTCTAACTGGAGGTAGCACCTGTGTCCTCCGGGTATTCCATTCTGGTCCTGTTCGAGGGGCCTTACTACGGGTACCCGGGGCTCACTAGTCACACCCCCTTCGGAGCCCCCCGGACTGCGGTCTCGAGGTTCCACATTAAAAAATAAAGACGTATGTGAACTTCACCATCTCTGCCTCCGCTTCCATTTGTTACAGATTGCTCCGGTCATGGAACCTGCTGGATCCCAGAGACCTCCGACCACGGATCTGTGCCAGGAGGTGGCCCGTTTAGGAGTTCAACAGGACAAGATCATGACTTATCTACGCAGCTTGTCTACCCGCATGGATTCATTGGGGTTCTCGTCTGCACCTGACTCATCTATCAATACTCAGGTACCAGTTCCCATGGCAAGTAAAGGTCCCCGCCTGGCGGCTCCTACCCGTTTCCAGGGTGATCCTACTCAGTGTCTGGGTTTTCTCAATCAGTGCACTCTACACTTCGAAATCTTAGGGCATATGTTTGCTTCTGACCGAGCCAAGGTGGGCTTCATCATGTCACACCTGGGAGGAGAGGCCCTCGCCTGGCTAAACCCGCTATGGGAGAGAGGGGAATCCGCTGGTTAATGATCTTCAATATTTCCTAGAGGCTTTTCGCAGGACCTTCGATGAACCTGGTCGCACCACTTCGACCGCTTCTGCCTTGCTTCGCCTGCGCCAAGGTACTCTCACGGTGGCTCAGTATGCTGTTAAATTCCGCACCCTCTCGTCTGAATTGTCATGGAACAATGAGGCCTTGGTAGCTAACTTCTGGTAAGGCCTATCCGGAAGAATCAAGGATGAGCTGGCGGGACGGGACAGACCTACCATCTTGGAAGAGCTAATATCCTGCAACACGAATTGACCTGCGTTTTCAGGAGCGTTCCATGGAGATCAAGCGGGACAAAAGGTCCTATCACCTGGACTCTAGTTTGTTCAAAACAGGTACCTCGCCTTCCTCCCCCGAGGCCATGGAGGTAGACCGTGTAAGTTTGGCCACCCGCCTCCGGGAGGCACGTCGCAAGGGGGGAAGTTGTTACTACTGCGGTAGTTCTGAGCATCAGATCCATTTCTGTCCAAAAAAGTCGGGAAACTCCAGTGCCTAGGTTCGGTAGGAGGGGCCAACCTAGGTAGAGAACAGTCCTCTCCCTCATTACAAATCTCAGTCTCCGTGTCCTATGGAGCAATAAAATTCACCGAACATTGTCTACTGGATTCTGGAGCTGCAGGGAACTTCATCCAGCAGGCGGTTGTGGATCATTACCGCTTACCAGTCCAGCGTCTTCCTGATCCGTTGTGGGTGACCGCCGTAGATGGCAAACCACTGACCGAGCCCGTCCAGTTTCAAACCGAGTTGGTGGAGCTCCGGGTAGGTCTAATGCATGCTGAACGAATGCGATTTTATGTATATCCCGGTTTGTCCCATCCCTTGCTTTTAGGTTTACCTTGGCTCCAGATGCATGAACCAGTCCTAAATTGGAAAACTGGAGAAGTTCTGCGTTGGGGAGATACCTGCATGAATCGTTGCTTAACCCGGATTCAACCTGTTTCACCTCCAGTCCAGCCTGATAGCCTGCCAGGGTTGCCTTCCTCCTATTGGTCCTTCTCTGACGTCTTTGGGAAAAAGGAGGCTGAGAGGCTACCTCCACACAGGTCGTATGACTGTCCGATAGAGCTTCTTCCTGGAGCATCTCCTCCTCGCGGGAGAGTTTATCCTCTTTCGCAGGCAGAGACTCAGGCTATGTCGGACTACATCCAAGAGAATCTGGCAAAAGGATTTATCCGAAAGTCATCATCACCGGCAGGAGCTGGATTCTTCTTTGTGAAGAAGGATGGATCCTTGCGGCCCTGTATCGACTACCGGGGTCTAAATCAGATCACGGTAAAAAACAGGTATCCATTACCTCTTATTTCAGAGCTGTTTGATCGTCTCCGTGGGGCCAAGATCTTCACCAAATTGGATCTCAGAGGGGCCTACAACCTGATCCGAGTCAGAGAAGGAGACGAATGGAAAACAGCCTTCAACACCCGTGACGGCCACTATGAATACCTGGTAATGCCATTTGGCCTAAGCAATGCACCTGCGGTCTTTCAGGAATTTGTTAATGACATTTTCAGGGACCTGATCTATACTTGTGTCGTGGTCTACCTGGAAGATATTTTGATTTTCTCTGCAGACTTGGCGTCACATCGGAGGCAAGTACGCCTGGTCTTACAAAGACTGAGAGAGAACAGGCTATATGCCAAATATGAGAAATGCCTCTTTGAGCAGTCTTCCTTGCCTTTCCTTGGGTACATTGTATCTTCAACAGGATTAAAGATGGACCCGGAGAAGTTGTCTACTGTTCTCAAGTGGTCTCGTCCGTCTGGGCTAAAAGCCATACAACGGTTCCTGGGGTTCGCCAACTACTACCGGCAATTCATTCCACACTTTTCCACCCGAGTGGCTCCTCTCACAGCCTTAACCCGGAAAGGTGTAAACTCTAAGGAATGGTCCTCCGAGGCAGAAGAGGCCTTTGTTTCTCTCAAAAAACCTTCGCTTTCGCACCTGTTCTCCATCGTCCAAATTCTAATGAGCAATTTTTTCTTGAGGTAGACGCTTTCTTCCATAGATGCAGGAGCAGTTCTCACCCAGAAGTCATCAACCGGGCGGATGATCTCTTGCGTTTTTTTTTCCAAGGTTTTTTCTCCTGCAGAAAGGAACTACTCTGTAGGTGATCGTGAACTGTTGGCTATCAAATTGGCTTTGCAAGAATGGAGACATCTTCTTGAGGGAGCTCATCACCAGGTAGTCGTATTCACCGATCATAAAAACCTTGCCTATCTCCAATCTGCTCTAAGGCAGAATCCCCGTCAGGCCCGCTGGGCATTGTTTTTTGCCCGTTTCAATTTTGTACTTCATTTCCGCCCAGCTGACAAGAACATCAAGGCAGACGCACTCTCCAGAGCCTTTTTGCCTCCTGAACTGGAGGAAGAACCTCAGCACATTATTGAACCTTCTAGGTTAGTCTCTGTTGCCTCCACTGATCTTGCCCGGCTTCCTCCAGGGAAGACTCTCGTGTCCGCTTCTGATCGTAATCGTGTTCTGCGGTGGGGTCATTCTTCTAAGTTGGCTGGCCATGCTGGTCAGAAAAAGACTAAGCAACTGTCAGGATCCCGTCTGGGTTGGAGCCGATGTTACTGCAAACACTAGGGAAAGCAGAGGCAGGTAGCGTAGTCAGAAGGCAGGCCGAGGTCGGTACACAGGAAAGCAGTGTTTGTAGCAGGGAAGCAGGCAAATAACGTAGTCAGGTGGCAGCCGGAGGTCGGTACACAGGAAAGGCAGTTCGGTAGCAGAGGAGCAGGCAGATAACGTAGTCAGGTGGCAGCAGGAGGTCGGTACACAGGAGAGCAGTGTTTGTAACAGCAGGAACAGCAGGAGAAAGAGCTTGACTAAAGGCTGGAAGCACAATAATCTCGCAATGACACACCCACAGGGCCAGGTTTATATAGGGTGTGTAATTGGCAATCAGAGGCCCAATCAAGAGAGCACTAGGTGTAGCCAATCAGGAAGAACAGTCAATGGTATCTGGGTTCAGCAAGGAACTTTGCAGCCAGCAGAATAGCTCAGATGGTAGAGCTGCTGGCCAGTGGACAAGAGGTACTGGGTTCGACTCCTGACAGTACTCCCCTCCTTCCAGGATGGCCTCTGGACATCTCAGGAGCTGGCTTATCCGGGTACCTTTGATGAAAGGCTCTTGTTAGTCTAGGAGCATGGACGTTGTCCCTTGGTTCCCATGAATTTTCCTCTGGTCCGTAACCCTTCCACTGCACCAGATACTGCAGTTTACCTCTGAATTTTCGGGAGTCCAGAATCTTATCCACAATGTATTCTTCTTCACCACGGATCCTTTCTGGTGGAGGAGGTGGCTGAATTCTTCCTGGAAACGGGTTTTCACAGAAGGGTTTGAGCAAGGATATGTGAAACACTGGATGAATCTTTAGATTGTTGGGAAGTTTTAAACAAAAAGCAACCTGGTTAATTTTTGCAGAAATTTGAAAAGGTCCAATGAATTTCTGACCCAATTTGGAGGATGGCACATGTGTCTTAAGGTTTTTAGTGGACAGCCAAACTTTGTCTCCAACCTGAAGAGCAGGGGGCACTCTCCGATGTTTATCTGCTGCTTCCTTATATTCTTCCTGGGTCTTGAGCAATATCTCTGATAATTCCTTCTGGGATTCCTGTAATTTTGTAAGCCTGTCATTAACAGCAGGAATGGGAGTGTTCACTGGCAGATTAGGGATAAATACTGGATGTACTCCATAATTAGCAAAAAATGGGGTTTGAGATGTAGCGCTATGTATGGAGTTGTTGTAGGCAAACTCTGCTGTTGGTAAATAGTCCACCCAGTCATCCTGAAGATAGGAAATGAAGCAACGGAGGTATTGCTCCAAAGTCTGGTTCGTTCTCTCCGTCTGGCCATTGGACTGAGGATGGAAAGCGGTAGAAAGATTCACCGTGACTCCCAAGGCTGTACAGAAACTCTTCCAAAATTTTGACGTAAACTGAACGCCTCTGTCAGACACCACGCTGTCAGGAATTCCATGTAACCTGAATACTTCTTTGATCATCAGTTCTGCAGTTTTTTCAGCAGTAGGAATTCCTTCAGTTGGAATAAAGTGGGCCATTTTTGTGAGTCGGTCCACTATGACAAGGATGACGGTCATCTGTTTGGAAGGGGGTAGTTCCACAATAAAATCCATGGAAATAGATCCCCAAGGCCTGGATGGAACTGGGAGTGGTTGCAAGAGTCCTAGAGGAGACGATCGTGGGGTCTTGTTTCGTGCGCATGTTAAACAGGTTGAAACATATTTCCTCACGTCCTTCCTACAATTAGGCCACCAAAAGAAACGAAGTAGTAAGTCTTGTGTTTTTGCAACTCCAGGATGTCCTGCCAGTTTAGAATCATGGACACTTTTGAGGACTTCAAGGCGAGAAGATTCAGGTACATATATTTGGTGTTTCTGCATCCAAAACCCCTCTTTGAATGAAAGATCGACGTCTTCCGAAGGATGGTTAAGGAAAGAGTCCTCTTGATATCCATCTTTAATTCTATTACCTAGTCCTCTAGAGTGCAATATTCCCAAAAAATTTTTAGGGCCTAGAATTGTATCATCATTACTAGACCTCTCCTGAGGTTCCGAACACATCCTGGACAGGGCGTCAGCCTTGCCATTCCTTGAACCAGGAACCAGATAAGAGATTATAAAATTGAATCTTGAAAAAAATAAGGCCCATCGTGCTTGTCTTGCAGACAATCTTTTTGCTGTACGGAGGAATTCAAGATTCTTGTGGTCCGTGAGGACAGTCACAGGGTGATTGGCACCTTCCAGAAGATGTCTCCACTCGGAGAAGGCAACTTTAATGGCTAACAGTTCTTTATTACCAATGTCGTAGTTCTTTTCTGCAGATGACATGGTGTGGGAAAGAAACGCACATGGGTGAAGTTGCATCTTGTCCCCAACTCGCTGAGACAGAATAGCTCCCACTGCAGAGTCCGAGGCGTCCACTTCGACAGTAAATGGCAATTCAGGATTTGGGTGTACTAACAATGGAGCAGACGTAAAAAGAGTTTTCAACTTGTCAAAAGCCTCCTGTGCCTCTGGAGACCAGAAAAATGCTTTTGTCTTTTTTGTTAGTGTAGTAATTGGTAGTATGATCCGTGAAAAGTTCTTTATAAATTTTCGGTAAAAATTTGCAAATCCTATGAAACCCTGGACGTCTTTTAAATTTCTTGGAACAGGCCAGTCCACTACAGCATTGATTTTGCCGGAATCCATGCTCAGACCTTCTGGGAGATGATATATCCCAGAAATTGGATACTGGTTTGTTCAAACTCACATTTTTCAAGTTTAATGTAGAGATGGTTCTCCTGTAGTCGTTCCAAGACTAACTGGACGTGCCTGCGATGCTCTTCCAAGGTGTTTGAAAATATAAGAATGTCATCGAGATAAGCCACAACGAATTGGTCCAAGAAATCTCGAAATACATCATTAATAAAATGTTGAAAGGTGGCTGGGGCATTGCTAAGGCCAAAGGTCATAACAAGAGATTCAAAATGTCCATATCTCGTTCTGAAGGCGGTCTTCCACTCATCTCCTGGGCGAATCCGTATGAGGTTGTAAGCCCCTCTAAGATCCAGCTTCGTAAAGATTTTCGCAGAACGGAGTCTCTCAAATAGTTCAGGAATCAAGGGTAACGGGTAGCGATTCTTGACAGTGATATTATTCATCTCTCTGTAGTCAATACATGGCCGCAGAGTGGAGTCTTTCTTTTCAACAAAGAACAGGGGTGCCCCAGCTGGAGATGTGGAAGGTCGAATAAAGCCTTTCTCTAAATTTTCATCCAGGAACTTTCTTAATACCTTCAATTCAGGTTCGGAAAGATTGTAAATCCGTCCAAATGGAATGGTTGCTCCTGGCAGCAATTCAATGGGACAGTCATAAGGACGGTGAGGAGGTAATTGATCTGCTTTCTTCTTACTGCAGACATCAGAGAACTGCTGATATTGAGGTGGTAGTTCTCTTCCTTCTCATGCGAAATCTCAGAGATTTGGACTTGTTGGAGAACAGGGGGTTCCTTATGACAATTATTCTTACAGTAGTCAGATGGAAAGGTGATGGTCCTTGATGCCCAGTTGATAGAAGGGTTATGGACTGAAAACCATGGGATCCCTAGAATAACCGGAAATTTCGGAGATGAAATAAGGTGGAAACTGACAGCTTCATGATGATCCGGGTCGATACAAATCTCCAGTTCGATTGTCTCATGCGTGACAGGTCCAGAAGACAAAGGTGATCCATCCACAGTTTCCATTTCAATTGGTGTGGATTTGGTCCTACTGGAAATATCATTATCACGTGTAAATTTTAAGTCCATAAAATTTCCTCCTGCTCCCGAATCCAACAGGGCAGAGCATTGTATTTTTTGGGTGCCCATTACAACCTGAATGGGGATTACAAAATGAGATGATGTGGTATGTATTTTGTCTATTTCTGGCGTTACTGATGAGATAGTCTGCAAGATGGAATCCGACTGCTGAGAAAGGTCCGTATTGCTGGCAGACCTGTTGTTGGTAAAGGCTATAGTCCTTTTGTTAGGACAGTTGATGGCATAGTGTCCAGGGTCCCCACAATAGAGGCAGAGATGTTCTGCACGTCGCCTCTCCTTCTCCTGTGCAGAGAGTGGTCTTCGGATGACGTCGATCTGCATCGGTTCAGACACAACTTGCGTCTTTTCTTGGTGGTCTGATGCTGAAAATGAGAAGCCAGGGCTATTCCCAAGTGCTCGCAGTCTCTCCTTTCTCCTTTCAGTAAGTCTCTGGTCAATCCGGATACATAGTTGAATAAAGTCCTCCAACTGGTCAGGGGTCTCAACCCTGGCAAGCTCGTCTTTCACTGGTTCTGATAACCCTCGTCGAAATTGACTTCTCTGGGCCGCTGGATTCCAGGTGGTGTCGGCCACCCAGCGACGGAACTCCGATGTATATTCCGCAACAGAGCGACGTCCTTGGCGCAAATTATGTAATTTGGTTTCTGCTGTGGCACAGCGGTTTGGGTCATCAAAAACTTGATTCATAGCTGCGATGAAAGCTTCCAGGTCATTAAGGAGGGCATAGTCCTTTTCTACATAAGGTGAAGCCCAAGCAAGAGCTTCATCCGTCAGGAGAATTATCATGAAAAAAACTTTCTTCCTCTCACTGGTAAAGGGAGCAGGTTGCATCTGGAAGTATATGCGGCATTGATTGAGGAATCCTCGGTACTGCTTGCGATCCCCACTGAACTTTGCAGGCAGCGGCAGCCGCGCATTTGATTCGGACCCTGAATTGCGCACGTCCAGTAGTTGTTTTTGTAGCTCAATTACTTCCTGTTGTATCGCCGTGAAATCAGTTTGTAACTTGGCATATTTTCCTTGAGAGTCAGTACAAAAACTTTGAAGCTCCGTAACTTGCCGCCTCAGGGTGTTCACAGCGGACTCCATTTTGGCGCGAGATTATTCTGTCAGGATCCCGTCTGGGTTGGAGCCGATGTTACTGCAAACACTAGGGAAAGCAGAGGCAGGTAGCGTAGTCAGAAGGCAGGCCGAGGTCGGTACACAGGAAAGCAGTGTTTGTAGCAGGGAAGCAGGCAAATAACGTAGTCAGGTGGCAGCCGGAGGTCGGTACACAGGAAAGGCAGTTCGGTAGCAGAGGAGCAGGCAGATAACGTAGTCAGGTGGCAGCAGGAGGTCGGTACACAGGAGAGCAGTGTTTGTAACAGCAGGAGAAAGAGCTTGACTAAAGGCTGGAAGCACAATAATCTCGCAATGACACACCCACAGGGCCAGGTTTATATAGGGTGTGTAATTGGCAATCAGAGGCCCAATCAAGAGAGCACTAGGTGTAGCCAATCAGGAAGAACAGTCAATGGTATCTGGGTTCAGCAAGGAACTTTGCAGCCAGCAGAATAGCTCAGATGGTAGAGCTGCTGGCCAGTGGACAAGAGGTATTGGGTTCGACTCCTGACAGCAACTCATCTCCCGTTACTACTGGTGGCCTACCATGGGCAAGGATATCCAGGAGTTCGTCCAGCCTGTCCTTCATGTGCCCGTAACAAGACTGATAAACATCTACCAGCCGGCAGGCTTCTGCCTCTTCCGATCCCGTCTTCTCCCTGGCAGCACATCGCAATGGATTTCATCACGGATCTTCCCATTTCTTCTGGCTGCTCAGTGGTATGGGTTGTGGTGGACCGCTTCTCTAAAATGGCCCACTTCGTTCCGCTATCTGGTCTCCCGTCTGCTCCAGAACTGGCCGCTCACTTCATTCAGCACATCTTCCGTCTACATGGATTTCCTCTCCACATCGTGTCCGACAGGGGCTTCCAGTTCACCTCTAAGTTCTGGAGAGCACTCTGTAAAATGGTAAAAATTGAACTAGATTTTTCTTCTGCATACCATCCCCAGTCCAATGGGCAGGTGGAGAGGATCAATCAAATCCTGGCTGGATACCTGCGTCACTTCGTCAACGCTCATCATAACGACTGGGTAGAACTACTGCCCTGGGCGGAATTCTCCTACAACAACCAAGTAAGTGAATCTTCTGGAAAATCTCCCTTTCAGATTGTGTTTGGACTCCAACCCGGAATTCCTCTTCCTATCTCTGGATCGTCTGATGTTCCGGCAGCCGATACCTTGTCTAAAGATTTCTCGAACATTTGGAGAGATACCAGGTCTGCTTTGGAGAAAGCCCCTCAACGTATGAAAAGGCATGCGGACAAAAGACGTTTGGAGGCTCCCATCTTTCGTCCCAGAGACAAGGTATGGCTCTCCTCCAAGTACATCCGTTTGAAGTTACCATCGTACAAATTGGGTCCCCGTTTCATTGGTCCCTTTGAAGTCTTGAGACAAATCAACCCGTTCTCTTACAAACTGAAATTGCCTAATTCTCTACGTGTGCCTAACTCCTTTCATGTTTCCCTCCTCAAATCAGTAGTGTTGAGCTCCTTCTTTAAGGACCCGGGTACCACTCCAGATCCGGTTTCTGAGGATGATGTTTTTGAGGTAAAACACATCTTGGCCTCTAATAAAGTAAGAGGTAAGATCTATTACCTGGTGGACTGGAAAGGTTTTGGTCCTGAGGAGAGGTCTTGGGAGCCTAAAGAGAACATCCAGGCTCCTCTTCTTCTTAAAAGATTTCACGCAGGCTTGAAAAAGAGGGGGGTAAAGAGGGGGATACTGTTACACTCGGTCCCTGTGCTGGCTCTGCTCTCCGTTCTGGTCACTTACCTTCTGCTTCTCTAGCTGTCCCTCTGCAGCAGTCTGTGCGCAGGCTGAAGTCTCCTGCTCCATCTGCTCCTCAGCGTCCTGCGTCCTCCCCCAGTTCCTGGCACGCTGCCAGCAGGCCTCCAGGAAGATTGTTTAGGACGCGAGGACGCGCCCACCGTCTATCTTAAAGGGGCAGCGTGCATTTTTTGAAAAAGTCAATTAACCAATGGCAGCGCACTCATTACTATATCTTGTCACTCCACCATAAGGGGAGTGACGGAGCAACGTGTTCTATCATTGCTACATCCGGTTCTGTCCTTGATCTGTCTGCGCTGCGTCTGCAGTCTCTGTGCTTCGCTTACTCTATTTGTCTCCACAGATCATTGGTAACCCGTATCCGGCTAACTTGGTCAATCTCCGTTATTACTGGCGCAAGTGTCATCCCGTTCCGCCATCAGCCATCCGTATCCATGGACTGTGACAAGGTCACTGGAGCCAGCCTGCTACCATTCACTCTGGACCAGGACCTTCCTCATCTCCATCAAACCCTCCACGGTTTCTGTTATATACCCGTTACCCTTTTGGTCCCTCTGGGACAGCTGCCACGTGTCCGGGGTCTAACTGGAGGTAGCACCTGTGTCCTCCGGGTATTCCATTCTGGTCCTGTTCGAGGGGCCTTACTACGGGTACCCGGGGCTCACTAGTCACGCCCCCTTCGGAGCCCCCCGGACCGCAGTCTCGAGGTTCCACATTAAAAAATAAAGACGTATGTGAACTTCACCATCTCTGCCTCCGCTTCCATTCGTTACAAAAAATATGCAATTCCAACTTTATTTTTATTGCGTAGATTGTATGATAAAAATGGTCTGGAAGCCACCTATCCATTACTATTCCTATAGTTATATGGTAAATAAAATAAATAACACCAAAGAAGATAGTATAAATTGCAAAAGTAAAAAATCGTTTTATTACAATATTTCATTAAAATACAATGACATAAACATTACCAAAATGAACTAGAGATGCTGCTAATCCAAACAGGGAGCAAAAGACATGTGGCCCATGCGCACTACTGTGCATTCAATAAAGACTCATTTAGTAAGGGAAAACCCATCCTAAATCCATTACATATATACTAAATCCAGCAGAGACTCACATTAAACATGCCATAGTCCACTAGGGACAACTACCATGGGTAGAACGCTACTAATAGAGAAAATGCTGGAATAATAGGAAAGTTCCTAAGGGCACTTACATGATATGTGCTGCACACCTGCTACCCGTCGCCCCAACGCACGTTTCGCTTCTTCGTCAGGAGGCTTCTTCTGACGAAGAAGCGAAACGTGCGTTGGGGCGACGGGGTAGCAGGTGTGCAGCACATATCATGTAAGTGTCCTTAGGAACTTTCCTATTATTCCAGCATTTTCTCTATTAGTAGCGTTCTACCCATGGTAGTTGTCCCTAGTGGACTATGGCATGTTTAATGTGAGTCTCTGCTGGATTTACTATATATGTAATGGATTTGGGATGGGTTTTCCCTTACTAAATGAGTCTTTATTGAATGCACAGTAGTGCGCATGGGCCACATGTCTTTTGCTCCCTGTTTGGATTAGCAGCATCTCTAGTTCATTTTGGTAATGTTTATGCCATTGTATTTTAATGAAATATTGTAATAAAACTATTTTTTACTTTTGCAATTTATACTATCTTCTTTGGTGTTATTTATATAACTTTAGTTTTTGCTACATTATAATTTGGGTACTTTGGTGTTATTATGGTAAATAAAATAGTAGAAAATAACACAGCACTCAAGAGAAAGAGCGATGTCTGTTGCACAAGTAGGGTATCCAACCCAAATATCATATACAAATATAACTCGGCACTCAATAGAGAACAAAAGGAGAAAAGGATAATTGCTGTGGTTTCTTTATTAGTATCCAAACAAAATAGATATGTTGTTGAACGTTTTCGGCCCCTCAACATGGACCTTCATCAAAACAAATTGAAACAGAGCTGAAACATAATAAATGAACAGACAAATTGATGTCATTTGGTAGCAGGATGCAATAAATATAATAAACACAGTGAAGCACACAGAAAATTAATGTTATACAACTCAGTCAAAAAGGAAAATAAAATAAAACAAATTTGTGGACTTGAAACATATCCAGTGGTGCTAGAGAAATATCACATTGATATATGTGACCATAATGTTAAGGAGAACATCCAGATCAGAAGAGAACAAGTGATAAGAATCAGAAAAATGAAACTGAAAAACCAAGAAGGATATAGTGGTCCTATATATTATCAAAGTGAAGGCTGGTGTGCCAATAGTAATCACAGGGAAAATGCCTAAAAAGAGAAGATTGTATTTAGCACGTGACAAAATTGCTGCTATTAAGTGTATCCCAGTGAATTAAAGTCAGAATAACATTGAAGGTAGCAGTAACAGGTAATACCTGATCAGAGACTTGCTAAAAGTAAGAGTAATGGCATCTATTTTGTATGAAACCACGCTGGAAAGAAAAACTGTAAGTATAAAATGGTAAGCGTGGGTTAAGTGATGTTTGAACGCCAGTGAATAGTGTCATTAGAGAATGCTGTACCTGGGTAATGCTGGGCACCAGTATGCAGAGTAAGCGCTTATGGCTAAATCTATAGCAGAGGAAGAGCGCTGAAATAAAAATAAGGCCAGTAAGATATGTGTCTAACAGGAGTCCGGCTAATTGTCTCGTCTCCTGTGATTACCTGGTGCTGGGAGCTGTGGCGCCTGGGACCGCTTGTAGACAGGATGCTGTGAACGCCGGTCTTCCGGGTATAAGAGTCAGCTGATGAAGCGTCATAATGACGCGGCCGCGATCAGCTGATACCCCGTCACACCGTGCGCCTGCGCAGTGCCTGGGGTGTGCATGGCTTAGGAAGTAAAATGCATTGCGCTAGCGTGGAGAGAAATATGGATAAGCCAACACCTGTATAATGCTTCAGATGAAGCGTGATGGCTACTGATGTGAGGCTAGCAGTATAGCATGTCTGTGTAATAAATACAAATGGGATGGCGAAAAATGTGGTAACTTTATGTTAAGCATATTTGAGAATGATGTCATATAAAGTGGTGAACGACTGGAAAAGGTGCATCTATACTATACCATAGTGGCTGACGTGCATAAAGTAGAAGGAGATCACCGGTTCTAAAGTCAAGAAAGATACAAGTTAGATAAGTCATCGACACGGAATAAGGCAACCTATATGAGAGATATACATAGTATTATAGAAATGACTTAACGTTATAGACAATTATAGTTATAGACATGCTGACACATCGAAATCCCTATTGAGGCCTTTGGGTTCTAATGTCTGGAAAGTAAAGATCCAGTAGGCTTCTCTTTTTTTGAGGATCTTGAAAACTTGGAATTTAAGCTGGGAGATATTGTGGTTATGCTCCTGGAAATGGTATGGAAGGGGAAGGTGTGTTTTCTTACAGCGGATATTGGACTTATGATGGGATATCCTATCCTTGACTGCCTGGGTTGTTTCCCCTATGTAGGCCAATCCACATGGATATTTGATTAGATATACAACATAAGATGACTCACAAGTATAATATCCCTGAATGGGAAAGCCCTGTCCCGTATGAGGATGGAACGCTTTAGGGCCTTTCTGCACGTTGTTGCATTGCAAGCAGTTTAAGCATGGAAACGTACCCTGTCGCTGAGTTTGTAAAAAAGTCTGTTTGGGTAAGGTGTGTCGTGAGCCTACATCCGCTTTTACTAGTTTGTCCCTGAGATTACGTGGTCGGCGAAAGCAACTGAGAAATGGAATTTGAAATTCTGAAATCGTAGGATAACTTTTGCTTAGAATATTCCAATGTTTTCTGTTGGAAGATTGTACCAAATTTGAAATGGGATGGTATGTGCTAACAAAAGGGACCCGTTTAATGTCAGAACGACGATCCCTTCTGACTGTCCTATCACGTTTAGCATGTGACAGTATTGCCTGTGGGTAGCCTCTGTGAGAAATTTTGTTTCCATCTCTTGTATCCTTAATTCCCTCACCCCATCGTTGGAGACTATCCTGTCCACCCTGCCAAATTGTGATTTGGGTATTGAATTCTTCATGGCAGGAGGGTGGCAACTATTAAAGTGAAGGAGACTGTTCCTATCTGTGGGTTTGGTGTATAGGTCACTAGTCAATGTGCCCCCATTGTCCTCACAAATTATTGTGTCAAGGAAGTTAATGGTGTCATTGTTGTATTGTAAAGAGAACTTCAATTCTGGCCATATATTGTTGAGATGCTCATTGAATTGTATAAGTGACTCGATGGGCCCATCCCAGATACAGAAGATGTCGTCTATAAATCTACGCCAAATGATGGAGTGTTTCTGGAAAAGAGGGTGATTATAGACAAAATCATCTTCAAAAATAGACATGTACGCAATGGCATAAGGTGGCGCCACATTCGAGCCCATCGCGGTCCCCTGTTGCTGTACATAAAAGGTATCCTCGAACATAAAGTAATTCTCTTTGAGAACAAGTTCCAGCAAATCAGCACAAAGTTGTCTGATTTTGATGTCAGTGCCATGTTGATGCAAGAGTCTATCAGTAGCGCTCATTCCTTTAATGTGCGTGATAGACGTGTAGAGGCTACTAACATCCCAGCATTACCCAGGTACAGCATTCTCTAATGACACTATTCACTAGCGTTCAAACATCACTTAACCCACGCTTACCATTTTATACTTACAGTTTTTCTTTCCAGCGTGGTTTCATACAAAATAGATGCCATTTCTCTTACTTTTAGCAAGTCTCTGATCAGGTATTACCTGTTACTGCTACCTTCAATGTTATTCTGACTTTAATTCACTGGGATACACTTAATAGCAGCAATTTTGTCACGTGCTAAATACAATCTTCTCTTTTCAGGCATTTTCCCTGTGATTACTATTGGCACACCAGCCTTCACTTTGATAATTATAGGACCCCTATATCCTTCTTGGTTTTTCAGTTTCATTTTTCTGATTCTTATCACTTGTTCTCTTCTGATCTAGATGTTCTCCTTAACATTATGGTCACATATATCAATGTGATATTTGTCTAGCACCACTGGATATGTTTCAAGTCCACAAATTTGTTTTACTTTATTTTCCTTTTGACTGAGTTGTATAACAATAATTTTCTGTGTGCTTCACTGTGTTTATTATATTTATTGCATCCTGCTACCAAATGACATCAATTTGTCTGTTCATTTATTATGTTTCAGCTCTGTTTCAATTTGTTCTGATGAAGGTCCATGTTGAGGGGCCGAAAACGTTCAACAACATATCTATTTTGTTTGGATGCTAATAAAGAAACCACAGCAATTATCCTTTTCTCCTTTTGTTCTCTATTGAGTGCCGAGTTATATTTGTATATATGGTAAATAAAGACACAGCCAGAATAAAGTCCTTTATTTGAAATAAAACAAAGCACACTTTCCCATTTTTATTTAAAAAAACAAACACAGTTATACTCACCTAATGCCTAATTCCACTGAATCCCTTGTCTCTTGTAAGAAAACAAAAAAAATAATATCCCTCACCTGTCCATCGTTCTGTCTCATGATGTAATCAATGTCTGGGGATAAAGAGTTTTCAACCCTGCACTACACATGGAGGGCAGGTGGAGCGTGACAGACCTGTGCATTACACATGGAGGGCAGGTAGAGAGTGACAGACAAATGCATTACATATGGAGGGCAGGTAGAGAGTGACAGACCAGTGTACTACACATGGAGGGCAAGTAGAGAGTGACAGACCCGTGCACTACACAAGGAGGGCAGGTAGAGAGTGACAGACCCCTGCACTACACATGGAGGGCAGGTAGAGAGTGACAGACCCCACACTACACATGGAGGGCAGGTAGAGAGTGACAGACCAGTGTACTACACATGGAGGGCAAGTAGAGAGTGACAGACCCCTGCACTACACATGGAGGGCAGGTAGAGAGTGACAGACCCCTGCATTACACATGGAGGGCAAGTAGAGAGTGACAGACCCCTGCACTACACATGGAGGGCAAGTAGAGAGTGACAGACCCCTGCACTACTCATGGAGGGCAAGTAGAGAGTGACAGACCCCTGCACTACACATGGAGGGCAGGTAGAGAGTGATAGACCCCACACTACACATGGAGGGCATTTAGTGACAGACCCCTGCACTACACATGGAGGGCAGGAAGAGAGTGACAGAGCCCTGAACTACAGATGGAGGGCAAGTAGATAGTCACAGACAGGGCCGGACTGGCAATTCTGGCAAATGCCAGAAGGGCCTGTCAGGTCTTGCGCCACCTTGTCTGCTATGTTGTTATCAGGATCTACATCCTCAAGACGCCCACACTGTTAGCAGTTGTGACACAGCACATAGTAGATGGCTTCATCACTTACCCCAGCAGGCCACGGGCATCCCTTTTGTCTGCGACCTGCCGAGGCCAGCAGCAACAGGGTATCATGAAAAACTGTAAAGGTTGCACCATGAATTATGAAGAATGATTACTCTAGAACATTGAAACTGAATTACTGCCAAAGAAAATGGTGAAAAAGTGCTACTGTATATACTCATGTATAAGCTGACCCGTGTATAAGCCGACCCCCTAATTTTGCCACAAAAAACTGGGAAAACTTATTGAGTCACGTATAAGCCTGGGGTGGAAAATGCAGCAGCTACTGGTAAATTTTCAAAAATAAAAATAGATACCAATAAAAGTAAAATTAATTGAGATATCAGTAGGTTAAATGTGTTTGAATATCCATATTGAATCAGGAGCCCCATATAATGCTAGATACAGTTCATGGTGACCCCATAAGATGCTCCATACAAAATACGCCCCATATAACGCTGCATAAAGGTTAATAATGGCCCCATAAGATGCTCCATAGAATATGCTCCATAAAGGTTATGGCCCCAAAAAATGCTCCATAGATTATGCCCCCATAAGGTGCTCCATATATTTTATGCCCCATATGATGCTCCATATATTATGCCCCCATAAAATGCTCCATAGATTATGCCCCATATGATGCTCCATATATTATGCCCCTTAAGATGCTCCATAGATTATGCCCCATAAGATTCTCCATAGATTATGCCCCCATATGATGCTCCATAGATTATGCCCCCATAAGATGCTCCATAGATTATGCCCCCATAAAATGCTCCATAGATTTTATGCCCCATATGATGCTCCATAGATTATGCCCCCATAAGATGCTCCATAGATTATGCCCCCATAAAATGCTCCATAGATTATGCCCCCATATGATGCTCCATAGATTATGCCCCCATAAGATGCTCCATAGATTATGCCCCCATATGATGCTCTATAGATTATGCCCCCATAAAATGCTCCATATATTTTATGCCCTATATGATGCTCCATAGATTATGCCCCATAAGAAGCTCTATAGATTATGCCCCCAGTAGAAGCTCCATAGATTATGCCCCCATAAGATGCTCCATAGATTATGCCCCATAAGATGCTCCATAGATCATGACCCCATATGATGCTCTATAGATTATGCCCCCATAAAATGCTCCATATATTTTATGCCCCATATGATGCTCCATAGATTATGCCCCATAAGAAGCTCTATAGATTATTCCCCCATTAGAAGCTCCATAGATTATGCCCCTATAAGATGCTCCATAGATTATGCCCCCATATGATGCTCCATAGATTATGCCCCATATGATGCTCCATAGATTATGCCCCCATAAGATGCTCCATAGATTATGTCCCCATAAAGTGCTCCATAGATTATGCCCCATAAAATGGTCCATAGATTATGCCCCCATCTGATGCTCCATAGATTATGCCCCCATAAAATGCTCCATAGAATAGGCCCCATATGCTGCTGCCGCTGCTGCTGCAAAAGAAAAAAAAAACATACCTTGTCGCTAGGGGCCAGGTGCCGATGTACTGAGCAGGTGGGGACACTGGCGCGCTATGGGGGACACGTGCCGGTGTCACCGCTGGCTCAGGGCCCCGGCACCTGAGATATTCACCTGTCCCTGGTCCACCACTGCGCGCAGCTCGATCGTCCGGGTCCTCTGTCAGCAACGTTCAGCAGAGGGCGTGGAGCGCCCTAACTACATCATCGCACCCCCTGACCTGAACGTCACAGCCAGAGGACGCAGAGGATAAAGCGAAGCACAGCGGTGGATCGGGGACAGGTGAATATCGCATATAATTACCCCTCCTGCTTCCCTCGCGGTCTTCCTTCAGCGGTCACGTGGTACCACTCATTAAACTCATGAATATGCGCATATTCATAACTTTAATGAGCGATACCACGTGACCGCTGAAGGAAGGAGCCTGAGATCATGGGGGAAGCAGGGGGGCTGCAGAGACGCGCCAGGGGGTAAGCATGATCTGACACCCCTGCTCCACCTCCCTCGCCGACCCCCTGGCGTATATGACTCGCGTATAAGCCAAGAGGGGGACTTTCAACCTTAAAAAATGGGCTGAAATCTCGGCTTGTACGCGAGTATATACGGTATATAGTGTACAGTCATGGCCAAAAGTTTTGAGAATGACACAAATATTAATTTTACAAAGTCTACTGCTTCACTTTTTCTAATGGCAATTTGCATATACTCCAGAATGTTATAAAGAGTGATCAGCTTAACAGCAATTACTTGCAAAGTCAATATTTGGCTAGAAAATGAACTTTATCCCCCAAAACACATTTCAACATCATTGCAGCCCTGCCTTAAAAGGACCAGCTAACCTCTTTTCAGTGATTGCTCCATTAACACAGGTGTGGGTGTTGATGAGGACATGGCTGGAGATCAATCTGTCATGATTAAGTAAGAATGACACCACTGGACACTTTAAAAGGAGGCTGGTGCTTGGCATCATTGTTTCTCTTCTGTTAACCATGGTTATCTCTAAAGAAACACGTGCAGTCATCATTGCAATGCACAAAAATGGCCTAACAGGGAAGAGTATCGCAGCTACAAAGATTGCACCTCAGTCAACAATCTATCGCATCATCAAGAACTTCAAGGAGAGAGGTTCCATTGTTGCCAAAAAGGCTTCAGGGCACCCAAGAAAGACCAGCAAGCGCCAGGACAGTCTCTTAAAAGTGTTTCAGCTGCGGGATCGGGCTACCAGCAGTGCAGAGCTTGCTCAGGAATGGCAGCAGGCAGGTGTGAGTGCATCTGCACGCACTGTGAGACGGAGACATCTTGGAGCAAGGCCTGGTCTCAAGGAGGGCAGCAAAGAAGCTACTTCTCTCCAGAAAAAACATCATGGACAGACTGATATTCTGCAAAAGGTACAGGCAGTGGACTGCTGAGGACTGGGGTAAAGTTATTTTCTCTGATGAATCCCCTTTTCGATTGTTTGGGACATCAGGAAAACACCTCATTCGGAGAAGACAAGGTGAGCGCTACCACCAGTCTTGTCTCATGCCAACTGTTAAGCATCCTGAAACCATTCATGTGTGGGGTTGCTTCTCAGCCAAGGGAATCGGCTCTCTCACAGTCTTGCCTAAAAACACAGCCATGAATAAAGAATGGTACCAGAATGTCCTCCAAGAGCAACTTCTCCCAACCCTCCAAGAGCAGTTTGGCGATCAACAATGCCTTTTCCAGCATGATGGAGCACCTTGCCATAAAGCAAAGGTGATAACTAAATGGCTCAGGGAACAAAACATAGAGATTTTGGGTCCATGGCCTGAAATCTCCCCTGATCTTAATCCCATTGAGAACTTGTGGTCAATCATCAAGAGACGGGTGGACAAACAAAAACCTAAAAATTCTGACAAAATGTCCAACTGGGGGTCTGTATGTGGGGGAGACCGGGCAAAAACTGAGAACAAGGATGAATTCTCATCGCCACACAATAAGAGAAAAAAGAATGGATCTACCTGTGGCCAAACACTTTTGTATGCCCGGTCATAGCATGATGGATATGGAATTACTGGTATTAAAAGCTAACTTCAAATCTGAGAAAGATAGAAAGATTTGGGAATATAAACTTATGATGACCTTTGACACTCTTAGTGCTGGAATGAACGTGTCACATGGATTCATGTCTGTGTACATCAATTAAGGAATCTGCTTCTCTGACCTGGGGGCATCAAAACACAATACCAGACCCCAATCAGAGGGCAATAAAACTCTCACTCCTTATCTATGAACTGTTCCAATATTTATGTTCATCCCTCTGCCATAATGACAGTTCTGCTTCACGTCACATGTCTTACCTATTGCATTATTCCTGTGTCCTCTTGTGTATAAATATGTGATTCTTCAGATTTTGTATTAGTTTAGCCTGATGAAGAGACCTGAGTAGTCTCGAAAGCTTGCAATTTGTTACCATCTTTTCAGTTAGCCATTAAAAGGTATCAACCACTGAGGACTCTCAAGTCTAAATATTTTTCTATCTACTGGCTAACACGGTACGAAGATATACACCTTTCCTATGACAAAATGAAAGCATTGATTGTGCAAGAATGGATTGCTATCAGTCAGGATTTGGTCCAGAAGTTGATTGAGAGCATGCCAGGGAGAATTGCAGAGGTCCTGAAGAAGAAGGATCAACACTGCAAATATTGACTTGCTGCATTAACTCATTCTAACTGTCAATATAAGCTTTTGTTACTCATATGTTTGCAATTATTATATTTCTGTCTGTGATAAAAACATCTGTCAAACACACATAAAAACCAGAGGGCAGCAGATCATGTGAAAATATAATATTTGTGTCATTCTCAAAACTTTTGGCCATGACTGTACGGGTGCTTCTCACTAAATTAGAATATCATTAAAAAGTTAATTTAGTTCAGTTCTTCAATACAAAAAGTGAAACTCATATATTTTATAGAGTCATTACAAACAAAGTGATCTATTTCAAATGTTTATTTCTGTTAATGTTGATGATTATGGCTTACAGCCAATGAAAACCCAAAAGTCATTAACTTTTTGTATTGAAGAACTGAAATAAATTAGCACTTGTATATATGAAATATTCATCTGCAAAATTGCTATGAAAAATAAAGTAAAAAAGAAGGTACTTAGCGCATAGATTGTCCAATATATGTGAATCCAACTGCCATGTCAAGGCGTCCTTCAAAGTTGGGTCCCTGTCCTCAAATGTCACCTCTCCTGGACATAAAAGCCTACAATTTATGGGGCAGGAATAGACCAGCTAATTACTTAAAATCATCTGTCTGTGAACAGGTGCCAACCAAAAAAAAGCGTATAACTTGAAAAACTATAAAGGTTACACCATGAATTAACCAGAAAGATTACTCTAGAACATTAAAACTGCATTACTGCCATAGAAAATGGCTAAAAAACACTATATAATGTACAAGTGCTTCTCACAAAATTAGAATATCATCAAAAAGTTAATTTATTTCAGTTCTTCAATACAAAAAGTGAATCTCATATATAGAGTCATTACAAACAGAGTGATCTATTTCAAGTGTTTATTTCTGTTAATGTTGATGATTACGGCTAACAGCCAATGAAAACCCAAAAGTCAGTAAATTAGAATAATGAACAAAAAACTCTTGCAAAGGCTTCCTAAGCATTTAAAAAGGTCCCTTAATCTGTTTCAGTAGGCTCTACAATTATGGGGAAGACTGCTGACTTGACAGATGTCCAGAAGGCAGTCATTGACACACTTCACAAGGAGAGTAAAGGTACTGTCACGCTAGGCGATATCACTAGCGATATCGCTTAAGCGTCACCGATTTTATGACACAGCAGCGACATCGTCAGCGACGTCGCTGTGTGTGACATGTAGCAGCGATGTGGCCCCTGCTGTGATGTCGCTGATCGTGCACGAACGTTCTGGGCCGTATTTTGATCATTGGCGTTCCGCTGGTGAGCCTGAATCGCTGAGTTTGACACCCTTTATGAACGACGAGCGACCTCGTTGGCGACTCATTTGCCACAACATCACCTCAGCAATAAATGGAAACAGAAAACTGCGCCCCCATCCATTGTTCCAGAGCGCTTTGTGGACTCCAACGTTCTAGTCCTTTGCGCATTGTTGCGAGGATACTATCGTGTGTGTGGGTTTTGCGATCCTGTCAGAGTCGCTACAGCGCTTCATCTTTGCCGTTGTTTCGAGGACACTATCGTGTGTGGGGGTTTTGCGATCCTGTCAGAGTCGCTACAGCGCTTCATCTTTGTCATTTATACCTTCTGGATATTTTGATTTCCCTTGCAAGGTATATATTGTTTGTGATAGGATGGTTAATGCATGTGTATTTTCAGCATTTTTGTGGCGGAAAACCGCCACAAAAATGCTAAAAAAAAACGCAAATAATCCTGAACGTGTGCACATAGCCTTAAAGTGGGGCGGGGGCCCACTGAGACTCTTTTGCCCGGGGCCCTCAAAATCCTGGAGCCGGCCCTGCATCTACCCCATCCCCGATAGGATTCTCTCCAGCGTCACTCCGTGACATTTATGCAGGCTCGCCTTCAGGTAATTAACGCACATAATATAAGCTTCCAACAAGTTTGACAACATTGTTAGGTCTTAAAATGTGTAAAGGCTGTCGTGATATATCTATTTTTCTGTGTTTCCCTAGCCAGTGGTGCCACAGGTTCTGGGTGGGCGTTAAGCGCCTCCTCAGGTGAAACCGTATGTGTTAAACAGCAAACATGTAACATGTACATGTTGATGTTGCAACAGAATTCCCTGGTTAACTTTTACCATTACCTCCACAGAAATCCCCACTGCCCAGGACCTGTTGGCATCACACAGGCGGCTGAAGGCAGCAATGCATGACCACGGAGTGATGCTGGAGAGATTTGTGGCTGGCCTCCAAATGGGGGGCAGTCAATAATTTATTTTTTTGTTTTGTTGAAAAAAAAATATATAACTACAATAATATTTATATTTATATATTTTAAGTTTATATATGCAGCTGTGGTGAATTATTTGTTATTATTTTTTATTATAAGGTTTTAGCGCTAGTGTGACCACGGCCTTTAAAAGAAATGTTGTAAATTTTTTTAATTTTTTTTTTTTTTTTACAATGCTGGAACTCCTATGACTGCTGGTACTCCCATGACCCCGTGTGTGCCGAGTAGATACAAGTTGATGGAATAAAAATATAACATTTTAATAGTTGTCAACAATATTGTTGACATTAATAACAAACACAAGAATAAAAGACCACAATTCACTAGATAAATAAGATTTTTATTAAAATAACTGAAACAATTTTAAAAATATATACACAACCAGAAACTTTAGAAAATATTTGACAAACTACAACTGTTGGTAAAATGTTTCGTTGTCATTACCATGTTGCCTTGGCGGTGTATAAAAAAAAGGTGGTGGAACAAGGCTTGGGTTCGGCTGATCTGTCCCTCTCCTCATTGTTGTGTCGAAAGGCTCATGATTGTGCGGCCAAGAGTACTGCGGGTAGTGCTGTCTGTCGGTGACACCAGACGTGTCTGTAAGTTTTCCAGTTGCCGCTTGACTCAACACCTCAAGCATGAGTCTTTCAGCATGAACACGCAGTATCGGATCCAATGTAGGTAGCTTCTCATTTGCATAGTAAGCAAAGCCTGTGATATGGGGTTGGTTCTGTGATGTCTTTAGGACTTTTTTGGCTATTTCAATAAATTCTGGAGTAGCCGAGGTGGGGGCTTTCCTTTTTCTGCCTGAAAATGTAAGTCGGCTTCGCACAGATGAGGATGGTGGCTCAAATGTTTTGTCCTCTTGTACCAACGCCATGCTGTCTTCTTCAGGCGTGTTTGACGGAGGTGTGGAGACTGCCTCTTCTGTGTCCTGCGTGAACAAATAACGAATGTTACATCACAAAGAAAATGAAATTTATCTTCACACTATAACACCCAAATACAGCAAAAATGTGAGAATGGGACTTGTATCAATGGTTATTAACTGTCCTTGTATGTTAAATGGATAGGCCTCAACCGTTGAAATAGATAAATTATCAGTACATGAAGGGATAAATTTAGCTATTTTATCTACATTTTACAATTATATTTTAAATTTCAAGTACAATTGGGCATGTACATTCAAATGTGTTTAATACAAAGGTACTTACATGTACGACAGGGGAGTCCTGCTGGATCACTGGGTCTGGTGCCAACATGGAAGCCATTTGTCTTGGTACTTCTTGGTCCCTTGTGAAAGCAAAAAGATCAAAGTACCACAATTTGGGTACATAAACATCTTCAGAACCGGCTCCAGACTTGCTAGAATTCTCAACTTTATTCAGTTCCTTCCTATAAACTGTGCTGAGGGCCTGAATCCGTTTTTTAACAGATGACTCATCCACTGGTTCATCGGGGTAACGGTTTTTGGAAAGCTCCACCAGTTTTTGGTACGCCTCCTTCTTTTTCAGCCTGTTGCTGTAATCCACCGACTTTATTTTCCAAAGGCAAGGCATCGAGCGGTACATCTCTATGAAGTCACGCAGGAAATCTTGCTTCTCGGCCATCTGTAATAAAAAAAGAATTATGTGAGAACGGCAGAATGGTTAAATAAAAGGCGTACGTAGCCTACAACATAGAACACAGCAGGATCATAAAATAGCGGTGGTGGAGGACAAAACAATGGCTGCCCAACAACGGTTAACAGAGCAGGGATCATAAAATGGTGGTGGTGGGCGCGGCAGGACAAAAACAATTTCATAGATGGCCAACGGTTAACACAGCTGTGATCTTAAAATGGTGGTGGTGGGCATGGTAGGACAAAACTATGGCAGCCCCCAAAAAATTCATAGATTGACAACTACGGTAAAAACAGCAGGGATCATAAAATGGTGGTGGTGGGCGCGGCAGGACAAAACAATGGCAGACCAAAAAAAAAAAAACAGTACCTACCTTACAAGACGTTTTTTGGGATCCTGAAAAAATGAATCCGGGGCAAACGCAATAGCGGCACAGACTGGATCGCAGTAGCTGCAAAGCAGAAGGCTAGCAGGACGCAGTATGGAATGATGCTGGAAATTCGTATGAACCACTTGCGCTTGAGTACAATGGAAGGGAGTGCTAATACGTCATCTTTTATGACGCGGTCGTCCAATCACAAAGCGAGAGCTGTGACATATGACATACAGTGACCACCAATCTGTGCTGAGGGGCGTGGAAAAGGTTGCGATCAATCACGCCTATCGAGGTCGGGATCTTTAACAATACATGCTGTGTGACAGGTCCCAACGACCGCCGAGGTCGTTACACAGATCGCTGATCGCTGATGTGTCGTTTATGAGATCTTCCTGTTTGGAAGCTAACTAGCGACCATATAGCGATCATACCAACGATCTCGCCAGATCGTGTCGTTGTCGTGATCGCTGGTGCGATCGCTTAGTGTGACAGTACCTTAAGCCATTAAAGGGCATTACTAAAGAAGCTGGTTGTTCACAGAGTGCTGTATCCAAGCATATTAATGGAAAGTTGAGTGGAAGGAAAAAGTGTGGTAGAAAAAGGTGGACAAGCAACCGGGATAACTGCAGCTTTGAAAGGATTGTAAAGAAAAGGCCACTCAAAAATTTGGTGGAGATTCACAAGGAGTGGACTGCAGTTGGAGTCATTGCTTCAAGAGCCACCACACACAGATGTATCCAGGACATGGGCTACAAGTGTCGCATTCCTTGTGTCAAGTTAAAAATAATAATAATAATTTTATTTCTATAGCGCCAACATATTCCGCAGCACTTTACATTATAGAGGGGACTTGTACAGACAATAGACATTACAGCATAACAATAAACACAGATCAAAGTAGATACCAAGAGGAATGAGGGCCCTGCTCGCAAGCTTACAATCTATGAGGAAAAAGGGGAGATACAAAAGGTGGATGGAAACAACTGCTTTCATTGTATGGACCAGCCATAGTGTAAGAATCGAGTGTTCATGTAATTCTGCATGAACCAGTTAACAGCCAATGTATGTAACAGTACAGACACAGAGGGCTATTAACCCCTTCCCGACCATGACGCCGACGTCGGCGTCATGAAACCTGTGCCATCCCGACCCATGACGCCGCGTCGCGTCATGCTATAAATCATGTTCCTGCGGGTCGGGGAACCGGGGTCACTGAAAGGTCACCCGACCCGCAGTAACAGGACCCTTACTGCATCACCACAGGGGGTTGGCTTAACCCCCACGTGGCCACGATCGCTCTGATTGGCTGTTAAAAGTGAAACAGCCAATCAGAGCGATTTGTAATATTTCACCAATGAAACTGGTGAAATATTACAATCCAGCCATGGCCGATGCTGCAATAGCATCTGCCATGGCTGGAGACCGCGATCAGACCCCCCCCACACCATGTCACGGCGGTGATCGGCCGCCGCCATCGAAAGATGGCAGCAATCGGTCACCACCGTCACTGTCTGCTCCCCTGCTCCTGCGATCCGCTGCCCCCACCTACCGATCCCCCCCCCTCACCTTCCGACGTCCCCTCCTCACCTCTCCCGGTCCACCGATGTCCCTGGATCCGTCCCGGCGGCTGCCCGGGATTCTTCAGGGCGCCGCCATCTTGGAAAATGGCGGGCGCATGCGCAGTGCGCCCGCCGGCCGGCGCATGCGCAGTGCGCCCTCCATTGTACAATAATTTATTTTGATCACTGTGATAAACTGTCACAGTGATCAAAATAAAAAAAAAGTAAATGAACCCCCCCTGTCATAGGTAGGGACAAATAATAAAATAAAGAAATTTTTTTTCTACGGTTTGCTGCTGATCCGCGCTGATTTTGCTGCGGATTCCTGCGACGCGGATTTCGCTGCTGATCCGCGGCGGATTTCGCTGCTGATTCCGCGGCGGATTTCGCTGCTGATCCGCGGCGGATTTCGCTGCTGATTTCGCTGCTGATCCGCGGCGGATTTCGCTGCTGATTCGCTGCGGATCCGCGGCGATTTCGCTGCTGATCGCGGCGGATTTCGCTGCTGATCCGCGGCGGATTTCGCTGCGGATCCGCGACTGATTTCGCTGCGGATCCGCGGCGGATTTCGCTGCTGATCCGCGGCGGATTTCGCTGCTGATCCGCGGCGGATTTCGCTGCTGATCCGCGACTGATTTCGCTGCGGATCCGCGGCGGATTTCGCTGCTGATCCGCGGCGGATTTCGCTGCTGATCCGCGGCGGATTTTGCTGCTGATCCACGGCGGATTTTGCTGCTGATCCGCGGCTGATTTTTGCTGCTGATCCGCGGCTGATAGGGTTAGGCTTGTAGTTAGGTTTATGGTTAAAGTTGGGATTAGGGTTAGGGGTGTGTTGGGGTTAGGGTTATGATTAGGGTTTGTATTAGGGTTAGGTGTGTGTAGGGGTTAGGGTTGGGGTTAGGGGTGTGTTGGGGTTAGGGTTGGAGTTAGAATTGAGGGGTTTCCACTATTTAGGCACATCAGGGGTCTCCATACGCGACATGGCGCCACCATTGATTCCTGCAAATTTTGCGTTCAAAAAGTCAAACAGTGCTCCCTTTATTCCAAGCCCCGACGTATGCCCAAACAGTGGTTTATCCCCACATATGAGGTATCAGCGTACTCGGGAAAAATTGCACAACAACTTTGGGGGTTCTAATTTCTCCTGTTACCATTGGGAAAAAAAATTGGGGACTAAAAATTATTTTTGTGGAAAAAAAATGATTTTATATTTTCACGGCTCTGCGTTATAAACTTCTGTGAAGGACTTGGAGATTCAAAGTGCTTATCACACATCTATAGGAGTTCCTTGGGGATCTAGTTTCCAAAATGGGGTCACTTGTGGGGAGTTTCTACTGTTTAGGCACATCAGGGACGTAACAAACGTAACATGACGCCCGAAGACCATTCCATCAAGTGGGCATTTCAAAACGTCACTACTTCCCATCCGAGCCCCGACGTGTGCCCATACAGTAGTTTTCTCCCACATATGGGATATCAGCATACTCAGGACAAATTGGACAACAACTTTTGGGATCTAATTTCTCATGTTACCCTTGGGAAAATAAAAAAATTAGGGACTAAAAGATCCTGATTGTGGAAAAAATATGATTTTTTTATTTTCATGCCCGGGCGTTATAAACTTCTGTGTAGCCCTTGGGGGTTCAAAGTGCTCATCTGTTATGTTACGGTAGCTGAGGAGTGCAGGTAAAAAAGGAAATACACCAGAGCAGTTGGAATCTATGAGATTGCAGTACCCTGACTAACCACCGCAACTAGAGGCAGCCGTGGAGCGTTCCTACGATGGTCCTAGACGCCTCGTCACAGCCTGAGAAACTAACTACACCTAAAGATAGAAATAGGAAAGCTATCTGCCCCGGAGCAGAACCCCAAAGATAATAGAAAGCCCCCAAACATGTAATGGCGGTTAGACAAGAGGAAATACTGACACAGAAAGAAAATAGTATGAGCAAACGCTGGGGCCCAAACTATCTAAATAGAAAAGGACAGGAAGGGTACTTACTGCAATCCCAGAAAACCCTGAAAAACACCAACTCTACTAATTTCAAAATAACCTGAGATCACACGACCTCTACCACCTAAATTAGTTCTCTGGTGTAACAAAAACAGCAGCCACTGAAAAAACTGCAAAAAGCAAAAGTACCAAACACAGTGGCTGGACTAAACTGAGAGGGCAAAAGCCCCCGGAGGGGACCCAGAAGGCCCCCACAGAAGTGCAGGACAAAATGCAAAAATATAGCAAAAACACAAATAAGAAATTGTCTTATCTGATAGCAGGAGATGCAGACACGACACAGCAGGCTACAAGGGAAACTGGAAAGAAGGATTCAGACCAGAACAATTGATCACCGGCAACCCTGATGGGAAAATGATTCCCTTAAATAAGACCAATCAGTAACACCTGATTCCCAATCCTCACTAGTATCGCTTGTAACCACCAGAGGGAGCCTCTGCTCAGAACTCATCTCAAACCCATTCACAACAGTACCCCCCCCTTGAGGAGGGGTCACCGAACCCTCATTTGAGCAACCAGGTCGGTCAGGATGAGTTCTATGATACGCACGATAAGTCTCCTAGCATGGATGTCCGAAGCAAACACCCAAGAATTATCTTCCTGACCATAACCTCTCCATTTAACCAAATACTGGAGTCTTCGTCTAGAAAAACGAGAATCCAATATTTTCTCAACCACATACTCCAGATTGCCCTCAACCAAAACAGGGTCAGGAGGCACAGCAGCAGGAACCACTGGCTCAACAAACCTCTTCAACAAGGACTTGTGGAACACGTTATGGATCTTAAATGTCCCTGGAAGAAGCAAACGAAAAGAAACAGGATTAATAATCTCCATGATCTTATAAGGTCCAATGAACCTAGGCTTAAATTTAGGAGATGCTACTCTCATAGGAATATTCTTTGAGGACAACCAGACCAAGTCCCCCACTTTAAACCGAGGACCATCAGTCCTATGCCGGTTAGCAAACCGCTGGCCTTCTCCTGAGAGAGGGACAACCTCTCCACTACCTGGTCCCAAATCTGCTGCATACGCTCAACAACAGAGTCAACACCTGGACAGACAGAAGCCTCCATCTGTCCTGAAGAAAATCGAGGGTGAAACCCAGAATTACAGAAAAACGGAGACATCAAAGTGGCAGAGCTAGCCCTATTATTAAAGCAAACTCAGCCAAAGGCAAAAAAGAGACCCAGTCATCCTGATCAGCAGACACAAAGCATCTTAGATAAGTCTCCAATGTCTGGTTTGTTCTCTCAGTTTGACCATTGGTCTGAGGATGAAATGCCGAGGAGAAAGACAATTGAACACCCAGTTTAGAACAAAAAGTCCTCCAAAATCTGGAAACAAACTGGACTCCTCTGTCAGACACAATGTTCTCAGGAATGCCGTGTAAACGAACCACGTGCTGAAGTAACAACGGCACCAATTCAGAGGAGGAAGGCAACTTAGGTAATGGCACAAGATGTATCATTTTGGAAAACCTATCACAAATTACCCAGATGGTGGTCATTCTCTGAGAAACAGGAAGATCGGAAATGAAATCCATAGAGATATGGGTCCATGGTCTCTTGGGCACAGGCAATGGCATCAACAAACCACTAGAGCGAGAGCAAGGCTTGGAGCGAGAGCAAGTCCCGCAGGACTGCACAAATTCCCTGACATCGCGAGACAAGGTAGGCCACCAAAAGGACCGACTAACCAAGTCTCTGGTACCAAAAATTCCGGATGCCCAGCCAATGCGGAACAATGAATCTCAGACATCACACTCTTTTTCCATTGGTCCGGGACAAACAATTTTCCAACAGGGCAGCGCTCGGGCCTATCCTCCTGACACCCCTCCAGAGCAAGTCTCAAATTAGGCGAGATGGCGGAAAGAACTACACCCTCCTTCAAAATAACAGAGGGATCAGATAGCTCAGGAGAGTCCGCAAGGAAACTCCTTGAGAGGGCATCCGCCTTAACATTCTTAGTGCCAGGAAGAAAGGAAACCACAAAATAAAACGTGTGAAAAACAAGGCCCACCTGGCCTGTCTAGGATTGAGTCGCTTGGCAGATTCCAGATAGACCAGATTCTTATGGTCCGTAAGGACCACCACCTGATGTTTGGCTCCCTCCAGCCAATGTCTCCACTCTTCAAAAGCCCACTTCATGGCCAATAACTCCCGATTACCCACGTCATAATTACGTTCAGTAGGAGAAAATTTTCGAGAGAAAAAGGCACAAGGGTTACTTTTAGAGGTCTCTGGATCTTTTTGGGACAAAACGGCACCTGCCCCAATTTCAGAGGCATCAACCTCCACCTGAAATGGCAGAGAAACATCAGGCTGCCGTAGAACAGGAGCAGAAGTGAATCTCTGCTTAAGTTCCTGAAACGCAGAGACTGCCTCAGGAGGCCAATTCACCACATCAGAACCCTTTCTGGTCAAATCAGTTAATGGTTTAACAATAACAGAGAAATTACCAATAAATTTACGATAAAAATTGGCAAAACCCAAAAATCTCTGAAGAGCCTTTAATGAAGTAGGTTGGACACAATCACAGATGGCCTGAACCTTGACCGGGTCCATTTCAATAACAGATGGGACAAAATGAATCCCAGAAATGAGATCTTCTGTACGCCAAAAAGACACTTTGATCCCTTCACATACAGAGCATTCTCTCTCAAAATCTGGAATACAGTTCGAACATGTTTCACATGAGAGTCCCAGTCATTAGAAAAAATCAAGATATCATCCAAATAAACAATCAGAAACTTGTCCACAAAATCCCTGAAAATGTCATTCATGAAGGACTGGAAGACGGAAGGAGCATTAGTGAGCCCAAAGGCATCACAAGGTACTCAAAATGCCCTTCAGGGTGTTAAATGCCGTCTTCCATTCATCCCCGTGCTTAATGCGAATAAGGTTATACGCCCCCCTGAGGTCAAGCTTGGTAAACCAAGTAGCGTTTTTCACCCTGGAAAACAGGTCAGAAATCAAGGGTAACGGGTATTGATATTTCACAGTAATATTGTTCAAGAGACGATAATCAATACACGGCCTTAATGAACCATCTTTTTGGCCACAAAGAAAAAACCGGCACCTAAGGGTGAAGAGGATGGTCTGATATGACCCTTCTCCAATGATTCCTTGATATAAGACCGCATAGCGTCATGTTCAGGTACAGACAAGTTAAAAAGGCGACCCTTAGGGAATTTACTACCTGGCACTAATTCAATAGCGCAGTCATAGCTCCTATGGGGAGGTAAGGATGCAGATTTACTTTCGCTAAACACATCAGAAAAATCAAACAAAAAGTCAGGAACATCCTCAGCCTGGGGGAGGCAGAAAAAACAGGAGTGTTGGTATTAACACATTGGCAGCCCCAACTGGTTACAGACACAGATTTCCAATCCAAAACAGGATTATGAGACTGTAACCAAGGGAAACCCAGCACGATAATGTCATGCAGATTATATAGAACCAAAAATTTGCAGCACTCCTGGTGATCAGGTTCAACCCTCATTATCACCTGAGTAGAAAACTGGGGTTTATTCTCAGCCAAAGGGTAGAATCGATCCCCAGTAGGGGAATAGACTTCTGTAGGGGTATCAAGGGAAATCCACAACGTTTAGCAAAATCATAATCCATCAGGTTAATAGCTGCTCCAGAATCAACGAAAGCCTGAGCAGAAAATGAGGACAGAGAGCATATCAGAGTGACAGTTAATAAAAACTTAGTCTGAACACTACCCAAGACAACTGAGCGTGCAAAACGTCTTCCCCGCTTAGGGCAGACTGAAATAGCATGAGAGGCATCACCACAGTAGAAACATAACCCATTGCGCTTTCGAAACTCATGACGCTGTGCCCCAGACACCACTCCATCACACTGCATGGGCTCAGCAGCTGGCTCACAAGGCAACACCACTCCACGCATACTTCTCCGCTCACGCAAACGTCTGTCAATTTGAATCGCTAATGACATAGAATCATTGAGACCAGAGGGACAGGGAATCCCACCATAACATCCTTTACATTATCCGACAGACCCTTCCGGAAAAGGGCCGCCAAAGCGTCGTCATTCCATTTGGTCAGGACTGCCCACCTACGGAATCTCTGACAGTATAACTCAGCGTCATCAAGCCCCTGATTTAATGCCAACAAGGCTTTTTCAGCTTGATCAGTGACATTAGGCTCATCGTACAATAACCCCAAAGCCTGAAAAAATGCATCAACATCACTCAAAACAGGATCCCCAGGTGTGAGGGAAAAAGCCCAATCCTGAGGATCGCCGCGCAGGAGAGAGATGACAATTTGAACCTGCTGCGCTGCGTTTCCTGAGGACTTAGATTTTAAGGCAAGAAACAATTTACAATTATTTTTGAAATTCTGAAACTTAGCTCGATCCCCTGAAAACAAATCTGGCATGGGGATCCTAGGTTCCACAACAGGCAACCTAGCAAGATATGCAGCAATACTCCGAACCTCAGTGGCAAGCTGATCCACACGGCCAGACAACTGTGCAAACTCCATTGGGAGAAAAGATCCTCCCCAGCACCCAGAGATACAGAGGAAAAAAAAAAAAAAAAATGCAACAAACAGAAAAATATCTCTGACAACTTTTCTTCCTTCAAAATATTTTTTCCCTTCTGTGAGTACCATACAATTTTTATGGCCGGTGATACTGTTATGTTACGGTAGCTGAGGAGTGCAGGTAAAAAAGGAAATACACCAGAGCAGTTGGAATCTATGAGATTGCAGTACCCTGACTAACCACCGCAACTAGAGGCAGCCGTGGAGCGTTCCTACGATGGTCCTAGACGCCTCGTCACAGCCTGAGAAACTAACTACACCTAAAGATAGAAATAGGAAAGCTATCTGCCCCGGAGCAGAACCCCAAAGATAATAGAAAGCCCCCAAACATGTAATGGCGGTTAGACAAGAGGAAATACTGACACAGAAAGAAAATAGTATGAGCAAACGCTGGGGCCCAAAACTATCTAAATAGAAAAGGACAGGAAGGGTACTTACTGCAATCCCAGAAAACCCTGAAAAACACCAACTCTACTAATTTCAAAATAACCTGAGATCACACGACCTCTACCACCTAAATTAGTTCTCTGGTGTAACAAAAACAGCAGCCACTGAAAAAACTGCAAAAAGCAAAAGTACCAAACACAGTGGCTGGACTAAACTGAGAGGGCAAAAGCCCCCGGAGGGAACCCAGAAGGCCCCCACAGAAGTGCAGGACAAAATGCAAAAATATAGCAAAAACACAAAATAAGAAATTGTCTTATCTGATAGCAGGAGATGCAGACACGACACAGCAGGCTACAAGGGAAACTGGAAAGAAGGATTCAGACCAGAACAATTGATCACCGGCAACCCTGATGGGAAAATGATTCCCTTAAATAAGACCAATCAGTAACACCTGATTCCCAATCCTCACTAGTACCGCTTGTAACCACCAAGGGAGCCTCTGCTCAGAACTCATCTCAAACCCATTCACAACACTCATCACACATCTAGATAAGTTCTTTGCGGGGTCTAGTTTCCAAAATGGGGTCACTTGTGGGGAGTTTTCTACTGTTTAGGCACATCAGGGGCTCTGCAAACGTAACAAGATGCCCGCAGACCATTCCATCAAGTCGGCATTTCAAAGCGTCACTACATCCCTTCCGAGCCCTGACGTGTGCCCAAACAGTGGTTCCCCCCCACATATGGGGTACTAGCGTACTCAGGACAAACTGGACAACAACTTTTGGGGTCCAATTTCTCCTGTAACCATTGTGAAAATAAAAAATAGTGGGCTAAAAAATTATTTTTTGAGAAAAAAAAATGATTTTTTATTTTCACGGCTCTGCGTTATAAACTTCTGTGAAGCACCTGGGGTTCAAAGTGCTCACTATGCATCTAGATAAGTTCCTTAGGGCATCTAGTTTCCAAAATTGGGTCACTTGTGGGGGAGCTCCAATGTTTAGGCACACAGGAACTCTCCAAATGCGACATGGCAACCGCTAAATATTCCAGCATATTTTCTATTCAAAAAGTCAAATGGCGCTCCTTCCCTTCTGAGCCCTGTCGGGCGCCCAAACAGTGGTTTATGACCACATATGAGGTATCTGTGTACTCAGGAGAAATTGCCCAACAAATTTTAGGATCCAATTTATACTGTTGCCCATGTGAAAATGAAAAAAACTGAGGCATAAAAAAAAATTTTTGTGAAAAAAAAGTACTTTCTTTTATTTACGGATCAATTGTGAAGCACCTGGGGTTCAAAGTGCTCACTATGCATCTAGATAAGTTCCTTAGGGAGTCTAGTTTCCAAAATGGGGGTCACTTGGGGGGGAGCTCCAATGTTTAGGCACACAGGGACTCTCCAAATGCGACATGGCAACCGCTAAATATTCCAGCATATTTTCTATTCAAAAAGTCAAATGCGCCCTTCCCTTCTGAGCCCTGCCGTGCGCCCAAACAGTGGTTTATGACCACATATGAGGTATCTGTGTACTCAGAGAAATTGCCCAACAAATTTTAGGATCCAATTTATACTGTTACCCATGTGAAAATGAAAAAAACTGAGGCTAAAAAAAAATTTTTGTGAAAAAAAAGTACTTTCTTTTATTTACGGATCAATTTGTGAAGCACCTGGGGGTTCAAAGTGCTCACTATGCATCTAGATAAGTTCCTTAGGGGGTCTAGTTTCCAAAATGGGGTCACTTGTGGGGGAGCTCCAATGTTTAGGCACACAAGGACTCTCCAAATGCGACATGGCAACCGCTAAATATTCCAGCATATTTTCTATTCAAAAAGTCAAATGGCGCTCCTTCCCTTCTGAGCCCTGCCGTGCGCTCAAACAGTGGTTTATGACCACATATAGGTATCGTGTACTCAGGAGAAATTGCCCAACAAATTTTAGGATCCATTTTAAATCCTGATGCCCATGTAAAAATGAAAAAATTGATGCTAAAAGAAAATTTTTGTTGGAAAAATTAAAATGTCCATTTTTTCCTTCCACGTTGCTTAGTTTCCTGTGAAGCACCTGAAGGGTTAATAATCTTCTTGAATGTAGTTTTGAGTAGCTTGAGGGTGCAGTTTTTATAAATGTGTCACTTTTGGGTATTTTCTGCCATATAGACCCCTCAAAGTGACTTCAAATGTGAGGTGGTCCCTAAAAAAATGGTTTTTGTAAATTTTGCTGTAAAAATGAGAAATCGCTGGTCAACTTTTAACCCTTATAACTTCCTAACAAAAAAATGTTGTTCCCAAAATTGTGCTGATGTAAAGTAGACATGTGGGAAATGTTATTTATTAACTATTTTGTGCCACATAACTCTCTGGTTAACAGAATAAAAATTAAAAATTTGAAAATTACAAAATTTTCAGAATTTTCCGCCAAATTTCCATTTTTTTCACAAATAAACACAAAAATTATCGACCTAAATTTACCACTAACAGAAGCCCAATATGTCACAAAAAACAATCTCAGAATCGCTAGGATCCGTTGAAGCGTTCCTGAGTTATTACCCATAAAGGGACACTGGTCAGAATTGCAAAAAATGGCAAGGTCTTTAAGGTCAAAATAGGCTGGGTCATGAAGGGGTTAAATGCATAAAGCGGGTGAGAACATAATAAGAGGTACCTGATTATGGTAGAAATTTTTTTTTTTGAATGGGCCAACAGGGATAGTTAGGTTAATGCGTTGAGGTGGTATGCCAGTCTGAACAAATGCGTTTTTTAGGGCACGCTTAAAACTGTGGGGATTGGGATTAATTGTATAACCTGGGTAGTGCATTCCAAACAATTGGCGTAGCACGTGAAAAAGTCTTGGAGACGGAGTGGGAGGTTCTGATTATTGAGGATGCTAACTTCAGGTCATTAGCAGAACGGAGGGCACGGGTAGGATGGTAGACTGAGACGAGGGGGGAGATGTAGGTGGTGCTGAGCCATTGAGTGCTTTGTGAGTGAGGTAATAAGTTTGAACTGGATTCTGTAGTGGATGGGTAACCAGTGTAATGACTGGCACCAGGTAGAGGCATCGGTATAAAAGATTGGTGAGGAGTAATGATCCGGCTGCAGCATTAAAGACAGATTGGAGAGGGGAGAGTTTGGTAAGAGGGAGCCCGATTAGTAGAGAGTTACAATAGTCCAGACGAGAATGAATAAGAGAAACAATAAGAGTTTTTGCAGAGTCGAAAGTAAGAAAAGGTCGAATTCTAGAATGTTTTTGAGGTGGAGATAACAAGAGCGAGCCAGTGATCGATATGGGGGGTGAATGAAAGCTTGGAATCAAGTATGACCCCAAGACAGCGGGCATGTTGCTGGGAGTAATGGTGGAACACATAACGGAGATGGCAATGTCAGGCAAGGGTAGGTTAGTAGAGGGAGGAAACACGAGGAGTTCCGTTTTTGACAGGTTCAGTTTCAGATAGAGGAAGACATGATGTTAGAAACAGCGGTAAGACAATCACTGGTGTTTCAAAAAGGCAGGCGTGATAACGGGTGAAGAAGTGTATAATTGGGTTCATCAGCATAGAGATGGTACTGGAAACCAAATCTACTGATGTTGTCCAATAGGGGGAGTATACAAAGAGAAGAGGAGGGGGCCTAGGACTGATCCTTGAGGAACCCCAACAGTAAAGGGGAAGATGAGAGAAGGAGGAACCAGCAAAAAAATACATGAAGGAACGGTCAGAGAGAAAAGGAGGAGAACCAGGGAAAATGGTGTCCTTGAGGGCCCATGGAGCGGAGCAATGAGGGGAGCTGATGGTCCACATGTCGAATGCTGCGGAGAGATCCAAAGAATTAGCATGGGGTAGTGACCATTAGATTTAGCTGTTAAAGAACATTAGACACTTTAGTGATGGCAGTTTCGTAAGGAAGAGGGAAACCAATTGAAGAGGTCAGAAGAGAGTTTCTGAAAATAGCGAATAAGACGGTGTGGACCAGGCATTCCGGGAGTTTTAAAATGAAGGAAATACTCATGACCAAAACAACGCCAAATGTCTTACCCGGGGGGAAAAAAAAACAACGGACTGTTCTTAGTGGTCAAATGTTGTTTTTAGATAAAATAATTTTGCATTTCATTTGGAAATCAAAGGTCCCCAATCGGAGGGAAAAATAAGAGGCACACAATCCAAGCCTTGAGTCTAGGTGAATTTTCCCCAAACAGTGATGGTTTTGGGGAAACCATTCATTGCTGGTGAAAGGGCCACTGGTTAATCAAGACCAAAGTCATGCAGCCGTACCAGGACATTTTAGAGCCTTCATGCTTCCATCTGTCAACAAGCTTTTTTTAGATGGGAAATTTCATTTTTTAGCAGGACTTTGGGACCGTCCAAACCCGTCAAAAAACCCAAAACCTGGGAAAAATAAAAGTATCACTGTGCTTTCTTGGCCACAAACTCACCGACCTTTTTGGGGTATTGTCAAAGGAAAGAGGGGCACCAACCCAAAAAATCAGATGAGCGCAGGGTGCATCAAAAACAACCGGGCTTCCATAACACCCAGCATGCCACAGCTAACGCCTCCATGCCACCCACATTTATCAGTAATTGATGCAAAAGGAGCCCCGCCAAGTATTGATTGCATTTTCTGAACTACTTTTAGAGGCCAACATTTTTGATTTTCAATAATTTTTCAAGCTGG
>JARQOD010000002.1:458367711-458485172 GCA_033576555.1 Oophaga sylvatica | reverse complement strand
AAAAGGTGGACAAGCAACCGGGATAACTGCAGCTTTGAAAGGATTGTAAAGAAAAGGCCACTCAAAAATTTGGTGGAGATTCACAAGGAGTGGACTGCAGTTGGAGTCATTGCTTCAAGAGCCACCACACACAGATGTATCCAGGACATGGGCTACAAGTGTCGCATTCCTTGTGTCAAGTTAAAAATAATAATAATAATTTTATTTCTATAGCGCCAACATATTCCGCAGCACTTTACATTATAGAGGGGACTTGTACAGACAATAGACATTACAGCATAACAATAAACACAGATCAAAGTAGATACCAAGAGGAATGAGGGCCCTGCTCGCAAGCTTACAATCTATGAGGAAAAAGGGGAGATACAAAAGGTGGATGGAAACAACTGCTTTCATTGTATGGACCAGCCATAGTGTAAGAATCGAGTGTTCATGTAATTCTGCATGAACCAGTTAACAGCCAATGTATGTAACAGTACAGACACAGAGGGCTATTAACCCCTTCCCGGACCCATGAACTCCGGACCGGCGTCGGCGTCATGCTATAAATCATGTTCCTGCGGGTCGGGGAACCGGGGTCACTGAAAGGTCACCCGACCCGCAGTAACAGGACCCTTACTGCATCACCACAGGGGGGTTGGCTTAACCCCACGTGGCCACGATCGCTCTGATTGGCTGTTAAAAGTGAAACAGCCAATCAGAGCGATTTGTAATATTTCACCAATGAAACTGGTGAAATATTACAATCCAGCCATGGCCGATGCTGCAATAGCATCTGCCATGGCTGGAGACCGCGATCAGACCCCCCCCACACCATGTCACGGCGGTGATCGGCCGCCGCCATCGAAAGATGGCAGCAATCGGTCACCACCGTCACTGTCTGCTCCCCTGCTCCTGCGATCCGCTGCCCCCACCTACCGATCCCCCCCCCTCACCTTCCGACGTCCCCTCCTCACCTCTCCCGGTCCACCGATGTCCCTGGATCCGTCCCGGCGGCTGCCCGGGATTCTTCATGGGCGCCGCCATCTTGGAAAATGGCGGGCGCATGCGCAGTGCGCCCGCCGGCCGGCGCATGCGCAGTGCGCCCTCCATTGTACAATAATTTATTTTGATCACTGTGATAAACTGTCACAGTGATCAAAATAAAAAAAAAGTAAATGAACCCCCCCTGTCATAGGTAGGGACAAATAATAAAATAAAGAAATTTTTTTTTTTTCCTAGCGGATTTTGCTGCTGATCCGCCGCTGATTTTGCTGCGGATCCGCGGCGGATATCGCTGCTGATTCGCGGATTCGGCTGATCCGCGGCGGATTTCGCTGCTGATTCGCTGCGGTCCGCGGTGATTTCGCTGCTGATCCGCGGCGGATTCGTGTGATCCCGCGGATTTCGCGCTGATCCGCGGCGGATTTCGCTGCTGATTCGCTGCGGATCCGCGGCTGATTTCGCTGCTGATCCGCGGCGGATTTCGCTGCTGATCCGCGGCGGATTTCGCTGCGGATCCGCGACTGATTTCGCTGCGGATCCGCGGCGGATTTCGCTGCTGATCCGCGGCGGATTTCGCTGCTGATCCGCGGCGGATTTCGCTGCTGATCCGCGACTGATTTCGCTGCGGATCCGCGGCGGATTTCGCTGCTGATCCGCGGCGGATTTCGCTGCTGATCCGGGGGATTCTGCTGATCCACGGCGATTTTGCTGCTGATCCGGCTGATTTTGCTGCGATCCGCGGCTGATTTTGCTGCTGATCCGCGGCTGATAGGGTTAGGCTTGTAGTTAGGTTTATGGTTAAAGTTGGGATTAGGGTTAGGGGTGTGTTGGGGTTAGGGTTATGATTAGGGTTTGTATTAGGGTTAGGTGTGTGTAGGGTTAGGGTTGGGGTTAGGGGTGTGTTGGGGTTAGGGTTGGAGTTAGAATTGAGGGGTTTCCACTATTTAGGCACATCAGGGGGTCTCCATACGCGACATGGCGCCACCATTGATTCCTGCAAATTTTGCGTTCAAAAAGTCAAACAGTGCTCCCTTTATTCCAAGCCCCGACGTATGCCCAAACAGTGGTTTATCCCCACATATGAGGTATCAGCGTACTCGGGAAAAATTGCACAACAACTTTGGGGGTTCTAATTTCTCCTGTTACCATTGGGAAAAAAAATTGGGGACTAAAAATTATTTTTGTGGAAAAAAAATGATTTTATATTTTCACGGCTCTGCGTTATAAACTTCTGTGAAGGACTTGGAGATTCAAAGTGCTTATCACACATCTATAGGAGTTCCTTGGGGATCTAGTTTCCAAAATGGGGTCACTTGTGGGGAGTTTCTACTGTTTAGGCACATCAGGGACGTAACAAACGTAACATGACGCCCGAAGACCATTCCATCAAGTGGGCATTTCAAAACGTCACTACTTCCCATCCGAGCCCCGACGTGTGCCCATACAGTAGTTTTCTCCCACATATGGGATATCAGCATACTCAGGACAAATTGGACAACAACTTTTGGGATCTAATTTCTCATGTTACCCTTGGGAAAATAAAAAAATTAGGGACTAAAAGATCCTGATTGTGGAAAAAATATGATTTTTTTATTTTCATGCCCGGGCGTTATAAACTTCTGTGTAGCCCTTGGGGGTTCAAAGTGCTCATCTGTTATGTTACGGTAGCTGAGGAGTGCAGGTAAAAAAGGAAATACACCAGAGCAGTTGGAATCTATGAGATTGCAGTACCCTGACTAACCACCGCAACTAGAGGCAGCCGTGGAGCGTTCCTACGATGGTCCTAGACGCCTCGTCACAGCCTGAGAAACTAACTACACCTAAAGATAGAAATAGGAAAGCTATCTGCCCCGGAGCAGAACCCCAAAGATAATAGAAAGCCCCCAAACATGTAATGGCGGTTAGACAAGAGGAAATACTGACACAGAAAGAAAATAGTATGAGCAAACGCTGGGGCCCAAACTATCTAAATAGAAAAGGACAGGAAGGGTACTTACTGCAATCCCAGAAAACCCTGAAAAACACCAACTCTACTAATTTCAAAATAACCTGAGATCACACGACCTCTACCACCTAAATTAGTTCTCTGGTGTAACAAAAACAGCAGCCACTGAAAAAACTGCAAAAAGCAAAAGTACCAAACACAGTGGCTGGACTAAACTGAGAGGGCAAAAGCCCCCGGAGGGGACCCAGAAGGCCCCCACAGAAGTGCAGGACAAAATGCAAAAATATAGCAAAAACACAAAATAAGAAATTGTCTTATCTGATAGCAGGAGATGCAGACACGACACAGCAGGCTACAAGGGAAACTGGAAAGAAGGATTCAGACCAGAACAATTGATCACCGGCAACCCTGATGGGAAAATGATTCCCTTAAATAAGACCAATCAGTAACACCTGATTCCCAATCCTCACTAGTACCGCTTGTAACCACCAGAGGGAGCCTCTGCTCAGAACTCATCTCAAACCCATTCACAACAGTACCCCCCCCTTGAGGAGGGGTCACCGAACCCTCATTTGAGCAACCAGGTCGGTCAGGATGAGTTCTATGATACGCACGGATAAGTCTCCTAGCATGGATGTCCGAAGCAAACACCCAAGAATTATCTTCCTGACCATAACCTCTCCATTTAACCAAATACTGGAGTCTTCGTCTAGAAAAACGAGAATCCAATATTTTCTCAACCACATACTCCAGATTGCCCTCAACCAAAACAGGGTCAGGAGGCACAGCAGCAGGAACCACTGGCTCAACAAACCTCTTCAACAAGGACTTGTGGAACACGTTATGGATCTTAAATGTCCCTGGAAGAAGCAAACGAAAAGAAACAGGATTAATAATCTCCATGATCTTATAAGGTCCAATGAACCTAGGCTTAAATTTAGGAGATGCTACTCTCATAGGAATATTCTTTGAGGACAACCAGACCAAGTCCCCCACTTTAAACCGAGGACCATCAGTCCTATGCCGGTTAGCAAACCGCTGGGCCTTCTCCTGAGAGAGGGACAACCTCTCCACTACCTGGTCCCAAATCTGCTGCATACGCTCAACAACAGAGTCAACACCTGGACAGACAGAAGCCTCCGTCTGTCCTGAAGAAAATCGAGGGTGAAACCCAGAATTACAGAAAAACGGAGACATCAAAGTGGCAGAGCTAGCCCTATTATTAAGAGCAAACTCAGCCAAAGGCAAAAAAGAGACCCAGTCATCCTGATCAGCAGACACAAAGCATCTTAGATAAGTCTCCAATGTCTGGTTTGTTCTCTCAGTTTGACCATTGGTCTGAGGATGAAATGCCGAGGAGAAAGACAATTGAACACCCAGTTTAGAACAAAAAGTCCTCCAAAATCTGGAAACAAACTGGACTCCTCTGTCAGACACAATGTTCTCAGGAATGCCGTGTAAACGAACCACGTGCTGAAGTAACAACGGCACCAATTCAGAGGAGGAAGGCAACTTAGGTAATGGCACAAGATGTATCATTTTGGAAAACCTATCACAAATTACCCAGATGGTGGTCATTCTCTGAGAAACAGGAAGATCGGAAATGAAATCCATAGAGATATGGGTCCATGGTCTCTTGGGCACAGGCAATGGCATCAACAAACCACTAGAGCGAGAGCAAGGCTTGGAGCGAGAGCAAGTCCCGCAGGACTGCACAAATTCCCTGACATCGCGAGACAAGGTAGGCCACCAAAAGGACCGACTAACCAAGTCTCTGGTACCAAAAATTCCGGGATGCCCAGCCAATGCGGAACAATGAATCTCAGACATCACACTCTTTTTCCATTGGTCCGGGACAAACAATTTTCCAACAGGGCAGCGCTCGGGCCTATCCTCCTGACACCCCTCCAGAGCAAGTCTCAAATTAGGCGAGATGGCGGAAAGAACTACACCCTCCTTCAAAATAACAGAGGGATCAGATAGCTCAGGAGAGTCCGCAAGGAAACTCCTTGAGAGGGCATCCGCCTTAACATTCTTAGTGCCAGGAAGAAAGGAAACCACAAAATTAAAACGTGTGAAAAACAAGGCCCACCTGGCCTGTCTAGGATTGAGTCGCTTGGCAGATTCCAGATAGACCAGATTCTTATGGTCCGTAAGGACCACCACCTGATGTTTGGCTCCCTCCAGCCAATGTCTCCACTCTTCAAAAGCCCACTTCATGGCCAATAACTCCCGATTACCCACGTCATAATTACGTTCAGTAGGAGAAAATTTTCGAGAGAAAAAGGCACAAGGGTTACTTTTAGAGGTCTCTGGATCTTTTTGGGACAAAACGGCACCTGCCCCAATTTCAGAGGCATCAACCTCCACCTGAAATGGCAGAGAAACATCAGGCTGCCGTAGAACAGGAGCAGAAGTGAATCTCTGCTTAAGTTCCTGAAACGCAGAGACTGCCTCAGGAGGCCAATTCACCACATCAGAACCCTTTCTGGTCAAATCAGTTAATGGTTTAACAATAACAGAGAAATTACCAATAAATTTACGATAAAAATTGGCAAAACCCAAAAATCTCTGAAGAGCCTTTAATGAAGTAGGTTGGACACAATCACAGATGGCCTGAACCTTGACCGGGTCCATTTCAATAACAGATGGGGACAAAATGAATCCCAGAAATGAGATCTTCTGTACGCCAAAAGACACTTTGATCCCTTCACATACAGAGCATTCTCTCTCAAAATCTGGAATACAGTTCGAACATGTTTCACATGAGAGTCCCAGTCATTAGAAAAAATCAAGATATCATCCAAATAAACAATCAGAAACTTGTCCACAAAATCCCTGAAAATGTCATTCATGAAGGACTGGAAGACGGAAGGAGCATTAGTGAGCCCAAAGGGCATCACAAGGTACTCAAAATGCCCTTCAGGGTGTTAAATGCCGTCTTCCATTCATCCCCGTGCTTAATGCGAATAAGGTTATACGCCCCCCTGAGGTCAAGCTTGGTAAACCAAGTAGCGTTTTTCACCCTGGAAAACAGGTCAGAAATCAAGGGTAACGGGTATTGATATTTCACAGTAATATTGTTCAAGAGACGATAATCAATACACGGCCTTAATGAACCATCTTTTTTGGCCACAAAGAAAAAACCGGCACCTAAGGGTGAAGAGGATGGTCTGATATGACCCTTCTCCAATGATTCCTTGATATAAGACCGCATAGCGTCATGTTCAGGTACAGACAAGTTAAAAAGGCGACCCTTAGGGAATTTACTACCTGGCACTAATTCAATAGCGCAGTCATAGCTCCTATGGGGAGGTAAGGATGCAGATTTACTTTCGCTAAACACATCAGAAAAATCAAACAAAAAGTCAGGAACATCCTCAGCCTGGGGGGAGGCAGAAAAAACAGGAGTGTTGGTATTAACACATTGGCAGCCCCAACTGGTTACAGACACAGATTTCCAATCCAAAACAGGATTATGAGACTGTAACCAAGGGAAACCCAGCACGATAATGTCATGCAGATTATATAGAACCAAAAATTTGCAGCACTCCTGGTGATCAGGTTCAACCCTCATTATCACCTGAGTAGAAAACTGGGGTTTATTCTCAGCCAAAGGGGTAGAATCGATCCCCAGTAGGGGAATAGACTTCTGTAGGGTATCAAGGGAAATCCACAACGTTTAGCAAAATCATAATCCATCAGGTTAATAGCTGCTCCAGAATCAACGAAAGCCTGAGCAGAAAATGAGGACAGAGAGCATATCAGAGTGACAGTTAATAAAAACTTAGTCTGAACACTACCCAAGACAACTGAGCGTGCAAAACGTCTTCCCCGCTTAGGGCAGACTGAAATAGCATGAGAGGCATCACCACAGTAGAAACATAACCCATTGCGCTTTCGAAACTCATGACGCTGTGCCCCAGACACCACTCCATCACACTGCATGGGCTCAGCAGCTGGCTCACAAGGCAACACCACTCCACGCATACTTCTCCGCTCACGCAAACGTCTGTCAATTTGAATCGCTAATGACATAGAATCATTGAGACCAGAGGGGACAGGGAATCCCACCATAACATCCTTTACATTATCCGACAGACCCTTCCGGAAAAGGGCCGCCAAAGCGTCGTCATTCCATTTGGTCAGGACTGCCCACCTACGGAATCTCTGACAGTATAACTCAGCGTCATCAAGCCCCTGATTTAATGCCAACAAGGCTTTTTCAGCTTGATCAGTGACATTAGGCTCATCGTACAATAACCCCAAAGCCTGAAAAAATGCATCAACATCACTCAAAACAGGATCCCCAGGTGTGAGGGAAAAAGCCCAATCCTGAGGATCGCCGCGCAGGAGAGAGATGACAATTTGAACCTGCTGCGCTGCGTTTCCTGAGGACTTAGATTTTAAGGCAAGAAACAATTTAAATTATTTTTGAAATTCTGAAACTTAGCTCGATCCCTGAAAACAAATCTGGCATGGGGATCCTAGGTTCCACAACAGGCAACCTAGCAAGATATGCAGCAATACTCCGAACCTCAGTGGCAAGCTGATCCACACGGCCAGACAACTGTGCAAACTCCATTGGGAGAAAAGATCCTCCCCAGCACCCAGAGATACAGAGGGAAAAAAAAAAAAAAAAAAATGCAACAAACAGAAAAATATCTCTGACAACTTTTCTTCCTTCAAAATATTTTTTCCCTTCTGTGAGTACCATACAATTTTTATGGCCGGTGATACTGTTATGTTACGGTAGCTGAGGAGTGCAGGTAAAAAAGGAAATACACCAGAGCAGTTGGAATCTATGAGATTGCAGTACCCTGACTAACCACCGCAACTAGAGGCAGCCGTGGAGCGTTCCTACGATGGTCCTAGACGCCTCGTCACAGCCTGAGAAACTAACTACACCTAAAGATAGAAATAGGAAAGCTATCTGCCCCGGAGCAGAACCCCAAAGATAATAGAAAGCCCCCAAACATGTAATGGCGGTTAGACAAGAGGAAATACTGACACAGAAAGAAAATAGTATGAGCAAACGCTGGGGCCCAAAACTATCTAAATAGAAAAGGACAGGAAGGGTACTTACTGCAATCCCAGAAAACCTGAAAAACACCAACTCTACTAATTTCAAAATAACCTGAGATCACACGACCTCTACCACCTAAATTAGTTCTCTGGTGTAACAAAAACAGCAGCCACTGAAAAAACTGCAAAAAGCAAAAGTACCAAACACAGTGGCTGGACTAAACTGAGAGGGCAAAAGCCCCCGGAGGGAACCCAGAAGGCCCCCACAGAAGTGCAGGACAAAATGCAAAAATATAGCAAAAACACAAAATAAGAAATTGTCTTATCTGATAGCAGGAGATGCAGACACGACACAGCAGGCTACAAGGGAAACTGGAAAGAAGGATTCAGACCAGAACAATTGATCACCGGCAACCCTGATGGGAAAATGATTCCCTTAATAAGACCAATCAGTAACACCTGATTCCCAATCCTCACTAGTACCGCTTGTAACCACCAGAGGGAGCCTCTGCTCAGAACTCATCTCAAACCCATTCACAACACTCATCACACATCTAGATAAGTTCTTTGCGGGGTCTAGTTTCCAAAATGGGGTCACTTGTGGGGAGTTTCTACTGTTTAGGCACATCAGGGGCTCTGCAAACGTAACAAGATGCCCGCAGACCATTCCATCAAGTCGGCATTTCAAAGCGTCACTACATCCCTTCCGAGCCCTGACGTGTGCCCAAACAGTGGTTCCCCCCCACATATGGGGTACTAGCGTACTCAGGACAAACTGGACAACAACTTTTGGGGTCCAATTTCTCCTGTAACCATTGTGAAAATAAAAAATAGTGGGCTAAAAAATTATTTTTTGAGAAAAAAAAATGATTTTTTATTTTCACGGCTCTGCGTTATAAACTTCTGTGAAGCACCTGGGGGTTCAAAGTGCTCACTATGCATCTAGATAAGTTCCTTAGGGCATCTAGTTTCCAAAATTGGGTCACTTGTGGGGGAGCTCCAATGTTTAGGCACACAGGAACTCTCCAAATGCGACATGGCAACCGCTAAATATTCCAGCATATTTTCTATTCAAAAAGTCAAATGGCGCTCCTTCCCTTCTGAGCCCTGTCGGGCGCCCAAACAGTGGTTTATGACCACATATGAGGTATCTGTGTACTCAGGAGAAATTGCCCAACAAATTTTAGGATCCAATTTATACTGTTGCCCATGTGAAAATGAAAAAAACTGAGGCTAAAAAAAAATTTTTGTGAAAAAAAAGTACTTTCTTTTATTTACGGATCAATTTGTGAAGCACCTGGGGGTTCAAAGTGCTCACTATGCATCTAGATAAGTTCCTTAGGGAGTCTAGTTTCCAAAATGGGGTCACTTGTGGGGGAGCTCCAATGTTTAGGCACACAGGGACTCTCCAAATGCGACATGGCAACCGCTAAATATTCCAGCATATTTTCTATTCAAAAGTCAAATGGCGCTCCTTCCCTTCTGAGCCCTGCCGTGCGCCCAAACAGTGGTTTATGACCACATATGAGGTATCTGTGTACTCAGGAGAAATTGCCCAACAAATTTTAGGATCCAATTTATACTGTTACCCATGTGAAAATGAAAAAAACTGAGGCTAAAAAAAAATTTTTGTGAAAAAAAAGTACTTTCTTTTATTTACGGATCAATTTGTGAAGCACCTGGGGGTTCAAAGTGCTCACTATGCATCTAGATAAGTTCCTTAGGGGGTCTAGTTTCCAAAATGGGGTCACTTGTGGGGGAGCTCCAATGTTTAGGCACACAAGGACTCTCCAAATGCGACATGGCAACCGCTAAATATTCCAGCATATTTTCTATTCAAAAAGTCAAATGGCGCTCCTTCCCTTCTGAGCCCTGCCGTGCGCTCAAACAGTGGTTTATGACCACATATGAGGTATCTGTGTACTCAGGAGAAATTGCCCAACAAATTTTAGGATCCATTTTATCCTGATGCCCATGTAAAAATGAAAAAATTGATGCTAAAAGAAAATTTTTGTTGGAAAAATTAAAATGTCCATTTTTTCCTTCCACGTTGCTTTAGTTCCTGTGAAGCACCTGAAGGGTTAATAATCTTCTTGAATGTAGTTTTGAGTAGCTTGAGGGGTGCAGTTTTTATAAATGTGTCACTTTTGGGTATTTTCTGCCATATAGACCCCTCAAAGTGACTTCAAATGTGAGGTGGTCCCTAAAAAAAATGGTTTTGTAAATTTTGCTGTAAAAATGAGAAATCGCTGGTCAACTTTTAACCCTTATAACTTCCTAACAAAAAAATGTTGTTCCCAAAATTGTGCTGATGTAAAGTAGACATGTGGGAAATGTTATTTTATTAACTATTTTGTGCCACATAACTCTCTGGTTTAACAGAATAAAAATTAAAAATTTGAAAATTACAAAATTTTCAGAATTTTCGCCAAATTTCCATTTTTTTCACAAATAAACACAAAAATTATCGACCTAAATTTACCACTAACATGAAGCCCAATATGTCACGAAAAAACAATCTCAGAATCGCTAGGATCCGTTGAAGCGTTCCTGAGTTATTACCTCATAAAGGGACACTGGTCAGAATTGCAAAAAATGGCAAGGTCTTTAAGGTCAAAATAGGCTGGGTCATGAAGGGGTTAAATGCATAAAGCGGGTGAGAACATAATAAGAGGTACCTGATTATGGTAGAAATTTTTTTTTTTGAATGGGCCAACAGGGATAGTTAGGTTAATGCGTTGAGGTGGTATGCCAGTCTGAACAAATGCGTTTTTAGGGCACGCTTAAAACTGTGGGGATTGGGGATTAATTGTATTAACCTGGGTAGTGCATTCCAAACAATTGGCGTAGCACGTGAAAAGTCTTGGAGACGGGAGTGGGAGGTTCTGATTATTGAGGATGCTAACTTCAGGTCATTAGCAGAACGGAGGGCACGGGTAGGATGGTAGACTGAGACGAGGGAGGAGATGTAGGGTGGTGCTGAGCCATTGAGTGCTTTGTGAGTGAGGGTAATAAGTTTGAACTGGATTCTGTAGTGGATGGGTAACCAGTGTAATGACTGGCACCAGGTAGAGGCATCGGTATAACGATTGGTGAGGAGTATGATCCTGGCTGCAGCATTAAAGACAGATTGGAGAGGGGAGAGTTTGGTAAGAGGGAGCCCGATTAGTAGAGAGTTACAATAGTCCAGACGAGAATGAATAAGAGAAACAATAAGAGTTTTTGCAGAGTCGAAAGTAAGAAAAGGTCGAATTCTAGAATGTTTTTGAGGTGGAGATAACAAGAGCGAGCCAGTGATCGGATATGGGGGGTGAATGAAAGCTTGGAATCAAGTATGACCCCAAGACAGCGGGCATGTTGCTGGGGAGTAATGGTGGAACCACATACGGAGATGGCAATGTCAGGCAAGGGTAGGTTAGTAGAGGGAGGAAACACGAGGAGTTCCGTTTTTGACAGGTTCAGTTTCAGATAGAGGGAAGACATGATGTTAGAAACAGCGGTAAGACAATCACTGGTGTTTTCTAAAAAGGCAGGCGTGATAACGGGTGAAGAAGTGTATAATTGGGTGTCATCAGCATAGAGATGGTACTGGAAACCAAATCTACTGATTGTTTGTCCAATAGGGGCAGTATACAAAGAGAAGAGGAGGGGGCCTAGGACTGATCCTTGAGGAACCCCAACAGTAAGGGGAAGATGAGAGGAGGAGGAACCAGCAAAAGATACAGTGAAGGAACGGTCAGAGAGATAGGAGGAGAACCAGGAGAGAATGGTGTCCTTGAGGCCGATGGAGCGGAGCATAGTGAGGAGGAGCTGATGGTCCACAGTGTCGAATGCTGCGGAGAGATCCAAGAGAATTAGCATGGAGTAGTGACCATTAGATTTAGCTGTTAGAAGATCATTAGACACTTTAGTGATGGCAGTTTCAGTAGAGTGGAAAGAGCGGAAACCAGATTGAAGAGGGTCGAGAAGAGAGTTATCTGAAAGATAGCGAATAAGACGGGTGTGGACCAGGCATTCCGGGAGTTTAGAGATGAAGGGAAGATACTCATGACCAATAGACAACGCCAGAAGTGTCTTACCTGGGGCAAGAAGAAAAACAACTGGACTGTTGCTTAGTGGTCAAAGTGTTGTTTTCAGATAAAAGTAATTTTGCATTTCATTTGGAAATCAAGGTCCCAGAGTCTGGAGGAAAAGTAGAGAGGCACACAATCCAAGCTGCTTGAGGTCTAGTGTGAAGTTTCCACAATCAGTGATGGTTTGGGAGCCATGTCATCTGCTGGTGTAGGTCCACTGTGTTATATCAAGACCAAAGTCAGTGCAGCCGTCTACCAGGACATTTTAGAGCTCTTCATGCTTCCATCTGTCAACAAGCTTTTTATAGATGGAAATTTCATTTTTCAGCAGGACTTGGCACCTGTCCACACTGTCAAAAGTACCAATACCTGGTAAAAATAACAGTATCACTGTGCTTGCTTGGCCAGCAAACTCACCTGACCTTAATGGGGTATTGTCAAGAGGAAGATGAGGGACACCAGACCCAACAATGCAGATGAGCTGCAGGCTGCTATCAAAGCAACCTGGGCTTCCATAACACCTCAGCAGTGCCACAGGCTAATCGCCTCCATGCCACGCCACATTGATGCAGTAATTGATGCAAAAGGATGCCCCGGCCAAGTATTGATTGCATTTACTGAACGTACATTTCAGTAGGCCAACATTTGTGATTTTCAAATAATTTTTCAAGCTGGTGTTATAAATTATTCTAATTTACTGAGATAATGACTTTTGAGTTTTCATTAGCTGTAGGCCATAATCATCAACATTAACAGAAATAAACACTTGAAATAGATCACTCTGTTTGTAATGACCCTATATATAGTGCCTTGTGAAAGTATTCTGCTCCCTGAAACTTTTCAACCTTTTCCCACATATCATGCTTCAAACATAAAGATACCAAATGTAAATTTTTGGTGAAGAATCAACAACAAGTAGGACACAGTTATAAAGTTGAACGAAATTTGTTGGCTATTTTAAATTTTTGTGGTAATACAAAAACTGAAATGTGGTGCGTGCAATATTATTCAGCCCCTTTACTTTCAGTGCAGCAAACTCACTCCAGAAGTTCATTGTGGATCTCTGAATGATCCAATGTTGTCCTAAATGACTAATGATGATAAATATATGTTTGGCGTAAAGGCAACACAGCTCAGCATCCTGAGCACACCATCCCCACTGTCAAACATGGTGGTGGCAGCATCATGGTTTGGGCCTGCGTTTCTTCAGCAGGGACAGGGAAGATGGTTCAAATTGATGGGAAGATGGATGAAGCCAAATACAGGACCATTCTTGAAGAAAACCTGTTGGAGTCTGCAAAAGACCTGAGACTGGGACGGAGATTTGTCCTCCAACAAGACAATGATCCCAAACATAAAGCAAAATCTACAATGGAATGGTTTACAAATAAATGTATCCAAGTGTTAGAATGGTCAAGTCAAAGTCCAGACCTGAATCGAGAATCTGTGGAAAGAGCTGAAAACTGCTGTTCACAAACGATCTCCATCCAACCTCACTGAGCTCGAGCTGTTTGCCAAGGAAGAATGGGCAAGAATTTCCATCTCTCGATGTACAAAACTGATAGAGACATACCCCAAGTGACTTGCAGCTGTAATCGCAGCAAAAGGTGGCGCAACAAAGTATTAAGTTAAAGGGGCCGAATAATATTGCACGCCCCACTTTTCAGTTTTTGTATTTCCACAAAAATGTAAAATAACCAATAAATTTCGTTCAACTTCACAATTGTGTCCCACTTGTTGTTGATTCTTTACCAAAAATTTACATTTGGTATCTTTATGTTTGAAGCATGATATGTGGGAAAAGGTTGAAAAGTTCCAGGGAGCTGAATACTTTCGCAAGGCACTGTAATATATGAGTTTCACTTTTTGCATTTAAGAATTGAAATAAATTAAATTTTTGATGATATTCTAATTTTGTGAGAAACACCTGTATATATAAAATATTCATTTGCAAAATTGCTATGAAAAATACAGTAAAAAAGAAGGTACTTAGCCCAAAAATCTCTAATAGGGCCCCAATTATTGCAAGTCTTTAATAGCATTAGTCTTTTTTTATATGGCCAAAAGGACTTTTGGGGCTCCCTTAGGCTCCAGGGCCCAGGTGCGATTGAAACCCTTGCACCTACTGTAGTTTCGCCCCTGATCTTTTGACCTCAACTATGCGATTTGCATACAGGTGGTCACGCGCTGACTAGATGTGCACGGCCTTGCTCAATACAAGTGAAATTAGCAAAGCCATGACAGCCCACTCTCAATGCCAGCACCGGAGAATCCTCACAGTGTGCGCTATGAGGATTCAGATGTCTAAAGTTACATAGACTTTAACCTCAACCCTTTAACGATCAGTACGGTGGTATTATTATAACTGTATATGCTGGTAATATTTGGTTATGGTTTGTTGGTATTTGTAATATTGCAATATTATTATTTTGATGTTATAATTATTTAATCTTATATAGCAATATTATTGGTATTTTTAGAAATATTAGTCTTGTAATAAATCTTGATTTCCTCCAGCCAGGGTAATATTAGTAATATATCCCCATCTGGTGCTTGGGGACAAGCATGGACCTGTGTGATTTCAAATGCCAGGGCCGAATTTCAGTCTCAGTCCATCCCTGGTTGGACTGCAGAGTCAAGGCAAATAAGTCTGCAAGTGCTCAGCACCTCTGGGACAAACGTGATGAAATTACTTAAAGGGAATCTGTCACAAGTTAAAAAAACACTGTAAATGTACAGAAATTGCCTTAATCTGCAGGTTAATAGCGTTACTAACCTGCCCAGCATCTGCACGTAGCCAAATGCTGAAGGGAGAAAATTAACTTTATTCTCCCTGGCTGCATTCAGTTTTAGTCACTGAGAGCCGCTGGAGCTGGTTCAATCAACGGTCTGAAAATACAGAGTGGCAGCTGTAACCGCACTCTCTGCCTGTTCTATTTCTCGTTTATGCCTCTGACACGATTGTGGTAACGGGTTACTTTTATTGTGTGCACGTTGTCTCAGCCACCATTACATGAATGCTTCCTGTCTCGTGCTCTTACCAACGAGTCCCTCCTTTCTATCCTCTGAATACATCCAGGTAGTGAGACCCTACAGGCGGCTCAGCATATAACATATTGCTACATCCTTTGTCTTTTAACTGAAGAAATAACTAAGCTAATATAACTAACATACATGTGAATATTTCAATATTCAAGATATTGGTGACATAAACATAACTGGCAAGCATCATGCTATTAAGATACTTTAAAATACTTGGTTGTATATATAGTCCTTGAGGTGTGCTGGCTTTGTGATCATTCTGCCCGATCTAGTAACATATGATGCGTTACTGCCGCTATTCGGTGGTTCTCTCTCGATTCGGGCATTACCGCATCTGGTATTGCCTGTCTCCGACCAGAATCTCCACTCTGAACCTGAGCCATCCCTGTAGCCTCTCTGCTTAGACTTGCTGTTTCCTCATCTTGGATATGAGGATACTGTTCATATGACCATGTATCAGATCCTTCTTGCGTTTTCCTCAGATGTCTCCGATTTCTCCTTAGTTTTCTTCCCTCCTCTGTCACAATCTCGTAGGATCTAGGTCCTAGTTTCTGGAGCACCTTTGCTTTTCTCCATTGTTTGTCATATTTGCTCGGCTGCATCCTGATGTTGTCATTTTGTCTCAGTTCTGGTAGATCTTTTGCCGACTGATTATAATAGAACGCTTGTCTATCCTGTGTAAGGCGGCGGTGTTCACACCGTGCAGTAACTGAGGCAGTGACCCAAGCAAGTCCAAAGTAAACAGCTTTTATTCAGCAACTCACGGGTAAAACAGGAAAAGTTCTCCGGTACGCAGCCGGGGTAACATCAGTCCATAAACACTGGTTGCCGGGAAAAACGGCCGCGCCGGGGCGAACAGAGCCTGACAGGTGCAGAGCCGTCCCAGGCGTGGGTTCAGCTACACACAATCCTGTGGAGCTTTCCTGCTATGCTCCTCGCAGGGTCCCAACATAGAACAACACTAATCCTTAGTGCAGGAGTTTTAAAGACCTGTGGCAAAAGCCACTGGAAAACCCGGGTTGGAGGGAGGAGGCCGCCCCACTGCCTCCTGTGACCTCCTCCAAGAAATGAAGGCCCTGCCGGATTTTACTTAATCTGCCTTAGCCAGGTAGTCTGACTAGGTCATTGCTCACCTTCATTCCTGCATTGCAGCCGCAGCTGTGTGTGTGACTGCAATGCACTCCAATGGCTTTAATAGGTCTCTGTACACATTCTGGGGGAAATATAACGTCCCTCGTAAACGATCCCGGTCACTGCCTCACATATCCCCCCCCTCTGTTCAAACTTGTGGGGTTGAACATTTGCCACCATACAGGGTGCCCGGGACAGGGCATCCGCGTTTGCTTGCAACTTCCCAGGGCGATGTTCTACCGAGAAACTGAAATTTTGCAACCACCTGGTGACTCGCGCATTCCTCTCCTTTGCATTCCTCATCCATACCAAGGGTGAGTGGTCCGTCACCAAGCAGAACTGACGCCCGAGTAAATAATAACGTAGTGATTCCAAGGCCCACTTAATAGCCAAACACTCCTTCTCTACTACGCTATAGTTTTTCTCTGCCGGGACAAGTTTTCTACTCAAGTAGGTGACCGGGTGCTCTTCACCATTCACTTTTTGTGACAACACCGCCCCTAGTCCTACCTCCAAGGCATCTGTCTGTACAATGAAGGTTTCATTGAAGTTGGGGCTGATGAGGACCGGCTGTCCACACAGGGCCAACTTTATGGACTGAAAGGCTTCTTCTGCCTGAGGGTTCCACCGAACCATTACCGTTTTCTTTCCTTTCAAGAGATCGGTTAGGGCCGCCGTTCGCCCGGCAAAATTAGGTATAAACCGGCGGTAATACCCAAGGATGCCAAGGAACGCCCTCACCTGTTTTGTACTCGATGGTTTAGGCCAGTTTTTTATGGCCTCAATTTTACTGATTTGGGGCTTGATAGCTCCTCCGCCTATCACATACCCCAAATATCGAGCTTCCTCCAGCCCTATCGCACATTTTTTTGGGTTTGCCGTTAACCCCGCGGCTCTGAGAGAATCCAGCACCGCTTGTATGTGTGTTAGGTGCGTTTACCAGTCGGTGCTAAATATGATGATATCATCTAGATATGCGGACGCGTATTCCTGATGAGGCTTGAGCACTATGTCCATCAATCTCTGAAATGTAGCCGGGGCCCCATGTAACCCAAAAGGTAAGACCACATAGTGAAATAGACCCTCCGGAGTTACGAAGGCGGTCTTTTCCTTCGCCGAATCTGTGAGAGGTACCTGCCAATAACCCTTGGTGAGATCGAGCGTGGTAAAGTACTGGGCCTGCCCCAGTCTCTCAATCAGCTCGTCCACCCGGGACATTGGATAAAGGTCGAACTTTGACACTTCATTCAATTTCCGGAAATCATTACAGAAGCGTAACGATCCGTCTGGCTTTGGAATCAGTACAATGGGGCTAGCCAACTCACTCCGTGATTCCTCTATGACGCCTAACTGAAGCATTTGTTTTACCTCAGCCGAAATGGCTTGCCTCCGGGCTTTGGGCACCCGGTACAGTCTTATTCGCACCCTTACCCCAGGCTCGGTGACAATGTCATGTTGGATAACCGTAGTCCTACCTGGTAGCTCTGAGAACACGTCGGTATTGTTTTGCACCAGGGAGCGAGCCTCCCGTCGCTGCTGTTTAGTGAGGGCATCACTTATCCTGACCTCCCCCTTGGATGCTTCCCTGGCTGAAGGTAGAGAACTCTCTGGTGATATGCCCGGGGTGATGTCTGTAACTAAACACTCTCGATCTTTCCAAGGCTTTAGCAGGTTTACATGGTAAATCTGCTCAGGTTTCCTCCTTCCGGGCTGATACACCCGGTAATTTACCTCCCCCACCTTTTCTCGAATCTCATATGGCCCTTGCCACTTGGCCATGAGTTTACTCTCGGCTGTGGGTAATACCGATCGCCCTTGTTAAAAGACCTGACTCTGGCTCTTTTATTATATGTGTGCCTCTGGGTTGCCTGGGCATCTAACAGATGTTCTTTCACGATGGGCATGACCGCCGCGATCCGGTCCTGCATACTAGCCACGTGTTCAATTATACTCTTATGTGGAGTCGGCTCTTGTTCCCATGTCTCTTTGGCTACGTCCAACAGACCCCTAGGGTGTCTGCCGTACAATAACTCAAAGGGAGAGAAGCCTGTAGAAGCCTGGGGTACCTCACGGACAGCGAACATCAAATGGGTAGCAACATGTCCCAATCCCTTCCATCCTTAGAAATCACCTTTTTTTAACATGGACTTGAGGGTTCTATTGAACCGTTCTACTAACCCGTCGGTTTGAGGGTGGTACACCGAGGTGCGCAATTGTTTAATTTTTAGCAGTTTGCACAGTTCTCTTGTCACCTTGGACATAAAGGGGGTCCCCTGATCCGTCAGGATCTCCTTAGGTAGTCCCAGGCGACAGAACATGGCAAACAGTTCTCGGGCAATAAGTTTTGCCGAGGTGTGGCATAGTGGTATAGCCTCCGGGTACCGGGTGGCATAGTCGACGACCACCAGTATGTGTTGGTGGCCACGGGCGGATTTTACAATGGGCCCTACCAAATCCATTGCAATCCATTCAAAAGGTACCTCTATTATTGGCAGGGGTACCAATGGACTACGGAAACTTGCAGTGGGTGAGGTCAACTGACATTCGGGGCAGGATTCGCAGTACCTTTTGACCTCCGCGTACACTCCCGGCCAAAAGAACCGCTGCAAGGTACGTTCTAGAGTTTTTTTTTCCCCTAAGTGGCCCCCCAGCAAGTGTGAGTGTGCCAAATCTAGAATCACCCTACGATACGACTGAGGTGCTACCAACTGTTCCACAACCTCGTCCCTGATTTTATCTATCCTATAAAGCAACTCACCACTGACTACCATGCGTGGAAATACCGTATCTGCATTGGGCTGTTGGGCTACGCCGTTTACCTCTAGCACCCTTTCCCGCGCCTGAGTCAGGGTGGGATCTTGTACCTGAGCTGTCCCAAACGTGGCTCTGGACACTTCCAGCTCGGGAATCGATGCGGTCTCCTCCACCTCTCCTGCCAGCACCTCTAAGGGAAACCTATCGGGGTCACACTCTATCCCTATATGGGACACCCCTACGGCAGGTTCGTCGGGTATAGCATCTGTAATACATTTTACCAGGGGAGAATGGATTTTGTTTTTCCACAGAGTCCAGAACAGGGGCAAGTCTCTTCCTAACACAGACCCATAGGGAAGATTTTTTACCACTCCCACCACATGTTTTATGTCTCCACATGGCGTGGACAAGACTACCTCCGTAGTTGGATACTCTCGGAGGTCCCCATGGATACATACAACCCCGACCTGCCGTCTGCTGGGGTTGTCTCCTGCCACCAGTGACCCATGTACCAGAGTCACGAGGCTCCCTGAGTCCAGGAGAGCCTCCGTAGGGTACCCATTAACCAGTATCTGGCATAGTTGGAGTTCACTGTCCTGGGGGTCGAGGGTTGCTGTGCAGACGGTCTGGGCATACATTGAGACCCGGCGGCTATATCCGCAGTCCATGGGTTCCGTAGTCAGGGGACAATTAGCCATCACATGTCCCGGTCCCTGACACCGCCAGTACCTAAGGGTGGAGGTACTGTTAGGTCTTATGACAGTTTGGGAGGGAACCGGTCTCCTGCCACCCTCACTCCGGGTTCCCCTTCAGCACGGGTACGGTGCTGACTGTCCCCAGCAGAGGGACGCGACCCCTTTCCCGATTCCTGGGTTGGCAGGGATCGGCGTGACAGCCGAGAGGGGGCTTTTGTGCATTGCTGACCAGAAACGGAGCTACTACTTCTGCCCACTGGCCGGCGGGTAGGTTTTCCCGCTCCGCTGTGCGCTCATAAACTGTCATGAAAGCTTCCACGTCGTCCTCCGGTCCCATCTTCCTCAACGCTGAGCGAACCCTGTCTCGGGCCTCGCGACGTTTAGGGGCTGGTGCCGTCAAGGTCTCCCGCAGTGCAGAAATCTGTTGTAGCAACAGTTCGTTTGTTTTTTGCTGCTGCTGGTACAATAGCTGCTGTTGCTCATTGTGCTGTTGCTCCCGCTCCTGCTGTTGCCGCTGGAGACTCAGGTACTGCTCCTGCTGTTGTCGCTGAGACTGCAGCTGCTGCTGTTGTGTAATTACCAGCTGCTTTACCAGCTCCTCCATTTTGTCCACGGGTTGCGGCTGAAAAGTGGCCGGCCGGATTGGGGTCATGAAGCTGCCGGTGGGGGTATACCTCAGTCACAATGCCCGCATTCTCCAACCAATTGTAAGGCGGCGGTGTTCACACCGTGCAGTAACTGAGGCAGTGACCCAAGCAAGTCCAAAGTAAACAGCTTTTATTCAGCAACTCACGGGTAAAACAGGAAAAGTTCTCCGGTACGCAGCCGGGGTAACATCAGTCCATAAACACTGGTTGCCGGGAACAACGGCCGCGCCGGGCCGAACAGAGCCTGACAGGTGCAGAGCCGTCCCAGGCGTGGGTTCAGCTACACACAATCCTGTGGAGCTTTCCTGCTATGCTCCTCGCAGGGTCCCAACATAGAACAACACTAATCCTTAGTGCAGGAGTTTTAAAGACCTGTGGCAAAAGCCACTGGAAAACCCGGGTTGGAGGGAGGAGGCCGCCCCACTGCCTCCTGTGACCTCCTCCAAGAAATGAAGGCCCTGCCGGATTTTACTTAATCTGCCTTAGCCAGGTAGTCTGACTAGGTCATTGCTCACCTTCATTCCTGCATTGCAGCCGCAGCTGTGTGTGTGACTGCAATGCACTCCAATGGCTTTAATAGGTCTCTGTACACATTCTGGGGGAAATATAACGTCCCTCGTAAACGATCCCGGTCACTGCCTCACACCTGATTTTTCTTTAGTTTTGACCTCATTCCCCTCACCAGATTTGGCTTCAGAAGACGACTAGCTGTTGGTATGAGTGTCCTTGTCCGTTTACTCAGAAGCCTCTGTGCTGGGCTGCTGTCTAGACCTTGGGAAGGTGTGTTTCTGTGGTCCAGTATAGATAGATATACATCTGTCCCTGCCTGTTTCGCTCTCTTAATCAACTTCTTCTAAAATATTTCTGGAGCTGGTGTCAGTCCCATGGGCATTCTCAGCCATTTACGGCGACCAAATGGAGAAGAAAATGTTGTCAATAAACTGGATTCTTCATCCAGTTCCACATGCCAAAATCCATTTTTTACGTCACAAACTGAAAATATTTTTGCCTTTGATAAATCTGGTAGCACATCCTCTATTGTAGGCATCGGATAGTGATTCCTTTTGAGAGCTTTGTTGAGTGGTTTGGGATCGATACAAATTCTTAGTTTTCCTGATGGTTTCTGCACTATGACCAAACTACTTATCCAGTCTGTGCTCTGATGGACGACTTCTATCATGCCTCGCTTTTCTAAATCCTGTAGTTCTTCTTCAATGGCTGAAGTAGCGCTACAGGCACTTTTCTTGTTGGTAATCTGGTAGGTTGTACTGTATTATCAATTTCCAGTTTGTGTTTTCCTTCAAAACATCCATCACCCTCAAATACATCCGCATACTGTGTTTTTATAATAATAATAATCTTTATTTTTATATAGCGCTAACAGATTCCGCAGCGCTTTACAGTTTGCACACATTATCGTCACTGTCCCCAATGGGGCTCACAATCTAGATTCCCTATCAGTATGTCTTTGGAGTGTGGGAGGAAACCGGAGTACCCGGAGGAAACCCACGCAAACACGGGGAGAACATACAAACTCCTTGCAGATGTTGTCCTTGGTGGGACTCGAACCCAGGACTCCAGCGCTGCAAGGCTGCAGTGCTATCCACTGAGCCACCGTGCTTTTTATAATCTGTAAATCTAGATTGCTGTCTGCTTTTGGGATATCCTTCATACTCTGTTTGACTTCCACAGACATAATGTTATGGAATTGTACCTTTATTAAGTCCATTGCCTGAACTGCTTTTATACCTAGTAACAGTATGTGGTCACCACCCTGCAGCACTGTAAATTGGGCTCTATAACTCTTTCTGTTGCATGGGTTACTAACCTTCAGTTTGCATGTCCCAAGAGGTTTCAGTATCGTTTTGTTGTACATCATAAGTACCTTATCAGTAGGTTCAATGGACACCTGTTCATTTAGTAGATCCTCCGGTATGACATTGCAACTTGCTCCACAGTCCAACTGAAATCTAATGGGTTTGTCATTTAATAAAAGAGTTGCAAACAGTTGTCTTGTATCTTTAGGTTCTGGCTGTCTGACTGTATTGACATTCTCTGTTGCAGACTGTAGCTGTATCCATGTAATATCTTCTGCACTGTCACTGTTATTGTCCTGTGTCACACTGTGAATTTCTCTGTGCTTTTTAAAGGGCTTAAGTCTGCAGAGAGGTGCGAAATGATTAATCTTACCACAGGTCCTGCAGCTTTGTCCATATGCTGGACACTTCTCTTTGTCTCTCTCAAGTCTTCTGCCACAGTATCTGCATTGGACTGTTCTCGCTTGGTGCTCTGCTTTTCCTCTCATGGTTACTGCATGTACTGGCTCCTCAGTGGTGTCTGCCATCATCTTCAGGCTGTCTCTTGTTAGCTCTGCAGCTCTGCTTATTTGCATGCATTTCTCTAGGGTTAACTCCCCCTCTCTCAGCAGTCTCTCTCTTAGCTGTGGCTCTCTGATGCCGCACACTATTCTATCGCTGATAAGAGAATCTCTGATCTCTCCAAAGCTGCATGTTGCTGCCAGTCTTTTCAGCTCAGTCACATATGCGTCTATATTCTCTCCCATCTCCTGATTTCTGGTGAAAAACTTAAATCTTTCCACTGTCTCATTCTTCTTGGGGTCACAGTGCTTATCAAATGCCTGTACAATGTCTGCCAGACTGTCCGTACCGTCCTGGATCAGGGTCTGAGCAAGTTCTCTGCCTTTTTCTCCAATCAGATAGTAGAAGAGCTTCACCTTACGCTTCTGATCATTGGTGTCTACTGTAAGATCCACATACAGAGTAAACTCCTCCTTCCAATGTCTCCAGGTCTGCGATAGATTTGAGGACATGATGTCTAGTCTCTGAGGAGGTTTTAATGCGGTCTCCATAATGCTGTACTGTGGGCACTGTACTTACAGTTGAGCTTTGTACCACAAGCTGCCTGGATTGTCTGTCCACTTGTTCTTTATAGGTTCAGCCCTGCTGCCACCATGTTCTATTTCTCGTTTATGCCTCTGACACGATTGTGGTAACGGGTTACTTTTATTGTGTGCACGTTCTCTCAGCCACCATTACATGAATGCTTCCTGTCTCGTGCTCTTACCAACAAGTCCCTCCTTTCTATCCTCTGAATACATCCAGGTAGTGAGACCCCTAGAGGCGGCTCAGCATATAACATATTGCTACACTGCCCTGACTAACTGCCGGCCCTAATGCAGAGCCAGTGTCAGTCAGGGCCAGGGGTACAGTTATAGTCACCGCTTTGTATATTCAGAGCAGTGACTGAAACAGCGCCAAAGCTGCCCCTGTGAGTGTAACAGGAACGCTGCAGGGGAGTGAATCGCCCACCAGGGCAGTGGGATACTCGGTACCGGGCCGGTGTCTTAAACGGATATGTCACGGCGGCAGTGACCCGGTCCGTGGCCCTGGGCGTCCAATAAAAGGGTAATATTTACAGGGGATGTTTAGAGTTTGTAGTAAGGTATTCGTGACGCCACTTGTGGTATCTGGTCAGAGATGACCAGCGCTGCAGTGCAGATCCTCTGAGACTGATGGTGTGATGCAGCAGAGTTGGAATAGCTTCTCACAAGTGAAGCTGCTGGTCTCAGGGCAGGTAGATGTTTTCCTATTAGAGTAATGGTACTGAGAGATGTAGCTGAGTGTAGTAGGTGACGCAGTAAGAAACTGAGAAACAATCAGTGAGTTGCAGTTTCCAAAGCTTTACTTACAGTTTTGCAGGCAAAGTATCCAGGGCATTGAGTACAGATAGTGCTGGAGTAAGTCAGCCTGAAAGCAATTTGGAATCCCCTTATTTCAGGTGGGATGTGAGGTCTCCTTTCTAGCGCTGTTCTCTGAGGCACTGGCTGCTCTAAGCTTCGTCCAAGTTCCTCTCTCTCTCTCTGTCTTTTGTCTAGGTAGACCTTCACTCTCATAACAGGCAGCTGTAACCTGCTTCAGGAATCACTCTCTTATGGAGTCTCCGACTCACATGTGCTGCTGCTTTGTAGAAGGGTCTTAACTGCCGTCCTCTGCCCTCTGGATTCTGCTGCTGGGACTTTACTTCACCCTCTCAGCCTCGGACTCCGGGGGTCCGGTTTTTGGTGCTCAGACCTGGGGAAGAGCTCTCTATAGCCCCTCCATCCCCAGCCTGTCTCTACACATCTGTCCTCTCTTGTCCCTCCAGCTAGACTTCTAACTCCTCCCCCAGCCAGAATATTCCAGAGAAGCTCTCCTGAAAATCAGGTGTTAGAGCTCCTCCTTCTGGTCTGGAGTAAGAAAGGTGTTGTATGCTGTGTTACCTGTTAAGGGATCCTTCCTTGCTTTCAGGCAGGACATAACTCTCCCCTGGAGGAAGGCAAGGTCACTGTGGCAACCAAACTCCTGGGGTGCCACAGGGGCATTCATTTTTACTCCACAGCATGAGGCTAAGTACCGTCACTGGGCAGGTTAGTAATTACTGGGCAGGTTAGTAATGCTGTTAACCTGCAGATTAACTCCATATCTGTAGGTTAATAGCGTTTTTTTCTGGTTAAAAGAATGTATAGGTGTTTTTATGCAGCTATTGGAATAAAAGGGAGAATCTAAGGCCTCATGCAGACATGCATGCAAATTGGTCTGAGCATGGACTGCAATCAGGGTTGGACTGGCCCACTGAGACACTGGTGAAATGCCCGGTGGGCCCCAGTGGAAGGAGGATGAAAAAAAAATTTGTAGGGCCCTTTTACAGTATGAGGGGCTATGTGGTGCCCATATACCATGTGGAGGACTATGTGGTGTCCATAATGCTGTACTATACCTGTATTATTTATCTGTGCATCATGAATAGTGGTATGTGTTAAAGAGGCCCACTGAGACTCTTTCATCTGAGGCCCAGGAGACCTAGAGCCAGCCCTGGTAACGACGCACATCAAGATTAACGCCGGCTGCAGCTGTAACAGGACGCTCTGCTCTGTGATAGGCTGTGCGTCGACGTCACATAGCAGTTACGTTAAATGGCTGCCAGCCTATCAGAGGCCACACGCTGACTCCTGCAGCTTTTGATAGGCTGGCGGCATTTCAATGTTACTGCTATGTAACATCAGCGCATGGCCTGTCACAGAGCAGAGCACCTTTTCACAGCTGCAGTCGGTGGCCATTTTAACGACCAGGCCAGATTTGAAGCCACAAGAAGATGCCAATGAGCACAGGAAGGTGAGAAGAATCCCCACCCCTGTGATTGGGCAAGGTAGTGGACATAGGGGGCAGACATAGGGGCCCAGAATGGGGACAATGAAAATGTGGACATAGGGCCCAGAATGGGGCGACATAGGGGCCTAAGATGGGGACATTGAATAAAGGGGCCCAGGATTGGGACATAATTACTAGAAGGGGCAAGGATGTGGACCTTATTAAAAAGTGGACAAAGGGGAACAGGATGGGGACATTGAACATTAAATAAAGGGTGCCAGGATCTGGCAACTTATTAAATAAAGGAGTGACATAACTACTGTATGGAGGTCAGGACAAGGAACATATATTATTGGTTTATGGTGGCAAGTGGGGACACAATTACTGGAAGGGCCAATCAGGGGACATTATCACTGCTGTAATTTTATTTACCTTTGAGGATACTGTCTTCCATTGGGAGAACAAAAGAGAGGCCCCGTTACTGTGCAGGGTGGCACTATGTCTCTTTTTTTCTTCATCTGACACGTAGAAGTCGGGGAAAAAGCGGGGATTGTGCTCTGGAAGCGATCAGCCATAGATAACTGTGCGTTATTTTCTACAGAGACGAGGCCTGGCTGGAAGAAGTGATGGTGGTCTGCACTGGATAAAGATAAAGGTCTTCAACTAGACATGTCATGGGTGAGTCAGTGTATTATCTGTACACCAACACTATACACTTTATAATGTGTACAGAGCTCCTGTGTATAATGTCACTGGTGGTCACTGTATTTGCAGGGAAGTAGACCGGGCTGTGGGTGCCGACAGGGCACCAGGTTCTTAACTGCTAGGGCCGAGCCTATTGTTGCAGGGTGAAAGAAATTGAGGACGGAGGAGACCCATGACCTGCAGAGAGGGGACGTGATGAGCCAAAAGATTATAAGAAGATTTGTGCGGGAAGAGAGAGGGGGGTTCCCGCTGCAGAGGAGTGATAGTGAGGACCTGTGTCGTGCCGCGAGAAATGATAGGCCGCGTGGCAGCGATAAGAGTCAGGTACAGTAAGGACCTGGAGACGTCGTTGGGCGTGCAGAGGAGTGCAGTCTGAGCGGGAGACTGCTGTGATATACTCTTAGCTCCAGAGCAGCGTAACGGACTGGGGACTCAGTGGGTCAGACCAGTGACCGCTCCTGAAGAGAGAGGACCGAATTGTTAGGCAGGGAAGCCTGAAGACCTCAGCTCTGACCTCAGTCGGCAGCCAGCATTCAATCCAGAGGAAGTGTCAGGCACCCAACTCACGCTAAGTGAAATTGACTTACATATAGACTGCCACCTGAAGTTACTCTGTTTTTGTGTAATCCCTAGCTTTAATCTGATTCATCCCCTGTTGCTCCCTGAGAGATTTATCCCTGTAATGATTAAATCAAACAATTGTTCTCTCCTGTTAACCCTTGCTCTGTGCCTCTGTGTTGCTGCATCCAATTACCTGTCTTACATATTTACGTATACACTATATTCAGAGCTCTTGTGTTTAATGTCACTGGTGATCATTGCATTATGTAACGGGTCTGGGAGGCGGAACCTCTGAGCTATTATACAAGGGGGTGTTCCTTGTAAAGGAGCGGGTGGCGCCCGGGGAAGACGGACAGGAAGTCACGGCAAGTGACCGGGGCAGTCTCTGGATAGACAGGCAGGTAGTCACGGCAAGTGACCGGGGCAGTCTCTGGATGGACAGGTAGGGAGTCACGGCAAGTGACCGGGGCAGTCTCTGGATAGACAGGCAGGTAGTCACGGCAAGTGACCGGGGCAGTCTCTGGATGGACAGGTAGGGAGTCACGGCAAGTGACCGGGGCAGTCTCTGGATAGACAGGCAGGTAGTCACGGAAAGTGACTGGGGCAGTCTCTGGATGGACAGGTATATACGACCTGAGATGGTTGAGCCTCCTGGTAGGCTAGCAGGCAGAAGACAGATGAGCGCCCCCAAGTGAGCAGGCGAGAGTCTCTGGAATAGCCGATGGTCACCGCCTGTGACGGCCGAACCTCCAGGTAGGCTAGCAGGCAGATGGCAGATGAGCGCCCCCAAGTGAGCAGGCGAGAGTCTCTGGAATAGCCGATGGTCACCGCCTGTGACGGCCGAACCTCCAGGTAGGCTAGCAGGCAGATGGCAGATGAGCGCCCCCAAGTGAGCAGGCGAGAGTCTCTGGAATAGCCGAAGATCACTGCACGTGACGGCTGAACCTCCAGGTAGGCTAGCAGACTGGCAACCGGTGAAACTCAGCAGATAAATGGACAGGCTGGTCCATAGACAGACTGGCAGGTGATGGCGGGCAGACTGTCGGACGATGAAGCCTCCAGGTAGGCTAGCGGACAGGTAGCAGACAGCAAACTGGCAGGAAACAGGCAGGTAACTGGCAACTGAACCTGAGGGCTGAAGCAGAGTAGTGAACAGTGCAACAACATTGCTCGGGCACCTCCATTAAGGAGGGAGTGCTTTATATAGGGTGGAGTCCACCGGCATTGGCCGGGGACCTTTTTGAAAGATGCGCGCGGCCCCTTTAAGAGCGGGGGAGCAGGGCGGGAGGAGGACGCCGAGCGTGTGTAAGAGGAGCGACGTCCCTGCTTGGCAGAGGACGGGGATGCTGACGCCGAGGAACAGCGTCCCTGCCTGGCAGAGGACAGGGACGCTGACGGCGGCGCTACACATTACTTGTACACTGACACTATACACTGTATACTATATACAGAGCTCTTGTGTATAATGTCACTAGTGATCACTGTATTACCTGTACAATGACACTGTACACTGTATACTATATACATAGCTCCTGTGTATAATGTCCCCAGTGGTAATATTAGTGTTATTAGTATTGTGGTTTTTATTAATGATCAGTATTGTAGTACTCGGTCATGTGGTGGTAATATGTGATCTGGTCATAATGTGGAGGTAGATCTCTCTTGTATGTGGTATTATTCGGTCACTATGTGGTGGTATTATGTGGTCTGGTCATGGTGAGGCAGTATTTGTCCCTTGTATGTGGTATTATTCAGTCACTATATGGTGGTAATATATGATTTGGTCACAGTGTGGCATTATTTATTCATTGTATGTGGTATTATTGATCTTGGAATAGTGGATTGTGTTGTGTATGGAGGTCACTTGTTCTCTCTGATATCAATATATAAGGGGAAGATTTTTGATTTTCAATAGAGATTAAATACTTGGATGTTTAACCCCTCCCTGTCCTGTGACTATTACGGAATCCTATGGGGCTTGAGGTTCACCCTTGCATGTGGTTCTGTTAACACATCATGTTCTACCACCTGTGTACGCTCTGGCAACTCTGAGAATAGGTCCCGGTTCTGGGCCAGTGTTAGTCTCTGCAATTGTGAATTCCTCCACTTTGGCTTCGGTATGGGCCCTCAGGCAAGGAGCTTCCAGCGATTCCCCATCTCACCATGGTTTGGGCAAGTTCACTTGGTACACTTGTGCGGCTTCCTTCAACCGGGCATGTGTACATTAAAATTCCCCTCACCCAGTTTTTCCACCACTTCAAATGGGCCTTGCCACTTGACCAGGAAATTTCTCTCCACTGTGGGGATAAGCACTAGCGGTCCCTGGGCTGGAACAACCTCAGCCATGATGATCGGATATATATTCTTTTCTGTGCCTCCTGTGCCTAGAAAAGATCTTCCTTCATGAGAGGCATCACATGCGCCATCCTCTCCTGCAACTAGGCGACATGATGAATGACGCTCCAATGTGGCGTGACCTCGGCTTCCCATGTTTCCTTGGCAATGTCCAGGAGCCCTCGCTGATGTCAACCGTACAGGTGATATGGACAAGCTCCCGAGAGATACTCTTAGCCGAAGAGTTTCTTAGTGGAACCGCTTCAAGGTACCGGGCTGCATAGTCCATGACCACTAGAATGTACTAATGGCAACATTCAAACTTAACTAGGGGACCTACTAGGTCATGGCAATCCTCTCAAATGGGATCTCACATGTGAGGGGTTGACTCACTCAGCTGCTTGTAGAGGTAAACTCAGGAACGCCTCTTGTGGTAAATCACCTGCTGGTTTATTAAAGCAGAGCATAAACCGTAGCAAGGTTGAATAAAGTAAACAGGAGCCTTTCTGGCCTAATGGCAAAACAAAGATAAAGTCCAATAGAGTCCATTTTCCTGCAGGATTTTCTGGCAGGTAACACACAAAGTCCTCAGCTTATCCTGGAGCCATTTCTGGAGTCTTTCCTCTCCAAACACACACAACAGAGAAAAAAAAAGCAGTGGCTCAACATTTAGGCTAAGTTCACACGTTGTGGAATTGCCGCGGAAATTTCCGCGGCAATCCCGCACTTCTCTGCCGCTGGAAATACGCATTTTTTTTGTTTGCGTATTCCCGCCAGAAACTAGCGTTTTGCAAGCGTAATTAGCTTGCAGAATGCTAGCGTTTTCCTAGCGATCTGTGGCATCGCTTGGAAAACTGATTGACAGGTTGGTCACATGAGTCAAACATAGTGTTTGACACGTGTGACCAACTTTTTACTATTGATGCCGCCTGTGCAGCATCAATAGTAAAAGGATCTAATGTAAAAATAATAAAAAAAATAATAAATAGTGATATTCTCACCTTCCGGCTGCCCCCGCAGCCTTCCCGCCTCTCAGCGACGCTCCCGGCCAATCGCGTTCCCAAGGATGCATTGCGACAGACCCCAGATGACGTAGCATCACGCGAGACCGCTACGTCATCTGGGTGATTCCGCAATGCATTACTGGGAACGGGAGCGTCGCTGAGAGGCGGGAAGGCTGCGGGGGCCGCCAGAACGTGAGAATATCATTATTTTTTATTTTCATTATTGTTTTACCAGGGATATGGTACCCAGGGCCTGGAGGAGAATCTCCTCTCCTCCAGACTCTGGGTACCATCCACACAAGAACCGCTTAAATTGCGCGGAGATTACCCAAAATTAATGAACATGTTGCTATTTTTTCCGCGAAGCGTTTTTTTCGCGGAAAAAAACGCTGCATGTGCACAAAAATTGCGGAATCCATTTAAATGAATAGGATGCTTAATGCTTCCGTTTTTTTCGCATTTTTGCTGCGGGAAAAAACGCAAAAAAAACGCGAAAATTGCTGACGTGTGCACTTAGCCTTAACTCCCGAGCCACTGCCTTGAGGTAGAAATATGGTGAATAGGAGTCCCGCCCATCTCTGACCTACCCACCTAAAAAACCCATCCGTTATCATGGCTAATTAATCCCTTCAGCACATAGCATACAGGAGAGAAACTTATGGATTTCAAGCTGACGGAAGAAAGCAATCTTTGTGACACATATATCTTCCCTCACATACAACATTTACACCATGCCTATATAGACCATGCTCTGTGCACTGGGGCACAGCCAAGCTGGAATTTAAAAGGTCTTTCTTCAAACTGTTCCCACAAAGTTGGAAGATTACAACTGTACATACTGTAATGTTTTACTGTGCTGAACTATAAAGATTTTCCTTCACTAGAAATAAGGGACCTAGGACAACCCCTGAACAACAACCCCATAGCATAATGCTTCCTTCACAAAATTTTACAGTTGGCACAATGCAGTCAGGCAGGTCTCCAGGCAATCACCAAACCTCGTCCATCAGACTACCAGATACAGAAGCGTGACTCATCCCTCCACAATGCGTTTGCACTGTTGTAGAGTCAAGTGACAGTGTGTTTACATCACTCCATTCAATACTTGGCATTGTGTGATGTAAGCAGGGCCGGCGTTAGGGGCAGGCAGACTAGACAGCTGCCCAGGGTCCCCGCTCTACCAGGGGCCCCCAGCCAGTGGCAGCTATTGGACTCGTGAAATAGGGGGGTCCGCCCAGCGCCAGAGCCACCCCCCACCACATTCAACTGTAGTGGCATCATAGATGCTGATAGAGTTTAAAGCAATAATGGAGGAGAAAGCGTCAGATGATGCTCCTTCCCCCATCATTCCTGTCTGCCTCTGACACAACGTGCACGATGATGTCACTTCATCACGCACCATGCTGTGTGCTGGGCCATAAGACTATAGGTGCTGTCTGGGGCTACATTATATCTATGGGGCTCATTATATTGCTGTTGGGGGGGGCTGCATTATATACTGTGTGAGGGCTATATTATACTATATGAGGAGGGTTGCATTATATTCTATGGGGGCTGCATTATATTCTATGGGAGGCTACATTATAATCTATGGGGGGCTGCATTATACTCTATGAGGGGGCTACATTATATTCTATGGGGGCTGCATTATATTCTGTGTGGGGGCTGCATTATAACATATGAGGAGGCTGAATTATATTCTATGGGGGCTGAATTATATTCTATTAGAGGGCTACATTATATTGTATTGGGCTGCATTATACTCTATGAGGGGGCTACATTATATTGTATATGGACTGTATTATACTTGTGAAGAACGGGCACACGGTCCGCCACACGGTAGCCCGGGTATCACGGCCTGTGATCCCTCCGTGCCGCAAATGTGACGAAAACGCGCACACACACGACGGCTGCTGCCGTCCGACCGGTAAACTGCAGGGACTTTTAATTATCCCACTTCCACTTAGGAACTTGCAGCTCTCTGGCGCCCCCCTTACCCTCAGGTCAGTCAGGGAACTGCACCTAGGATAATTGGTCGCCAGACGGGTCACTTGGATGTGTGCTGGCTATTGGGCACGCTGCAGTGAGGGAATTATAATTACTCCTGGCTGCAGCCAGGCAGTACCCTTATAAACCCCGCTCCGTCACTGCCAGCGTCACCCAATAGATTAACACTTTACACCCCTTCCTTTTAGCTGCCACCAGCTACGGCTTTTGATGAACAATTTATCAAGAGGGTCCGTAGCAACCCCAAAACAGTAGCGTAGTGCTTCAGGCACGTGCAAATTCGTTTATAGAGCAGGAGAAACAAACTAATAAATTTATAGGTTTATTCCTAAAAAGACAGGCAGTGCTTATACAATATAAAAAGATGTAACAAGCTGAGGCAATATAGTTATGTACAAGACAATTAGAAAAAAAAGGGGTTAACATAAGGAAGATCAACTTACAGTTCTTAGATCATAGTAGGCAAGCCATGCGGTCGGGGGAGGGGAGACATCACAATGCATCACAGAGCTGCTATAAGTCTGGTGTCCAGGGCAGATCTGAGCCAGAATACCTGGCCCCCACCTTATAGACCTGTGGCCGTGACATCATAAACGGGGTGGAGTTACCAGGGTCCTCCTCTTGCTCTAAGGGTTACTCTTAGTTCAGAAAACTCAAAACTTTCATAAATAAGAGATGGAGTCTCATACAGCGATGCAGAGCATACCATTGTACTCCGCAAGATGTTGGCGTACATTTAAGTCTAAACGCAGAGTGCCTGGGTGGATCGGCTAAGCAGAAATCTGTTTCTTAGGTTCTGCTGGTGCCAGCGCTTAGAAACTTCACCGATCCCTGGATTCACCGATGAATTGGCAGATATGAAAATTTCATACTTATAACATACACAGGAGTCAAGATTTTTGATCTTGAATAACTACCATGCAACAAAGGAACAGACCATGTGGCTTGTTAGCCGCTTTCAGCCGGCCTCCCTGTGGGGGCTAGCCACCTGGAATCAGATTACACAGAGTGTGTAGTGAGCTGAAGGGGGGGGAAGCCACAGGCTGCGAAGCCTAATGAATGCAGTAGCTATGGAGACTTCTAGAGAAGTACAGGATATGGATCTTGCAGGATCATCACACCTCCCCCCTTAGAGGGCGCTACGGAGGCATGACCTCTCGGTAATCCGCCATGCGCACCTCAGCGGGTTCGCCACGTCGGGACAACCCATCAGCATTCCCATGATCACTGCCTTTCTTGTGTTGTACGGCAAAATCATACTGCTGCAGGGCAAGGCTCCAGCGTAGCAACCTACCATTGGTTCCGGACACTGTGTGCAGCCAGCTCAGCGGGTTGTGGTCGGTGACCACCTTGAAGGTGCGCCCGTACAGGTAGGGCTGCAAACGTTGCAGTGCCCAGACCATGGCCAGGCACTCCTTCTCGATGGTGGAGTATGCCACTTCCCTTGGCAGAAGTTTCCGGCTCAGGTACAACACGGGTGCTCCTGGTTCCCCGAATCAACCTGGCTGAGTACAGCACCGAGGCCAAATTCGCTGGCGTCAGTCTGTACCAGGAAGGGCCGACTGCTGTCGACGGCTCTCAACACTGGAGAGCTGCACAGGGCTGTTTTCAAAGCTCGGAATGCCGCCTCACAGCCATCTGTCCAGCTGACTGTTTGGGGTAGACCGCCCTTGGTGAGGTCCGTCAAGGGTTTTGCAATGGCGCTATAGTTCGGTACGAAACGCCTATAGTACCCTGCAGTGCCCAGGAAGGACTTCACCTGCTTTGTGGTCCTGGGGGTGGGCCAGGACACGATCGCGTCCACTTTCTCGGGCTCTGGACTCATGGAACCCCCACCTACCGGTGCCCCAGGTAGTGGACCTCCCTCATGCCCATCTGGCATTTTCCCCGGCTTGATGGTCAGACCTGCCTGGTGAATACGCTTGAGCACCTCCTGGAGATGCTGAAGGTGTTCCTCCCAGGTGGAACTGAAGACGGCAATGTCGTCCAGGTACGCCACAGCGTACTCCTCCAGTCCCTGAAGCAGGTGGTTGACCATCCGCTGGAAAGTGGCAGGGGCATTCTTCATGCCGAAAGGCATGACCGTGGACTCGTACAGTCCAAAAGGGGTGATAAAGGCGGATTTCTCCTGCGCCTCAGGGCTCAGGGGAATCTGCCAGTATCCCCGGCTTAAATCCGTGATGGATATGTACTTGGCATTCGCCAACCGCTCCAGCAGATCCTCGATGCGTGGCATTGGGTGCGCATCAGAGGTAGTGATGGCGTTGAACCCCTGTAGTCCACGCAGAACTGGGTGGTCCGATCCTTTTTTGGCACGAGAACTACAGGTGAGGCCCACGCGCTTTTGGACTGCCGGATCACCCCCAGCTGCAACATCTCATGGATCTCCTGGCGCATAATCTGCTGCACTTCCTCAGAGATCCGATAAGGTGTCCGCCGTAACGGGGTGTGATTCCCGGTGTCCACCTCGTGGACTGCCAACTCGGTCCTTCCGGGTCGGTTCGTGAACTCGGCCCGGAAGGGTTCCAGAGTGGTCAAGCAACTGCAACCGCTGGGAGACGGTTAGCGAGGCATTTACCTCCATGTCCTCAATGGACCCATTGGCATTAGCTTGGGCCAGCATGTCTAGGAGGGGATCCTCTTCCCCGTCCTCGGGCAGATTGCAGACCGGTAGGATGCAGGCTTCACACGTTCGTGATGGGCCTTCATCATGTTGACGTGAAAGGCCTTGCGCCTACCCCGAGTGTGGTCAAGCGTGACCACATAGGTGGCTGGGTTGAGCTGTTGGTGCACGACGTACGGGCCTTCCCAGGCTGCCTGAAGCTTATCCTTTGGTACGGGGACCAGCACCCACACCTTTTGACCCACCTGGTAGGTCCGCTCCCGGGCGTTCTGGTCGTACCAGTGCTTCTGGTCAGCCTGAGCCTGCGTCATGTTGTCATGCACCAACTGCGTCAAGGTCTGCATCTTGTCGCGGAAGCGCATGACATAATCCACGATGGACACTTCCGTGGGGTTTGGCTCATCTTCCCAGGATTCTCTTATCAACCCAAGGGGTCCCCGGACTCGCCTACCATACAGGAGCTCGAAGGGGGAGAACCCCGTCGAGGCCTGCGGGACTTCTCTGTAGGCAAATAGCAGGTGTGGGAGGTACCGCTCCCAATCGCGTCCCTGGGTCTCAACCAGCATGCGGATCATCTGTTTGAGGGTACCGTTAAAGCGCTCACACAAACCATTGGTCTGTGGGTGATACGCACTCGATACCATACGCGTCACCTGCATTTTGCTGCAGAGAGCCTTCATTAGGCGAGACATAAATTTGGTCCCTTGATCGGTAAGCATCTCCCTGGGAAATCCTACCCGTGAAAAGATGGTCACCAGTGCATCCGCCACCTTTTCTGCCCTAGTTGAGGACAGAGCTACTGCCTCCGGGTACCGGGTAGCGTAGTCTACCACAGTAAGGATGTATTGCTTTCCAGAGCTGCTGGGGACGGCCAGCGGGCCCACAATGTCCACCGCGATCCTCTGGAAAGGCTCCTCTATCACTGGCAATGGGATCAGGGGAGCCTTAAGAGCAGGCCCCGCCTTCCCCACTCTTTGACAGGTGATACAGGAGCGGCAGTAGTTAGTCACATCTGTCCCCATCTTGGGCCAATAGAAGTGTTGAGACAGCCGTGCCTTAGTTTTGCTGATCCCCAAGTGTCCAGCGAGTGGAATCTCATGGGCAATCCTCAACAACTCACCTCGGAACTGGTGCGGGACGACCAGCTGTTTTTCCCTCAACCACTCCTTTTGGGAATCTCCGAGTACTGTCTCCCGGTACAACCTTCCTCGTTCCCAGAACACCCTCTCCTTATCAGTCACGGAGGTGGGCGTCTCGGCGAGGTGCCTCAAGTTCTCCAGGCTCGCATCTGAGTGCAGAGCGGCCTGGAACTCCTGGCTGGAGGCAGCCAGAAGTGACGTCAGGGTTCCTTCCTCACTGGGACCCTCTGGGACCGGCTCTGGGTCCACCTCTGGTTCAGTCTCTCCTGTAGCGGAGGAGGGTCCAGATGGCAGGGCGCTACCTGCGATCCGGGCACTCTGACTGCGGGTGACAGCAGCTACATATGCAGTCTCCCCGGGGATTTCTATAGACCCATCAGCCTGCGCTGCTATGGGCTCTACCTCCCCATCCACCCCCAACACTTCAGGAGCAGTGCTACTTATGGGCCAGTTACCTTCCTCGGTGGCACTGGTCGGTGTCATGGCGTCACCTTCCTCCCGGTTCCCATGCACCTCCCCATTTCCTTGAGCACTGTCGCTTGCTCCTGCTGGGGGTTCCTCAGCCGTCTCACTCCGCAGAGTGACGTGGCTGAACGCTCCTTTACCTGTGGACACATCTACCACCTCAGAGAAAGGGTTAACAGATTCAGATGGCACAGATACATCACTATCAACATCATTCCTAGGGAAAGAAAGGTTATCGGTTGCATCATCACTTCGCAAAGCATTAGCAGGTAACACAATCAGTTTCCCATCATCATCAACATCAACATCATGGTTAACGTTAACCTTATCATCAGATTGGGAAGGGGTGTCAGGGACATAGTACGCCACCATCCTCCCCAGATCAGTCCCCAATAAAACATCAGTGGGCAGGTTTTCGGACACCCCCACATCCTTCACCCCGCTCCCGGCACCCCAGTCAATGAAAACTCGGGCTATCGGCAAGGGGTAGTGGACGCCCCCAATCCCTGTGACAGTTAAGGTTTTCCCCGGAATCAACTCTTCAGGGGCCGCCAGTTCGGGTCGGATGAGGGTTCGTTCAGCCCCGGTGTCCTTGAGGCCTGTAGCAAGACGGGCCCCCACGCGGACGGGCTGCACGTTGTCATCAACCCTCCCCACCACACCACCCACCAAAAGAACAGAGGCGTTGGGCCCGGAGGCCTTGGCTGGGGGGTTCTTCTGCCTCTCCGGACAGGTGGCGCTGATGTGTCCAGTCCTTTTACAGGAGAAACACTGGCGGGGGTCTGATGTAGGCCTGGCACTGGCAAAGGGGATAGTGCCTCCAGAGGGACGGCTGGCAGGGGCACTGGGGTTGGTTGCAGGCTTACCCCCTCCCCAGCGGATGGTGACGGGCTTCCGCACCTCGGTTTTCCGGTTGGCCTCATAGCTGTCGGCGATCCGTGCTGTTCTGACCGCGTCCTCTGGTTCTCGGTCCAGGATGAACTGTCGGACCTCAGCTGGGCACAGATGCAGGAACTGGTCTTTGATCATCAGGTCCCTCAGGTTCTCAAAGGTGTCAACTGACAGTCCCTGGATCCACTGGTCAAAGTGGTTCCTGAGTCCTTGCACCACATCGCTATAACTGTCGTGTGGGCCACGTTGGAGGTTCCGGAACTTCCTTCGGTATACCTCAGGGGTTAGCTGGTACTTGGCGATCAGGGCCTGCTTGATGGCCTGATAGTTGTCATCTTGATCCGGCGTGAGTGAAGCAAACGCCTCCAGAGCTTTGCCCTTTAGCCCGGGAGTCAAGTACCTGGCCCATTGGTTGTCAGGCAGCCGGTACTGTCTGCAGACTTTCTCAAAGGCCCGCAGAAAAGTGTCCAAGTCTCCGTCCTTTTCCATCACGGGAAAGTGCTCCGGCCGGGGCTTGGGACTCTGAGCGCTGCTGGGCACACTGCTTTGGGCTGTGGGGGGCATTGCCCCTTGTCTGAGCAGCTCCAGTTCATGGGCTCTCTGAGCTTCCCGCTCGGCTCTCTCAGCCTCCCGCTCGGCTCTCTCAGCCTCCCGCTCGGCCCTCTCGGCCTCTCGCTGGGCTCTCTCGGCCTCTCGCTGGTTGGCCTCTCGCTGGTCGGCTCTCTCTTGAGCTTTCTGGATCAGCTTCAGGCGTTCTTCATGGTCATCAGTGGAGAGTCCCTCCAGGGCCGCCTGCAGGTAAGGGTCCATCCCGCCCTGGGTGTAAGCAGTCAGGGGTTGGGCCTCTGCTCCTGCGGCACCACCTTGGCTTGGGCCGGCTCCTGCGCCCTCCTCGCTCTGAGCGTGGTCCCGTGCCATCAGGGCCTGGATCACTGCGGCCTTGGTTTGGTCCATGGGGACAATCTGCCTCCACTCGCATATGGCTAGAAGAGTTTCCCTGCTACTCCGATTATACCAGTCGAATCCCCTCGTAGCCATGGTTGCCAAATAAAAGATAGGATAGAAAAACAAAGAGAAGGGAGGGGTAACCGCAAGTACACACAATTGTCTCAGGACTAATAAACACTGAGTCTGTTCTCCAAAACTTTAGTTGCAGGGTCGCTGAAGAACCGTGCAAGTTTTTTAGTGAATGGAATGATTGCTCAAACCAATCACTAATGCTCTATAATCCCACTGCTGCCACCAATATGTGAAGAACGGGCACACGGTCCGCCACACGGTAGCCCGGGGTATCACGGCCTGTGATCCCTCCGTGCCGCAAATGTGACGAAAACGCGCACACACACGACGGCTGCTGCCGTCCGACCCGGTAAACTGCAGGGACTTTTAATTATCCCACTTCCACTTAGGAACTTGCAGCTCTCTGGCGCCCCCCTTACCCTCAGGTCAGTCAGGGAACTGCACCTAGGATAATTGGTCGCCAGACGGGTCACTTGGATGTGTGCTGGCTATTGGGCACGCTGCAGTGAGGGAATTATAATTACTCCTGGCTGCAGCCAGGCAGTACCCTTATAAACCCCGCTCCATCACTGCCAGCGTCACCCAATAGATTAACACTTTACACCCCTTCCTTTTAGCTGCCACCAGCTACGGCTTTTGATGAACAATTTATCAAGAGGGTCAGTAGCAACCCCAAAACAGTAGCGTAGTGCTTCAGGCACGTGCAAATTCGTTTATAGAGCAGGAGAAACAAACTAATAAATTTATAGGTTTATTCCTAAAAAGACAGGCAGTGCTTATACAATATAAAAAGTTGTAACAAGCTGAGGCAATATAGTTATGTACAAGACAATTAGAAAATAAAAGGGGTTAACATAAGGAAGTGTCACGCGGTCTTATGATATGTGTACGATGTCAGTAAACTATTCTTAAAAGAACAACACTCTATACAACATATAGATTAGCAACATCAGCATGTAAATATAGAATAGATTTACCTGACACGATATCTGCTGAACCCAGGGTTAATCTTGAGGACTTGATACACTGTCACAGGAAAGAGGAGGACGGGGGTCTAACCTGACCCTAAACTGGGGTCCTAACTAATCCCTCACCTTTGGAGGTACTGATAATGGTTCAGAGGTCCAAGTCTCCAGCCTAACCCTGTCTCCTATCAGTCCCTGAACCCTGTAATCAGTCCTAAGAAGGATACTGATTACCACCAAAGGGATATGGGCTGATCTCTGCTAAATACACAGATTAGACATATAAGACAGACTGGAGAAAACACAGACTTGCATACACACTCAAACACAGAAGGAACATAAATGATCTGGGATATTAAACTCTAAGCAAGGTGAGCTTAAAACAACTAAGGAGCTCTTTAACTTAAGTCTATACAGATACAATCCTATCTGTGGTCTGCATGAAGAATTTCACTGGCAACTCCCAACACAGACAACCAGAGATTTAAAGGAAACCAATCAACAAATAATTAATTGCAGCCGGGAGAAACTGCACCCAGTCCCAGAACTGAGCACAGACAGAATTAACTCCCTAACTGCCAAACACAAAGAAACAGCAACTCAGCTGTGAGAAGTCAGAATGTGCAACCGCGACGATCTTCGTGGCGATGCACACATGACAGTACCCCCCCTTCTACGAGGGGCCTCCGGACCCTCAGGGCCAGGTTTGCCCGGGTGAGTTCTGTGGAAGGTCCGCACCAAACGATCTGCGTTAATGTCAGACGCAGGAACCCACGTCCTCTCCTCTGGACCATACCCCTTCCAATGCACCAAGTACTGAAGGGACCGGCGATTCAGACGTGAGTCAATGATCTTTGACACTTGAAACTCCAAGTTACCATTGACCACCACTGGAGGAGGAGGTAGAGGTGATGGTATGACTGGTGCCACGTACCTCTTAAGTAATGACTTGTGGAACACATTGTGGATTTTAAACGTAGGAGGGAGGTCCAGACGAAATGCCACAGGATTAATTATGGAACTGATCCTGTACGGCCCGATGAATCTGGGGCCCAGCTTTCAGGAGGGAACTTTAAGTTTTATATTCCTGGTAGACAACCATACCAGATCGTTCACATTAAGATCTGGACCAGAAACTCTCCTCCTATCAGCCATACGTTTATAACGGTTCCCCATAGCACTCAGATTATTCAATACACCTCTCCACACTGAAGCAAGTGACGACGAGAAACGCTCCTCCTCAGGAACCCCAGAAGGGCCCCCCCCATTGAATGTACAAAACTGGGGATGAAAACCATATGCCCCAAAAAACGGGGACTTACCAGTGGACTCGCTCCGCCTGTTGTTAAGAGCGAACTCTGCCAGAGGCAAGAAAGAAGACCAGTCCTCCTGGTTCTCTGAGACAAAACACCGAAGATAAGTCTCTAGGCTTTGATTCAGACGCTCTGTCTGACCATTGGTCTGCGGATGAAAAGCCGAGGAAAATGACAATTGCATCCCCCGACGTAAACAAAATGCCCTCCAAAACTTGGACACAAACTGAGACCCCCTATCTGACACCACATCAGAAGGCAACCCATGAAGTCTCACAATCTCCCCAATGAACACCTGCGCCAGAGTTTTAGCATTAGGGAGGGCAGGAAGAGCAATGAAATGTGCCATCTTACTGAACCTGTCAACAACCACCAGTATGACAGTCTTCCCTGACGACTGAGGAAGGTCCGTGATGAAGTCCATAGACAAATGAGTCCATGGACGCTCCGGAAGTTTCAAGGGTAAGAGGGTCCCAGACGGACGGGTATGAGGGGTCTTAGAGCGAGCACAAACCCCACAGGACGCGACAAAAGTTAAAACATCTTTATTAACGTTAGGCCACCAAAACCGGCGAGAAAGGAGATCTAAAGTAGCCTTACTCCCTGGATGTCCTGCTAAAGCAGAATTATGATGTGCCTCAATAACCTTTTGTCTCAACTGATTTGGGACAAACAGTCTCCTGGAGGTCCTGCAGGGGCGTCCCCCTGAGCCTCTAACACCTCCTCCTCAAGCTCAGAACATACAGCCGACACTACCACCCCCCCTGAAGGATAGGAATCGGGTCATCCATTTTCCCGGCCCCTGGGAAACTGCGAGACAAGGCATCCGCCTTAACATTCTTAGATCCAGGGCGATAAGTGACAACAAAATTAAACCTGGTAAAAAACAATGACCATCGAGCTTGTCTGGAATTCAGACGCTTAGCAGATTCCAAATACAGCAGGTTCTTGTGATCAGTAATGACGGTGACCGGGTGGACTGCCCCCTCCAAAAAGTGACGCCATTCTTCAAAAGCCAACTTAATGGCCAAAAGTTCCCTATTGCCGATATCATAATTCCTTTCGGCGGACGACAATTTTTTAGAAAAGAAAGCGCACGGATGCCATTTACCAGGGGACGGACCCTGGGACAATATTGCACCCACCCCTACGTCAGACGCGTCCACCTCCACAACGAACGGCTGTGATGCATCTGGTTGGATGAGAACGGGTGCCGAAGCAAAACATTTTTTCAAAGAGGAAAAAGCTTGGCAAGCTTTGTCCGACCATTTAGAAAAATCCGTCCCTTTTCTTGTCATGTCAGTGAGAGGTTTGACGACAGATGAGAAATTACAAATAAATTTCCGGTAGTAGTTAGCAAACCCCAGAAAACGCTGCAGAGCCTTAAGATCCTCTGGCTGATCCCATTCAAGCACTGCTCTCACCTTTTCAGGGTCCATACGGAAACCGGAGGCTGACACCAAGAAACCCAAAAACTGAAGTTCCTGTACGGCGAATACACACTTTTCCAGTTTGGCGTATAGTTTATTGTCTCGCAAGATCTGCAACACCTGTCTCACATGCTCCTGGTGAGACACAAGATCTGGTGAGTAAATTAAAATGTCATCCAAATATACGACCACAAACAGCCCCACCAGATGACGAAAAATGTCATTAACAAAATGTTGGAATACTGCTGGTGCAGTAGTCAGACCAAAAGGCATGACAAGGTTCTCATAATGTCCCTCCGGCGTGTTAAACGCCGTTTTCCACTCATCCCCCTCTTTTATCCTAATCAGATTATACGCCCCCCTGAGATCCAATTTAGAGAACCATTTGGCGCCAACAATTTGATTGAAGAGATCAGGAATCAGAGGGAGTGGATACGGATCTCGAACAGTAATCCGATTAAGTTCGCGGAAATCCAAGCAAGGGCGTAGGCCTCCATCTTTTTTCTTCACAAAGAAGAACCCCGCGGCCACTGGGGAAGATGAAGGTCTAATATGCCCTTTGGCCAGACTTTCCGAAATATAATCTTTCATAGCCTGCCTCTCAGGACCAGAAAGGTTATATAACCTAGCTTTAGGTAACTTAGCATCAGGAAGTAAATTAATAGAGCAGTCATACACGCGATGAGGAGGCAACTCCTGACACCCCTCCTCAGAGAACACATCCCCAAAGTCCTCCAAAAAGGAGGCAAAGTACTAGGCACGACCGCACTGATGACTGTGTTCATGCAGTTACTTTTGCAAAACTCCCCCCATTGGCTTATATCTCTGGACTGCCAATTAATCACAGGGTTATGTTTAACCAACCAAGGAAGTCCCAACACAATAGGAGTAGGTAGACCCTCCAACACATAACAAGATAATAGTTCCCTATGTATTGCCCCTACCCGAAGGTCAATGTTATGAACCTCATGAACAAAGCTACCTTGGCCGAGAGGCCTGGCGTCAATGGAGAATATAGGGATCGGTTTGACCAATACACTCAGATGCATACCTTGAGCCTGAGCAAACTGAGCGTCAACCAGATTAGCTCCGGACCCACTATCAAGAAGAACAGAAAATCTCTCCACTCTCGTACCAACCACCACCTCCACTGGTACAAGGAACTGAGAAGAACTAGCGGACGAAATACATACTCCCAGGTTGTCGTCCACCACACAACCTGGGATTAACAGTTTTCCGGCGACTTTTTGCTCAACAAGGCACGGGATGGACATCCCCAACAAAATGTCCCTCTTTCCCGCAGAACAAACACCTTCTAGTCCTGCGGCGTACCGCCAATCCCCTCCTACGAAATGATGTCCCTCCCAACTGCATAGGCTCCTCCGAACAGACAAGGGGAACCTCAACATAAGGGACTTTAGTAGTAGGTGGAGTAACAACAGGGGGCGGAGTTACCTCGCACCTCTCCGGAGCCGTCTATCAGTACGGATAGCTAGGGCCATAGCAGCCTCCAGTGATGGAGGAGAATCATACTGAGCCAAAACGTCCTTTAATTTGTCAGAAAGCCCATGACAAAACTGGCTTCTAAGAGCTGGGTCATTCCACTGAGTATCTGTGGCCCATCTACGGAACTCAGAAGCAAATTCCTCCGCCGGACGATCTCCCTGCTGTATCTTACGTAATTTTGTCTCAGCAAGAGAGACCCGATCTGGGTCATCATATACCAAACCCAGGGCAGTAAAAAATCGATCTACTGACTGTAGAGCCGGGGATCCCGGAGGAAGGGAGAAGGCCCAGGATTGAGGGTCCCCTTGTAGGAGCGAGATAACAATTCCCACTCTCTGCTCTTCACTCCCTGATGATCGAGGCCGAAGCCGAAAATACAATTTACATGCTTCCCTGAAGGTAAAAAATTTGTCTCGCCCACCAGTGAACCTGTCCGGGAGAGCTACTTTAGGTTCAACTCTGGTTTGCTCCGAGGGAGACAAAACTTTGGACTTAATGTCCGTCAGCTCCATGGATAATCCCTGCAACTGCAGAGCCAGCTGGGCTACTGGATCCATGGCAACTGGGAATAATTTTATGGGCCAGTGAAAATGTCACGCGGTCTTATGATATGTGTACGATGTCAGTAAACTATTCTTAAAAGAACAACACTCTATACAACATATAGATTAGCAACATCAGCATGTAAATATAGAATAGATTTACCTGACACGATATCTGCTGAACCCAGGGTTAATCTTGAGGACTTGATACACTGTCACAGGAAAGAGGAGGACCGGGGGTCTAACCTGACCCTAAACTGGGGTCCTAACTAATCCCTCACCTTGGAGGTACTGATAATGGTTCAGAGGTCCAAGTCTCCAGCCTAACCCTGTCTCCTATCAGTCCCTGAACCCTGTAATCAGTCCTAAGAAGGATACTGATTACCACCAAAGGGATATGGGCTGATCTCTGCTAAATACACAGATTAGACATATAAGACAGACTGGAGAAAACACAGACTTGCATACACACTCAAACACAGAAGGAACATAAATGATCTGGGATATTAAACTCTAAGCAAGGTGAGCTTAAAACAACTAAGGAGCTCTTTAACTTAAGTCTATACAGATACAATCCTATCTGTGGTCTGCATGAAGAATTTCACTGGCAACTCCCAACACAGACAACCAGAGATTTAAAGGAAACCAATCAACAAATAATTAATTGCAGCCGGGAGAAACTGCACCCAGTCCCAGAACTGAGCACAGACAGAATTAACTCCCTAACTGCCAAACACAAAGAAACAGCAACTCAGCTGTGAGAAGTCAGAATGTGCAACCGCGACGATCTTCGTGGCGATGCACACATGACAGGAAGATCAACTTACAGTTCTTAGATCATAGTAGGCAAGCCATGCGGTCGGGGGAGGGGAGACATCACAATGCATCATCAGAGCTGCTATAAGTCTGGTGTCCAGGGCAGATCTGAGCCAGAATACCTGGCCCCCACCTTATAGACCTGTGGCCGTGACATCATAAACGGGGTGGAGTTACCAGGGTCCTCCTCTTGCTCTAAGGGTTACTCTTAGTTCAGAAAACTCAAAACTTTCATAAATAGGAGATGGAGTCTCATACAGCGATGCAGAGCATACCATTGTACTCCGCAAGATGTTGGCGTACATTTAAGTCTAAACGCAGAGTGCCTGGGTGGATCGGCTAAGCAGAAATCTGTTTCTTAGGTTCTGCTGGTGCCAGCGCTTAGAAACTTCACCGATCCCTGGATTCACCGATGAATTGGCAGATATGAAAATTTCATACTTATAACATACACAGGAGTCAAGATTTTTGATCTTGAATAACTACCATGCAACAAAGGAACAGACCATGTGGCTTGTTAGCCGCTTTCAGCCGGCCTCCCTGTGGGGGCTAGCCACCTGGAATCAGATTACACAGAGTGTGTAGTGAGCTGAAGGGGGGGGGGAAGCCCACAGGCTGCGAAGCCTAATGAATGCAGTAGCTATGGAGACTTCTAGAGAAGTACAGGATATGGATCTTGCAGGATCATCACAATACTCTATGAGGGGGCTACACTATATTCTTTGGGGTGGCAGCATTATACGCTAAGGGTGGCTGACTTATGACCTATGAGGTTGCTGCATTATCCTCTGAGTGGGGCTGCATTATACTATATGGAGGCTGCATTATACTCTATCGGACTATGGGGAATGCATTATACTATATGAAGAACTGTGGGGTGCATTATACTATGGGCAGTGTATTATATTACATGGAAGACTATGGGGGGTGCATTATGCTATATGGAGGACTATGAGGAGTGTATTATACCATATGGAGGACTATGGGCAGTGTAATATACTATATGGAGGACTATGGGGCACATTATATTATATTGAGGACTATGGGGTGTGCATTATACAAGATGGAGTATTGTGATGAACATTATACTATATGGAGGACTATGAGGTGCATTACACTATGTGGATGACTATGAAGAGTGTACTATACTATATGGAGGACTGTGAGGAGTGTATTATACTGTATGGAGGGCTATGGGGAGTGTATTATACTATATGGAGGGTCATGGGTAGTGTATTATACTATATGGAGGGCTATGGGGAGTGTATTATACTATTTGAAAGACTATAGGAAGTGTATTTGTCACAGGGTTACCATAACAGAGAGGAGCCAGAACATTGCAGCGTCTGATTGCTCATACTCCTGCACTGAAAAGAAGCACTTCACCTTCTTTTTAAACTGTGTTAATTTCTTTTGTCAGTACAGGGGTTAATCAGCCATGTTGGGAGCTCTGGGAGTCTGGGTTCTCAGCTGAGATCGATTAGCCACTCCTATCCCCTATATAATCTGGGTCCTGACTGAAACACATCTTCAGAGCTAGCTTATGCTGTATGGTTAGGAGGATAGTTGTTTGGTGGTTATATGAGAAGGAGTTTTGTGGATTTATCTGTGACTGTTGCTTGGGTTTGTAAGTTTGATAATTCCCTTTCCTTCTCCTACTTTGTTTTTCCCCATCCTCCACCCCCCCAGTGCATCCACATCCACGTTTATATGTGAGTGAATATTTGTATGCCTGGTATTTTCAGTTGCCCTTGTTTGTGTTGCCTTGTTCGTCTGGTTGGTGTACTGCGGTGCACGGCTGCTCCCCTCTTCCCTGGGTGGGGGAAGGGTACAGAAGGAGGGCATATACAGGAGATAAGGCAAGGCATGTGGCCCCGTCATCTTCACCTTCACAAGTAACCCAGGGAATAGGGTGAGCTAGGTCCCCCCTGCGTTAAAGACAAAGAAGGAGCCCCTGGTCCCGGATCACCTGACAACTGAGTTGTGACAGTATTATACTATGTGGTGGACTATGGGCAGGTATTATACTATATGGAGGACAATGAGCAGTGTATTATACTATATGGAGGATTATGGGGAGTGTATTATACTATATGGAGGACAATGAGCAGTGTATTATACTATATGGAGGATTATGGGGAGTGTATTATACTATATGGAGGACAATGGGGTGTGCATTATACAATATGAAGGATTGTGTTACACATTATACTATATGGAGGACTGTGAGTTGCATTATACTATATGGAAGACTATGGAGTGCATTATGCCATGTGGAGGACTATGGGGTATATTATACTAAACAAGCAAAATGCTGCCTATTCATCGAGTGATTGGATTGTTTATGCCGCAACAAAAATCATTGTTCTCAGCAGCATATTGCCCAGTGAAAACTGCAGATATGCTGCTAATAACATGATAATATATGGGGACAGATTGATCTACTAGTGATTGTTCTGTCTCCATCATTGTTCCTCAGCCGGTGTAAAGAGGCCGAGAAACAAAAGTTGAACAGCTTCAATATTATTGATCTTGCTCGTTTAGCAGCCTGGACTCAGCGCAAGTTAATGCAACCAAAATGTTTCTGTGTGATGTGCAATATGTTAGCATTTGGGTCCCTATTTTAATATTTTGCCCAGGGCCCCACTTTGCCTAAAACTGGCCTTGGATGTAAGGTTTGCATGCAACTGCTCAGCCATGGAAACCCATGCCATGAAGCTCCTGGCACACAGTTTTGGTGTTGATGTTAATGTCAGGTAAGGTTTGGACATCTGCAGTTATTGAGTATTGCTGATTTTTATGCTCTATGCACCTCAGTATTCGCGACTCCACTCTGTAACTTTACGTGGTCTTCCTATTTGTGGCTGCATTGCTGTGGTTCCTAAATGCTTCCAATTTTCAATACTACCATTCCCAGTTGATGGTGGAATATTTAGGAGGAAAGAATTTTCACAAACTGACTTGTTGCAATGGCGGCATCTTATTACGGAACTGTGCTGATATTTGTGAGCTCCTTGGAACGACCCATTCTGTCAGGCAGACAGCAAGGCTAGGGGATGGATTTTACACACCTGTGTCAACGGGACTGAATCAAAAACCTGAATTCAATAAATAACTTCATTTTCTCCCTATAGCCATTGTTTCAGTTACACGGCCAAACAGGATTAAAATGTGAATTACCTGCAGATTACTACTAAGGCATCATTCAGACATCCGTGTTGCACGTACGTGTTGCACGTACGTGTTGCATACGTTTTTTCCACAGATACAAGTACCCATTATAATCTATGGTGCTATTCTCATGTTCGTTCTCATTTGCCCATATTGTATGTCCATGCAAAACTTACAGAGACATATCTTTTTTCCACTATCACGGATACCGGAAAAACACATACAGCACACAGATGGCATCAGTGTGTCATCTTTGAGCTTTCCATATTTAACATTGCAAAGAATAGAAGAGCGCTTTGTAATTATCTGTCTGAGAAAAACACTGATGACACACTGATGGTAAAAATGTACTCATGGACTTTACACTGATGACACACAGATGGTAAAAACGGATACACGGACCGTACACTGATGGTAAAAATGGACTCATGGACTGTACACTGATGACACACAGATGATAAAAACGGATACACGGACCGTACACTGATGACGCACTGATGGTAAAAATGGACACACAGTCCGTACACTGATGACTGATGGTAAAAACAGATATATGGACCGTACACTGATGACACACTGATGGTAAAAATGGACTCATGGACCGTACACTGATGACTGATGGTAAAAACAGACACATGGACCATACACTGATGACACATTGATGGTAAAAATGGACTCATGGACTGTACACTGATGACACACAGATGATAAAAACAGATACACGGAACGTACACTGATGACACACTGATGGTAAAAACGGATCCACGGACTGTACACTGATGACACATTGATGGTAAAGATGGACTCATGGACTGTATACTGATGACACACTGATGGTAAAAACGGATACACGGACTGTACACTGATGACACACTGATGGTAAAAACGAATACACGGACCATACACTGATGACACACTGATGGTAAAAATGGACTCATGGACGTACACTGATGACTGATGGTAAAAACGAATACATGGACCGTACACTGATGAGACACTGATGGTAAAAACGGATACATGGACAGTACACTGATGACACACTGATGGTAAAAATAAACACACGGACCGTACACTGATGCCATACTGATGGTAAAAACGGACACACGGACCGTACACTGATGACACACTGATCCAAAACATTGATGACTCCGATACCATTTTTTTCACATGTTTAAACACAGACGTGTGGGGAGGTCTAAATCTGCAAGTAAATAGCATTTTTTCAGGTGGCGGGTTACTAGAAATTAAAATGTGTAATAAATAAAATAAAAAATTACAGGCTTATTTACAAAATAAAGTGACATATAATAAATCATTAAAATGTGACTGGGTCCTGAAGATCAAAACTTCATAGTGCATTAAGGAGTTAACCCACTATGTGTATTCATACCCGCGTAATATTTCATGCTGCCTGTATTGCTTCTATTATTAGTAGTGATGTTATCACTGTGTAAGCTAATATTATCATATGTTATATGCTATCTTTTAGCTTCTTGATCTGGTAAGTAGAACCATCAGCAGATTCCAGAGGGTTCTGTTTCTGTGAAAACAACAGTATGACTAACAGACGACAGCTCTGTAATTTCTGTCTTCATTTTATGTACATTTAAAAAAGAACAATATTGTTTCCCTCTTATTTAATCACAATAAATGGAACCCGTCAGAAACTTTTACCCCTCCTCTTCTCCAATCCATTAATGTGAAACCCTTGTGTAGCCCTTTAAAAGATAAAGTCTTCACGATCATGACACTAACGGGATCACACATGCGAGTAATTCGGCCGACACTCGCATGTGAAATCCCAGCTCTGGCGCCGGCACTCGGGAGTGGAGCGAGCGGCTGCATGTATTTATATGCAGCTGCGCGCTCCACTCCTAAGTGCCGGCGCCAGAGCTGGGATTTCACATGCGAGTGTCGGCCGATTTACTCGCATGTGTGATCCCGGCCTAAAGTGCGGCTCCAGCAGCAAGAGATCGTGTTTTGGAGTTCAGTCTAGAACTGCACTGGGACATGCTAATGCATTTACAGCTCCGCAGCCTCCGCTGTATTCCTGTATTAGCCGCCCCCTTACTTGGCTGATTGACAGGTTAGTTTTTGCTCTGCTACATGGCCACTAACCTGTGACTCAGCCAGGGAAGGAAGCTGCTAGCTCAGGAACACAGCAGAGGCTACACAGCTGAAAGCACTGCACTTTAGGTCACACTACCGTATAATACGGACGAGTGCTAGGCGATAAAAAATCGCCTAGCACTCGTCCCAATGTTAATCTATGGGGCAGCTCCCATCAGCCGATTTTTTCTCGCGCGTTATATACGCGCGAGTGAAATCGCAGCATGCTGCGATTGTACGCGTATCTCGGCTCAGAATCGCCAATGCAAGTCTATGGGAGCGATGAAAAATCGGATTACAAACGGACCGCACGTGTGACTTGCGATGAAATCACATCGGTGTCCTTTAGAAAAGCCGGCAATTCATCCCCGGCTATACTGTAAAATCACACTGACAGCTTTAATAAAGAATAGAAAGAATAGATATACACACATAGAATACATATATATATATATGTAATTGTGACATATATATATATATATACATATATTTATAGTTCTTACACTTCTACATACTGTAATAGCCGCTAATTCAATTGCCGGCTTTTGTGAAATCACAGAAGCCGACATGAAATGATACATTGTTTCCACACAGTTAACCATGTCATTTCCTGTATTTTGATATATGGTTTGAACTTACAATTACATGAGTGTATTTGTACAAAATTTCAGACATGTAGGGGTTAATTAAAGGTGTAAATTCGTTGAAAAAAAATGCGTGGGCTCCCGCTGTATTTTCTCCACCAGACAGACAAAGCAAGCGAGTGGGGGCAGATCATAATAGCCTAGGGAGGGTACATTTTTTTGTGCCCCCCCGGCTACTAACATCTGCCCCCAGACACCCCAGAAAGGGCAAATCTATAATTAGATTCGCCCTTTCTGGCACTTTGCCCGTCTATTCCCATTGCCCTGTAGCGGTGGCGAATGGGTTAATAAGGGGTTAATGTCACCTTGCTATTGAAAGGTGACCTTAAGCCATGTTAATAATTGAGAGCTGTCCATTAGACAACTATCAATTATTAATCCTATTGAAGTAATAATAAAAAAACACAAACACACTTTAAGAATAAATAATTTTAATGAAATAAAAACACTTTTTTTTTACCATCTTTTATTTAACTCTTAATCTGTTCGAAGCCCTTGTTCTTCTAAAATAAATATAAAATAATAAAACAACATTATTCTTACCTATCTGGCGATCTGTCACGTCCCACGATGTAATCCTTCACAAAGGGTTAACTAGCAATCAGATAAGCAGCGCAAGTAATCCTGCGTGCTCATCTGATAGCTCCTGAATGAATGAGCTTATCTCCTGCCTACATGAGAGGATGTGATTAATGAATGAAGATTAATTGATTGTATCCCATTTTCACCTTAGGTCAGGTCACTGAAGTGAAAGTGGCAATAAATCAATTAAGCTCCATTCATGAATCTATTCCTCTCCTTTCTCTGGGAGAGTAACTTATTCATTCATGGGAATACAGCTTGGAGACAGCATTATTAGCTCTCTGCAAGCTGTAACCTGTTAACCCTTTCTGATGGATTACACCGTGGGACCTGACTGTACATCAGATTGGTAAGAATAATTTTGCTTTTTTATTTTATTTTTATTACAGGAAATGGTTTTAGCAAGTAAATAAAATATGGTCAAAAACTGTGTGATTATTTAATTAAACTTCTTTTTTATTAAAGTGTGTGTGTTTGATTTTTCTTTCATACAATAGGATTAATAATTGATAGTTGTCTAATTGACAGCTCTCAATTATTAACCTGGCTTAAAGTGACCTTTCAATTGCAAGGTCATTTTAACCCCTTATTAACCCATTCGCCACCGCTACAGGGCAATGGGAATAGACGGGCAAAGTACCAGAAAGGGCAAATCTAGTTATAGATTTGCCCTTTCTGGGGTGTCAGGGGGCAGATGTTAGTAGCCAGGGGGGGCACAAAAAATATGTACCCTCCCTAGGCTATTATTATCTGCCCCCACTCGCTGGCTTTGTCTGTCTGGTGGAGAAAATACAGCGGGAGCCCACGCAGTGGCGTAGCGTGGGTGGGCGGGGGGGGCGGTCCGCCCCAGGCGGCACATGTGTGGGGGCGGCACGGCAGCTGCAGCATTTCCTGTCCTCTGTGGGAGAAGCGTGGAGGCACAGTTCAGCAGACTCTGCAGTCTGGACTCCAACAAAATGGCGCCACGTTTGTATATGAAGAGCTCATCTGACTGCCCGTCCCATGATTCCTTGCTATACTGCCCCCCTTTCTCCACACACGGGGTGACGTGGCCGCGGAGCACGTCGGGAGTTGTAGTGCGCGCGGAGGCCGCGAGAGAACAACAGGGGTGAGGAGCGGACACGGAGAGGTGAGCGGCACAGACACGTACCGCGGTACTGTGAGGGGGCCGTGTGTGTATGTGGAGAGAATGATGGCTGTGTATATGGGGGGTGGGAGAGGAGGACGGCTGTGTATATGAGGGGAAGAGGAGGAGGACGGATGTGTATATGAGGGGGTGAGAGGAGGAGGACGGCAGTGTATATGGGGGGAGAAAGGAGGAGGACGTCTGTGTATATGGGGGGAGAGGAGGAGGAGGACGGCTGTGTATATGGGGAGAGGAGGAGGACGGCTGTGTATATGGGGGGGAGAGGAGGAGGACGGCTGTGTATATGGGGGGGGAGAGGAGGAGGACGGCTGTGTATATGGGGGGAAGAGGAGGACGGCTGTGTATATGGGGGAGAGGAGGAGGACGGCTGTGTATATGGGGGAGAGGAGGAGGACGGCTGTGTATATGGGGGGAGAGGAGGAGGACGGCTGTGTATATGGGGGGAAGAGGAGGACGGCTGTGTATATGGGGGAGAGAGGAGGAGGACGGCTGTGTATAAGTGGGTGTGGTCAGGGCGTGGATATGGGTGTGACCAGTGAAATGGGTGTGACTAGGGTGTGGCCTAAAATTTGCCGCCCCGGGCGCCACAAACAGTTGCTACGCCACTGAGCCCACGCATTCATTTTCAACGAATTTATACCTTTAATTAACCCCTACATGTCTGCAATTTTGCACACATATACTGATGTAATTGTAAGTTTAAACCATATATAAAAATATATGAAATGACATGGTTAACTGTGTGGAAACAATGTATCATTTCATGTCGGCTCTGTACTTTCTCAAAAGCCGGCAACTGAATTAGCGGCTATTACAGTATGTAGAAGTCTAGGAACTATAAATATATATATATATATATATATATATACATGTCACAATGACATGTATATATATATATATATATATATGTGTGTTCTATGTGTATATATCTATTCTTTCTTTGGTGATTTAAATACTATTCATTTGGATCCACTATATGTCGGTTTTGCAAGCCTGCAGAAAATCTCGCAAGTCGGATGTAAATCGGATGTGAAAACTACAGTCAGATGCGACTAAATCGCATCTTTCCAGGAAAATCGGATGACTGTTCATGACATTTTGCTGCGATAATCGACCGACTAAAACGGTCAGCTTTTTTAGTCGGTGTGTGTGACTCCAGCCTTAGGGTCATAAACGCATGGCTGGCTTATATTTATAAGGGATACACAGTCATATTAACCCCTTCACCCCGACGCCTGTTTTCACCTTCCTGACCAGGCCAATTTTTACAATTCTGACCAGGGTCACTTTATGAAGTAATAACTCTGGAATGCTTCAATGGATCTCACTGATTCTGAGAAAGTTTTCTCGTGACATATTGTACTTTATGATAGTGGTAAAATTTCTTCTATATGACTTGCGTTTATTTGTGGAAAAAAAAACGGAAATTTGTCGAAAATTTTGAAAATTTTGCAATTTTTAAACTTTTAATTTTTATGCCGTTAAATCAGAGATATGTCACTCAAAATAGATAATAAATAACATTTCCCACATGTCTACTTTACAACTGCACAATTTTTAAAACATAATTTTTTTTGTTAGGAAGTCATGTGTTAAAAGTTGACCAGCGATTTCTCATTTTTACAACTCAATTTGCAAAAACATTTTTTTAGGGACCACCTCTTATTTGAAGTGACTTTGAAGAGCCTTTATGACAGAAAATACCTCAAAGTGACACCTTTATAAATACTGCACCCCTCAAGGTACTTAAAGCCACATTCAAGAAGGTTAATAACCCTTCAGGTGTTTCACAGGAATTTTTGGAATGTGGAAGGAAAAAATAAACATTTACTTTTCTTTCACAAAAAAATTTCTTTTAGACCTCATTTTTTTTACTTTTGCAAGGGTAACAGTAGAAAATGGACCATGCAATTTGTTTTGCAATTTCTCCTGAGCATGCCTGTTATGAATGTGCTAGAGATGGTTTCTGAGCAGAGGCTCCCTCTGGTGGTTACAGACAGTACTGAACCTTTCAGCAAGGAATGGCAATCTGGGATCGCTGACTGGTCTGATATAAGGGAGGTTCCCTCCCATGATGGTTGCCGGTGATCAATTGTTCTTGTCTCAGTTGTGGTTCCTGGTTCATTTGGAAGTTTGCTGAGTCTTGCCTGCATCTTCTGCTTTCAGATAAGATATTTTCTGCTTTTATTTTTGTGCTTGCTTTTTGCATAGTTCTCTGCACTTTTGTGGAGGTCAGCCAGGTCCCCTTCTGGGGCCTGTGCTCCTCTCAGTTTATCTGTAGCCACTGTTATTTGTTCATTTGTTTTTTCCTGTTTTTTCAGTGGCTGTGGCTTAGTTTTGTTACACCAGAGTTCTGATTTAGGTGGTGAGATCGTGTGATCTCAGGTGTTTTTGCAATCAGAAGAGTTGGTATTTTTTAGGGTTTTTTTTGGATTGCAGTAAGAATCCTTTCCTGTACTTTTCTGTCTAGACAGATTGGGCCCCAGCATTTGCTCATTCTATTTTCTGTCTGTGTCCGTGCTTCTTCTTGTCTAACCGCCATTACATGTTTGAGGGCTTCCTATTTTCTTTGGGGATCTGCTCCGGGGCAAATAGCTTTCCTCTTTCTGCCTTTAGGTGTAGTTATCTCTCAGGCTGTGACGAGGCGTCTAGGATCAACGTAGGAACGCTCCATGGCTACCTCTAGTTGTGTGGTTAGTTCAGGTTACTGCAATCCAATAGGTTCCAGCCTCTCTGGTGTATTGCCGTTTTTGTTTTTTCTCCTCAGCTACCTAAACATAACACATGCCGATACCCCATATGTCAGGTAAATCTACTGTTTGGGCACATGGCAGGGCTTGGAAGGGAAGGAGCGCCATTTCACTTTTTGAATGTAAAATTTGCTGGAATAATTAGCAGTTGCCATGTCTCATTTGGAGAGCCCCTGATGTGCCTAAACAGTGGAAATCCCCAACAAGTGACACCATTTTGGAAACTAAACCCCTTAGGGAACTTATCTAGATGTGTATTGAGCACCTTGTACCCACAGGTGCTTCACAGGAGATTATAACGCAGAGCCGTGGAAATGAAAAAAAAAATCAAATTTTTTCCAAATAAATCTTTTTTAGCTCCATATTTTGCATTTTCATAAGGGTAACAGGAGAAATTGTTCCATACTATTTGTTTTAAAATGTCTTCTGAGTACACCAATACCCCATATGTGGGGGAATACTACTGTTTGGGTGCACGGCAGGGCTTGGAAGGGAAGGAGCATATTTGACTTTTTGAATGCAAAATTTGATGGAATAATTAGCGGACGCTGTATCACGTTTGGAGAGCCCCTGATGTGCCTAAACAGTGGTAACCCCCCACAAATGACACCATTTTGGAAACTAGACCCCTTTTCAACCTTATTTAGATGTGTATTGAGCACCTTGAACCCACAGCTCCTTCACATACGTTTACAACGTTAAGCCACGAAATAAAAAAAATCACATTTTTCCCACAAAAATCTTTTTTAGCTACAAATTTTGTATTTTCACAAGGACAGAAAGAGAAAATGGACCCCAAAGTTTGTTGTGCAATTTCTCCTGAGTTCACTGATACCAAATATGTGGTCGAAAACTATTTTTGAGGCACAGTGCAAAGCTCAGAATGGAAGTAGGTCCATATTACAGTGCAGATGTTGCTGTACTTGTTTGAGGGTGCCATGTTACATTGGCAGAGCCCCTGAGGTTCTAGCACAGCAGAATTCCCCATAAGTGACCCCATGTTACCCATTAAACCTCTCAATGAATTCATCTAGGTGTGCAATGATTATATTGACACCATGGGTGTGTCACAGACTTTTATACCATTGGGCAGTGAAGAAAAAATAATTTACATTTTTACCACCAAGATTGCATGTTAGCCCTAAGTTTTACATTTTCACACTGGTAAAAATGGCACCAAAATTTGTCCCACAATTTCTGCTGAATGTAGACATACCCCATATGTGGATGTACAGTACTACTTTGCCATAAGGAGAGACTCGGGAGGGACGGAGCGCTATTTGCCTCCTGGAGCGCAGATTTTCCTAGACTAGTTTGTGGATTCCATATAAAGAGCCCCTAAGTGCTGGAATAGCAGAATCCCCCCTCAAGTGACCACATTTTGGAAATTATAACCCTTTGAGAATTTATCTACAGATGTAGTGACGATTTTGACTACATGGGTGTTTTCCAGAAACAAGCAGCAGTGAAAATTGCTAATCTGCTATTGTAGTGCCTGTACATTGTAGTGCCTAGTATGTTGTAGTCACCAGTATGTTATGCCCATTTCGTACTTCAGGAGACACGCATCTGTAAATTAGGCTGGCTCTCATCGATACAGAAATGCCAAACATGTGGATGCTAAATGTGGTTTAGGTACACTGTGGGGCTCAGAAAGTAGGGGATTATTTGGATTTGCAAGTGCAGAATTCATTGGATTTCTTTTAGGGGGTGAGGTGCCATAGCACTTTTTCAGATCATTTGTACTACCAGTAACATGGAAGCCCCCTATATTTCCGTTAAAGGGAACCTGTCAGCAGGATTGTGCACAGTAACCTACAGACCGTGTCAGGTTGGAGTCGTTATACTGATTAAAATGATATCTTGTTTAATGAAACCAGTTTTTGTGGTTGCTTTTTAATCTTTATTTTCAGTTTTGTGTTAATGATATGCCCGTGGTGCGGGGCGGGCCTTGAGGGGATGTCTTGATGTGGTGCTCTGATTAGGTATTCTTAATGCAGATTTAAGCAGGTAGTGGGATGCAGTGACGTACAGGAGGCAGAGCAAGGATTAACAAATGTAACAGTTTAATTTAGCAGAGCAATAAACTCAAAGGGAGATAAATGGTTAAAGGGTGAAAAGCAAGAGCAGAATAATAGCAGTCCAATTATCAAACTTGTGTCCTTTATGTTCCTCCACCACAGATGATCCTGTGGGGGTTGTAGCACCGGCAACGGTCGGGGAGATGTCCACAGATGGGGTCCTTTAAGCGATGATCCATCTTCTGGCGGAAACGGGTGGTCTCCGGTTTTACCCGTTGAGCCCCAGTCCATGAACCTGTGCAGCCAAAACAAACAAGGCCGCATCACTCCAGGGGTTAAACGTGAGCTGGCGTGCAGCAGATGGCAGGGAGGGCCGCAAGCTACTGTCCTTTACTCGACCCTCACTTCTCCACACGTGCGCGATACTCACAGTCACTGGGCGCACAGAGCTCTTCACTCTCACTGTCCCGCTAGTGGTAACGGGAGCCGCTGGCGCTCGGAGGACGGAGCACCCTGCTCACCCCGCTGCTCACTGTCTGAACGCGCCAAACTAACTGCCGCTGCATGCATTTTTTCTTTTACCAGGCCCCTCCTGCTTGGGTCAAGGGGTTTGTCCGGTCTCCCATTCCTTCCCCCAGGCAACATGGGAGGCAGCTTCAACAGTTCCAGACCCGGCTCAGTACAGGTACCCTCAGCCCGGTCTTCCTCCTTATACTCCCCCTCTCCTTTAGCTCGCCATTCCATAGGCGAGAGTTCTTGAAATAGATGTTGATGCTCCTCCATCTCTTTAATGATCCGCTGCCAAATAAATTGGTCTTGTTTATAACAATTAGGGGGTATTCCAGCTGTCGTTCGCTCTGTGCGGCACAAAACAGGTTGAGTGGTCAAGTCGGGTTGGGCAGTCGAGGATGGGAACACATCTGAGTTCAATGGAGCAGCCACCTCTGGAGATTCAGGTTCTCACACTTCTGCTGAGCTGGTGGGCAGCTGACCGTCCATGTCAAAGGATGAGGCAGATGGTTCTTCTTCATCATAATAGAAAACCGTAGGAGTGGGCATTTTGGGAACACTTGGCGCTTTCTCTTCTCTTTCGGAATCTCGTGACAGGCAAGGACATAGCATACCTCAGTGGACTATTTGGGTAGGGGCCCCTTCTTCACCTTCAGGTTGGACTTCATAGACGGGACCATTGGATCCAATCCGGCGTTTTACCTGATACGGAGACTTTTCCCATTGAGGCTCTAACTTGCCTCGAGGTGGCTTGTCTCGACCAATACTCGGTCTCCGGCCTTGAGAGCTGTCCCTCGCAGGGTTGTCGTCTCATGGTGTTTAAGTTCCTGAAACTTAGTCTGTACCAGCCAATGTAGAGTCTGCAAATTATGTCGTTGTTCACGGACCCAGGTGGACATCCCGTCCGTGGGTAGTCCTCCTCTGGATCCAAGTCCAGCTCGGTAATCTCTCGTCCTTTTCACCCGAACAGTAGGATGTATGGCGTGTATCCGGTTGTACTGTGCACTCAGTTTTTGTACACCCAGACCAACTCAGCTACATACTTAGGCCAATGGACTTTCCTGTCTTCCTCCAACTTTCTCAACAGCGCTTGCAGGCTCCATTCCGATGCGGATGATAGGGCGTCGTCCTGGACTTTTTAATCTGATACAGGTGGTGGAGCTCCTCGACCTTGAAAGCAAGCGCCTTGATCAGAATGGATCCTCTGCGGACAACCCTACACTCGGATGAAGTACTGACAGATAGCCTGCGCAGCTGACTCGGCAGTCTGATCCTGGGTCGGAGTCGCCACAGCGAACTTGGTAAAGCGGTCGGTCATCACAAGACAATGTTTGTATCTGAGATGAGCTGGACCCACAGTCAAGTAGTCGATCATCAACAATTCTAAAGGATCAGAAGTCACGATGGTCTGTGTAGGGGCCCTCTGTTCCGGAGGTTTAGTTAATTCACAACTTTGACATTGCCGACCGGTCTCTTCCACTGCAGTCTTTAATCAGGGATGATAGACCAACTTCTGTAACCACTGAAATGTCTTCTCCAGACCAAAGTGAGCCCCTCTCTCATGAGCTTCCGTGGCCACCTCACTGATCAACTTTTCTGGGAGTACCACTTGCCAGGTGACTCCCAACTCTCGTAACAGCTGCATTCTTCGATACAGCAAGCAGTCTTCCATTTGGAGCCTCTCCCACTGCCGGAGAATCTGTAGCGTTCCTGGGGACAGGGCATCTCTCTTACTTCAGCTGGGGAGTTGTTTTAGGGCCACCCACTGCCTCAACTGAGCGAGTTCCCTATCTTTCTGCAGAAGCTGCAGCCAGTCCTGAAACCCAGGGATCTCTTCTGCCTCCAACTCCTCGTCTCAGTCATGACCAGGTCGCTTGTGGGTCACTCTGGATGGGCATCGGCATGTGTATTGTCAGCTCCTTTTCGACATGCGATCTTATATCGGTATTTTGGCATACGGGCAACCCATCTTTGCTCCAAGGCCCCCAGTTTCGCATTTTCTAGGTGGGCCATAGGATTGTTATCGGTGCGTACCAAGATTTCGGATCCCAACAGGTACTCGGCAAATTTCTCAGTTATCGCCCACACTAACGCCAGTAATTCCAGCTTGAAAAAACTGTAGTTATCTGGGTTTCGTTCTGAGTCGTGGAGAGACGGCTCGCATATGCAATCACTCACTCCTTTCCGTCCTGCATCTGTGACAACACAGCCCCTAGTCCATGTAGGCTTCCATCGGTGTGAAGGATGAAAGGTTGAGAGAAGTCTACATAGGCCAGTATGGGTGCTTCAGTCAGGGTCATCTTCAGGGCTCGAAAGGCTTCTTCCTGGCTATCCCCCCACTGAATGATTCAATTCTTTGCACCGGCGGCACTCCTTTCAATAACTCCAGTAGTGGATTAGCAATACGAATGAAGTTTTTCACGAACCGTCAATAGTACCCAGTATGCCCCAGAAAGGCCCGCATGTCCTTCATTGTCTTCGGGGTGGGCCAGTCCTGTACTGCCGCTATCTTCTCACATGCAGGTCGCACTCCTTCAGCGGATACATGTCCCAGATATTCAATTTGCTTGTGGAAAAGGTGACACTTTTGGGACTTCACCTAGAGACGTCACTGGTGAGTCAGTGTATAACATGTACATGCACACTATGCACGATATAATATATACTATACACAGAGCTCCTATGTATAATGTCACTGGTGATCACTGTATTACCTCTACACTTACACTATACACTTAGTGTATAATGTCACTGTGTATAATGTCACTGGTGGTAATAACAGTGTTGTTAGTATTGTTGTATAAGTTCATGATCAGTATTGTAGTATTCATTCACTATGGGGTGGTAATTTGTGTTCTGGTCATGGTGTGGTGGTATTTGTCCCTTGTATGTGGTATTATTCGTTCACTATGTGGTCCGGTCATGGTGTGATGGTATTTCTCCTTTGTACAGTATGTAGCATTATTTGGTCACTATGTGGTGGAATATATAGTTCAGTCACAATGTGTCAGTATTTATCCCTTGTATGTGGTGTAAGGTTTCACTCACTCGGCTGCTTCAGAGGTAAATCAGGAGACACTTTCTTATGCAAAAAGTCCTTAGGTTTATTACATCATAAATCATAGTACCGTACAATTCAAATCTTCAATGTTTCAGCTCCTGCCTGGAGCCTCACTCCTCAGACACAGAGTCCTCTCTGTAATGTCCCGCCGGGACACATGGAAGTCTGTCCACACTGGTAGACTCCCACACACTTTCCTCAGGTGTCAAACACACTTCTGTTACATAAGTGTAACCCCACCCACAGATGAGGTCAGGATCACATGGTTAGGTCACCTGGTCATGACCTCATCACAGGTCCTTTACCACAACACACCATTACATACAGGTTTTATCCCGGGTATTCAGACACATACCCCTTGGGTGGGTTTGTAGGTGACTGGACCCGCCCAGCTCTCCTAGTCACCTGGAAGCCTCCCAATATATAGTACAACTCTCAGCAATAGATCTGCTGAGCAAAACATATCCAGGCTTCCATCACAGGGCCACCCACCTCTGCGATACATACCGTCCATCCATCACATGCCTCCATGCATATCCCGAGGGCCATACACAGTGCCCCCTAGCTGCATCAGGGGTCATTATGATGCGCACACGGTGCCAGGGCTATGGGGTACTCGGCACCGAGCCCATGGAAGTCTATGGGGAATGTCACAAGTAGCACAGCTCGGTCCGTTGCCCTGGGCGCTCATTCAAAGGGGGAAATATTTACAGGGGAATTGTAGAAGTAGTTCGTGACGCCACCTGTGGTTTCTGATCAGTTTGACCAGCGCTGCAAGAGGAATCTTCTGAGGGGATGTTACTGGGCAGCGAGATGTTAAGTCCCCCACAGGTGGGACTGTTCCCTCGAAGTCTATGGTGGTGCAGGGTGCAGGCAAATAAGCAGTCACACACAAAATCAGTCTCTTTCCATACCTTTACTGATGTTGAGAGCAGGTATGTCCCGGGAAGCTGGTCAGGGTGGAGAATGCACATGCAGGTAATCGCTGAGCAGGTTTGAGGCCTCCTTTCCCTTTGAAATGTAGGTGAGTCCTAACTTGCATAAAGTCAAGTTTAACTCGTAATGCAACAGCTACGACCGGTCGACATTGTGGTAGAGCCTTTTCTGTCTCTGGTACTCAGATGTTGGCAAGAACGAAGTCCTCCTAAGCAGTGCACTGCTAAAAGTCCTTGTTCTCCCTGACTCAAGTTACGTATCAACACTTAGGGCTACCTTCTGTGACTTGAAGTCCAGGAAGGAGTCCGGTTTTCTATCACTAGCCGTGAAGTACTAGCAATCCTTCGGACCCGGTGTCCGGTTAACACGTGACGGTGATTATCACCCAGGTCACTATTCCTTTCTTCTCCACTCGCCTGTCGCCCTGCTCTCACCCTTAACATAAGCACGGATAGCAGTAGGTGTAGTTGTCAGTTTTCTTCCTTTCCGCTCACTGACTGTTCTCAGTTGGCTCGTTGTTGTAACACTGTCGTCCCCTTCCTTCTCTTCCTTCACAGACTCTGTCCAGAGCAGCTCTCAGGACATTCCGTCAGACTGAATACACGCTTGCTCCGAGAGTCACTTTCCACGTTCATAGAGAACACAGCAATAGCCTGTTCTGAGGTAACAGCTTCAATCTCTCTCCTTCTGTCTCTGACAGGAATCACTTCAGCTCTCACTGAGCTCTGACAGGAACTACCCTGATCTCAACTAATCTGAACTGCTACGTCTCACTAACCTTATATATTCTAAGGTTCCCTCTAGTGGTAGTGTTGGGAAGTGTGAGATGTGAATGAATATCAGGTTTTGCAATTACCTTTTCTGTGCACTCTCCTGGGAACATGTGTACCAAGCGCAGCTGGGCCACACATCCCCCCCTAGTTATCATCAGCACTCCCGGGCTGAAATAGAAAAAAAAATATTTTTATAATATAACATCAACAATATAACTCATCCCTTGCGGGAGGTAAGGACTCTTTAACGTTACAATGTATACATAGGCAAGTAGAAAAATATCAAAATACTTTTCACATCAATAAATACAACATAAGATTCTTGTGGAGGACCCGCACCAAAAACCTCCCACGTGGGTCCTGGGTGGGCTGCAGGACTTCATTGCTGCAGACCTCACTCAAGGCCACACCATACGGGTTTTTCTTCAGAGGTAGTAAGGCTTTATGTAAAACCAAGATGGGGCACCGAAGTGCGAACTATTTACAATTAAAGTTTTTGGGCTGGCAAAGTCCTCAGCCACGCCGTCCTTGGATAAAACATTTTCAAGTACAATCACAATAATACTATATCTTCTTATTACCCAACTGGGGTATTCTATTTAAGATTATGCAAAACATTTATCACAATATTAATAAAGTGCAAATTCTTCAACTTTATACAGCTGCAGTAAACCCTGTCTGGGTCCTACTGTTCTTCTTCTTTGCAGATAGTAGTGACGTCTTCCACTCCTGGGGCTGGAAGCACGTGGTGCGATCTGGAACGCATCACTAACATGTCATGGCCTGCAATCTGTGTTTGAGTGGCCACAGTCCTTGTTGCATTTGAGCGATTTTCTTGGGACCCCACGGGTGCTTCGTTCAGGTACAAATCTTCCATTGAGAACGCAGGTTTGCGCTGTGATCTAACTGAGGACGCACCATCCGGTTGCGTTGCAGAATAGGACGCACAATCCTGATGAACTTCAGAATAGGATGGAGGTTGCGATGCAGAGGAGTTCGCAGTATACGATGCTGGTGCTCGGCCTGGCGCTGTTGGTAATGGGGCTCCGGACTCTGTGGCATGATGCACATTACCGGCGTCGGGAACGGCATCGCTGACACGGAAGACATTCAGAGCATACCACCCTTTAAGACCTGTGAGACAGTGAGTGAATATGTGTTGAATGGGGTGTACATTTCACCTAGGTATAAGGGAAATGTGTGGCTTTGTAAACCTAGTGGTAGAGAAAGGTCACTACACCTTACATTCATTACACACTTGCAGCTCAGGCCTGAAACTACTCAGGTGTTAATTAGGAGACCAGAAGTAGGTGTGTTGGAAAACACAGTCTCCAGAGGAGAGAGCAGGCTTAGCCTGGACACAGGAAGGTGTCCTGGCACAAGAAGCCGTCTCAAGGAGTGTGGGAGCTGTCTCCGTCTGGACACAGGAAGGTGTCCCGGCACAAGGAGCGTCTCAAGGAGTTTGAGCTATCTCAGTCTGGGTGCAGGAAGGACCCCGGACACAGGAGTAGTCTCAGTACGAATCCGTGTGAATAGCGGCTGAATAGGAGTGGATCTCTCTCAAGTCTGGACATGGAAGGTGCCTTCAGACACAAGGAGGAGTATCTGTGAAACTCCATACTGGTAACATATATCATATGTGTTGTTTTGGGTCAGGCTGATAGAGCCGCGACCCGGATAGACAGGGCAATCGATCTATGTGTAATTAGTGGCTAGACAAGCCCAGGTTTTCTGTTTATGCTTTGTTTTATCTGTTTGCTGTGGACTTTAATAAAGCTGGTTGCGGCCAGTTTTTACCAGAATTGCTGTCTGAATGAACTGTGTCCGGGCCATTCTGTCTACCCAGACAGCGATCTCAGAGCTATATCCCCTGAAATGCTACAATTGGCGGAGAATGCTGGGGCAGCGCAGGGGCCGGTACAGTTAGTGCTGGAGTGTGCATGCAGCACAGAGGCTTAGAGACAGCAATAAAGGTGAAGTCTGTTGAAATAGCAGCAGAGGAAAAAAAAAAAAGTGTTTCAAGAGAAAAGTCTGTGGAGCAGTCTTAAAGAGACAGTAGCCCTAATAGACTTTGCAAAGAAAAAAAAAAAAAAAAAGTGTCTGCACAGCAGAGCTGAATTTTTTTCTGTGGAGAAGACTGGAGTGTGTATGTCTTGAGTGAAGACTGCCGTTGTTAAGACAGAGAAGTCTGACAGCATGGATGACAGCATGGAGGCGCTGTTTGAACAAATGGCACAAGTTAAACATAAGACTGCTGTGGTTGAGATAGATAAGTCCAGCAGTATGGAGGAGCTTGTTAAGAAACACCTGCAGAGCATGCAGCAGGCCCAGCAGAGCTGGCAGCAGCAGCAGGAGTTTAACCGATTGCTGAGGGAGCGGATTGCAGCTCTCAGCACCTTGTTCCCGAGTAATGTTGTGAAGGTACCTGCATTGTCCGCTGTAAAGAAGGCGGTAAGACGGTCCCTGAAAAAGATGACACCTCGTGATGATGTGGAGGTATATCTCACTAGGTTTGAGAGACTGGCAGAGAAGGAGAATCTGCCCCTATCTGAATGGGCCATGATGGTCGCACCCTATCTGATTGGAGAGCCCCAAAGGGCCTATGCTGACCTGAGCGAGCAGGACCGCCAAAACTATGCTAAGATGAAAGTGGGGATTCTTGTCCGGCTGGGTGTTACGGTAACAGCCCGTGCCAGGGGAGTTCATGACTGGAGATACAGTTGGGAGTCTGCAGTCAGCAGGCCTGATTATGGAGTTGAAAAGGTGATGGTGAGCCGCTGCACCCGAGCATGTCCTCCTGAGGTACAGCCGTCTGAGAGGTCGTCACTTCAGAGTTCCCGGACGCCGAACTCTCCCGGTAAGAGCGTTCCAGCTGGTGGGGACATGGGGTATGCTGATAAGCGGGTTCAGGCCCGAGGGGACATGTGGGTGGGAGAGTGTGATGGACAGTGTTGGAGCTGGCGTGAAATTGCAGCCAACTGTCCAATAGAGGGGGAGCCTATGTGTTGTGATGTTGGCAGATCCCTCTCTCTCTGCGCAGAACCTGTGTGTGTGTCCACCTCAGCCGAAGAGACTGGACCACAGGTGTCCCCGATGGTTGTAAATGACTGCCCAGCACAGGCCCTCTTGGACTCAGAGAGTCCAGTGACTTCCGTATGTGACAGCCTGATTGATAGGGACTTCATCCCTGATAAGCACCTGAGTGTGGTGTGCATCCATGGAGACACCAAAGTCTACCCAGAGACTGCCGTGGACTTGGTCCCCAAACTCGGGGAGGTTTCATATGAAGTGGGGGTAGTGAAGAACCTGGTGCAACCCGTCATATTGGGTAATGACTTTCCCCAGTCTAAGGATCTCTGGGGGAAAAATGTTTCTGATGGACAGTGTGATGAAGCTCCTATTGAGGGTGCGCAGTCCCGAGGGGCGGAACACAATGCTAGTGGGCCGTTAAACTTATGTGATAATGATGATGACCATGATAATGATAATGATGATCATGATAATGATGATGACCATGATAATAATGCTGATATTGATAATGATAATGATGATCATGATAATGATGATGACCATGATGATGATGCTGATATTGATAATGATGATGATGCTAATCATAATAGTGATGATACTGATGATGATCATGATAAAGATGAAATTCATTTGCAGGTGATGTTGGGAGACGAGGATGGTGGTTCTCGGGAACCGAGTGTCCCTGACTTGCCTGTGTCCTGTGACAATTTTGAGAGTGAGCAGTGGCGAGACCCCACTCTTAGGACGGCACAGGAAAATATGATTGATCTAAATGAGGTTTCCCAGGAGCCTGGCTCTGAGGAGAGGTTTCCTCATGCTGCCATGAACAATAACCTATTGTATAGGGACACTGAAGTCCAGGGAGAGGTCGTGAGTCAGCTCCTAGTACCTGAGCTATATAGAAGTATAGTGCTGGGGTTGTCACATAGTCACATACTTGAGGGACCAGATGGTGAAGTTAATGTTGTGGATGACATGTTAACTAAGGTTCCAGATCAGGATGTGAATGAAAATGAATTGTATAACCCTGACAGTGAGCAGGATGTGAATGAAAATGAATTGTATAACCCTGACAGTGAGCAGGATGTGAATGAAAATGAAGTGTATAGCCCTGACAGTGAGCCAGATGTGGCTGAGAAAAAGGGTCAGATAGTGATAGTGAATCATCTGATGACCATAAAGCAACCAGTGCAAATGAGGAAGGCGTGGTAGCGGAGGAGGTTGAGAGTCCTGAGAAGAAAGCTGATGCTGACCTTACAGCCAGACAGAAGATGGCATCTGAAGATGTTTTACAGTTGGCCGGTTCCCTGGCGAAGACTAAGGTGAAAGGAGGAGAGCTGAGCTTTAAAGGCAGGACTCTGAAACTGAACACAGCACAAGTGGATGCTGTTGAAGATGAGAAGTTGTCGGTGTGTGGTGTGGATCTGCATCATGCCAGGGACTCTGAAGGTGATGCTGCAGAGGTGGAAAAAGCCATGGAAGTGGTGGTCACCAAGCCAGATGCCTCATCAGAAGCTGAGGTTTCAAGTGAAGCTGTGAGGAACAAGGCTGAAGATATGGGGACTGACGGTAGGGCTTCTGGGCATGTCTTGCCAGAAGAGCCTGAAGGAGGGAACTGGAGAAAAGTGAAAAACCCCCTATACCTTCTGTGATAGTTGGTGACACATGGTCAGTGCACCAGGGACAGGAGGTACGTGAGTTTCTGAGGAAGAGTCAGCAGAAGTGTTCTGACGTGCCTGGTCGTACTTCTCTGGCCAGGCACTATATCGAAACTGAGCCCGGCCCTAAGGTCAAGATGAAACCGTGCAGGATACCCGAGGCCCGCAGAGAGTATAGGCCTGGGAGGGTACAGGGTAGTGCGGATGCTTCAGATGAAGAGAAAGCTGATGTTGGCAATGACAGTAGTGAAGATGAAGCTGATAAGGGCCATGATTGGTCCAGAGTTCACTGTCTCTGTTGGATTATTGACCAGCCCTCCGGTCTGGATGACCAGCCCTCCGGTCTGGAGAAGAGGGAGGGGATATGTGAGACAGTGAGTGAATATGTGTTGAATGGGGTGTACATTTCACCTAGGTATAAGGGAAATGTGTGGCTTTGTAAACCTAGTGGTAGAGAAAGGTCACTACACCTTACATTCATTACACACTTGCAGCTCAGGCCTGAAACTACTCAGGTGTTAATTAGGAGACCAGAAGTAGGTGTGTTGGAAAACACAGTCTCCAGAGGAGAGAGCAGGCTTAGCCTGGACACAGGAAGGTGTCCTGGCACAAGAAGCCGTCTCAAGGAGTGTGGGAGCTGTCTCCGTCTGGACACAGGAAGGTGTCCTGGCACAAGGAGCGTCTCAAGGAGTTTGAGCTATCTCAGTCTGGGTGCAGGAAGGACCCCGGACACAGGAGTAGTCTCAGTACGAATCCGTGTGAATAGCGGCTGAATAGGAGTGGATCTCTCTCAAGTCTGGACATGGAAGGTGCCTTCAGACACAAGGAGGAGTATCTGTGAAACTCCATACTGGTAACATATATCATATGTGTTGTTTTGGGTCAGGCTGATAGAGCCGCGACCCGGATAGACAGGGCAATCGATCTATGTGTAATTAGTGGCTAGACAAGCCCAGGTTTTCTGTTTATGCTTTGTTTTATCTGTTTGCTGTGGACTTTAATAAAGCTGGTTGCGGCCAGTTTTTACCAGAATTGCTGTCTGAATGAACTGTGTCCGAACCATTCTGTCTACCCAGACAGTGATCTCAGAGCTATATCCCCTGAAATGCTACAGACCCCAGTGCCGCGTATAGCTGACTATATCCCCATTCATGAGATCCCTTCCCGGGTGACCAATGGGCAGATGAGACTCCACATCCCTGTGACTGACGAATACCCCTTGGTACAGGCCTGGCTCATGGATGAAACCCCAGCCTTTGCGGAGTTTAAAGTCACTAACGCACCCCTAGCGCCGCGGTTCCCGGAGCGTACCTTTATCTCTCCTGACGTTTTCTTTATCAGCGAGAAACTCCTCCAGGTACTTCTGACGGAACTGCTGCACCTCTCTCTCCTCCTGCTGTCGTCGCTTCTCCTGCTCACGGCGTCGCCATTCATTCTCTATCTGGGCGGCGTATTCCACGTCGTCCAGGTACTCCATCTCTTCCCAGTCGACCTCCAACACGGACGGCTGGGTCTCCTCCGGCGTCCCTACCGGGGATCGGCATTCCGCTGCGGCCTCCAGGCCTGGCTGGCACTCCGGAACGGGCAGGGCCTCCTCAGCCTCCTTCTCTCCCGCCGCTTCATCGGTGGAGTCGGGATCACCACTTTTGGAGGCGGCCTCCGGTTTCTCATCAGCCGCTGGCACTGGTGACACAGGTAATGGTTGCGCTCCTGGAGGGGAGAGCGCTGCGTCCCACAGCAGCCGCTGTTTCCGGGCACGCCATCTTTGCTCTATCTCCTCCATTTCTTCACGGTGTCGGGACAAGTCCCTTAACACCGCTTCCACCTCCTCCACTTCTTTCATGGTTTGGTCGATCTCCCGACCTGGGGACGGCTCCGGCACAGGCAGTAGCTCTTCAGGGGAACGGGGCCTGCACGCCACCGCTCCTCCACACAGCGTCTCCTGTCGTTCCGCCATCTCTCTCCAGGCCAGACTGTGTTTTCCATCAGGAACAATCTGGTCTCTTCCGTGGAGGCGGGACTTGCGCTTCCTCTTCTTGGCATAGAGGATGAAGAGGAGGCGGACCTCCCTTGCAGTGGGGCAGGCTCTTGTATTATAATAACATTTAGAGGGGGCGCCCATTGCTTTCGCGCCACAAGGGGGGGTACGCCCACCAAGGCACGCCCACCTTCTTCACCAGCGCCTCAGGGCGCGAATATGGCGGCAAAATGGCGGAAAATGGTGCCAAAAATCACAAAAACTGCACACAGTCTTTTCTGCACAAAACAGTCCATTTAGGCACACAGGACTCACAATTAGTAAGATTCGTATCCTGTTCGTGACGCCAAAGATGATGCGCACACGGTACCAGGGCTATGGGGTACTCGGCACCGAGCCCATGGAAGTCTATGGGGAATGTCACAAGTAGCACAGCTCGGTCCGTTGCCCTGGGCGCTCATTCAAAGGGGGAAATATTTACAGGGGAATTGTAGAAGTAGTTCGTGACGCCACCTGTGGTTTCTGATCAGTTTGACCAGCGCTGCAAGAGGAATCTTCTGAGGGGATGTTACTGGGCAGCGAAATGTTAAGTCCCCCACAGGTGGGACTGTTCCCTCGAAGTCTATGGTGGTGCAGGGTGCAGGCAAATAAGCAGTCACACACAAAATCAGTCTCTTTCCATACCTTTACTGATGTTGAGAGCAGGTATGTCCCGGGAAGCTGGTCAGGGTGGAGAATGCACATGCAGGTAATCGCTGAGCAGGTTTGAGGCCTCCTTTCCCTTTGAAATGTAGGTGAGTCCTAACTTGCATAAAGTCAAGTTTAACTTGTAATGCAACAGCTACGCCCGGTCGACATTGTGGTAGAGCCTTTTCTGTCTCTGGTACTCAGATGTTGGCAAGAACGAAGTCCTCCTAAGCAGTGCACTGCTAAAAGTCCTTGTTCTCCCTGACTCAAGTTACGTATCAACACTTAGGGCTACCTTCTGTGACTTGAAGTCCAGCAAGGATTCCGGTTTTCTATCACTAGCCGTGAAGTACTAGCAATCCTTCGGACCCGGCGTCCGGTTAACACGTGACGGTGATTATCACCCAGGTCACTATTCCTTTCTTCTCCACTCGCCTGTCGCCCTGCTCTCGCCCTTAACATAAGTGTGTGGCCCAGCTATGTCAGGCACACATAATCCAGGAGAATGCACAGGAAGGTAACCGCAAAAGCTTGATATCCATTCACGTCACTCACACTTTCAGACACACCCACCAGGGGTATAAAAGGTAGTGACACGTAGCAGTCAGGGTTCAGTTCAGTCTTTTCAGTGTTCAATCTGTTCAGGAGGGAGAGGAGTTCAGTCTGTTTCCTGTCTGAGTACAGGGTAGTTCAGTTTCAGTCCAGTCTGGACTTGGAGGATACTGAGAGCTATTCAGTGAGCTCTAGAAGAAAGCTGACATTACCATCAAAAGCTACAAGTGCTTATGTTAAGAGCGAGAGCAGGGCGAAGGGCGCAGTGGAGAAGACAGAGAGAAGTGCTTCAGGTACCAGATAACCTGCACTAATTCACCGGACACCGGGGTCCGAAGCTTTGCTAGTGCTTCATGCCTAGTAACAAGATAACCGGAGCTTTCTGGACTATAGGTCGCAGAAGGTAGCCCTAAGCGCTGATACGTAAACGGAGTCAGGGGGAACAAGGACCTTGAGTGGGACGCTACAAAAGTAGGGACTTAGTTCTCTCAACATCTGGAAATCAGAGACATAGAAGGCTCCACCACAATGTCGGCCGGGCGTTGCAGCTATTGAGTAAGCTGGAGATTGCAGAGTTAACTTCGCTTCATGCAAGTTTGGACTCACATACATATGAAGTAAAGGAGGCCTCTAACCTGCTCAGCGGTGACCCTGAATGTGCATTCTCCACCCCGACCAGCTCCCCGGGATCTGCCTGAAACACCTACAAGTAAAGGTATGAAAAGAAGCTGCATTGTGTGTGATTGAATTCTTAACTACACCTTGCATCATCACCATAGACTCCAGGGACCCGTCTCACCTGTGGGAGACTTACCACCCAGCTGCCCCATAACAACCCCTGTGAAGATCCTTATAGCAGCGCTGGTCCAATTGATCAGACACCACAGGTGGCGTCACGAACTACCTATCCTTATAATCCCCTGTAAATATCCCCCATTGCATGACCGCCCCGGCCACGGAACGAGTCCCGCTGCCAGTGACATCTCCCATGGAAATCAATGGGCTCGGCTCCGAGTACCCCATAGCCCTGGTATCCACCTCAGTGTGGTGCGAGTCATCTAAAACTTGGCGTCACGAACAGGATGCAAAACTTGCAATTGTGAGTCCTGTGTGCCTATTGAACTGTTTGGTGGAAAAAGACTGTTTGCTGCATTTGGCGCCAAATACCGCCATTTTACCGCCATATTGGCGCCCTGAGGCGCTGGTGAAGAAGGTGGGCGTGCATTCGTGGGCGTGTACCCCCCCTGTGGCGCGAAAGATATGGCCGCCCTCTCAAAATGCTACTATAATGTGCGATCCTGCCCCACTGCTAAGGAAATCCGCCTCCTCTTCATTTTCTATGCAAAGAGGAGGAGACGCAAATCCCGCCTCCACGGAAGAGACCAGACGGTTCCTGATGGAAACTACAGTCTGGCCTGGGACGAGATGGCGGAAGGACAGGAGAATCTGTGTAAAGGAGCGGAGGCGTACAAACCCGGCTCACCGGAGGATTTACTGCCTGTGCCGGAGCTGTCCCCAGATCGGGACACTGACCCCGCTATGCTGGAGCTGCAGAAAGAGAATGCGGTGCTCAGAAGATTAATCCAGCGTCATGCAGACATGCAGGAGACAGAGAGACGCTGGCGTGCCCAGACACAGCGGCTGCTGTGGGACGCAGTGCTCTCTCCCACAAGCATAACGCCGTCACCTGATTTTCCAAGTTCCCTGCTGAGGAAGGCTGAAGAGAAACCGAGGCCGCCCCCAAAAGTGCTGTATCTGATCCCACCGATGCGGAGGTGGAGGAGAAGGAGGCTGAGGAGGCCCTGCCCGTTCCGGAGTGCCAGCCAGGCCAGGAGGCCGCAGCAGATTACGGTTCCCCGGTAGGAACACCGGAGGGTCCCAGCCATCATTGCCGGAAATCGACTGGGATGAGATGGAGCGTCTGGATGATGTGACTTACGACCTCCAAACCGGAAATGCCTGGCAACACTGCGAGAAAGAGAGACAACGGCAGGAGGAAGAGAGAAAGATACAGCGAGACCGACAGGAATGGCATGAGAAGTTCTTCGCTGATAAAGAAACCGTCCGCCGAGATAAAGGTACCCGACGGGAACCGCGGCGTCAGGGGTGCGTCACCGAATTTCAACTCCGCAAGGGCTGGGGCTTTATCCGCGAGCCGGGCCTCTATCCGGGGGTCTTTGTGAGCCGCCGGGACGTAGAGTCCCACTTGCCCATCGGTCATCCTGGGAGGGATCTGATAAATGGGGACATAGTAAGCTACACGCGACACTGGGGTTTAAAGGGATGGTATGCCCTAAACGTTTCTGTTATCAGTGACCCCGTCCCCGACGCCGGTACCGTACACAATACTGAAGCGTCCCAGTCCCGAGCTCCCACAGCATCAGACCGCGCACTGGAGTCACCCCCTGCATACTCATCTCGACCTACGTCGCCCCCTGCATCGCAATCAGTGACCCATCCTGCATCGCAAGCTAGATCTTATTCTGTGGCACCTACTGCAGCGCAACCTACGTTATATTCCGGAGAGGTCCCAGTGAGGTCCCTACCAGCACAAACAAGAGATGTTGGACCCAGACTTATATTGCAGGACATGATATCCTAGTAATGGAAACCAAAGGACATCGTGTTATTCTGTCCCCTGGGATGGAAAAGGTCAATGTCGCCACTACTAAGAAGGAAGATAAAAGCCAGTAGGACCCAGACAGGGTTTACTGCAACTGAAAAATGTAAAAAGTTTAAAGAAGAAATTTTGCCGATTTGCACTTTAATAATATGTATGATGTTTACATAACTTAAAGTAAAATACCCCGGTTGGGTAAAGCGAGTTAAAGTGAAAGTGAAGAATTAATGATTTCATGATATGTGTTTTAACCATGCATGGACTGCGTGGCTGTGGACTGTGCCAGCCCAAGAACTTTCAATGTAAATAGTTTGCACCACGGTGCCTTATCTTGGTTTTACACAAAGCCTTGAATTACCTCTGAAGAAAAACCCGTATGGTGTGGCCTAGAGTGAGGTCTGCAATGAAGTCCTGCAGCCCACCCAGGACCCACGTGGGAGGTTTTTGGTGCGGGTCCTCCACAAGAATATTGTCTAGTATTTATGAGAATGTTTTGATACTTTTGTATTTTTTCTAATGTACAAATTGTAACGTTCAAGAAGTCTTACCTCCCGGATGGGAAGTGTTAAAATGTTGTTGTTATATGCAAAACAAAAATGTTTTCTTTTTCTCTTTTACAGCCCGGAGTGCTGTGTTTAACCAAGGGGGATGTGTGGCCCAGCTATGTCAGGCACACATAATCCAGGAGAATGCACAGGAAGGTAACCGCAAAAGCTTGATATCCATTCACGTCACTCACACTTTCAGACACACCCACCAGGGGTATAAAAGGTAGTGACACGTAGCAGTCAGGGTTCAGTTCAGTCTTTTCAGTGTTCAATCTGTTCAGGAGGGAGAGGAGTTCAGTCTGTTTCCTGTCTGAGTACAGGGTAGTTCAGTTTCAGTCCAGTCTGGACTTGGAGGATACTGAGAGCTATTCAGTGAGCTCTAGAAGAAAGCTGACATTACCATCAAAAGCTACAAGTGCTTATGTTAAGAGCGAGAGCAGGGCGAAGGGCGCAGTGGAGAAGACAGAGAGAAGTGCTTCAGGTACCAGATTACCTGCACTAATTCACCAGACACCGGGGTCCGAAGTCATAAGCACGGATAGCAGTAGGTGTAGTTGTCAGTTTTCTTCCTTTCCGCTCACTGACTGTTCTTAGTTGGCTCGTTGTTGTAACACTGTCGTTCCCTTCCTTCTCTTCCTTCACAGACTCTGTCCAGAGCAGCTCTCAGGACATTCCGTCAGACTGAATACACGCTTGCTCCGAGAGTCACTTTCCACGTTCATAGAGAACACAGCAATAGCCTGTTCTGAGGTAACAGCTTCAATCTCTCTCCTTCTGTCTCTGACAGGAATCACTTCAGCTCTCACTGAGCTCTGACAGGAACTACCCTGATCTCAACTAATCTGAACTGCTACGTCTCACTAACCTTATATATTCTAAGGTTCCCTCTAGTGGTAGTGTTGGGAAGTGTGAGATGTGAATGAATATCAGGTTTTGCAATTACCTTTTCTGTGCACTCTCCTGGGAACATGTGTACCAAGCGCAGCTGGGCCACACAATTACATCACATACCTCCCCCCTCTGTTCAAACTTGTGGGGTTGAACACTTGTTACCCGACCAGAGATCCTTCTCGGTTGCCTCTGCCAGTCACCCCGTCTCTCTAAGTCGGACCCTGCTACTAAACTCTTTGGTAGTCGTCTGTCCTCTGACTCTGTCACATCTGTTGCTGACGCCCCCCTGTCAGACCACCCGCATCCCCAGCGGTCAGTACGGCGTTGCAATTCTCTTGCACCCCTACGTCCTGTTCGGTCTGCGTCCTTTTCATTTTTTCCACTATAGGTTCTCCTACTTAGGTCACTCATCACTGAGCTAACTGAGGCATCACTACTTCTACCTCTTCTCCTCTCAATACCACGGGTTGAAGGTGGAGGCCATCTTCTTTCTATTTCCTGCAGGTTTCTGTTGACCTGGTCCCTCTCAAGTCGTAGCAGCTCTACTTCTCTTAGGTACGACACACGATACTCCAGGAGCATCTGGATATTCCCAAGGCTCTCCCTGGACCCGATAATGAGGAACGGAACCATCCCATCTTTAGCCACTACCTGGACTTCGTCATCAGCCGGAATCCTGACTCTCGTCACACCGGACTTATTCACCATCTCCTGCATCACTTTCCCGAGTCTTCCGATGACCTTCTTCACCAGACCTCTGGGCACTTGAATGATGTCTTCCATCAAGCCAAGCTGATTTTGAGTCTTTCTTGCTTGCTCCAGACGTCGAGCAGCTTCTTTATTTCTCAACAGGATCACCTGTTTCGTGCGGAGACAATGTAGGTGCATGTCCCTCAGGATAGCCACCCGCTTCATCGTGACTTCCCTAGTCGACAGTATGGCCAACTGTTTCAATTCTGGCACCCAGTTCACACTGCATGCTTCTACTGCCTTTCTAAAGGCCTCATGCACCTCCTCAATGGCACACACTTCTCTCGCCTGTCTTCGGGTATCTCTATTACACACTTGAAAACGGACCCGTCACCTTCTTGGACAGACTGTTGTACCTCCTTGTCCTGAGCGTTAGTACGGTTTTCCAAGACCTCGCTCTCCTTTGTGTGGCCATCTGCATGGCACTTCCCTTGCTGGACTTCTTCTCCCGTAGATTTCTGGAGCTGGACACCAGTCTCCTCCTGTATCTTGAGCTTACGGAGAACTTCATCTCGCTCCCCTGCCAAGCAGCGACATTCATCCTCCCTCCGGAGAAGCTCCTGCTGGTGCTTCACTTGGGCCTCTCTGAGCTTAGAGACTTCCTTCTCCAGCTCCTCCATTCTGTGCTCAATTATTCGTCTCAGGACCCTTTCTTGCTCGACTGCCTCTTTCACTGTTTCTTTACACAGCTCTATCTCCTGGTCCTGCTCTCTTTTAGCCAGCACCTGTCGCACCATTACTTCTTTAAATACATTTTCGGCTGAGTACTCTTGCCCACGCACACTCTGCGTCTCCAGAGTTCCGCCCGTTCCTGCATCCGCAGTTTCCACTGTCTCACGACTCCCGGTAACTTCAGAGAGCTCCAGCTCTTCCTCCTTATCAAGGACAGTCACCTGACCGGTACCTGACCCTGACTCTTCCTCATCATTTCTCTTCTTAGAGGATGTAGCCTTTCCCGCCTTTCCGCGGCCCCTGCGGCGAGAGGAAGATTGGCCATTTTTACTCGGCTCCAAGTTACTGCACTCGCTTTCCCTTGCGGTCGAGTCACAGTCTGGACAGGAGTCACTCTCGGGGCCCCTCCCGTTACCCTCTAACCGGGTGTCCGTTCTAGAGGTCTTAACTACCACATCGTCATGGGTTCTGTTGTCATACATTTCAGAGGACATCATGTCAGTCAGTTGGGCAGACGCATCCTTTCCTCCTGTGTCACCGTCTGACTCATCAGTTTTTGGAGGTGTCACTGTCCCAATGTCTGCCACCCCAACAGTAGAGAGGCCTCCCTCCTGCTGTAAAGGAACTCCCCTGTCCCACAAGCCAGAGAACAGTTTAGAGTCCCGACCTATGACCACTGGACACGACAAATTAGGGACTATGGCAACATCCTGTCCTGCAATGTCCCAGCCTGTCTCAAAGATTACCCTGGCCACTGAATAATCCTTTGTGTCCCCATGGATACAGGTGACCCCGACCTTTCTTCCAGGTATTTGAAACCCCTCAGGTGCAACCCTCACTAGAGTCACCTGACTCCTCGAGTCGACCAGACCCACTACCTCTTCATCGTGTATCTGCAGGGTACACCCCCGTAGTAGTGTGCCGGGTGGATAGTTCATAAGGCAGACTGGACACAGATAACATATTTGCCCCGGGCAACAGTTTGTCTGCACCTCCCCTTTAACGTTGGGATACTCCACCCCCTTTTTGCCAACCATCCCCTTTTGGGTTGCCGCCCCCTTTTGGGCCATCATCCCCTTTCGGGTTGCCACCCCCTTTTGGGAATCCACCCCTTTTTAGGGACACCACCCCTCCTTGGGTTATACACCGTGGACTCCCCCACGGCTCTACCAGACCCCAGCTCGCGCAGACCCTTATGTCTCTTTGGGCTGGTACTGTTCCTTTAAGAGGTCACCCACTCTGGACCTCTGATGTCCTTATGGTACCTCACCAGCTCCTGCTGGAACTACCACCACCCGCTTCCGTTGCAGCCACCAACAACCAGCACCTCCAGATGCTACTCCTAAGCTGCTGTGGCTGTTACTGCAGCTCCGGCTGCTGCAGAACCTCTTGCTGCAACAGTCACTGTAGCTCCTGCTACCACAAGTCTCTGCACGCTGCACTGTCTTGCCGCTTGTCACCTTCGTGACCCCACGAGTCACAGCCAGCCGCTTGTCACCTTCATGACTCCTCTGAGCCACAACAAACACCTCACACGTGTTCCAGAAAAAAAAAAAAACAGTTTCTCACTGACCCGTCAGCACAACACAGACTCCTGTCTGTCACACTCTCGGCCACAGAGATTTCCGGACACCTCCTCTCAGAGGCATCCAACAGAGCAAATACAGTTTCTCACTGACCCGTCAGCACAACACAGACTCCTGTCTGTCACACTCTCGGCCAGAGAGATTTTCCGGACACCTCCTTTTCATAGAGGCATCCCACAGAGGAAAAAAAAAACAGTCTTTCACTGACCCGTCAGTACAACACAGACTCCCGTCTGTTACACTCTCGGCCAGAGAGATTTTCCGGACACCTCCTCTCTCATAGAGGCATCCCACAAAGGAAAAAACAGTTTCTCACTGACCCGTCAGTACACCACAGACTCCTGTCTGTCTACCTGTTGATCACTCAGGTTTCCGGACACCTCCTCTCAGATATCCTCTCAGCATGCTTTTTCCTCAATTTTCAATGACCCCGGTCAACATAACAAAGACTCCTGTCTGTCACCACTGCTTAACAGTTTCTTCAGATACCTCATATCTTCAGAGGCACCCCATCAACATAAACACAGTTTATTCGTGACCACTGGTCACACTCACGGTTTTCACAGACCGTCCATTCCTCCTCTGGTTCCTGATTCCCAGTCCTGCAACATGTGCTCCTTGGGTCGCTGCCAGCATTCCATCCACCAATTGTAAGGTTTCACTCACTCGGCTGCTTCAGAGGTAAATCAGGAGACACTTTCTTATGCAAAAAGTCCTTAGGTTTATTACATCATAAACCATAGTACCGTACAATTCAAATCTTCAATGTTTCAGCTCCTGCCTGGAGCCTCACTCCTCAGACACAGAGTCCTCTCTGTAATGTCCCGCCGGGACACATGGAAGTCTGTCCACACTGGTAGACTCCCACACACTTTCCTCAGGTGCCAAACACACTTCTGTTACATAGGTGTAACCCCACCCACAGATGAGGTCAGGATCACATGGTTAGGTCACCTGGTCATGACCTCATCACAGGTCCTTTACCAGAACACACCATTACATACAGGTTCTAGACACATACCCCTTGGGTGGGTTTGTAGGTGACTGGACCCGCCCAGCTCTCCTAGTCACCTGTAAGCCTCCCAATATATAGTACAACTCTCAGCAATAGATCTGCTGAGCAAAACATATCCAGGCTTCCATCACAGGGCCACCCACCTCTGCGATACATACCGTCCATCCATCACATGCCTCCATGCATATCCCGAGGGCCATACACAGTGCCCTCTAGCTGCATCAGGGGTCATTACATCACAGTGGTTATAATCATAGAATCATAGATGGTAGAGTTGGAAGGGACCTCCTGAGCCATCTGGTCCAACCCACTGCTCAAAGCAGGATTCTCTAAATCATCCCAGACAGATGTCTGTCCAGCCTCTGTTTGAAGACTTCCATTGAAGGAGAACTCACCACCTCTCTTGGCAGCCTGTTCCACTCATCGATCACGCTAAATGTCAAAAAGTTTTTTCTAATATCTAATCTGTGTCTCCTCCCATTCAGTTTCATCCCATTGCTTCTAGTCTTTCTGTGTGCAAATGAGAATAAAGATGATCCTTCTACAATGTGACAGCCCTTGAGATATTTGTAGACAGCTATTAAGTCTCCTCTCAGTCTTCTTTTTTGAAAGCTAAACATTCCCAAATCCTGCAACCGTTCCTCATAGGACATGGTTTGCAGGCCAGTCACTATTCTGGTCGTTCTTCTCTGAACTTGCTCCAGTTTGTTGATGTCTTTTTTAAAATGTGGTGCCCAAAACTGGACACAGTATTCCAGATGAGGTCTGACCAAAGAGGAGTAGAGTGCAATAATGACCTCACGTGATCTAGACTGTATGCTTCTGTTGATACATCCTAGAATTGTATTTGCCTTTTTTGCTGCTGCATCACACTGTTGACTCATGTTCAGTCTGTGATCAATTAGTATACACAAGTCTTTTTCACATGTGCTGTTACTTAGCCCTATTCCTCCCATTTTGTATATGCTTTTTTCATTTTTATTGCCCAGATGTAGTACTTTGCATTTTTCCCTGTTAAAAACCATTCTGTTAGTTGCTGCCCACTGATCCAGTTTATTTATATCTTTTTGAATCCTCTCTCTTTCTTCTCTAGTATTAGCTACCCCTCCTAGCTTTGTGTCATCAGCAAATTTGATCAGTTTACCCTCAATTCCTTCATCTAAATCATTGATAAAGATGTTGAACAATACAGGGCCCAAAACAGAGCCTTGTGGTACCCCACTTGAGACATTCTTCCAAGTGGATGTGCAGCCATTTACGACCACTCTTTGGGTCCGATCACTAAGCCAGTTATGAATCCACCTAACAGTTGCCTTGTCCATTCCATACTGTAAGGTTTCACTCACTCGGCTGCTTCAGAGGTAATCAGGAGACATTTTTCTTATCCAAAAAATCATCAGGTTTATTACATCATAAACCTCACAGTCACAGGCAATGCAAATCTTCAGTACTTCGGCTCCTGCCTGGAGCCTCACTCCTCTGACACAGAGACCTCTCTGTAATGTCCCGCCGGGACACATGGAAGTCTGTCCACGCTGGTAGACTCCCACACACTCTCTCAGGTGCCAAACAAACTCCATTACATAGGTGTAACCCCACCCACAGATGAGGTCAGGATCACATGGTTAGGTCACCTGGTCATGACCTCATCACAGGTCCTTTACCACAACACACAACCACATACAGGTTTTATCTTAGGTATTCAGACACATACCCCTTGGGTGGGTTTGTAGGTGACTGGACCCACCCAGCTCTCCTAGTCACCTGGAAGCCTCCCAATACATAGTACAACTCTCAGCAATAGATCTGCTGAACCAAAACATATCCAGGCTTCCATCACAGGGCCACCCACCTCTGCGATACATAACGTCCATCCATCACATGCCTCCATGCATATCCCGAGGAGCCTACACAGTGCCCCCTAGCTGCATCAGGGGTCACTACACCACAATACTTAGTCATTTTTTCAATAAGGATTGTGTGAGATACTTTGTCAAATGCTTTGCTGAAGTCAAGATATACTATATCTACAGCATTTCCCTGATCCACCCAGTCAGTGATTCTGTCATAGAAGGAAATTAAGTTAGTCTGACATGACTTATTAGTTACAAACCCATGCTGACTCTGTTTAATCACTTCATTCTTATCCAGGTACTTACATACATGTTCTTTAATAATTTGTTCAAAGATCTTTCCTGGTATAGAAGTCAGACTCACCGGCATGTAGTTCCCTGGGTCCACCTTCTTCCCCTTTTTGAAGATATGAACAACATTTGCTCTTATCCAGTCTTCTGGGACTTTTCCTGTTCTCCAAGAATTTTCAAAGATTATGGACAGTGGTTCAAGAATTTCTTCTGCTATCTCCTTCAGTACTCTGGGGTGTAATTCATCTGGACCTGGAGACTTGAATTTGGTCTTATTTGGTCGCTATATGCTGGTAATATGTGTGGCGGTATTTGTTCCTTGTATGTGGTGTTATTCCGTAACTATGTGATTGTAATATGTGATCTGATCATGGTGTGGCAGTATTTGTTCCTTTATTATTTGTATTCTTATGTTACATAGGATACACTGAGACTCTACTGTATACATCACATAGGAAACACTGAGACTTCTGTAAATATCACATAGGATACACTAAGACTGCTGTAAATACATCTTATAGAATACACTGAGACTGCTGTACAAATCACATAGGAGACACAGACGCTACTACAAACATCATGGGACTGTAGTGCTCCATCATTGATTTATCACTGTCTGCTTTAGAGAAACCATGTCAGAAGGAAAAAGGAATAAGATGGCATATACAGTATGTAACAAATTAGTTCTCAATACTTTGGAGGACAATACTACATATCACAGACTACCACAAGATCCTACCTTGTTTTTTAACCCCTTTACTCCCGAGGGTTGTTTGCATGTTAATTACTGGGCCAATTTTTACAATTCTGACCACTGTCCATTTATGAGGTTATAAGTCTGGAACGCTTCAACGGATATTGGCGATTCTGAGAATGTGTTCTCATGACGTATTGTACTTCATGATAGTGGTAAAATTTCTTCGATATAACTTGCATTTATTTATTAAAAAAAACACGAAATATGGCAAAAATTTTTCAATTTTTCATTTTTCAAACTTTAAATTTGTATGCCCTTAAATCAGAGAGTTATATTGCACAATATAGTTACTAAATAACATTTTCCACATGTCTACTTTACATCAGCACAATTTTGGAACCAAAATTTTTGTTTGTTAGGAAGTTATAACGGTTAAAAGTTGACCAGCGATTTCTCATTTTTACAACATCATTTTTTTTAGGGACAGCATCACATTTGAAGTCACTTTGAGGGGTCTATATGATAGAAAATACCCAAAAGTGACACCATTCAAAAAACTGCACCCCTCAACGTGCTCAAAACCACAATCAAGAAGTTTATTAACCCTTCAGGTGCTTCACAGGAATTTTTGGAATGTTTAAAAAAATTAACATTTAACTTTTTTTCACAAAATATTTAATTCAGATCCAATTTTTTTATTTTACCAAAGATAACAAGAAAAATTGGACTGGAAAAGTTGTTGTACAATTTGTACTGATCCCTCATATGTGGGGGGGGAACCACTGTTTGGGCTCATAGCAGAGCTCGGAAGGGAAGGAGAACCGTTTGACCTTTTCAACGCCGAATTGGCTGGAATTGAGATTGGACGCCATGTCCCGTTTGGAGAGCCCCTGATGCACCTAAACAGTGGAAACCCCCCACAAGTGACACCATTTTTGAAAGTAGACCCTCTAAGGAACTTATCTAGATATGTGATGAGCACTTTGAACTACCAAGTGCTTCACAGAAGTTTATAACGTAGAGCCGTAAAAATAAAAAAATCATAATTTTTCCACAAAAATGATCTTCTCGCCCCCAATTTTTTAATTTTCCAAGGGTAATAGGAGAAATTGGACCCCAAAAGTTGTTGTGCAATTTGTCCTGAGTACACTGATACCCCATATGTGCGGGGTAAACCACTGGACGCATGGCAGACGCTTTTTATTGCAAAAAAGTTTTTACATCACCATATTTGAGAGCTATAATTTTTCCATATTTTTGCTCACAGTCATGTGAGGTCTTGTTTTTTGCGAGATGAGTTGACGGTTTTATTGGTACCATTTTAGGGCGCATGACATTTTTTGATAGCTTTTTATTCCAGTTTTGGGAGTCAGAATGAACAAAAACCAGCAATTCATGAATTTCTTTTGGGGGAGGCGTTTATACCGTTCCACGTGTGGTAAAATTGATAACGCAGTTTTATTCGTCGGGTCAGTAGAATTACAGCGATACCTCATTTATATAATTTTTTTATGTTTTGGTGCTTTTATATAATAAAAACTATTTTATATAAAAAATAATTATTTTTGCATTGCTTTATTCTGAGAGCTATAACTTTTTTATTTTGTCACTAATGATGCTGTACGGGGGCTTGTTTTTTGCGGGACAAGATGACGTTTTCAGCGGTATCATGCTTATTTATATCCGTCTTTTTGATCGCGTGTTATTCCACTTTTTGTTCGGCGGTATTATGAGAAAACATTGTTTTTTTTATGGTGTTCACTAAAGGGGTTAACTAGTGGGACAGTTTTATAGATTCGGGTCATTACGGACTCGGGGATACTAAATATGTGTACTTTTATTATTTAGAATTTTTTTTCACTAAAATATTTATTTATTGATATAATAAATATTGATTCTTTTAATTATTTTTTTAAACATTTTTACAATTATTTAACCCCTTTCTGCCATCAGACGTACTATTCCGTCCATGTGACCTGGGACTTAATTCCCATGGACGGAATAGTACATCACATGCGCTCAGCTGCGCTCCCGGTAGGAACGCAGCTGATCGCTGCCGGGTGTCAGTTGATTATCACAGCTGACACCCGGCACTATGTGCCAGGAGCGCCCGGCACATTAACCCCTGGCACAGTGCGATCAAACATGATTGCAGTGTACCGGGGGCACAGGGAACCATCGCGCAGGGAGGGGGCTTCCTGCATGCTTCCCTTAGACCCTCAGAACAGCGCGATGTGACCGCACTGTTCTGAGGGCTTCCTCCCTGCAAGACCCCAGATCCAAGATGGCCGCGGGGTCCTTCCGGGTCTTGCAGGGAGGCAGCTTCCTCAGTGCCTGCTGAGAGCAGCACTGGGAAAGTCGCCAGCAGTGCCTGTCACATCGCCCATCTGACAGAGTGCTGTGCACACTGTGAGACCAGCGATCTGGCATTATACAGTAATGTCCCACCCTGGCACAAAGTAAAAAAGTAAAAAAAAAATAAAAATAACATGTAAAAAAAAAATTCCTAAATAAAGAAAAAAAAAATATTCCCCAATAAATTCATTTCTTCATGTAAATAAAAAAAAACAATAAAAGTACACATATTTAGTATCACCGCATCCGTAATGACCCACCCTATAAAACTGTCCCATTAGTTAACCCATTTAGTGAACCCCTTAAAAAAAAGGCAAAAAAATAATGAATTATCATCATACTGCCGAACAAAAAGTGGAATAACACGCGATCAAAAAGATGGATCTAAATAAACATGGTACCGCTGAAAATGTCATTTTGTCCCGCAAAAAACGAGCCGCCACACAGCAACATCAGTGAAAAAATAAAAAAGTTATAACTCGCAGAATAAAGCGATGCAAAAATAATTATTTTTTATATAAAATCGTTTTTATTGTATAAAAGCGCCAAAACATAAAAAAAAATAAATGAGGTATCGCTGTAATCATACTAACCCGAAGAATAAAAAAGCCTCATCAATTTTACCACACGCGGAACGGTTTATTAACGCCCCCCCAAAAGAAATTCATGAATTGATGGTTTTTTTACATTCTGCCTCCCAAAACCGATCAAAAAATGTCATGTGCCCGAAAATGATACCAATAAAAACGTCAACTCGTCCCGCAAAAAATAAGACCTCACATGACTCTGTGGGCCAAAATAAGAAAAAATTATAGCTCTCAAAATGTGATGATGCAAAAACTATTTTTTGCAATAAAAAGCGTCTTTTAGCATGTGACAGCTGCCAAACATAAAAACCCGCTATAAATAGTAAATCAAACCCCCCTTTATCACCCCTTTAGTTAGGGAAAAATAATAAAATTAAAAAAATGTATTTTTTTCCCACTAGGGTTAGGGTTAGGGTTGGGGCTAAAGTTAGGGTTAGAGTTGGGACTAAAGTTAGGGTTAGGGTTGGGATTAGGATTAGGGTTAGGGCCAGGGCCGGTGTCAGCACCCGGCACACCTGGGCAAGTGCCAGGGCCCTGAGCAGGCAGGGGGCCCACTCGCCATAGGAGACACCGGCGCAATATGGGAGCCTGGGGCCTATTATATATGGAGTATTATATGGGGCCCATGATACACTGGAACATCATATATAGTGCCCATTATATATGGAGCATTATATGGGGCCCACTATATATAGAGAACTAAATGGGACCTATTCTGTTTGGAGCAATATTTGGGGCCCATCATATACTGGAAGATTATATGGGGCCCATTATATATGGAGAATTATATGGGGCCCATCATATATGGGAACATATATGGGGCTCATTACACTGTTTGGAGCATTATATGGGGCTCATTATACTGTATGGAGCAATATATGGGGCCTATTACCTACTGTATGGAGCAATATATGGGGCCTATTACCTACTGTATGGAGCAATATATGGGGCCTATTATTTACTGTACGGAGCAATATATGGGACTCATTATACAGTATGGAGCATTATATTGGGTCCATTATACTGTATGGAGCAATATCTGGGGCTCATTATTCTGTATAGAGAACTATCTGGTGCCCATAATACTGAATGGATGACTATACTGTCTGGTTTCTAAACTGTTGTAGAATTTATAATAGATAATACTCATGTAATGTAAGAAGTAAGTGAAATCTTTGTGATTGTACTACACCTATATTTCTCTGCCATATCTGTGCATCATAAATTGTGGTATGTGTTAAAGGGGCCCACTGAGAGTCTATCGCCCAGGGCCCACGAAAACCTGGAGCGGCCCTGGTTAGGGGTGTGTTAGGGTTAGGTTTGTTGTTAGGGTTATGATTAGGGTTCAGATTAGGGTTAGGGGTGTGTTGGGGTTAGGGTTGGAGTTAGAATTGGGAGGTTTCCACTGTTTAGGCACATCAGGGGCTCTCCAAACGTGACATAGCGTCTGATCTCAATTCCAGCCAATTCGGCGTTGAAGGAGTCAAACGGTGCCCCTTCCCTTCCAAGCTCTTTCATGCACCCAAACAGTGGTTTATCCCCATATATGGGGTATCAGCGTACTCAGGACACATTGCACAATAACTCTTGGGGTTCAATTTCTTCTGTTACCCTTGGGAAAATAAGAAATTGGGGGCGAAAATATCATTTTTGTGGAAAAAAATATGATTTTTTATTTTTATGGCTCTCAGTTATAAACTTCTGTGAAGCACTAGGGGTTTCAAAGTTCTCACCACACATCTAGATAAGTTCCTTTGGGGGTCTAGTTTCCAAAATGTGGTCACTTGTGGGGGGTTTCCACTGTTTAGGAACATCAGGAGCTCTCCAAACGTGACATGACACCCGCAGATCATTCCATCAAAGTCTGCCTTACTAAACGTCACTACTTCTATTACGAGCCCCGAGATGTGCCCACACAGTAGTTTTCTCCCACATATAGGGTACCAGCATACTCAGGACAAATTGGACAACAACTTTTGGGGTTCAATTTCTACTGTTACCCTTGGGAAAATAAAAAACTGGGGACTAAAAGATTATGTTTGTGGAAAAAATATGATTTTTTTATTTTCACGCCCGGGTGTTGTAAACTTCTGTGAAGCAGTTGGGGTTCAAAGTGGTCACCACACATCTAGATAAGTTTCTTTGGGAGTATAGTTTCCAAAATGGGGTCACATGTGGGGGGTTTCCACTGTTTAGGCACATCAGAGGCTCTCCAAACGCGACATGACACCCGCAAACCATTCCATCAAAGTCTGCATTACTAACCGTCACTACTTCTATTCCGAGCCCCGATGTGTGCCCACACAGTAGTTCTCTCCCACATATAGGGTATCAGCGTACTCAGGACAAATTGGACAACAACTTTTGGGGTTCAATTTCTCCCGTTACCCTTGGGAAAATAAAAAAATTGGTGACTAAAAGATCATTTTTGTGGAAAAAAATAGGATTTTTTTATTTTCATGCCCGGGCATTATAAACTTGTGTGAAGCATTTGGGAGTTCAAAGTGCTCACCACAGATCTAGATAAGTTCCTTAGGGGGTCTAGTTTCCAAAATGGGGTCACTTGTGGGGGGTTTCCACTGTTTAGGCACATCGGATGCTCTCCAAACGCGACATGGCATACAGCCAATTCTGCGTTGAAAAAGTCAAACTGAACTCCTTCCCTTCCGAGCTCTGCCATGCACCCAAACAGTGGTTTACCCCCACATATTGGGTATCAGCGTACTCAGGACAAATTGCCCAATAACTTTTTTAATTTTACGGCTCTACGTTATAAACTTGTGTAAAGAACTTGGGGGTTCAAAGTGCTCACCACAGATCTAGATAAATTCCTTAAGGGGTCTAGTTTCTAAAATGGGGTCACTTGAGGGGGATCCCACTGTTTTGGCACATCAGGGGCTAACCAAATGCGACATGGCGTCCAATCTCGATTCCAGCCAATTTTGGTTTGAAAAAGTCAAATGGCGCACCTTCCCTTCCGAGCTCTGTCATGCGCCCAAACAGTGGTTACCCCCCACATATGGGGTATCAGCGTACTCAAGACAAATTGGACAACAACTTTTATGGTCCAATTTCTCATGTTACCCTTGGGAAAATAAAAAAATGGTGACTTAAATATCATTTTTGTGGGAAAAAAATAGGATTTTTTATTTTCATGCCCGGACATTATAAACTTGTGTGAAGCATTTAGGGGTTCAAAGTGCTCACCACAGATCTAGATAAGTTCCTTAGGGGGGTCTAGCCTCCAAAATGGGGTCACTTGTGGGGGTTTCGACTGTTTAGGCACATCAGGGACTCTGCAAACTGAAGAAGACACCCATCAAAGTCTGCATTCCAAAACGTATTTTTGGATATGGGGTATCAGCGTACTCAGGACAAATTGGACAACTTTTGGGGTCCAATTTCCTTGGAAAAAAATCAAAAATTGGAAACTGAAAAATCAAAAATTGGAAACTGAAAAATCATTTTTGTGTAAATTTTTGTTTTTTCACACCCGGGTATTATAAACTTTAGTGAAACACTTGGGGGTTCAAAGTGCTCACAACAAATCTAGATAAGTTCCTTAGGGGGTCTAGTTTCCAAAATGGTGACACTTGTGGAGGGTTTCCACTGTTTAGGCACATCAGGGGCTCTCCAAACGCGAAATGGAGTCCAATCTCAATTCCAGCCAATTTTGGTTTGAAAAAGTCAAACGGTTCTACTTCCCTTCCGAGCCCTGCCGTGCGTCCAGACAGTAGTTTTCCCACACATTTGGGGCATCGGTGTACTCAGGAGAAATTGCACAACAACTTTTTCTGTCCATTTTCTCCTTTTACCCTTGTTAAAATAAAAAAAATGTTTGTAAAAATCATTTTTGTGACTAAAAAGTTAAATGTTCATTTTTTCCTTCCAAGTTGCTTCAGCTCCTGTGAAGCACCTGAAGGGTTAATAAACTTCTTGAATGTGGTTTTGAGTACCTTGAGGGGTGCAGTTTTTTTAGAATGGTGTCAATTTTGGGTATTTTCTGCCATATAGACCCCTCAAAGTGACTTCAAGTGTGAGGAGGTCCCAAAAAAAATGGTTTTGTACAATTTGTTGTAAAAATGAGAAATCGCTTGTCAACTTTTAACCCTTATAACTTCGTAACAAAAAAAAATTTTGGTTCCAAAATTGTGCTGATATAAAGTAGACATGTGGGAAATGTTATTTAGTAACTATTTTGTGTGACATATTTCTCTGTTTTAAGGGAATAAAATTCAAAATTTGAAAATAGCAAAATTTTCCAAATTTTTGCCATATTTCCATTTTTTTCATAAATAACCACAAGTTATATCGAAAAAATTTTACCACTATCATGAAGTACAGTATGTCACGAGAAAACATTCTCAGAATTGCTAAGATCCGTTGAGGCGTTCCAGAGTTATAAACTCATAAAAAGACAGTGGTCAGAATTGTAAAAATTGGCCCGGTCATTAACGTGGGGGTTAAGGGGTTAAAAATTTTTTTTATTTAATTCTTACTTTTACACTTTGTCCCACTATGGGACACTCATTTTCTGCAGGCTGATCACTTCTATAGCATGCAGATGAAGCAGCATCTGCATGCTACAGAAGCTGTCAGCGCTGCAGCTTCTGTGCATGTACCTCTGAGGCTTGCTGACATGTACTGCACATGTCAGGAAGTCTCTTTGACCCGGATGTTGTCGTGACGACATCCAGGTCTCCATGGGAACGATCGGAACTCTGTGGCATGCCGCGGGGTTTCCAATCCAAAAGCAGAGGGGCTGTCAGCACCTCTGCAGCCGCTGGAACGCTGCGATCATCTTTGATCGCAGTGTGCCGGGGGTTAAAGTGCCAGGAGCGGTCCGTGACCACTCCTTCCACTTAGTGCCGGGTGTCAGCTGTGAGAATCAGCTGACACCTGACCACGATCGGCCGCGATCACCCCGTGAGCGCGTCTGATCGCTTGTAATAGCATATCACGTACTATTCCGTCCCTAGGACTTAAGACCCAGGTCACATGGACGGGATAGTACGTCAAATGGTAGAAAGGGGTTAAAGGTACATTACTAAATTTACTATCATATGGTTTGAATATTCCATTCTTAGTAAAAGAAAATGTGGTTATTTAAATGTGGAACATCCTGTTTTTCATTGCTTGCCTAAAATTCATAAAGACATTTTTGCACCTCCTTTGAGACCTATTACATTGGTCCTGGAGTTCCCAACCTGTGGCTCGGGATCTCGGACCCATGATATGTGGCTCGCGACTGGCTGCCAGCTTGGTGCATTAGCATCAGGTCTAGCAAACAACTATGCAGATGGTGAATTTTGTAAGTAGCCCAGCAGATCTGAATGTGCATATTCTGGCCTTGGGAGTTTGGAAATAATTTCAGTATGGTAAGGTGGATACCGGATGATGTGAAGTGTCAAGAGGAGATGCCTAAAGCTGGATGCGAAAGTGTGGTGAGGATGGTTGATGTGAGAATACTGAGTGCGGGTATTGTGGGAACCCATGGCTCTTGGTACCACTGCCTTTGTGTAATTTCAGTGAAAAAACTTTGGCTGTTATACCAGTAATGGGGCCAATGTGTCTCACTATTGTGAGGTGGGCAGGAACTGGATGTGGCTCGTGACTCTCGCTTGGACCTAAATGTGGCTGGCGACCTTCTCTCAAAGCTTAATGTGACTCTCAAGGCAAAAAGGTTAGGGATCACTGCATTAGGCATTGGGCCTCTTAATGAGACTTAGTGTCTAGGTGTACTTTTTTGCAACCACTTACCAATATTATTTCAGGATAATTACAGAACAGCTCTGAAGTTTTAAGAAATTTTGAAGATTTCAAATGGTCTGAACATATGTCATTTTTTACATGTGATGTGGTGAATCTATATTCTAATATGCACCATCACCTAGCATTGGAAGCCATTACCTATCACCTTAAGATTTACAGTGAATTGACATTGTAAATTAAAAAAAAATATTTAAATGTCAATCGAATATTTATTGCAACACAATTTTTATGTGCACCTGTGGGGCCTAAATTTTTCTTCTTTTTTGCAATTCTTTATGTTGCATGGTGGAAGGAGTTTATTTTTTCTTACAGCAACACATTTGCAGATTGCCTGCTCTGGTATGGTTGCTTCATTGACAACATACTTATAGTGTGGTCTGGAGATGGAGTGGCCATGCCAAAATTCATGCAATACATAAATGGAAATAGAGTTCATTTAAGATTTACTAACTCCTAATTTACTGACCACTGCTTTTTTGGATTATTTTTGAAAGGGGACAATGTGCATCATAAAGTTCATGTCACTATTTATACAAAGCCCTGTGCATGGAATATTAGGAGGAGATAGCTGTCATCTCAAACACACCATTTTCTCCATACCCCATGGAGAAATGGTTCATGCTAGAAGGACTTGTTCTGTTCAGACCCTAAGTTTTATTCTGAACAATGTAACATTATTCAAGATAGATTAAAAGATACAGTCATGGCCAAAAGTTTTGAGGATGACACAAATATTGTATTTTCACATGATCTGCTGCCCTCTGGTTTTTATGTGTGTTTGACAGATGTTTTTATCACAGACAGAAATATAATAATTGCAAACATATGAGTAACAAAAGCTTATATTGACAGTTAGAATGAGTTAATGCAGCAAGTCAATATTTGCAGTGTTGACCCTTCTTCTTCAGGACCTCTGCAATTCTCCCTAGCATGCTCTCAATCAACTTCTGGACCAAATCCTGACTGATAGCAGTCCATTCTTGCACAATCAATGCTTTCATTTTGTCAGAATTTTTAGGTTTTTGTTTGTCCACCCGTCTCTTGATGATTGACCACAAGTTCTCAATGGTATTAAGATCTGGGGAGTTTCCAGGCCATGGACCCAAAATCTCTATGTTTTGTTCCCTGAGCCATTTAGTTATCACCTTTGCTTTATGGCAAGGTGCTCCATCATGCTGGAAAAGGCCTTGTTGATCGCCAAACTGCTCTTGGAGGGTTGGGAGAAGTTGCTCTTGGAGGACATTCTGGTACCATTCTTTATTCATGGCTGTGTTTTTAGGCAAGACTGTGAGAGAGCCGATTCCCTTGGCTGAGAAGCAACCCCACACATGAATAGTTTCAGGATGCTTAACAGTTGGCATGAGACAAGACTGGTGGTAGCGCTCACCTTGTCTTCTCCGAATTAGGCGTTTTCCTGATGTCCCAAACAATCGAAAAGGGGATTCATCAGAGAAAATAACTTTACCCCAGTCCTCAGCAGTCCACTGCCTGTACCTTTTGCAGAATATCAGTCTGTCCATGATGTTTTTTCTGGAGAGAAGTGGCTTCTTTGCTGCCCTCCTTAAGACCAGGCCTTGCTCCAAGAGTCTCCGCCTCACAGTGCGTGCAGATGCACTCACACCTGCCTGCTGCCATTCCTGAGCAAGCTCTGCACTGCTGGTAGCCTGATCCAGCAGCTGAAACACTTTTAAGAGACGGTCCTGGCGCTTGCTGGTCTTTCTTGGGCGCCCTGAAGCCTTTTGGGCAACAATGGAATCTCTCTCCTTGAAGTTCTTGATGATGCGATAGATTATTGACTGAGGTGCAATCTTTCTAGCTGTGATACTCTTCCCTGTTACGCCATTTTTGTGCATTGCAATGATGACTGCACATGTTTCTTTAGAGATAACCATGGTTAACAGAAGAGAAACAATGATGCCAAGCACCAGCCTCCTTTTAAAGTGTCCAGTGGTGTCATTCTTACTTAATCATGACAGATTGATCTCCAGCCATGTCCTCATCAACACCCACACCTGTGTTAATTGAGCAATCACTGAAAAGAGGTTAGCTGGTCCTTTTAAGGCAGGGCTGCAATGATGTTGAAATGTGTGTTGGGGATAAAGTTCATTTTCTAGCCAAATATTGACTTTGCAAGTAATTGCTGTTAAGCTGATCACTCTTTATAACATTCTGGAGTATATGCAAATTGCCATTAGAAAAAGTGAAGCAGTAGACTTTGTAAAAATTAATATTTGTGTCATTCTCAAAACTTTTGGCCATGACTGTAGATTAAAACAAAGATGGTATTACAAAAGACTCCTAAAAATGCAAAATTAAAAATTGTAAAAACAATGAGAGAGGAATTTTTGCATTGAGATAATTCTTATACACTGACAAGCAAAAGAATAACAATGTTTTGAACGTTTGACTTTCAGGCTTCATATCTCACCATCCATTACTGCAAGACTACCATCATTTTATAGACAATCATCTTTGCTATCTCATACATAAATTTGACTTGCACCTATTTTGCAATTGATTAGTTATGTAGATTCTTGTCATGTCACTGAGTTGTTACTGTTTTGCTCCTAAAAATGTAAATTTAAATTTTTATTACTTTGCTAGTATTTTGTAAAGGCACTGTCACACTTAGCGATCGCACTAGCGATCACGACAACGACACGACCTGGCGAGATCGCTAGTGCGATCGCTATGTGGTCGCTAGTTAGATTTCAAACACAACTCATCAGTGATCTGTATAACGACCTCTGCGGTCGTTGGGAAAACCTAGTCCCACCTGCGACGCTGGTGAAGTCATTCATGAAGGGTGTCACACTCAGCGATTCAGGCTCACCAGCGGGACACCAACGACCAAAAAACGGCTCAGAACGTTCATAAGCGATCAGCGACATCGCAGCGGGGGCCACATCGCTGCTACATGTCACACAAATCTGTGACTCATTAGCGATCTCGTTAGCAATCTCGCTTAGTGTGACAGTACCTTAACCTTTGGCTTTTAACACTGCATGAATACTTCTGGTGATTAGTGATGAGCGAACGAGCTCCGATAGCGTGTTATCAGAGCATGCTTGGGTGTTATCCGAGTATCTTGGACGTGCTCGGTTAATATATTAGTGTCCCTGGTGCTGCATGTTTTGAGGCTGAACCAAAAAAGGAGAACTAAATGGAATGTTTTGAGCTTAAACATTTTTCTTGTCATACAAAAATACACGTTAAAACCCCCCACAGGGGTTTAGAAAAGAACACACAAGAGGTAAAAAGCACTGAAAAGTTTTGTGCAGACAGGTATTTGAATTAGGTGTTTTGAAATAGTTGAAACGGAAGAAAGGTTAAACAAATCCATAAGCGTCATTGGGGTCATTAAACTTCCTCAATGACTTTTCCCCACCATCTACTATATAATCGTCTAATTCTGTCTGTCTGTAACGGAAATCCCGCGTCGCTGATTGGTCGCGCCCGGCCAGATGCGACCAATCAGCGACAGGCACCCACCTCTCTGCTCAGCTTCCTCGGGATTGGATGTGGGCGTTGCTGGGGGAGTGGTGCGGGCATGCCCCTTGGATACCCGACTGCGGCCTTAGCAACGTCACAAGGACTCCTGTGTATTCATTGCATTATTCTTAAATCTTCATAAATAAGCTACATACATATTCTAGAATACCCGATGCGTTAGAATCGGGCCACCATCTAGTACTCAATAAGTATCCTCAATGCAAAGAATAATTCTTACCCACACTGCCGAAAGTGAGCCCCAGCGCACATGCAAGTGTAGGTGAATCATCAACGTGCGTTTCACTTGTTTATACCTCACTTTTTCAAGGGGAGGTAAAAAAAAAAAGTTCATTGCAGTACTTTTTGAATATGTGACTGTGTCACATGATTGCTTGCTCACCAATGGGATTGAACTATTGGCACATGCGCGGATCACCGAGCACCACATCCACCAGAGTGAAGCAGAGTGATTCACACGCCAATCCCAGGGGTGAATCACAAATATCAATACATCATCTGTCAGCATATAGAAAAACCTTAAATCATGTCATGAAGACACAAAGGGGAGGGTAAAGAGAGTAAACAAACCAGATAATAAGTATAAACATATATAGCATTTAACCAAACCAGAAGACAAGAAAAATAATTAAATTATTTAAATTTAATCAAATAGCTACCCCTACCTAATAGTTGGGGTTTCATTAAAGGATGAATATATGAATACAATATCACACAATGAGAGGTATTTTAAACAAGATATAAATCAATTTTATTAAAGCAATATAAATATACAATATATGAGACTTATGGACAAAGGTGCAATGGGAAAAGGATGTAAAAACAGCTAATCAACTGTCATAAGAGTGGAGGTAGACAGGAATGAGAAAGAAATACACACACTAGCCCTCCAGGTCGACAGTTATGCAGACATATTACTAATAAATGGATGAAGTATCATATAATAACCCCACAAAAATGTATGGCAAGGTAATCACCTATTGGTAAACAAAAATAAGGCTTCAGTTAATGGACATATGTGCGTCAGCAACAGTGCCCAGGATACTGAAATAAGGTCTATAGTGGGTTTGTATAATGGTGAAATCACCAATAATTGTCACTAGAGACGAAGATATTACAACTATAAGGGCATAAATTGCTGACCACTCAGTGTTCAGACAGAATGAGGACACACTATTAGATACAGATGTACATATATCAAGTATTAGACTGTGTATGGGCAAAAATTATTGGCCATACAATGCCCAGATAAGATCAGGGCACTTAGTAACTATAAGTGTACATATGTCAGATAGTAGGTAAATATTGTGTCTATATCTATTTATGACGTGGATAAAAAGGTCACATTACAATAGTAGAAAATCGCTATACTGCCTATAAACCGCAGCCTGCAATATATAACAATAAGTGTGTGCAGGCATGAGCAATCAATAGTATATATAAAACTCAAACGTCAGATTTTATGTGGCCATGTGTAGTCCTGGCATAAATAATTTCCATAATGGAATTATCGCTATCACAGTGTCGGAACAGTCCATAACCACAATTATAGTAGAACACATATATTTAGCCATTACCTTGTGCCATATTGATCAGGGAGCATAAAGTACCAGTAAGGAGGGAAGTGAGAGACAGCCCGACGCGCGTTTCACCGCACTCGGCTTCGTCAGGAGGCGTGGTCTGTCCAGGAAATAGGGGGTTTAAATACCTCTGTGTACGGTTGGTGCACGAATCGGCGCTCAGTCCCGCATGATGCGCAACATAGGCGACACGAATGGCCAGGGCGCACCGCAGGGAATGAAGAGGAGGACCGAGGTCATCGCTCCCCATCCCCATAGCGACGCATCCGGCCCGCTGCGGCACCCACGATCCACAGCGCATGCGCGGACAGCGTCTGCGTGCATACAAAATAGAGAGTGAAAAGGTATTACTGTGCAGATCTTTAAGGGAAAGGATGGTAATAAACCCCAAACAAATATATTGGCGACACTATAGAGGGCATATATTAATATTAGACTAACAATATTTATGGCTCCAAGTTGAATAAGGAGATAAAAAAAAAAATTAAAAAATTAATTAATGGGCACAAAGAATGAAAAATACTCCCAAATCATTATGGCCACTCACATATAAGTAGTGAGAATTAATAACTCACATTTGTTTTTTATGTGTTTGGCTAGAGGTATGTCCCGAGTAGCCACGGTGACAATGTTTTAGGTTTATATATAGCATTTAGATGTAATATACAAAAAGCGACGATTGATGACAACTTCCTCTGCGTATGTAATCGTGAGCCACAGTTGTCATAAGATATCATAGGCATCCACTCCTAGACTTTGTTTGTTATGAATAATAATCACTCTCACTATGAAAGAATATGGATTTATCATGTCCAAAAATGGAACTGCAGATAAACAAAAAGCGTTATAAAATACATACATAAAAATAAATCTTAAAAATACAAAACAAACATGCATGTGGAAGTGGAGGCAATTGTCTGTCATAGAAAGGATGAAAAACTAAGTGTTTCATTAAGGCCAGAGGGGGTCAATGTGCCCAAGGAAATGATGTGGAGGTGTTTTGCTGGTGACACTGTTGGGGATTTATTCAAAATTGAAGGCATACTGAACCAGCATGGCTACCACAGCATCTTGCAGCAGCATGCTATTTCATCCGGTTTGCGTTTAGTTGGACCATCATTTATTTTTCAACAGGACAATGACCCCAAACACACCTTCAGGCTGTGTAAGGGCTATTTGACCAAGAAGGAGAGAGTGTTGGGGTGCTACGCCAGATGACCTGGCCTCCACAGTCACCAGACCTGAACCCAATCGAGATGGTTTGGGGTGAGCTGGACCGCTCACCGCTTCAATTTTGAATAATCCCCAACAGTGTCACTAGCAAAGCACCCCCACATCATCACACCACCTCCTCCATGCTTCACGGTGGGAACTAGGCATGTAGAGTCCATCCATTCACCTTTTCTGCGTGCAAAGCAGTAATCAAAGCAAAAGGTGGCTACTTTGAAGAACCTAGAATATAAGACATATTTTCAGTTGTTTCACACTTTTTTGTAAAGTGTAATGTATAATTCCACATGTGTTAATTCATAGTTTTGATGCCTTCAGTGTGATTCTACAATTTTCATAGTCATGAAAATACAGAAAAATCTTTGAATGAGAAGGTGTGTCCAAACTTTTGGTCTGTACTGTATATATATATATATATATATATATATATATATATATATATATACATATATATATATATAATCAAAAAAAGGTCAGGTCCTGTGCACACTTATTATATGCGGTGCTTCTGGGGAAAAAATTGTATAGTCATGAGTGAAGTACCCCGAGAACTCAAAGAAGTATCACAATGAGAATTGATAGTCTTTCATTATCATTTATTGATAGAAGTGCGTTTTTTTCAAAGGTGCAGTGAGCAATGCTCCAGTATCCAATTCATTACATCTTCATGAATTCAAAAATATATATATAAGATGCTGCTAGGCAAAGTAGTTCTACTTTGCCTAGCAGCATCTTTATATATATTTTTTGAATGTGCAATTTTGATGAATTCATGAAGATGTAATGAATTGGATACTGGAGCATTGTTCACTGCACCTTTGAAAAAAACGCACTTCTATCAATAAATGATAATGAAAGACTATCAATTCTCATTGTGATACTTCTTTGAGTGCTCGGGGTACTTCACTCATATATAAATATATATATTGTAAGCTTTTCGGGGGGATTTAGCTCTAGGATCGCTGTCTGGGTAGACAGAATGGCACGGAAACAGTTCATTCAGACAGCAGTTTGGTGAAAACTGGCCGCAACCAGTTTTATTAAAGTCCACAGCACACAGATAAAAACAAATCATAAACAGAAATCCTGGGCTTGTCTAGCCTCTAACTACACTCTAGATAGATGGCCCTCTCTATCCGGGACCCAGACTCTACCAGTCTGTGCCCAAAACAACACATATCACATATGTTACCAGTGTGGAGTTTCACAGACACTCCTCCTTGTGTCTGAAAGCACCTTTGGGGGAGATCCACTCCTATTCAGCCGCTATTCACACGGATTCTCACTGCGACTACTCCTGTGTCCGGGGTCCTTCCCGCACCCAGACTGAGATAGCTCACACTCCTCTAGAGACTGCTTCCTTGTGCCAGGACACCTCCCTGTGTCCGGGCTAAAGACAGTCCACACTCTTGGAGACACCTTCTGTGTCTGGACCCTTGTCCAGACTGAATGAGCTCTCTGACTGTGCTCCCAAGCACCTACTTCTGGCTTCCTAATCAACACCTGAGTGGATTCAGGTCTGAGCTGCAAGCGTGTACTGAATGGCAGGTGTAGTGACCTTTCTTTACCACCAGGTTTACAAAGCCACACATTTCGCTCATACCAGTCAGCAAGGTACTTAGGTGAAATATACACCTCATTCACCACATATTCCTTCACTGTCTCACATATCCCCTCCCTCTTCTCCAGACCGGAGGGCTGGTCATCCAGACCGGAGGGCTGGTCAACAATCCAACAGAGACAGTGAACTCTGGACCAGTCATGGCCCTCATCAGCTTCATCCTCACCACTGTCATAGCCAACATCAGTTTTCTCTTCATCTGAAGCATCCGCACTACCCTGTACCCTCCCAGGCCTATACTCTCTGCGGGCCTCGGGTATCCTACACGGTTTCATCTTGACCTTAGGGCCGGGCTCAGATTCAATATAGTGCCTGGCCAAAGTAGTACGACCAGACACATCAGAACACTTCTGCTGACTCTTCCTCAGAAACTCATGTACCTCCTGTCCCTGGTGCACTGACCATGTGTCACCAACTATCACAGAAGGTATAGGGGGTTTTTCACTTTTCTCCAGTTCCCCACTTTCAGGCTCTTCTGGCAAGACATGCCCAGAAGCCTCACCGTCAGTCCTAGACTCTACCTCTTCAGCCACGTTCTGCATCCCATCTGGGCTCCCGTGTGTCTGCAGTGGCAACGGAGTGACACATCGCTTTTCCCATTTGTTGGGACGTGGCTCCGATGTAGCCTCCCTGAAAGTGCGCTTGAGCTCACCAATGCCAGCTACTGATCCGGACCGTAACCCGTCCACGCCGCTGTCTTCGGCAGAAACAGATTCCTGGACAGAGTCAGTCCCCATATCTTCAGTCTTGCTCCTCACAGCTTCACTTGAAACCTCAGCTTCTGATGAGGCATCTGGCTTGGTGACCACCACTTCCATGGCTTTTTCCACCTCTGCAGCATCACCTTCAGAGTCCTTGGCATGATGCAGATCCACACCACACACTGACAACTTCTCATCTTCAACAGCATCCACTTGTGCTGTGTTCAGTTTCAGAGTCCTGCCTTTAAAGCTCAGCTCTCCTCCTTTCACCTTAGTCTTCGCCAGGGAACCGGCCAACTGTACAACATCTTCAGATGCCATCCTCCGTCCGACTGCAAGGTCAGCCTCAGCCTTCCTCTCAGGACTCTCAATCTCCTCTGCTACCATGCCTTCCTCACTTGCACTGGTTGCTTTACTGTCATCAGATGACTCACTATCACCACCACTATCCCTGTCTGACCCCCTTTTCTCAGCCACATCTGGCTCACTTCCAGGGTTAGACACTTCATTTTCATTCACATCCGGCTCACTGTCAGGGCTATACCCTTCATTTTCATTCATATCCTGCTCACTTTCAGGAGTATAGAATTCATTCTCATTCATATCCTGCTCACTTTCAGGAGTATAGAATTCATTCTCATTCACATCCTGATCTGGAACCTTAGTTAACATGTCATCCACAACATTAACTTCATCATCTGGTCCCTCAAGTATGTGACTATGTGACAACCCCAGCACTATACTTCTATATAGTTCAGGCACTAGGAGCTGACTCACAACCTCTCCCTGGACTTCAGTGTTTATGGCAACATGAGAGAACCTCTCCTCAGAGTCAGGCTCTTGGGAAACCTCATTTAGAACAATCATATTTTCCTGTGCTGTTTTAAGAGAGGGTTCTCGCCACTGCTCACTCTCAAAACCGTCACAGGACACAGGCAAGTCAGGGACACTCGGTTCCCGAGAACCACCATCCTCGTCTCCCAACATCACCTGCAAAGGAATTTCATCACTATCACAGTCATCATTATTATCAACATCATTATCATGACTATGATCAGTATTATCATCACTATCATTACCAGCATCAGCACCATTTTCATGGTCATCATCATTATCAGGTTCATCATCATCATTAGCATTATCATCATCATTATCACATAATTTTAACATCCCACTAGCATCGTGTTCCGCCCCTCGGGACTGCGTACCCTCAGTAGGGGCTTCATCACACTGTCCATCAGAATCACCCCTCCCCCAGAGATCCTTAGACCGGGGAAAGTCATTACCCAATATAACGGGTTGCACCAGGGTCTTCACTACCCCCACTTCACATGAAATCTCCCCGAGTTTGGGGACCAAGTCCACGGCAGTCTCTGGGTAGACTTTGGTGTCTCCATGGATGCACACCATACTCAAGTGCTTATCAGGGATGAAGTCCCTATCAATCAGGCTGTCACATACGGAAGTCACTGGACTCTCTGAGTCCAAGAGGGCCTGCGCTGAGCAGTCACTTACAACCACCGGGGACCCCTGTGGTCCAGTCTCTTCGGCTGAGGTGGACACACACACAGGCTCTGCGCAGGGAGAGAGGGATCTGCCAACATCACAACACATAGGCTCCCCCTCTATTGGACAGTTGGCTGCAATTTCACGCCAGCTCCAACACTGTCCATCACACTCTCCCACCCACATGTCCCCTCGGGCCTGAACCCGCTTATCAGCATACCCCATGTCCCCAACAGCTGGAACGCTCTTACCGGGAGAGTTCGACGTCCGGGAACTCTGAAGTGACGTCCTCTCAGACGGCTGTAGCTCAGGAGAACATGCTCGGGTGTAGCGGTTCACTGTAGGACATGCTCGGGTGTAGCGGTTCACTACCACCTTTTCAACTCCATAATCAGGCCTGCTGACTGCAGACTCCCAACTGTATCTCCAGTCACGAACTCCTCGGGCACGGGCTGCAACCGTAACACGCAGCCGGGTAAGAATCGCCGCTTTCAACTTTGCATAGTCTTCGCTGTCCTGCTTGCTCAGGTCAGCCCAGACTTTTTGGGGTTCCCCAATCAGATAGGGTACGACCACCATGGCCCATTCAGATAGTGGCAGATTCTCCTTCTCTGCCAGTCTCTCAAACCTAGTAAGATATACCTCCACATCATCACGAGGTGTCATTTTTCTCAAGGACCGTCTTACCGCCTTCTTTATAGCGGACAACGCCGGTGCCTTCACAACATTACTTCGGGACGCGGCACCGAAATCCTTTTTTGGTGCTGTCATCTGCTCAACAAATAACCGGTTATTCTCCTGCTGCTGCTGCAGGAATTGCTGCTGGGCCTGCTGCATGTGCTGCTGGTGCTGCAGGCGCTGCTGCTCCATGCTTCGCTGGGCCTGCACCAGGTACTCAACGAGTTCCTCCATACTGCCGGACTTATCTGTCTCAATCACAGCAGTCTTATGTTGCACATTAACTTGTGCCATTTGTTCAAACAGCGCCTCCATGCTGTCATCCATGCTGTCAGACTTCTCTGTCTTAACAACGGCAGTCTTCACTCAAGACATACACACTACACAGCTTTTTTCCACAGAAAATTCAGCTTGCTGTGCAACCACTTTTTTTTTTTTTTTCCTTTGCAAAGTCTATTAGGGCTACTGTCTCTTTAAGACTGCTCCACAAACTTTTCTTTTGCTGCTGCACATTCCACAGTCATTTTCACAACAAGTTCAGCTTTGCTGTGCATACATTTTCTCTCTGCAGACCCTATCAGGGCCACTGTCTCTCCAAGACTGCTCCAAACAGACGTTTCTGCTGACACACACTTTTTTTTTTTTTTCTGTTGCTATTTCAATAGACTTCACCTTTAATGCTGTCTCTCGCCACTGTGCTGCATGCACACTCCAGCACTAACTGTACCAGGCCCTGCGCTGCCCCAGCATTCTCCGCCAATTGTAAGCTTTTCGGGGGGATTTAGCTCTAGGATCGCTGTCTGGGTAGACAGAATGGCACGGAAACAGTTCATTCAGACAGCAGTTTGGTGAAAACTGGCCGCAACCAGTTTTATTAAAGTCCACAGCACACAGATAAAAACAAATCATAAACAGAAATCCTGGGCTTGTCTAGCCTCTAACTACACTCTAGATAGATGGCCCTCTCTATCCGGGACCCAGACTCTACCAGTCTGTGCCCAAAACAACACATATCACATATGTTACCAGTGTGGAGTTTCACAGACACTCCTCCTTGTGTCTGAAAGCACCTTTGGGGGAGATCCACTCCTATTCAGCCGCTATTCACACGGATTCTCACTGCGACTACTCCTGTGTCCGGGGTCCTTCCCGCACCCAGACTGAGATAGCTCACACTCCTCTAGAGACTGCTTCCTTGTGCCAGGACACCTCCCTGTGTCCGGGCTAAAGACAGTCCACACTCTTGGAGACACCTTCTGTGTCTGGACCCTTGTCCAGACTGAATGAGCTCTCTGACTGTGCTCCCAAGCACCTACTTCTGGCTTCCTAATCAACACCTGAGTGGATTCAGGTCTGAGCTGCAAGCGTGTACTGAATGGCAGGTGTAGTGACCTTTCTTTACCACCAGGTTTACAAAGCCACACATTTCGCTCATACCAGTCAGCAAGGTACTTAGGTGAAATATACACCTCATTCACCACATATTCCTTCACTGTCTCACAATATATATATATATATGCTTTACGTATACATATTGCATGCATACTTTTAGGTCTGGTGGGGTGGTGCATTGTTTTGCCTCTATATGTACATATGATTTATATATAAATATATATAGATGTGTAGCCCTGGTATGTAAGGCACACATTATCCTGGAGTCTGCACAGAAAGGTAACAGTTAAAGCTCACATCATCCATTCACACTTTAGACACACCCTCGGGGTATATAAGCTTGTGACATGCAGCAGAGACAAGTCAGTCTAGTCTGGATTCGTGGAGTAGTGGGAAGTCTTCCAGGAAGTGAAGTGAAAGACAGTCACTCCGTTGGTTCCTGTCAGCAGTTCATAAAGTGGAGGCTAGTAAGGGTGAGCCAGTTCACCTTAGCCTAGTCAGAGCTGTTCCTTAACCTGAAGACAGAGACAGCTTTGAAGAAAGGATTGACTTGTACTACCTTAGAAAGTGTGCAGTGCCTGTGTTGAGAGTGGAAAGCAGGGCGAAGGGCACAGTGGAGAGGACGGAGCAGTGCCTTAGGTAGTGAATTGCCTACACTAATTATCCGGTCACTGGGGACCGAGGAGTTGCTATTGATTCACTCATAGTAACGGGACAACCAGAGTCTTACTGGACCTTAGGTCGCAGAAAGCAGCCCTTGAAGTGTCGGTACATAATCGGGGTCAGGAGGAACAAGGACTTTTAGCTAGGCCTAGCATAGAAGGACTCTGTTCCCACCACATAGAAGGCTCCACCACAAAACTGACCAGGCAGTACAGCTAAGGAGTAAGCTGGAGAATTCGGAGTGAACTTAGCTCTATGCTAGTTGGACTCATAATATTGGAAGTAAAGGAGGCCTCTACCCTGCTCTGCTGTTACCTGGACGTGCAGTATCCTCCACCCGACCAGCCTCCCTGGGACCTGCCTAAACATCTGACAAGTAAAAGGTATGGAAAGACGCTGGATGGTGTGAGACTGATTTATTTATCTGCACCCGACATCATTAACCATAGACTTTGAGGGACCAGTCCCACCTGTGGGGGACCCGTCATCTAGCTGCCACAACATCCCCTCAGAGATCTACAGCAGCGCTGGTCTTAGTGACTAGAAAACTACAGGTGGCGTCACGAACTGTTATCTACTAATCCCCTGTAAATAATCCCCCCATCATACGCCTGACCGCCAGGGCCACGGACCGAGCCACGCTACCAGTAACATTCCCTATAGAAATCTACAGGCTCGGCTCCGAGTACCCCATTGCCCTGGTAACCCACAATTGTGGTGCGGGTCACAACAAAAACTTGGCGTCACGAACAGGATCCGAAACTTGCAGCATTGCGAGCCCTGTGTGCCTGTGGAGTGTTTTGGTGAAAAAGACTGTCTGTGCTTTTGGCGCCAAATACCGCCATATTTGCCGCCATATTCGCGCCCTGAGGCGCTGGAGAAGAAGGTGGGCGTACCTGAAAAGCGCGCAGAGTCTCGGACACCCCCCGGCTCTGACTCAGCGGCAGGTCCTGCGACAGGAAGTGAACGCTCTGACATCAGAGCGCCTGCGACGAAGGTCCTGTCCCCATCGCTGTGCTTGTGGAGCGGCAGCTTCTGGAAACGGTAGGCCCCGATTAACCAAGGGGGCACTAATATGTCGCAACAACCGGCCGACAGTGCGGCCCCAGCCGGAGGCCCCGACCCCGCACCGCGTGGCATTGTAGCGCCGGATGGGGGCGTAGGCCCAGCACCCGCCCCGGTGGTCCCGCTCATGCCACTAACGCTCCCATATATGCCTGGGGCGAAATGGCTTCCCCAGTACAGCGGCGAGCCAGGCACTTTAGCAGGATTCAAACGGAAGATATGCAGTGTCCTGGAAATGTACTCTATGTCTGAGAGGCAAAAAGCTGCAGTATTAATAGGGCAGCTAACTGGCGCTGCTGAGAGAGAAGTGGAGACTTGGGCTACCACGGACCAGGAGTTGGTGCCTGCGATCCTCTTAAAGTTACAGGCCATTTTTGAAGATCGCACCGAAACAGATCTCCGGATGGCATTCTACAACTGTTCACAGCAACCAAGTGACAGCATAAGGGACTATGCCTGCCGACTACAAGGGGCCCTGAGAGCCCTCAAGCAGGTTAATACCATAAGTGTCATTGATGAAAATAAGATGCTGAAAGAACAATTTGTGCAAGGACTGAGGTCCCAAGCGGAACGCAGAACTGTAAATTGGTGGTCTTTAGATCATCCAGATGCCACCTTTGATGCCCTAAAGGACATGGCAATAAAAGGACTGCGACCCTGGGCAAACCTGAAGTGGCAACCCAACATCACCAGGGTAAAGTCACTCTGGAACCGGCAGTACCCACCTTTTCCCCGCTAGCGGCAGAAGCCACAACGCAGGTGACGCCCCCTAGTGAATTGGACTGTCTGCGCTCAGAAGTGCGCCAGTTGACTAAAAATCTGGCTGCTGTGATGAGCGCCCTGCAGCTGCGGAAAGAGGAAGAAGGAAAGATCTTATTAGCCGACTGCCCGGAGGATGTCCCATGGATGAACCGGAGGAGAAGGAGGACGTCGCCCCACCGGAAGAGGACAACGCCACCCCCAGGAGCAACCCCTGACCAGCACCCTCCTCGCCGGGAGATCATCTGTTACCGCTGCAACCGGAAAGGTCATATGTCGACACAGTGTCCTTTAAACGGGCAGAACCTGGGTCCGAGGGCCAACACCCAGGTGGAGACTCGTCAGGCCCCTTAGATTGGAACCGCAGGTTCGTGGGTGGACGACCCTACCTGTCCATCATTCTGGATGGGATTGCAGTTCCGGCGTTGCTAGATACTGGGTCTCAGGTGACCATAATACCTGATGCCCTATATACGAAGTTCTGGTCTATGGATAGTCTTCAACCCCCGAGCCCTGACTTTACCGTGTATGCTTCTAATGGTCTCCCTGTGGAAGTACTCGGGACCAAAAGTGTGGATGTGAAAGTGGGCAGAGAGGAGTTGAAAGACCAGGGGCTTCTAGTAGTAAAGACTGTAAATGAAGAGAACGGTTTAAATATAATTTTGGGTACTAACATTATCAGTAACTGTCTGGGAGAAGTTGTGTTTCTACTCCAACAGCTCGCTGAGATCGCCCGACCAAGGCAGAAGGGAGTGATCCAGAGAGAGATCCGGGCCCTGATGTGTCAGCAGCAAGCGAAGCTTACAGATGGCGAAATTGGTAATGTACGGGTCACCGACTCGAATCCTATTGTGATACCCCCAATGAGTGAAATGATAATATGGTGTAGGGCAGCCATAGGTCTGAGAGGACAAAACTACCAAGCATTAGTAGAACCCCATTGCTCAGAACATAGACCCACACTCATGACAGCGAGGGGGGTAGTGGAAGTGATAAATGGGAGAGTACCGGTACGGCTTCTCAACTGGGGAGATGATGAAGTAAATTTACCCCGTTATGCAACAGTTGCTAAATTACATGCCGTCGACAATAATTCTATTCTCCCGACTGAGTCCTTAGACTCCCGCCAACTAGCGGAGGATAATGACCCGGCAACTCAGGTGGCGGATTGGTGTCAGCAACTCCATGTCGGGACAGACACCACTCCCGCCCACCAGAAACAAGGGGTATTACGGGTGGTACAAGAGTACGCACAAGTGTTTAGTAAACACCCCCTCGACTTTGGGGCCATATATATATATATGCTTTACGTATACATATTGCATGCATACTTTTAGGTCTGGTGGGGTGGTGCATTGTTTTGCCTCTATATGTACATATGATTTATATATAAATATATATAGATGTGTAGCCCTGGTATGTAAGGCACACATTATCCTGGAGTCTGCACAGAAAGGTAACAGTTAAAGCTCACATCATCCATTCACACTTTAGACACACCCTCGGGGTATATAAGCTTGTGACATGCAGCAGAGACAAGTCAGTCTAGTCTGGATTCGTGGAGTAGTGGGAAGTCTTCCAGGAAGTGAAGTGAAAGACAGTCACTCCGTTGGTTCCTGTCAGCAGTTCATAAAGTGGAGGCTAGTAAGGGTGAGCCAGTTCACCTTAGCCTAGTCAGAGCTGTTCCTTAACCTGAAGACAGAGACAGCTTTGAAGAAAGGATTGACTTGTACAACCTTAGAAAGTGTGCAGTGCCTGTGTTGAGAGTGGAAAGCAGGGCGAAGGGCACAGTGGAGAGGACGGAGCAGTGCCTTAGGTAGTGAATTGCCTACACTAATTATCCGGTCACTGGGGACCGAGGAGTTGCTATTGATTCACTCATAGTAACGGGACAACCAGAGTCTTACTGGACCTTAGGTCGCAGAAAGCAGCCCTTGAAGTGTCGGTACGTAATCGGGGTCAGGAGGAACAAGGACTTTTAGCTAGGCCTAGCATAGAAGGACTCTGTTCCCACCACATAGAAGGCTCCACCACAAAACTGACCGGGCAGTACAGCTAAGGAGTAAGCTGGAGAATGATGATGCTGTATGGTGGCTTGTTTTTTGCAGGATAAGATGTCGTTTTCAGCGGTACCATGTTTATTTATATCCGTCTTTTTGATCACGTGTTATTCCACTTTTTGTTCGGCGGTATGATGATAAAGCATTGTTTTTTTGCCTTTTTTTATGGTGTTCACTAAAGGGGTTAACTAGTGGGACAGTTTTATAGGTCGGGTTGTTACGGACGTGGAGGTACCAAATATGTGTACTTTTATTGTTTAGATTTTTTTTCAGTGAAATATTTATTTAGTGATAGAATAAATATTGTTTTTTTTATTATTATTTTTTAAAAAATATATTTACATTTATTTTTTTTTTTTTATTTCATTCTAAGTTTTACACTTTGTCCCACTATGGGACAATCATTTTGGGCAGGCTGATCGCTTCTATAGCATGCAGATGAAGCAGCATCTGCATGCTACAGAAGCTGTCAGCGCTGCACTCAGTGCACACTGACCTGAGAGACTTCCTGACATGCACTGCGTATGACAGGAAGTTTCTGAGCTCTGGAGACCTGGATGCCGTCATGACGACATCGGGTCTCCATGGCAGCGATCGGGACTCCACGGCGTGCCGCGGGGTCTCCGATCCAAAGGCAGATGGGCTGTCAGCACCTGTGACGGCTCCTGAATGCTGCAATCTTGTTTGATCGCAGTGTTCCGGAGGATAAAGTGCCGGGAGCAGTCTGTGACCACTCCTGGCACTTAGTGTTGGGTGTCAGCTGTTAGAATCAGCTGACACCCGGCCGCGCTCCCCATGAGCCGATCGCATATGACGTATTATTCTGTCCATGGGAATTAAATCCCAGGTCACATGGACAGAATAGTAAGTCTGATGGCAAAGAGGGGTTAAACAAATGGACCACCAGGTCGACTCTCTCTAATCTGTTTCTGTTCAATCTGACCTGATGGATTTCTATGATACCTTAAAAGATCAAATGGCTCAACATCTACTATCGTCTGCTATGCTAGCTATAGAAGACCAAGAAAATAGGAGCAGAAGGAAAAATTTAAGAATAAAAGGCATTCCAGAATCAAATGCTCCGGACACCCTGAAGAAAATCTCTAAAGAAATATTTACCATTACAGTGGGCTCAGAAAGGGCTGAAAACATAACCATTGAAAAAGTTCACTGACCCCCTAAAGCCCAAACCTAAGGCTTCAGATCCCCTCAGAGATATAATCTGTGGGTTGCTGAGTTTTGTCGACACCTCAGCCATTCTAACTTAAATGAGAGATATATCACCATTATCCTATGACAACAACCCAATACAAATTTTTCAAGATATAGCTCCTTCAATTCTGGTGGCGAAAAGAAGGAAAATTAAGCGGTTAATTGACACACTACGCGCAAACAAGTTGCTATACAGGTGGTTATATCTGTTTAGCCTCACCATTCTGAAGGAAGGAAAGCAAATCTACATACGCATTCCTGAAGACCTCCAGGCATTGTGGGATCTACTGGGAATTCAACAAATAGAACTTCCTTCTTGGATGACAACCTTACCTTTCCCCGTCTCCAGAGACCTGAAAAATGGTCGGTGCAGGGAAGGGGAAGTGCTTTCAAGGCCAAAATAAAACTGCCAAGACACCTTCCTCCATGATGGATAGATTTATTAAACTTTCCACTCCTTTTAGTCCTTGACAATAAGAACTGGATCAGTTCACCATTGGAGAACTTTGTTGTTTTTTTTCCCAAGTATTGTTCTCACATGGTTCCTCAAGATTAAAAGCCTCTTTGTCTGTGCCAATCCAGAGATTTCAAGCCATTCTTTTCCTTGGGTCCATAGCTAATGACTAGTCTGTTTTTCACTTAAGAGCTCTGTTTTTCCATGTGATAATTGTTCTCCCAAAGTTTTCCATGGCAGTAATCTCTTATATCCGAGAAAACTTTGTTAGCAGGTTATTTTAACCCTTATATATTTGTTTTTTGCTGTCTCTCACTTTTTCATTTATTGAAGGTATCACCTCGTGGACTGACTTATCTGCTACTATTTGGGATGTTTTTCCCCCACCCTTCCGCAGATAAGTTGTATGCTGTTAATACTGATATGTTTGATATGTTTTACATATTGTTTTTGTACCTAGACCGTTGGACATATATTTTTAGGATTTTTTCTTTTAAAAAATTATATGGCTGGGAAAACCACTTCTGACACCATTGTGGCAGCTTCATTCAACGTGAAAAGCATCAATTCCCCCGCAAAACGTAGTCACGTTCTCCATCTATTGAATAAACATTGCACTTCTATAGCCTTTATTCAAGAGACGCACTTTAAGTCAGGCCGCACACCGGACCTTACTAGATCAAAATTTCCACTTTGGTTCAGTAGTTGTAGCTCATCTGCGTCTAGAGGGGTCAGCATTGCCCTACACAAAAATTTGCCCTTCATGTTGAGGGACTGCCTGACTGATGCAGAAGGGAGATATGAATTTGTCAAGGGGTTTATTGCCAATACCTCTGTTACACTCTGTAACCTTATGTCCCAAACCAGGGACAATCAGGTTGGCTTACTAAAACAATGGAGACCCTGGAGTCATTCAAATAAGGCCTTCTTATAATAGGTGGAGACCTTAACACCCCTTTGAATCCATTTTTAGATGTGTGTACTGGAATATCCACTTTATCTCAGAAAGCCATTAGGAAAATTCATTTAGCTTTAAATATTCTACATCTTGGAACTTTCCAATCCATCAATAAAGGATTTTACCTTTTTCTTTCATCCACACTGTACATATCATAGATTAGACTACCTCTTTCTTCAAAGTTCCTGCTAACCTCTGATCAAATCCACGTCAATAGGTCCCATAACAATATCAGACTATGCACCTATATTCTTAGAACTCAGCATATCTTCACTCCAGCAGCATCAATTCACGTGCAGGTTAAATGAAACCTCATTAAATTGCGATGAAAATATTACCAAAATGACCAAGATCTTGGATTTATACTACCTAGATAATGAAGGATCTGGCCCGCAGCCCAGTAATATGGGAGGCTCATAAAGCAGTTATTCGAGGTGAGTTGATTGCATTAAGCTCTCACATTAAAAAGTCTAGAGAAAAGGAAGTCTCTCTACTTCACCAAATCAGCACATTAGAAAAGACACATAAAAAATCCTTAGCTTCAGCTGCACAAAATGATCTCCTGAATTTGAGAAATAAACTTAAAGATGTTTTATCACAGGTGTAAGCAAAAAAATTATCTTCATGGCAATAGGGGTAGCAAAACTGCCTCCTCTTTACTAAAGAAAAATATAGAACGCTCACTTAATAAAAAGATTTGCACCAAGGCTAGCGCATAGAATCCTATCCTAACCAAACATAAAGAAGGCATCAGACTCCCTGATATCCAGGTTTATTATAATGCAATTCACTTGAATAGATGGCTTAAATTGGCGAACAGTATCATTACCTCCACAACTATAGTCATTAAGCGAGCCTTAGACAAGGAACTGTCCCCTAAAGTTGCACCCTTAACCCAAACTCCTATATCTGCTATCCCTTTCTTACTGGATCCTGAATATTCAGACCCTTATAATCTATGGTTAGAGTTACCATATTATACCATCACTCAGTTCTTGGCGAATAAAATCCCCATGCTTGACTCATGGCCGATTGGTTCTTCTGTACATCCTTCTAATTTTCAACGTTTAAGTCAAAATTCTCTACCACTAGTAAGTGGACCTATCTTGTTATGCTAAGTAAGTTTTCTTATCCCATCCCTAGAGGAATCTCAAAGATCTATAATCATCTGATCTCACCTCAATCCCCCTATACACCAACCTTTAAATATTCTTGGAAAAAATAATTAAATATTTTGTTATCCGAAGATGAAATTGATTCTATCTTATCTAACTCTCATGGTTTCTCCAGATGTTCCTTATTGTAATCGATAGAAGAGTGAATCCAGCTCTTGGTTCCTTAGAAATTCATCTTTTATTGGAGTAAAAAAAAAATTTTTAAAATCCAACTTCATAATTACAGCATCATGTCACCAACATCCCCAGGGATACATAAGCAGATGTGTTTCGAGCGTAAAGGCTCTTATTCATTGCTTGACATAAGAGTTTTTTTGTAAGCTGAACCAAGAGCTGGATTCACTCTTCTATCAATTACTAAATCCCTCACTTGCACTGTTTTAATCCCTAAATAGGGAGCTGGCAGGTGAGAGGCACTAGTCCCACCACTGCACTAATAAACACCAAGGAAAAGAAAGACAGACACCACAGGGGAATGGGGAACAAAAATACGACACTTAGCTTTCTCTGCTGCAATGCTCCGCATAGCAGAGTAAGGCACCAGATCACAGTATTCAGCTGAAGCACCACTGCACCCATAAAGCTCCAGTATCCACCTTGGTTGGTCTCTAGAAGGACCTGTATAACCAACCTTTAGCTGATGTATCAGGTGACCTTTTATGGATGGTGGGAGTGGTCACTACCGACATCAGCAGAACTAGCAGCAATGCAATTACACCAGCAGGCCAGCGGGGGGAAAAAACATTAACCCCCCGATGACCTGAAAGAAAAAAAGTTTTAATATGAAAAGCCAGATCTGCCACAGATCCAAAAATGGATCGTAACAGTACACCCCCTTTCAATGAGGGGGCCTCTGGACCCACAACACCGAACCTCACCAGAAAACAACCCACGATGAGTACACCTCGATCCACAGAGTTCACCTCGGCAGTCAGCTGACTCTCAGGTTTATGGCAAACGCGGACTGATGGAAGTGCCAACAACGTATGCTCCGAAGGCGTCACAAATCTCCAGAGCGCCGACCTGTGAAATGAGTTGCGTGCATGCATTACTGAGGGTAACTCCAGCTGGAAAGTCCCTGGGTCGAGAATGGCTGACACTCGATAAGTCCCGATCACCTGAAATCTTCAGGCACCAGTAGCACACTTCCACCGGATGTTTTTGGTGGACAACCACACGTACTCATTCACACACAGGTCCGGACCTGAACGTTTATTGCCACGCATACATTTGCCACAAGTTGGTGAACTCTTTGAGGAACCGACAACAGAGGCATCCCCCTGTGTCACCACACTCACACCCCCACTATGCTCAGAGGGAAACACCACCCTCCCCTGACCACTTATCCCAGGAGGACTCTGACACTCAGGGTTAGCTTGTGGTGAGGGTTGAGACTTGCCCCTACTCCCTGGCAGCACCTCCACTGCCCCCACTGGAGAAGAAGGGCATGGTTGTAGAAAGACAGCGGAAACAGTAGCCCCCGGGCAACAGTCCTCACCCGACTGGTCCCAGCTGACTACTTCCCTGAGCGCCAATCTATGACCAGGTTGTTTTTTCAACCAACGGAGGCCTAAAACGATGGGTGTTGGCATTCCCCCAAGACGTAGCACAACAGGGACAGTTCATGATGAGTCATTATACGCAGGTGTATATCATCTACTACTTGGGTCACCCTCCCCTGACTGAGTGAGACAGAGTCAATGGCCTGGATGCTTAGGGTTTTGCTAGCAACTTACACCTCAGGCCATTGGTCTGGACAAAGTGAGCATCCACCAGATTGATATCGGCTCCACTGTCCACAAGCACCGGTAAACTCTCAGTTACCCTGCCAACCATCACATCAGCAGACAGGGTACACTGAGGGGAAAAAATGGAGGAAATATACACTCCCTGGTTGCCTCCTTCCACACAACCAGGGTAACATGGCCTATTAGATGGTGTAGATACTTTGGCATGAGCTGGGCAGACCCCGATAAAATGACCAGTTTACCCACAGAAAAAACATGCCCCCACACCATGGTGAACCGCAGGCAACCCCGTTTGGGAACCAACTTCTCTCACCTGCATGGGTTCGTCCGCCTGCATCGGTATGTCCTCCTCCCAAGCAAGGACAAGAGGGGGCAGATTTGGTGTATGCCTCTCCCTGAGGCGTTTATCATCCCGGACAGAAAGGGACATGGCGGCTCCAATGACCTGGGGCGGAGTACTGCACAAGAGTGTCCTGCAACCTTGGAGACAGACCCTGCATAAATGACTCCTAAGGGCAAAAAAAACTCGTCTACTGACCATAGAGATGGTGAATCGGTCGCAAGGAGAAGGCCAGGATTGGGGATCACCCTTAAGAAGGGATATGATGATTCCTGTTGTGAATGTTTTGGAAATGAATTCTGAGCAGAAGCTCCCTCTGGTGGTTACAAACAGTACTGAACCATTCAATGAGGATTGGCAATCAGGAGTTACAGACTGGCTTGATATAAGGGAGGTTCCCTCCCATCATGGTTGCCGGTGATCAATTGTTCTTGTCTCAGCTGTGGTTCCTGGTTCATTTGGAAGTTTGCTGAGTCTTGCCTCTTCTTCTGCTTTCAGATAAGATATTTTGTTTTTGTTTTTGTGCTTTCCATTTGCATATTTCTCTGCATTTATGTGAGGTTAGCCAGGCTCCCCCCCCCCCCCGGGGGGCTTGGGCTCCTCTCGGTTCCGCTGGAGCCACTGTTATTTGTTCATTTGCTTTTTCCTGTTTTTCAGTGGCTGCGGCTTGGTTTTGTTTCACCAGAGAGCTGATTTAGGTGGTGGAGGTCGTGTGATCTCAGGTGTTTTGCAATCATTAGCGTTGGCATTTTTAGGGTTTTTTTTGGATTGCAGTGAGTATACTTTCTATCCTTTTCTGTCTAGGCAGATTGGGCCCCAGCGTTTGCTCATACTATTTTCTGTCTGTGTCTGTATTTCCTCTTGTCTAACCGCCATTACATGTTTGGGGGCTTCCTATGTTCTTTGAGGATCTGCTCCGGGGCAGATAGCTTTCTCTTTCTATCTTTAGGTGTAGTTAATCTCTCAGGCTGTGAAGAGGCGTCTAGGACCAACGTAGGAACGCTCCACGGCTGCCTTTAGTTGTGATGGTTAGTCAGGGTACTGCAATCCAATAGATTCCAACCTCTCTGGTGTATTGCCGTTTTTGCCTGCTCTCCTCAGCTACCAAAACATAACAGATTCCCACCTGTTGTTCCTCACTCCCTGATGAATTTAGGATGGAGCCTGAAGTACAACTTGCAGGCCTCCTGAAAAAACAAAAATGTATCTCTCCCCCCAGAAAACGGTCAGGGACAGATATCTTGGGTTCTCATTGGGCCTGCCAGAACCCCACCAACTGCTGCAGCTGCTGCACCACCTCACCACGCAGACCCTTAAGCACATCGGTGAGGGTCTGGAGCAGTTGGGCAAAGGCATGCATTTGAGCCATGGCTCACCAGAAGAAAAAAAATGTGTTGGTTGGTTATAATGTCACGAGGTGACTGTCCTAGCGTGACACGACCTAACGTGTTGTGAATATGCTGGAGGCGGCTTCTGAGCTGGGGCTCCCTCCGGTGGTTGCTGAGGGTAATGAACTGATTAATGTATGGCCTTCAGCTGGCGCTGATGGTAGGATATAAGTGGCCTGAGTTCCCAGCAGCCTTGCCGGTTATCAATTGTTCTTTGGTCTTGCTTGAAGCACTGCTAGTTTCCTGCTCTCCTTCAGATAAGTGTTTGCTTTTTTTTTTTTCTCTGTTTGATTTTCTCTGCTGGTTTGCTGCCTGCAGTGGACTGCAGCCTGTCCCCTTTTGGGGGTCTGGCGCTGCAATTGTGCTCCGTTTGTGTCTGTACTTTTGCTTTGCTCTTTTGTAACTTTTTTTTGCTGAATAGCGTTTTGTTCACACCAGAATTGATTTAGGTGGAAGAGGTTGTGTGATCTCAGGTGTTTTGGCAATCAGAAATGTTGGTATTTTTGTTAAGGTTTTTGTTGGATTGCAGTCAGAATTCTTTCCTGTACTTTTCTGTCTAGACAGATTGGGCCCCAGCGTTTGCTCATTCTATTTTCTGTCTGTGTCCGTGCTTTCTTCTTGTCTAACCGCCATTACATGTTTGGGGGCTTCCTATTTTCTTTGAGGATCTGCTCCGGGGCAGATAGCTTTCATCTTTCTGCTTTAGGTGTAGTTATCTCTCAGGCTGTGACGAGGCGTCTAGGATCAACGTAGGAACGCTCCACGGCTACCTCTAGTTGTGTGGTTTAGTTCAGGTTACTGCAATCCAATAGGTTCCAGCTCTCTGGTGTATTTCCGCTTTTGCTATTTTTTGCCATTTCTCCTCAGTTACCGAAACATAACACTAACGGTTGGTCGGTCACGGCAAAACACACAAGGGAACACCAGGGAAACTTTAACAACGGTAGGCCCTGTGAGGGAATGGACACCTCCTGCACTCACCTAAGCATGTGCCCTGATCCCCCTATCATCCCTATACGGGTTCTTTCACCCCATCGCCGAGCAGATACCTTAAACCCTCCCTTGCCCTGCTCTAATCCCCAAATGGGGAGCTGGCAGGTGAGAGGCACTAGTCCCACCACTGCACTAATAAACACCAAGGAAAGGAAAGACAGACACCACAGGGAATGGGGAACAAAAAACACTTAGCTTTCTCTGCTGCAATGCACCGCACAGCAGAGTAAGGCACCAGATCACAGTATTCAGCTGAAGCACCATGCCCAGAAAACTCCAGTATACACCTTGGTTGGTCTCCAGAAGGACCTGTAAAAACTAAACCTTCAGCTGATGTATCGGGGTGACCTTTTAAGGATGGTGGGAGTGGTCACCACCCACATCAGCAGAACAGGCAGCAATGCAATTACACCAGCAGGCGGGAAAAAAACTGACATTAAACCCCGATGGCCTGAAGAAAAAAAGTTTTAATATGAAAAGCCAGATCTGCCACAGATCCAAAAATGGATCATGACAGCAATATTATTAGGATTTGCCAAGCATCTAATCCCCTTGCACTGGAAACAGGAAGTTTCTCCAACCCATGTCAGATACCAGGCTCTCTGTTCTCTTCTCTCTGCTGTTATTATATGCAGTATTGAAGTCTTACACTGATCTCACTTGATACTACTTTTCTGTTCTGATTCAGCCTAATATATCCTAAATATAGTTAGGTCCATTTTCTAGGTACTCTGTTGTGGTTTTTTTTTAATTTAGTAGTCTGTTTTCCAATTTTGTCTGTACCTTGTCTCAAAATGTTTTAAGCACCTTAGGGTGTTCTTGTGACATCACATGTCATCATTATTCCATTGCATCACATGACTTGTCACAGTTGTGTAATTTTGTTTGCTAAAATGTTTAAACAAAGAATTATTAAAAAAAATTATAGACCTCTTCATTCTTTGTAGGCGGAAAAGCTCTATGAACCTGTCAGTGTGTCCACTCAGGATGGTGCCATATCCACCATATGTCCCACTGTAAAGAAATGGCCCTAATGGCCCTCTGTGTAGAGTCTGCTGTGCTTTCCTATACAGTTAAAAAAAAAAAAGTATGCAGTCACATTACCGGCCAGACGGAAGCAGAAAGAAAACACTTTCAGCCTCCATCTGGTGTCATGTGTGCATCGCCACGAAGATCGTCGCGGTTGCACATTCTGACTTCTCACAGCTGAGTTGCTGTTTCTTTGTGTTTGGCAGTTAGGGAGTTAATTCTGTCTGTGCTCAGTTCTGGACTGGGTGCAGTTTTCTCCCGGCTGCAATTAATTATTTGTTGATTGGTTTCCTTTAAATCTCTGGTTGTCTGTGTTGGGAGTTGCCAGTGAAATTCTTCATGCAGACCACAGATAGGATTGTATCTGTATAGACTTAAGTTAAAGAGCTCCTTAGTTGTTTTAAGCTCACCTTGCTTAGAGTTTAATATCCCAGTCATTATGTTCCTTCTGTGTTTGAGTGTGTATGCAAGTCTGTGTGTTTTCTCCAGTCTGTCTTATATGTCTAATCTGTGTATTTAGCAGAGATCAGCCCATATCCCTTTGGTGGTAATCAGAATCCTTCTTAGGACTGATTACAGGGTTCAGGGACTGATAGGAGACAGGGTTAGGCTGGAGACTGGGACCTCTGAACCATTATCAGTACCTCCAAGGTGAGGGTTTAGTTAGGACCCCAGTTTAGGGTCAGGTTAGACCCCCGGTCCTCCTCTTTCCTGTGACAGTGTATCAAGTCCTCAAGATTAACCCTGAGTTCAACGGATATCGTGTCAGGTAAAATCTATTCTATAATTTACATGCTGATGTTGCTAATCTATATGTTGTATAGAGTGTTGTTCTTTTAAGAATAGTTTACTGACATCGTACACATATCATAAGACCGCGTGACATTTTCATGGCCCATAAATATTCCCAGTTGCCATGGATCCAGTAGCCCAGTGGTCTGCAGTTGCAGGGTTATCCATGGAGCTGACGGACTTAAGTCCAAAGTTTTGTCTCCCTCGGAGCAAACCAGATTTGAACCTAAAGTAGCTCTCCCGGACAGGTTCATGGGTGGGGAGACAAAATTTTTTACCTTAGGGAAGCATGTAAATTGTATTTTTCGGCTTCGGCCTCGTCATCAGGGAGTGAAGAGCAGAGAGTGGGAATTGTTATCTCGCTCCTACAAGGGACCCTCAATCCTGGGCCTTCTCCCTTCTCCGGGATCCCCGGCTCTACAGTCAGTAGATCGATTTTTTACTGCCCTGGGTTTGGTATATGATGACCCAGATCGGGTCTCTCTTGCTGAGACAAAATTAGTAAGATACAGCAGGGGATCGTCCGGGGGAGGAATTTGCTTCTGATTCGTAGAAGGGCCACAATATCAGTGGAATACCCAGCTTTAGAAGCCAGTT
>JARQOD010000002.1:458279847-458367611 GCA_033576555.1 Oophaga sylvatica | reverse complement strand
TCTGTACCATCAACAGTACCTCCAGGTAGAGGGATTAGTCAGGACCCCAGCTTAGGGTCAGCATAGACCCCAGACCTCCTGTATGCAGTAACAGCGTGACAAAAGGGTTCTGATGTGGTGCCTCCTGAGGCAGTCTCTGCGTTTCAGGAACTTAAGCAGAGATTCACTTCTGCTCCTGTTCTACGGCAGCCTGATGTTTCTCTGCCATTTCAGGTGGAGGTTGATGCCTCTGAAATTGGGGCAGGTGCCGTTTTGTCCCAAAGAGATCCAGAGACCTCTAAAAGTAACTCTTGTGCCATTACCTAAGCTGCCTTCCTCCTCCGAATTGGTGCCTTTGTTCCTTCAGCACGTGGTTCGGTTACACAGGCATTCCTGAGAACATTGTGTCTGACAGAGGAGTCCAGTTTGTTTCCAGATTTTGGAGGACTTTTTGTTCTAAACTTGGTGTTCAATTGTCTTTCTCCTCGGCTTTTCATCCTCAGACCAATGGACAAACTGAGAGAACAAACCAGACATTGGAGACTTATCTGAGATGCTTTGTGTCTGCTGATCAAGATGACTGTGTCTCTTTTTGCCTTTGGCTGAGTTTGCTCTTAATAATAGGGCTAGCTCTGCCACTTTGATGTCTCCATTTTTCTGCAATTTTGGGTTTCACCCTCTATTTTCTTCGGGACAGACGGAGGCTTCTGTCTGTCCAGGTGTTGACTCTGTTGTGGAGCGTATGCAGCAGATTTGGGACCAGGTAGTGGAGAGGTTGTCCCTCTCTCAGGAGAGGGCCCAGCGGTTTGCCAACCGGCATAGGACTGATGGTCCTCGGTTTGAAGTGGGGGACATGGTCTGGTTGTCCTCAAGAAATATCCCTATGAGAGTTGCATCTCCTAAGTTTAAGCCTAGGTTCATTGGACCTTATAAGATCATGGAGATTCTTAATCCTGTTTCCTTTCGTTTACTTCTTCCAGGGACATTTAAGATCCATAACGTGGTCCACAAGTCCTTATTGAAGAGGTTTGTCGAGCCAGTGGTTCCTATGGCTGCGCCTCCTGACCCTGTTTTGGTTGAGGGCAATCTGGAGTATGTGGTTGAGAAAATATTGGATTCTCGTTTTTCTAGACGGAAACTCCAGTATTTGGTTAAGTGGAGAGGTTATGGTCAGGAGGACAATTCTTGGGTGTTTGCTTCGGACATCCATGCTAGGAGACTGATCCGTGCGTATCACAGAGCTCATTCTGACCGACCTGGTTGCCCAAATGAGGGTTCGGTGACCCCTCCTCAAGGGGGGGGTACTGTTGTGAATGTGTTAGAAATTAATTCTGAGCAGAAGCTCCCTCTGGTGGTTACAAACAGTACTGAACCATTCAATGAGGATTGGCAATCAGTAGTTACAGACTGGTCTTATATAAGGGAGGTTCCCTCCCATCATGGTTGCCGGTGATCAATTGTTCTTGTCTCAACTGTGGTTCCTGGTTCACTTGGAAGCTTGCTGAGTCTTGCCTCTTCTCCTGCTCTCAGATAAGATATTTTCTGTTTTTTGTTTTTGTGCTTGCCATTTGCATATTTCTCTGCATTTCTGTGAGGTTAGCCAGATTTCCCCCCCCCCCCGGGGGGCTTGGGCTCCTCTCAGTTCTTCTGGAGCCACTGTTGTTTGTTCATTTGCCTTTTCCATTTTTTTCAGTGGCTGCGGCTTAGTTTTGTTACACCAGAGAATAGTGTTGAGCATTCCGATACCGCAAGTATCGGGTATCGGCCGATATTCGCTGTATCGGAATTCCGATACTTAGTTCCGATATTTTTCCTATATCGTATACCGGAATCGGAAGTTCCCATAATTCTTTGAGAGGCAATGTGATTTTAGTCAGCCAATGAGGAATCTTATGAAGTGTGGGCACATCCTGTAATGCTGCGGTCATCTTAACTAATGGCATAGCTGTGATTGGCTGCTGAAATGATGTCAGAATGCACTATAAAAGGCGCCGCCGCCATTTTAGCATCACTGTGCTGTGAACTCAGTTAGGGACAGAACGCTGTTCTGCTGACTTTGAGGGACAGTTAGATATTGCTATTTTGTGTACTGGGCTTTAGGCAGGCTAGTTTACCAACCGCTGTGTAAAGCTTCCTTTTGCCAGTGTTGTTTTAACAGCTCTGTGCAAGGTGTGTGTGAGAGTGCAGGTGACGCTGCAGTTTGCTCTGCATGCAACGCTGTCTGTAGGCATCTGCACGTGTCACTCACAGACTCTTTTTTTTTTGTTCAGTGTAATTCTTGCTGCTCCATGCAATTTAACTATTAGTGTGACGCGCTTCCATCCGTATCCAATACATTGGTTGCAAACACTATAGAAGTAGACAATGGAGTAGCCTTTCACAGATTGTGAACAATTGTGTTTCAGTGTTCACTTCAGTCTGTGTTTTTTATTTTTTGAGTGCACATCACGCTCCAGTTACTTGTTCAAGCACTGCTGCTTGTACTCTGCTGAGCGTGTCTCAGTGCCTCATCCTTTTCATTTTTCTCCAATTGGTGCTGCTCCATTATATTTGAAAAAAATCTAATCTATTAGTGTGACGCGCTTCCATCCGTATACAATACATTGGTTGCAAACACTATAGAAGTAGACAAAGGAGTAGCCTTTCACAGATTGTGAACAGTTGTGTTTCAGTGTTCACTTCAGTCTGTGTTTTTTATTTTTTGAGTGCACATCACGCTCCAGTTACTTGTTCAAGCACTGCTGCTTGTACTCTGCTGAGCGTGTCTCAGTGCCTCATCCTTTTCATTTTTCTCCAATTGGTGCTGCTCCATTATATTTGAAAAAAATCTAATCTATTAGTGTGACGCGCTTCCATCCGTATCCAATACATTGGTTGCAAACACTATAGAAGTAGACAAAGGAGTAGCCTTTCACAGATTGTGAACAGTTGTGTTTCAGTGTTCACTTCAGTCTGTGTTTTTTATTTTTTGAGTGCACATCACGCTCCAGTTACTTGTTCAAGCACTGCTGCTTGTACTCTGCTGAGCGTGTCTCAGTGCCTCATCCTTTTCATTTTTCTCCAATTGGTGCTGCTCCATTATATTTGAAAAAAATCTAATCTATTAGTGTGACGCGCTTCCATCCGTATACAATACATTGGTTGCAAACACTATAGAAGTAGACAAAGGAGTAGCCTTTCACAGATTGTGAACAGTTGTGTTTCAGTGTTCACTTCAGTCTGTGTTTTTTATTTTTTGAGTGCACATCACGCTCCAGTTACTTGTTCAAGCACTGCTGCTTGTACTCTGCTGAGCGTGTCTCAGTGCCTCATCCTTTTCATTTTTCTCCAATTGGTGCTGCTCCATTATATTTGAAAAAAATCTAATCTATTAGTGTGACGCGCTTCCATCCGTATACAATACATTGGTTGCAAACACTATAGAAGTACAGAAAGGAGCCTTTCACAGATAGTGAACAGTTGTCTGCAGTGTTCACTGCAGTCTCTGAGGAATAACCACACTTAGGCCTTATAACGTTTCTGACTTTCTTTATCAATCTACCAAGATGAAGAAGGCAGGGAGTAAGGCACGTGGTCGTGGCCGTGGAGTTTCAGCAGGGAGAGGACGTGGGGATTCTGTTGCTGCTGCCGCACCCAGTGACACAGCATCCACCAGTTTTCCCCGTGAGCGTTCCTTTATGCGCACTTTTGTAGGAGCTCAGCATACCCCCCTGCTGCGGGAAGAACAAATTGAAGCCGTTGTTGGTTGGATGGCAGCCAATGCATCGACTTCAATTCCTTCCACCTCCTCTCAGGACCACAGCACTGTTGAACAACCATCTGTCTCTTCACCGCCTGCCAAATTGCCCAGGCAGTCAGAGAGTTCTGAACTGGAGCCAGCTGAGTCTCTGCTTCTGTTCTCAGAATCTGTTGGCTTGCAAACAGGGGCCCAGCCAAGCAGCATTCTGGAATGTGAAGAAGAGGCAGTATGCAGTGATGCGCAACAGCTGTGTCTCTCTGAATGTGAAGAGGCGGGTGAGCCAGTGCCGATGGTCAGCACACCGCAGAACGCATCTGATGATGATGAGACTCAGGTGCCATTTTCTGTTGAGCATGGTGCTGGCCAGACCACCCAACAGCAGCAGGTGTTGGAAGAGGGTAGTGGAGATGATGAGGTCCAAGACCCAACATGGCGTGAGGAACAGGAAGGTGGTGGTAGCAGCTCTGAGGAAGAGATTGCCCCAATGGTCCAAACAGTAGGGAGAGGTAGGCTGCAGACTCGTTTGCCTGTAGCCTCCAGTTTGGCACCCGTTTGTAGCAGTTCTCTTCCAACAGCCAAAACGGGCGCTCCCAGGACTTGCACTGCGTGGTCCTTTTTTGACACACTTGCAGATGATATTTGCTATGTCAAATGCAAGCTGTGTAATCAAAAAGTAAAAAGAGGTAAAAATGTCAGTAACCTTAATACCACAAATATGTGGAAACATGTGCGGTCAAAGCACGTGGTTGAGTTCCAAAGACACACTGGAGATGTAGGCCAACCTACAGCAGCACCTACATCTTCAGCTCGTGTTGGAGCCTCTTCCTCCAGCTCACACACAGCTGGTTCGGCTTCCTCACAGGATCGCCATGGAAGAACCTCTGTCACTGTTGTCCAGAGACCCAGTGTTATTCCACCCACAGCTGCAAGTTCCCTGTCATCCTCACACTCCCAGGCCACAAAACAGCCATCGGTAGCACAGGCATGGGATAAAAGACGGCCATACTCGGCAAACCATCCACGAGCACAGGCTCTGAATGCTGGCATTGCAAAACTCCTGTCCCTTGAAATGCTGTCATTCAGGCTGGTGGAGACTGACAGTTTCCGTAACTTAATGTCATTGGCAGTCCCACAATACAATGTGCCCAGCCGATTTTATTTCAGCAGGCAAGCTGTCCCTGCTCTGCAAAAGCATGTTGAGGGAAAAATTAAACATGCGCTACTAAACGCCGTCAGTAGCAAGGTCCACCTGACCACCGATGCGTGGACCAGTACCCATGGCCAGGGACGATACCTTTCCCTCACTGCCCCTTGGGTCAATGTTGTGGAGCCGGGTACAGATCTTGCGAGTGGCGCTGTACGTGTTCTGCCAACTCCAAGGATTGCAGGAATCAAGTCTGTCCACATTGACTCCTCCTCCTACTCCAGTTCCTCAGAATCATCGCTGCAGGAGCCGTCACGGTCTACCTCCACATGGACCCGTGAACGCTTACCTGATGCGACCGATATGAGCACAGCCGTGGCCAAACGTCAACAGGCCGTCCTGAAATTAATTTCCATGGGGAATCGAAGCCACACAGCGCAGGAGCTCTGGAATGCCATCAAGCAGGAGAGCGACGTGTGGTTTTTGCCAGCGAATCTCCAGCCAGGCTTGGTAGTGTGTGACAATGGCCGAAATCTGGTGGCAGCTCTGGGCCTTGGCAACCTCACTCACATACAATGTCTTGCACATGTGCTCAACTTGGTCATGCAGAGTTTTTTGAGGGACTATCCGGATCTTGATGCACTGCTGCACAAGGTCCGCCTAGAGTGCGCTCACTTGCGACGTTCCAGCATGGCCAGATCGCGCATTGCAGCTCTGCAACGCAGATTTCGCCTTCCTGAACATCGCATCATATGTGACGTACCTGTCACGCGGTCTTATGATATGTGTACGATGTCAGTAAACTATTCTTAAAAGAACAACACTCTATACAACATATAGATTAGCAACATCAGCATGTAAATATAGAATAGATTTACCTGACACGATATCCGTTGAACTCAGGGTTAATCTTGAGGACTTGATACACTGTCACAGGAAAGAGGAGGACCGGGGGTCTAACCTGACCCTAAACTGGGGTCCTAACTAATCCCTCACCTTGGAGGTACTGATAATGGTTCAGAGGTCCAAGTCTCCAGCCTAACCCTGTCTCCTATCAGTCCCTGAACCCTGTAATCAGTCCTAAGAAGGATACTGATTACCACCAAAGGGATATGGGCTGATCTCTGCTAAATACACAGATTAGACATATAAGACAGACTGGAGAAAACACAGACTTGCATACACACTCAAACACAGAAGGAACATAAATGATCTGGGATATTAAACTCTAAGCAAGGTGAGCTTAAAACAACTAAGGAGCTCTTTAACTTAAGTCTATACAGATACAATCCTATCTGTGGTCTGCATGAAGAATTTCACTGGCAACTCCCAACACAGACAACCAGAGATTTAAAGGAAACCAATCAACAAATAATTAATTGCAGCCGGGAGAAACTGCACCCAGTCCCAGAACTGAGCACAGACAGAATTAACTCCCTAACTGCCAAACACAAAGAAACAGCAACTCAGCTGTGAGAAGTCAGAATGTGCAACCGCGACGATCTTCGTGGCGATGCACACATGACAGTACCCCCCCTTCTACGAGGGGCCTCCGGACCCTCAGGGCCAGGTTTGCCCGGGTGAGTTCTGTGGAAGGTCCGCACCAAACGATCTGCGTTAATGTCAGACGCAGGAACCCACGTCCTCTCCTCTGGACCATACCCCTTCCAATGCACCAAGTACTGAAGGGACCGGCGATTCAGACGTGAGTCAATGATCTTTGACACTTGAAACTCCAAGTTACCATTGACCACCACTGGAGGAGGAGGTAGAGGTGATGGTATGACTGGTGCCACGTACCTCTTAAGTAATGACTTGTGGAACACATTGTGGATTTTAAACGTAGGAGGGAGGTCCAGACGAAATGCCACAGGATTAATTATGGAACTGATCCTGTACGGCCCGATGAATCTGGGGCCCAGCTTCCAGGAGGGAACTTTAAGTTTTATATTCCTGGTAGACAACCATACCAGATCGTTCACATTAAGTTCTGGACCAGAAACTCTCCTCCTATCAGCCATACGTTTATAACGGTTCCCCATAGCACTCAGATTATTCAATACACCTCTCCACACTGAAGCAAGTGACGACGAGAAACGCTCCTCCTCAGGAACCCCAGAAGGGCCCCCCCCATTGAATGTACAAAACTGGGGATGAAAACCATATGCCCCAAAAAACGGGGACTTACCAGTGGACTCGCTCCGCCTGTTGTTAAGAGCGAACTCTGCCAGAGGCAAGAAAGAAGACCAGTCCTCCTGGTTCTCTGAGACAAAACACCGAAGATAAGTCTCTAGGCTTTGATTCAGACGCTCTGTCTGACCATTGGTCTGCGGATGAAAAGCCGAGGAAAATGACAATTGCATCCCCCGACGTAAACAAAATGCCCTCCAAAACTTGGACACAAACTGAGACCCCCTATCTGACACCACATCAGAAGGCAACCCATGAAGTCTCACAATCTCCCCAATGAACACCTGCGCCAGAGTTTTAGCATTAGGGAGGGCAGGAAGAGCAATGAAATGTGCCATCTTACTGAACCTGTCAACAACCACCAGTATGACAGTCTTACCTGACGACTGAGGAAGGTCCGTGATGAAGTCCATAGACAAATGAGTCCATGGACGCTCCGGAAGTTTCAAGGGTAAGAGGGTCCCAGACGGACGGGTATGAGGGGTCTTAGAGCGAGCACAAACCCCACAGGACGCGACAAAAGTTAAAACATCTTTATTAACGTTAGGCCACCAAAACCGGCGAGAAAGGAGATCTAAAGTAGCCTTACTCCCTGGATGTCCTGCTAAAGCAGAATTATGATGTGCCTCAATAACCTTTTGTCTCAACTGATTTGGGACAAACAGTCTCCCTGGAGGTCCTGCAGGGGCGTCCCCCTGAGCCTCTAACACCTCCTCCTCAAGCTCAGAACATACAGCCGACACTACCACCCCCTCCTGAAGGATAGGAATCGGGTCATCCATTTTCCCGGCCCCTGGGAAACTGCGAGACAAGGCATCCGCCTTAACATTCTTAGATCCAGGGCGATAAGTGACAACAAAATTAAACCTGGTAAAAAACAACGACCATCGAGCTTGTCTGGAATTCAGACGCTTAGCAGATTCCAAATACAGCAGGTTCTTGTGATCAGTAATGACGGTGACCGGGTGGACTGCCCCCTCCAAAAAGTGACGCCATTCTTCAAAAGCCAACTTAATGGCCAAAAGTTCCCTATTGCCGATATCATAATTCCTTTCGGCGGACGACAATTTTTTAGAAAAGAAAGCGCACGGATGCCATTTACCAGGGGACGGACCCTGGGACAATATTGCACCCACCCCTACGTCAGACGCGTCCACCTCCACAACGAACGGCTGTGATGCATCTGGTTGGATGAGAACGGGTGCCGAAGCAAAACATTTTTTCAAAGAGGAAAAAGCTTGGCAAGCTTTGTCCGACCATTTAGAAAAATCCGTCCCTTTTCTTGTCATGTCAGTGAGAGGTTTGACAACAGATGAGAAATTACAAATAAATTTCCGGTAGTAGTTAGCAAACCCCAGAAAACGCTGCAGAGCCTTAAGATCCTCTGGCTGATCCCATTCAAGCACTGCTCTCACCTTTTCAGGGTCCATACGGAAACTGGAGGCTGACACCAAGAAACCCAAAAACTGAAGTTCCTGTACGGCGAATACACACTTTTCCAGTTTGGCGTATAGTTTATTGTCTCGCAAGATCTGCAACACCTGTCTCACATGCTCCTGGTGAGACACAAGATCTGGTGAGTAAATTAAAATGTAATCCAAATATACGACCACAAACAGCCCCACCAGATGACGAAAAATGTCATTAACAAAATGTTGGAATACTGCTGGTGCAGTAGTCAGACCAAAAGGCATGACAAGGTTCTCATAATGTCCCTCTGGCGTGTTAAACGCCGTTTTCCACTCATCCCCCTCTTTTATCCTAATCAGATTATACGCCCCCCTGAGATCCAATTTAGAGAACCATTTGGCGCCAACAATTTGATTGAAGAGATCAGGAATCAGAGGGAGTGGATACGGATCTCGAACAGTAATCCGATTAAGTTTGCGGAAATCCAAGCAAGGGCGTAGGCCTCCATCTTTTTTCTTCACAAAGAAGAACCCCGCGGCCACTGGGGAAGATGAAGGTCTAATATGCCCTTTGGCCAGACTTTCCGAAATATAATCTTTCATAGCCTGCCTCTCAGGACCAGAAAGGTTATATAACCTAGCTTTAGGTAACTTAGCATCAGGAAGTAAATTAATAGAGCAGTCATACACGCGATGAGGAGGCAACTCCTGACACCCCTCCTCAGAGAACACATCCCCAAAGTCCTCCAAAAAAGGAGGCAAAGTACTAGGCACGACCGCACTGATGACTGTGTTCATGCAGTTACTTTTGCAAAACTCCCCCCATTGGCTTATATCTCTGGACTGTCAATTAATCACAGGGTTATGTTTAACCAACCAAGGAAGTCCCAACACAATAGGAGTAGGTAGACCCTCCAACACATAACAAGATAATAGTTCCCTATGTATTGCCCCTACCCGAAGGTCAATGTTATGAACCTCATGAACAAAGCTACCTTGGCCGAGAGGCCTGGCGTCAATGGAGAATATAGGGATCGGTTTGACCAATACACTCAGATGCATACCTTGAGCCTGAGCAAACTGAGCATCAACCAGATTAGCCCCGGACCCACTATCAAGAAGAACAGAAAATCTCTCCACTCTCGTACCAACCACCACCTCCACTGGTACAAGGAACTGAGAAGAACTAGCGGACGAAATACATACTCCCAGGTTGTCGTCCACCACACAACCTGGGATTAACAGTTTTCCGGCGACTTTTTGCTCAACAAGGCACGGGATGGACATCCCCCAACAAAATGTCCCTCTTTCCCGCAGAAGAAACACCTTCTAGTCCTGCGGCGTACCGCCAATCCCCTCCTACGAAATGATGTCCCTCCCAACTGCATAGGCTCCTCCGAACAGACAAGGGGAACCTCAACATAAGGGACTTTAGTAGTAGGTGGAGTAACAACAGGGGGGAGTTACCTCGCACCTCTCCCGGAGCTGTCTATCAGTACGGATAGCTAGGGCCATAGCAGCCTCCAGTGATGGAGGAGAATCATACTGAGCCAAAACGTCCTTTAATTTGTCAGAAAGCCCATGACAAAACTGGCTTCTAAGAGCTGGGTCATTCCACTGAGTATCTGTGGCCCATCTACGGAACTCAGAAGCAAATTCCTCCGCCGGACGATCTCCCTGCTGTATCTTACGTAATTTTGTCTCAGCAAGAGAGACCCGATCTGGGTCATCATATACCAAACCCAGGGCAGTAAAAAATCGATCTACTGACTGTAGAGCCGGGGATCCCGGAGGAAGGGAGAAGGCCCAGGATTGAGGGTCCCCTTGTAGGAGCGAGATAACAATTCCCACTCTCTGCTCTTCACTCCCTGATGATCGAGGCCGAAGCCGAAAATACAATTTACATGCTTCCCTGAAGGTAAAAAATTTGTCTCGCCCACCAGTGAACCTGTCCGGGTGAGCTACTTTAGGTTCAAATCTGGTTTGCTCCGAGGGAGACAAAACTTTGGACTTAATGTCCGTCAGCTCCATGGATAATCCCTGCAACTGCAGAGCCAGCTGGGCTACTGGATCCATGGTAACTGGAGATAATTTTATGGGCCAGTGAAAATGTCACGCGGTCTTATGATATGTGTACGATGTCAGTAAACTATTCTTAAAAGAACAACACTCTATACAACATATAGATTAGCAACATCAGCATGTAAATATAGAATAGATTTACCTGACACGATATCCGTTGAACTCAGGGTTAATCTTGAGGACTTGATACACTGTCACAGGAAAGAGGAGGACCGGGGGTCTAACCTGACCCTAAACTGGGGTCCTAACTAATCCCTCACCTTGGAGGTACTGATAATGGTTCAGAGGTCCAAGTCTCCAGCCTAACCCTGTCTCCTATCAGTCCCTGAACCCTGTAATCAGTCCTAAGAAGGATACTGATTACCACCAAAGGGATATGGGCTGATCTCTGCTAAATACACAGATTAGACATATAAGACAGACTGGAGAAAACACAGACTTGCATACACACTCAAACACAGAAGGAACATAAATGATCTGGGATATTAAACTCTAAGCAAGGTGAGCTTAAAACAACTAAGGAGCTCTTTAACTTAAGTCTATACAGATACAATCCTATCTGTGGTCTGCATGAAGAATTTCACTGGCAACTCCCAACACAGACAACCAGAGATTTAAAGGAAACCAATCAACAAATAATTAATTGCAGCCGGGAGAAACTGCACCCAGTCCCAGAACTGAGCACAGACAGAATTAACTCCCTAACTGCCAAACACAAAGAAACAGCAACTCAGCTGTGAGAAGTCAGAATGTGCAACCACGACGATCTTCGTGGCGATGCACACATGACAGTACCCACCAGGTGGAATTCCACGTTACATATGTTGGAGCGGTTGTGTGAGCAGCAGCCAGCAGTAATGGAGTATCAGTTGCATCAGGCGCAATCAACTCGCAATTTGCGCCGTTCACACTTCACCACTACTGAGTGGGCCTCTATGAAGTACATCTGCCACGTTTTGCGTGCGTTTGATGAGTCAACGCAGATGGCGAGTGCAGATGATGCACTAGTCAGCCTGACTGTCCCCCTTATCTGCCTGCTTCAAAAAACACTGCAATCACTAAGGGATGAGGTTTTGGAAGAGGTGGAGGATGAGGAGTCACAAATTCCATCACCTTCTGGACAGTCAGCGCAACGTGGTTCCTCACAAAGGGCTGGGCAGGGCTCACTTTGTGAGGAGGATGAGGAGGAGTCAATGGAGGAGGAAGACATCGCTCCAGAGGGAGGTACACAACGCTCTAGTCAGTATGTAGAGCGAGGGTGGGGTGATGCAGAGCAGGCAGAGATGACGCCTCTTGCAGGGGACAGCGTTTGTTGGCCAGTTGGGAGTCTGCAGCACATGGTTGATTTCATGCTGCAGTGCCTGAGAAACGACCGCCGCATCGCCCACATTCTCACCACGTCTGATTATTGGGTGTACACCCTCCTAGACCCTCGCTACCGGGACAACTTACAAAGCCTCATCACACCGTTGAACCGGGAGCGTAAAATGCGGGAGTACCAAGACACACTGGTGCAATCCATAATGTTCTCCATTCCAGCCGAGAGCACTGCTGCTGCTACTGCTTTACAAAGCAGCTCTGTGCGTCGAGGCAGTGGAGACAGCTCTGCAACAAGAGGGAGCACAAGCAGCGCCTCTGCACAGGGCAAGACCAGTATGTTCCAAATGTTGTGAAGTTTTGTGGCAGCGCCACAAATGTCTACACCATCCGAGACGGCTCCAGTCAGCATGTAAGGTTCTGTGTACATGTTCCTGAAACTCAGTTTTTCCGTCAGCCATTTTACTTTCTGTCTTGCTGCAGCTATCTTGCCCTCAGTCAATATGGAGTTTCCAGCTTGCATGTTCCCGCCCTGATTCTCTCCTCTTGCTTCTTAAGCAGCCACAGCTGAGCAATCAGTGCTTCAGAATCAAGCCTGCAGTGAACCTGTGACCTGTCTCCTGGAAGCCTTGGACCTTGTACTCCAGTTATTTCCTATTGTGGAACTTTGGAACACTCGTGGACTTTGGAACCTTGCTATTTGATAAATCCACGTTTGCATGGACTTATGGTAACAGAGAAGAGATCCTGAACCTGTTGTGAGAGTGATTGCTGAGCCTAAGTTACTCTGGCCTGCTGTGTCTCCTGCTTTTGTATCTGCAAACTGTGTGACTATTATTGCCACTTGTATGAAGTAATACAAGACCTTCTATATCAAACCTGTGACTCCTGTGTTTTCATCGCACCCAAGCACAAGACACTATATGAACTGTACTCCTTACATTACAAGATTCTGAAGCCAAACGTTAGTGTCTGCTGGGTCTGGAAAGGCTGTGTCTGCTGTAACTGTGGATATCAGATGTCCGGATTGTACTTTCTGTGATGACAGTGGTTGTGACTTCTCACAACCATTCCAGGTGAGCAATTCCCTTAAGTTTTTTTTTCTGCAGTGTTACCACAGGTAAACACTATTGTTTTTTTCTTTCTTTCCTCTTTTGTGTCTGCTGTAACTGTGGATATCAGATGTCCGGATTGAACTTTCTGTGATGATAGTGGTTGTGACTTCTCACAACCATTCCAGGTGAGCAGTTCCCTTAATTTTTTTTTCTCTCTCAGTGTTACCACAGGTAAACACTATTGTTTTTTTTTTTTTCTTCTCCTCTCCTTCCAGTACTCCTGTCTTAAAAGATCTGGAAAATGGAGGCCCGCATGAAGGAACTTTGCGGAGTGACTGATAATATCCTTGCAGATTTGCAGACTATAAAAAACCCGTTTTACAAACCTACAGGACCTCACTAATCACAATTTGCAAGTGTTTGGACAGACTGCCCAGGATTTGCGAGCCAGGATTGAGGTTCTAGAGGAGCGAGTCCAGGCTCCTGCCGTAGCCCCGAGTTCTGGGATTCCTAAGTTGCCCCCTTTTCGTTTTGGCGGTGAACGTGAGAAATTCAGGGGATTTATTAATCAATGCAATCTTTTTTTTTCTGCACATGCTTCACAATTTCCCACTGAACGATCTAAAGTGCTTACTATAATTATGTTGCTTACCAACAAGGCTTTGATGTGGGCAAACCCTCTGATTGAGACTGAGGATGAATGTTTGGATCATCTTGATGCTTTCATTTCAGCCATGGGGCAGGTGTTTGATGACCCCAATCGAGGTGCAACAGCTGAAGCAGCCATGTTAGCTTTGCGCCAAGGTAAGCACTCGGTAGCTGAATATGCCTTGGATTTCAGGAGATGGGCCCTTGATACCACCTGGGACAGTTCCGCCAAAAAATCTATTTTTCGAAAAGGGTTATCTCCACTAACTAAGGATGAACTTGCTCGTGCCGACCCTCCCACTGCGTTAGGTGACTTTATTAACTACTGCATCCGTATTGATACTCGTCTGACTGAACGCAGGCAAGAGAGATGGTTCGAAAGCAATCGCACTAACCTTTTCCTACCTTCCTCTCCAGCTAAGGAACCTTTGAGTAGGATCACACGGGAACCTAAACCTGAACCCATGCAGGTAGACTCTTTACAACGACGGGTTAGTGATGCACGCAAGGAACATCGTTTTAAGGAGAATCTATGTTTCTATTGTGGTAAGTCAGGGCACTTCATTATAAACTGCCCCAGCCGTTCTCGTAAGACTACTGCAGCACTCATTCACTGTGAGTGTTGCGAGAGGGGATCTATCAGGTCCGAGCCTCAGGCTCCAGAGAGATCTGCAGCAACAGATCTTGATTTCTCGGACTTAAACTCCGTTACTTCTGAGGACGTTGACTGTGTAAACGCTGCAATTTTTCAAGTCTCCTCAGCGGTGTCCCAGCTGAGTTGTAAGAAAAACAATTCTCATTGCTTTCTTTCCATCAAACTCTGGGTTGACTCAGTTTGGGTGTCTAGCTCTGCTATGATCGACTCAGGGGCAAGTGGAAATTTTATGGATGTCTCCTTTGCTCTGAAACAGGGGATACGTTCAGTAAAGAAGGCTACTCCAGTACAGATGGAAACTGTGGATGGCTCCCTGCTGACCTCTGGACCAGTGGATCAGGAAACAGAGCCTTTGAGGGTTCTTATGGGTAAAGATCATCAAGAGAAACTGTCCTTTATGCTTATCTCTTCTCCCCACTTTCCCATTATTCTAGGGCTACCATGGCTGCAGGCTCAGAATCCTACCATTAACTGGGAGACCAAGGAATTACACTTTCCAGAGAAACAGATGAGTCCAAAAGTTTCAGCTTGCTCTGTTCCTAAAGGAGCCATGTCAGTCCCTGAACTACCAGCTGTATATCAGGACTATGTGGATTTATGTGACAAGAAGAACGCTGACCAGCTTCCCCCTCACCGTCCATATGATTGTCCAATTGAATTATTGCCTGGAGCAGAGATACCTTTTGGTAAGATCTACCCCCTGGCGGGGCCCGAGCTAAAGGCTTTAAAGGATTACATAGACGAGAATCTAGCCAAGGGCTTCATACGCCCCTCTTCATCTCCTGCAGGTGCACCCATCTTCTTTGTAAAGAAGAAAGATGGATCTCTGAGACCCTGCGTAGACTATAGGGAACTCAATAAGGTTACTATTAGAAACCGTTATCCATTGCCTTTAATCCCTGAGTTATTGGAGAGAGTGCGACATGCCAAAATTTTCTCTAAACTAGATCTCCGTGGGGCCTATAACTTAGTCCGTATTAGACCTGGGGATGAATGGAAGACTGCATTCAGGTCACGCTATGGACACTTTGAATATCTAGTCATGCCTTTTGGTCTGAGTACCGCCCCAGCCACTTTCCAACACTTGGTGAATGACATCTTCAGGGATCTCCTAGATACATTCGTGGTGATTTATTTGGATGATATTCTAATTTTTTCTAACTCCACAGAGGAACATCATGAACATGTGAGAATGGTCTTGGAACGTCTAAGACAAAATCATCTTTACATCAAACTTGAAAAGTGTGAATTCCATAGGACCGAAATTCAATTTCTGGGGTATGTACTGTCTACACAAGGAATTAGTATGGATGGAAGCAAGACCCAAGCCATCAAGGATTGGCCAAGTCCTAGAAATGTGAAGGAGGTGCAGCGCTTCATCGGGTTTGCCAACTTCTATAGACGTTTCATTAGGAATTTCTCTGAGGTAGTGTCACCTATCACCCAACTTACCCGGAAAGAGTCTAGGTTCTCCTGGACTCCCCAAGCCCAGGAAGCATTTTCCCGTCTAAAAGATAAATTTACCACTGCACCTATCTTAGTACATCCCAACCCCGAACTTGCCTTCATAATAGAGGTGGATGCTTCAGACTGTGCCGTTGGAGCTATACTCTCTCAGAGAACAGGTGAGAAGAATGTCTTGCATCCCTGTGCCTTCTTTTCCCAGCAGTTGTCTTCGGCTGAGAGGAACTACGATGTGGGCAATAGAGAGTTGTTGGCCATTATTGCCGCCTTCAAAGAATGGAGACACCTTCTTCAGGGAGCTGCACAGCAAATAGTCGTCCTGACAGACCATCGTAACCTTGAATTTATCAGGTCGGCTAAGTGCCTGACTCCTCGCCAGGCTCGCTGGAATCTTTTCTTAAACCAATTTAATTTTATCATTTCTTATAGACCAGGATCGCGCAATGGAAAGGCTGATGCACTCTCTAGGATTTATTCAGCAGAGACACGTCCACTTACTCCTCCTAAGACTATTCTTCCTGACTCTAGATTCCTGGGAGTGATTCATAATCAAGACCTACTTAAGGACATCAAGGAAGCATACCATGCGGATTCCTTTTTGGCACAACCCCCAAGGGACGTAAGTCTTGTCTTTAAGAATGGTGTGTGGATTCAGGGACAACGTCTGTATATTCCTGAAACAGTCAGATTAAGAGTATTGCAACTCATTCACGATTCCAAGATAGCTGGGCATAGAGGAATTCTAAAGACACAGGAATTTCTTTCTCGTTTCTTTTGGTGGCCCACTTGCAGGAAGGATGTTTTAAACTATGTCACTTCATGTGAAGTCTGTGCAAGATGCAAAACACCTCGCTCCTCACCAACTGGTCTGTTGCAACCTCTTCCCACCCCATCCCGCCCGTGGGGATCCATTTCTATGGACTTCATTGTGGAGTTACCAACCTCTCAAGGGAAGAACACCATTCTAGTGGTGGTTGATCGTTTAACAAAAGCAGCTCATTTTATTCCTTGTGTCGGCTTACCCACTGCAAGACAGACATCAGATTTGATGATTAAAAATGTGTTTCGTTTACATGGAGTACCAGATGAGGTTATTTCGGATCGAGGGGTGCAATTCACTTCAAGGTTTTGGCAAAATTTCTGTGCAGCATTGGACATTAAAGTGAACCTTTCTTCTGCTTTTCATCCTCAGACTAATGGACAGACGGAACGAACCAATCAGACCCTGGAGCAGTATCTTCGCTGCTTTATCTGCCACCTACAGGATGACTGGGTGGATCTACTTCCACTGGCTGAGTTCTCTTATAACAACTCTCAGAGTGCCTCCACTAAGCAGTCTCCTTTTTACTCCAATTTAGGTTATCATCCTAATATTCTTCCTCGATTTCCCATAGAAACGCCTTTGCCAGCAGTGGCTGAAAGAATTACGTCTTTACAAAAGAATATGGATCTTCTAAAGGGAAATCTGGAATTGGCTCAGGAAAGGTACAAGAAAGCCGCAGATAAATTTCGTAAACCTGCACCAGCTTTCAAGGTAGGAGACCTGGTCTGGCTGTCAACCAGAAATCTTAAGTTAAGAATTCCATCATCTAAGTTGGGACATAAATACATTGGACCTTATAAAATCAGTAAAATTATAAGTGCTGTCGCTTGTCGTCTTCAACTGCCCAGAACTATGAGAATCCACCCTGTCTTTCATGTATCTCTACTAAAGGCTGTGACACCCAATACGTTTCCTGGACGTTCTTCTCCTTGCCCTGACCCAGTGCTAGTCGATGGTCAGGAAGAATTTGTGGTGGAAAGGATTCTAGATTCCAGGTTGTATAGAAATCAGTTACAATATTTGATTAAATGGCAGGGCTACCCAGTGGAGGACAATTCATGGGAACCAGTCAATAACGTTAATGCTCCTCGCTTGCTCCGTCAGTTTCATCAGAGGTACCCACACAAGCCTGGTCTGAGGTCATCCGGAGGTTGTCCCTACGGGGGGAGTAATGTAAGGTTCTGTGTACATGTTCCTGAAACTCAGTTTTTCCGTCAGCCATTTTACTTTCTGTCTTGCTGCAGCTATCTTGCCCTCAGTCAATATGGAGTTTCCAGCTTGCATGTTCCCCCTGATTCTCTCCTCTTGCTTCTTAAGCAGCCACAGCTGAGCAATCAGTGCTTCAGAATCAAGCCTGCAGTGAACCTGTGACCTGTCTCCTGGAAGCCTTGGACCTTGTACTCCAGTTATTTCCTATTGTGGAACTTTGGAACACTCGTGGACTTTGGAACCTTGCTATTTGATAAATCCACGTTTGCATGGACTTATGGTAACAGAGAAGAGATCCTGAACCTGTTGTGAGAGTGATTGCTGAGCTTAAGTTACTCTGGCCTGCTGTGTCTCCTGCTTTTGTATCTGCAAACTGTGTGACTATTATTGCCACTTGTATGAAGTAATACAAGACCTTCTATATCAAACCTGTGACTCCTGTGTTTTCATCGCACCCAAGCACAAGACACTATATGAACTGTACTCCTTACATTACACAGCAGGAGGCAACGTTTCCGTAAGATGGTGACAGACTACATGTCTTTCCCTCTCAGTGTACTCCCAGATGGCTCTTCCCCATTCAAGTTTTGGGTCTCTAAGCTGGATACATGGCCAGAGCTTAGCCAGTATGCATTGGAGGTGCTGGCTTGCCCTGCTGCCAGTGTATTATCGGAGCGCGTCTTTAGTGCTGCAGGTGGTGTACTAACAGACTGTCGCATGCGACTATCCTCCGATAATGTAGACCGGCTTACTTTTCTGAAAATGAACAAGGCATGGATCTCGCCAGAATTTGTCTGTCCGTTTTCAGATTAAATAACTGGTTCGCAACGTTATCCATGTCTCCTGTTATGTTCATCTTTCTACCACCTGAACTCTACTCCCTGGGCTACAACACTGGCAGTTGCTGCTCAGAAGTGTCGTGTCCACAGACCAATACACAAGCTATAGTGTTACTGGGGTTCAGTAATGTCAGCTGTTCCCCTGCTGTGTGAACGGCAAAAAGTCATGCTGCCTCCACCCTGTTGTCTTCTCATCCCTGGGCTTCAACACCACCAGTTGTTGCTCGGAAGTGTCATTGGCACGGGTACTCACTCCTGCCCAGACTGGTTACAGCACGCCATCTGTTTCCTGTCAGTGTAAACGTCACTTAGCCTCCAATAAGTTGTCCTGTCGTGTTGCGGTCGGGTTAGCCGACTCTGTGGTGCTTGGAGTTTAGGTGCTTCCTATGTGTGCTGCGGGATATGCAAATAAAGGCTGTTTCCGTTGTGACAATAGGACAATCACCCACTGTAGTACTGTGGGATTCGGTAACTGCGGCCGGCTCGCGGCCTGTCAACTTAAATTTCCATGGGTTACATCTTCTACCCGTCCGGGTTCCAGTACCGTCAGCTGGTTCTCCGCAGTGCCTTTGCCCTAGGTGCCTCCATCTCGGTATCCGAGTTCCAGCAACGTCTGCTGGTCCTTGGTAGTGCTTTGGAGCACAGGTACCTCCTGCTTAGTAACCGTGTCCAGTAACGTCAGCTGGTCCTCGGTTGTGCCATTGGCTCTTTTCCTTCTGCTGCCCCTCCGGGTTCCAGCACAGTCAGCTGGTCCTCGTTACTTGCATTGGCTCTTGTACCTTCTGCTACCCGTCCGGGTTCCAGTACCGTCAACTGGTTCTCCGCAGTGCCTTTGGCCTAGGTGCCTCCATCTCGGTATCCGAGTTCCTGCAACGTCTGCTGGTCCTTGGTAGTGCTTTGGAGCACAGGTACCTCCTGCTTAGTAACCGTGTCCCAGTAACATGAGCTGGTACAAGGTTGTGCTACAAATACAAGATACAGAACAAGAGACACAAGAACAATAAGCAGAAGATCTAAAAGCAGAAGAACATGAAGTATAAGACCAAAATGAAGAGCAAAATATATGCTCTAAATTATAAGCAGAAGAAGACTAAGCAGTGTATGGGGGTGAGTCCGTTCCTCCTCGTGGTGCCCCTGGAAAATGCCTGCTGCTGCTGCAGGCTAAACTGAACACGGACAAATACTGTTGTAATTTAAATCTTTTGTGACAGCAAGAACGGAAGAATGAAAACTTCATACTTTGACAGATTACAAGTACAGGATTCTCTGTCACAAATAAGAATATGATGAAGAAGATGAAGTACAATATGAATAAGAATAATAGTTTAATAAGAAGAATATGAGTAATGTTAACAAAAAGATGAATAGCAAGAAGTTTAAGAAGAAGATAAAGAAGGTGAAGATGAAGAATAATTTGATGGAAAAGATGATGCTGCTGAAGATTATGAAGGAGAAAGTGTGTCAAAAGTTAAAAAGGTGAAGAGCATGGAAGTTGTGAAATATACATATTTGCCAAAATAGAAAAAACGTGAACAACATTGTCAATTTCTTCGTCAATCCGAACATCTTTAAAAAAAAAAATATTTATGCTATTCCATTTGATTGGGTTAAACATCTATGCCTTTAATGTCTCCTCAACCTTCCCCAATACATTCTACATTACTCTTTGTTGTTTTCCTTCATGTACAATTAACCAACAAGGCAAGAATGGGGTTTTTTTAATTCCGATATTTTGTTCCCATAGACTTACATTGGATTTCCGGTATCGGTATCGGGTATCGCCGATATTTTTTGGGTATCGGCGATACCATTCCGATTCCGATACTTTTGGATATCGGAAAGTATCGCTCAACTCTACCAGAGAACTAATGTAGGTGGTAGAGGTCGTGTGATCTCAGGTGTTTTTGCAATTAGTAGCGTTGGTATTTTTTAGGGTTTTTTGGATTGCAGTAAGTGTCCTTCCTGTCCTTTTCTGTCTAGGCAGATTGGGCCCCAACGTTTGCTCATACTATTTTCTGTCTGTGTCTGTATTTCCTCTTGTCTAACCGCCATTACATGTTTGGGGGCTTCCTATGTTCTTTGGGGATCTGCTCCGGGGCAGATAGCTTTCCTCTTTCTATCTTTAGGTGTAGTTAACCTCTCAGGCTGTGACGAGGCGTCTAGGACCAACGTAGGAACGCTCCACGGCTGCCTTTAGTTGTGGTGGTTAGTCAGGGTACTGCAATCTAGTAGATTCCAACCTCTCTGGTGTATTGCAGTTTTTGCCTGCTCTCCTCAGCTACCAAATCATAACACCCCCCCTTTATCACCCCCTTAGTTAGGGACATATAATAAAATATAGAAATTATATTTTTTTTATTTTTCTGTTAGGGTTAGGGTTAAGGCTACGGTTAGGGTTAGGGCTAGGGTTAGGGTTATAATTAGGGTTAGGGTTAGGCTGGGTTCATACTGCGTTATAGCAGTCCATTAGACGGACTGCGTTACACCGCAGTATTAAGTGGTGTAACGCAGTCCGTTAACGCTGCCATTCACCCCCATTTGAGGGTGCATCGCGACGAATGCCGTAAAGCGGCATGCGTTCGCGACATGCCATCATTCAGTGACGGAGCCTCAGATGCGGGCTGAAGCGTCTGGGCTCCGTCACCGCTAGCACAGATGAATCATCTGCTGATTCCTCTGCGCTAGCGGGTATATCATAACGCGATCGCGTTATGCTATACCGTTACCAGCCCGTGAACGCTATGTGTTGAACGGGCTGGTAAAACGCAAAATGAACCTAGCCTTAGGGTTAGGGTTACAATTAGGGTTAGGGTTACAATTAGGGTTAGGGCTACAATTAGGGTTAGGGTTACAATTAGGGTTGGAATTAGGGTTGGGATTAGGGTTAGGATTAGGATAGGGATGTGTTGGGGTTAGGTTTGGAGCTAGAATTGAGGGTTTTCCACTATTTAGGCACATCAGGGGGTCTCCAAACATGACGTGGCGTTCAAAAAGTCAAATGGCGCTTCCTCCCTTCCGAGCCCTGCCGTGCGCCAAAACAGTGGTTTACCCCAACATATGGGGTATCAGCATACTCAGGACAAATTGCCCACCAATTTTTGGGTTCTAATTTCTCTTGTTACCCTTGGGAAAATAAAAAATAGCTGGCTAAAAAAATCAATTTTGAGGGAAATTTTTTTTTTTTATTTTCACCGCTCTGCGTTTATAATATATTATTTCTGTGAAGCACTTTGGGGTTCAAAGTACTCACCACACATCTAGATAAGTTCCTTAGGGGGTCTAGTTTCCAAAATGGGGTCACTTGTGGTGGTTTTCCACTGTTTAGGCACATCTGGGGCACTGCAAACGGAACATGACCCCCATCAACGTCTGCATTCCAAAACGTTATTACTTCCATTCCAAGCCCTGCCGTGCGCCCAAACAGTACCCCCCTTACATATTTGGTATCAGCGTACTCAGGACAAATTGGACAACAACTTTTGGGGTCCAATTTCCTTGTGAAAAATCAAAAATTTGGGACTAAAAATCATTTTTGTGGAAAATTGTTTTTTGTTTTTTTTTCACACCCAGGCATTATAAACTTTTGTGAAACACTTGGGGGTTCAAAGTGCTCACCACAGATCTAGATAAGTTACTTAGGGGGTCTAGTTTCCAAAATGGGGTCACTTGTGGGGGTTTTCCACTGTTTAGGCACATCTGGGGCACTGTAAACGGAACATGACCCCCATCAACGTCTGCATTCCAAAACGTTATTACTTCCTTTCCAAGCCCTGCTGTGCACACAAACAGTCTCCCCCCCCACATATTTGGTATCAGCATACTCAGGACAAATTGGACAACAACTTTTAGGGTCCAATTTCCTTGTGAAAAATAAAAAATTTGGGACTAAAAAATCATTTTTGTGGAAAATTTTTTTTTTTTTTTCACACCCAGGCATTATAAACTTTTGTGAAACACTTGGGGGTTCAAAGTGCTCACAACAGATCTAGATAAGTTCCATAGGGGGTCTAGTTTCCAAAATGGTGTTACTTGTGGGGGGTTTCCACTGTTTAGGCACATCAGGGGCTCTCCAAATGCGACATGGTGTCCAATCTCAATTCCAGTCAATTTTGGTTTGAAAAAATCAAACGGCGCTGCTTCCATTCCAAGCCCTTCCGTGCGCCCAAACAGTGGTCCCCCCATATATGGGGTATCAGCATACTCAGGACAAATTAGACAACAACTTTTGTGGTCTAATTTCTCCTGTTACCCTTGGGAAAATAAAAAATTGGGAACTAAACGATCAGGTTTGTGGAAAAAATATGATTTTTTATTTTCATGCCCGGGCGTTATAAACTTCTGTGAAGCACTTGGGGGTTCAAAGTGCTCACCACACATCTAGATAAGTTCCTTAGGGGGTCTAGTTTCCAAAATGGGGTCACTTGTGGGGGGTTTCCACTGTTTAGACACATCAGGGCCTCTACAAATGCGACATGGGTCCAGCCAATTCTGCGTTGAAAAAGTCAAACAGAGCTCCTTCCCTTGCGACCTCTGCCGTGCGCCCAAAAAGTGGTTTACCCCAACATATGGGGTATCAACATGCTCAGGACAAATTGCACAAAAACTTTTGGGGTCTTGTTACCCTTGGGAAAATAAAAATTGGGGTGAAAATATCATTTTTGTGCAAAAAATATGATTTTTTATTTTCACGGCTCTACGTTATAAACTTGTGTGAATCACTTGGAGGTTCAAAGTGCTCACCACACATCTAGATAAGTTCCTTAAGGGGTCTAGTTTCCAAAATGGGGTCACTTGTTGGGTGTTTTCACTGTTTAGGCACATCAGGGGCATCCAGCCAATTCTGCATTGAAAAAGTCAAACGGCGCTCCTTCCCTTGCGACCTCTGCCGTGCGCCCAAAAAGTGGTTTACCCCCACATATGGGGTATCAGCATGCTCAGGACAAATTGCACAAAAAGTTTTGGGGTCTTGTTACCCTTGGGAAAATAAAAATTGGGGTGAAAAGATCATTTTTGTGCAAAAAATATGATTTTTTATTTTCACGGCTCTACGTTATAAACTTGTGTGAATCACTTGGAGGTTCAAAGTGCTCACCACACATCTAGATAAGTTCCTTAAGGGGTCTAGTTTCCAAAATGGGGTCACTTGTTGGGTGTTTCCACTGTTTAGGCACATCAGGGGCATCCAGCCAATTCTGCGTTGAAAAAGTCAAACGGCGCTCCTTCCCTTGCGACCTCTGCCGTGCGCCCAAAAAGTGGTTTACCCCCACATATGGGGTATCAGCATGCTCAGGACAAATTGCACAAAAAACTTTTGCGGTCTTGTTACACTTGGGAAATAAAAATTGGGGTGAAAAGATCATTTTTGTGGAAAAAAAATTTTTTTTTTCACTGCTCTACGTTATAAACTTGTGTGAAGCACTTGGAGGTTCAAAGTGCTCACCACACATCTAGATAAGTTCCTTAAGGGGTCTTGTTTCCAAAATGGGATCACTTGTGGGGTGTTTCCACTGTTTAGGCACATCAGGGGCTATCTAAATGCGACATGGCATCCAGCCAATTCTGCGTTGAAAAAGTCAAATGGCGCTCCTTCCCTTGCGACCTCTGCCATGCGCCCAAAAAGTGGTTTACCCCCACATATGGGGTATCAGCATATTCAGAAGAAATCGCACAACAAATTTTGTGGTTCATTTTTTCTTTTAAAACTTGTGAAAATAAAAAAATTGGTTCCGAAGTAAAGCTTTTGCAAAAAAAGTTAAATGTCAATTTTTTTCCTTCCACATTGCTTCAGCTCCTGTGAAGCACCTGAAGGGTTAATAAACTTCTTGAATGTGGTTTTGAGCATCTTGAGGGGTGCAGTTTTTAGAATGGTGTCACTTTTGGGTATTTTCTATCATATAGACCCCTCAAAGTGACTTCAAATGTGATGTGGTCCCTAAAAAAAATGGTGTTGTAAAAATGAGAAATCGCTGGTCAACTTTTAACCCTTATAACTTCGTAACAAAAGAAAATTTTGTTCCCAAAATTGTGCTGATATAAAGTAGACATGTGGGAAATGTTGTTTATTAAGAAATTTGTGTGACATATCTCTCTGATTTAAGGGCATAAAAATTTAAAGTTTGAAAATTGCTAAATTTTCAAAATTTTCGCCATATTTCCGTTTTTTTCATAAATAAACACAAGTCATATCAAAGAAATTTTACCACTAACGTGAAGTACAATATGTCATGAAAAAACAATCTCAGAATCAGCGGGATTCGTTAAAGCGTTCCAGAGTTATAACCTCATAAAGTGACAGTGGTCAGAATTGTAAAAATTGGCCCGGTCATTAAGCTGCAAAATGGCTCTGTCACTCAGGGGTTAAAAAAACGCACAATGAAATTATTGACATAAATGGCCCATAATAGATATAAATACAACAGCATATAATTAAAAATACGTAATAACTGTGAAAAAATAAATAAAATAGGTGCAATTATTCTCAATATGTTCCCTTCCTGTTTTTTGCCATAAAGTGCTATGGTGCTAAATAATGTGCAAAATGACAGAAGTATAATGTGTAATATTGTTCACAGATACACAAATTCTCTTCAATTCAAATTAATACAGTGTAATGCTAATGTACATAAGGTGCTGAAACGTGCAAAAAGAAATTGGAGAAAAATGTGCAACAATAACAATACCAACTATCAGAAAAAAAAACACTTATTTCTAATTCACAAATTTATGTGCAAATACGCCAGGATAAAGAAAGTGCTATAGAGTGCTAAAATATCTCACAAAGAAGGCTGCTGAACGCCCCCACCTGCAATGTGTTGGTTAATCACGGTAAGTCTAGGGCATAAGTAATCCTATAAATGCTCCAAAATCTGATGTGTGTGGCTACTTATATATAAAATGTATAGTGCCACTTAAAATAAACAGAGGAGCTGAATATCCACCGCCAATCCTACCACTATGCAGTATTGGGCCACAAAAGAAATTAAAGACAAACCATAAATGTTAATTATAAATCAAAAATCATTACCTAAATAGAAGGGGTCAGTCTCGTATGTGTGCTGAACGCGCCCCGACGCGCGTTTCGGATATTTCCTGAGTTGCAGACCCCCGCTCTATTCCTGAGTTGCAGACCCGTAACAATAATATGCCCCATATGCTGGTCCATAAAGGTTATGGCCCCATAAGATGCTCCATAGAATATGCCCCATATGCTGCTGCTGTGAATAAAGAAAAAAAAAAATGACATACTCACCTCTCGTCGCTGGGGGCCAGATGCTGGTGTCCTGAACAGGTGGGGACACTGGTGCGCTATAGGGGCCAGGTGCCGGTGTCACCGCTGGCACAGGCCCCTGGCCCCTGGACCACAGACTGGATATCAAGATACCGGCTGAACACAGGGACACAGGCAAGACATGGACAGCACAGGTCTAGGAGCATCGACATGGCAGCTCCGGATATCAGCTGGTCAGATTCAGGACTCACAGGCAGAGTCGTTACTAGGAAACAAGACTGGAGACTCCCCAGAAACAAGGAGGAGGAGCCCGACCAGGAACACGAGCAGGACCGACTCTGAAACACAGGCTGGACCACTAGGACCACGGACTGGATATCTGGACAAAGGCTGGACATCTAGGACAAAGGCATGACATCTGGACTCTGGACAACAGACACGGCTCCAGGCATGGAATGTCAGTACACAAGCAGGACATCAAAGACACCGGCAGGACTTTGAGCAGCGGTCATCAGGCTCCAGGCACCAGACAGCTGTAGTCAGGCTCCAGGCATCAGACAGCAGTTGCCAGGATCCGGACAGCTGACACGACCTAGAAACGATCTAGCAGTATGGGGCAAGCACAGCAGGCTCGGACAGGAAAGTCACTGGGTACATGGTTCCAGACACAGAAGGACTTTGAGAATATCACACAGCAGGAATTCACATTCAAGACAAGGACTTTGGTACCAACACATAGACAAGATGGGTACAGGGACAAAAGACATCAACTTTCCTAGAAGTGATCGCAGGCAGAACAGGAGCTGAACACAAGGCAGACCAGGAGCAACATGGAGAACCAAACACACATTGCTAGGTTCAGGAACCTAATGAGAAGCTCCAGCAACACCCAACAGGGAAGAGGAATTTTTAAATAGGAGCTGCCCCTCAGCAATAGGCTGGGGACAGCAATTCAAGCGTACACACTGCCCATAATAAAAGCAGGGAAGGTGTGGCCGCACGCACACTAAGCACAGACAAAAGCCAGTACAGCATGGCCAGCACAGGAACTGAGGCTTAAGACACCTGGCAGCAGCTGCAAGCCTGGACATACGTGGAAAGTCATGCACCAGCTGCAGAGGACCTCGCAACCTGCGGATAGCTTCCACAGTGGCCACCAGGGAACGCACACGCGGATGGTCATGCAGCGGAGCAAAGACACACAACACATGTACGGCTACGCAGCAGAGCAGGGAACTGAGCAGCATCCATACAGGTAACAGTCAACAGTGTCCCAGCTGGTTAGGGGGAAAGGAGCATAGGGTAAGAGTACAGACATGCAGAACATTCTACAGGATGCCAGCTTAGGGGACCACAGCCTCGGCTGAAAGAATACAGATCTGCTTCATTGACCATGACTGAACCCATGGATATGTTTGTGGACTCACCAGTCACCTGAGCCCCATACATACATTTGAGGAGGTCAGGATGTTGACCAACCGGTCACCTGAGCCCCATGGATATTTTTGGGAAAGCGAGGATTTGGACCCACTGGTCACCTGGTTCCATGGAGATGTTCAGAGAAGCCAGTTTGTGACTCTCCAGTCACCTGGCCTTGTACCTCAATGGACTGTCAGCTTCATAAGCTTAGTAATGTTTAATCATTCACCGCACACTCTTGACAGATGCTTGTGAAAACTTTATTGTACAGTTACAGATGCAGCAATACCACAATTCATGAATATGGAATTGGTGCAGTGACAGAAAAAATGGTGAGGCGACAATAACATAACGTTTCGACCCTCATAGGGTCTTATTCATATAGTCGCTGTAGAAGAAAAAAAACAAGGTATGAGAGATCAATTCCATAATAGACAATACAAAATACAAATAAAAAAAAAAAAACAGAATAAGTAAAATTTAAGTATAAATATGGTAAAATACAATAGTCTTACTGTAAGGTTCTTTGTCTCTTTTGACATGTTTCTTGAAACTCAGTTTTTTCCGTCGGCCATTTTGCTTTCTGTCTTGCTCCAGCTATCTTGCCCTCAGTCAATATGGAGTTTCCAGATTTCATGTTCCCGCCCTGATTATCTCCCTCTTGCCTCTTAAGCAGCCTCAGCTGAGCAATCAGTGCTTCAGAATCAAGCCTGCAGTCAGCCTGTGACCTGACTCCTGGAAACCTTGGACTTGGTACTCCAGCCATTTCCTACTGAGGAACTTTTGAACACTTGTGGACTCTGGAGACCTGCTGTTTGATAAATCCACGTTTGCAAGGGAATTACGGTAACAGAGAAGAGATCCTGAACCTGTTGTGGAGAGTTATTGCTGAGCTTAAAGTTACTCTGCCCTGCTGTGTCTCCTGCCTCTGTACCTGCAAACTGTGTGACCCTTTTGCCTACTTGCATGGGCGTACCCAGGATCAAAACTAGGGGGGGCAAGCCATGGTCGTTCAGGTTGTAAAATATAAGAACAAAAAATGTGAATAAAACGAAAATGAACGCCATACACAACATAATTCCTTATACCAAGACCAATAATATCACATACAAGGAGAAATACCACCATGATCAATCCTATTATGTAAACAATTTATTGATTTTAGGCTTACCTTTGCAGTCTTCTCTTCTGTTCAGCAGGGGGACTTCAAGCTCATGCGTGTTTATCACACACTGACACTGAGCCATTCACACTGCCCTTTCTAAACACAGCAATTGGATTGATCTTTAGGGGAAAAAATGATGATAGAAGAAGATAGATAATAGATAGATAGATAGATAGATAGATAGATAGATAGATAGATAGATAGATAGATAGATAGATAGATAGATAGATAGATAGAAAACCAGACAAATTGGAGGCAGCACATAGTTTGTAGTGAAAAAAAAAGCTATTTAATAAGGTCAAAAGGCGACATTTCGGTCCAAACAACACAAACCTTTCTCAAGCCTTGAGAAAGGTTCTGTTGTTTGGACCAAAACGTCGCCTTTTGGTCTTATTAAACAGCTTTTTATTCACTACAAACGGTGTGCTGCCTCCAATTTGTCTGGATTTCTATAATTGATGTTTGGTATTTGCCTGGGGGGCTCTGCACCAGGACTCTTTCTTTGTGCTGCTCTAATTTTCTTCTAGATAGATAGATAGATAGTATAGATAGATAGATAGATAGATAGATAGATAGATAGATAGATAGATAGATAGATAGATAGATAGATAGATGATAGATAGATAGTAGATTTAAGCATGGAATGCAAGTAGATTCCACCCTGAAATATGCCCCATCATTGTCCCCTTCTTGTAGTAATATGCCCCATCATTGTCTCCTTCTTTTAATAATGTGCCCCAGACCAGCACCTGTATATACATCAGCCCCAGCCCAGCCTCTGTATGTCAGATATACAGTATATTACTGAGATATAGACTGTACGGCTCCTGTCAGGTATATATTACAGTAGATATAGACTGTACGGGCTCCTGTCAGGTATATATTACTGTAGATATAGACTGTATGGGCTCCTGTCAGGTATATATTACTGTAGATATAGACTGTACAGGCTCCTGTCAGGTATATATTACTGTAGATATAGACTGTACAGGTTCCTGTCAGGTATATATTACTGTAGATATAGACTGTATGGGCTCCTGTCAGGTATATATTACTGTAGATATAGACTGTACGGGCTCCTGTCAGGTATATATTACTGTAGATATAGACTGTATGGGCTCCTGTCAGGTATATATTATTGTAGATATAGACTGTACAGGCTCCTGTCAGGTATATATTACTGTAGATATAGACTGTACAGGCTCCTGTCAGGTATATATTACTGTAGATATAGACTGTATGGGCTCCTGTCAGGTATATATTACTGTAGATATAGACTGTACAGGCTCCTGTCAGGTATATATTACTGTAGATATAGACTGTACGGGCTCCTGTCAGGTATATATTACTGTAGATATAGACTGTATGAGCTCCTGTCAGGTATATATTACTGTAGATATAGACTGTACAGGTTCCTGTCAGGTATATATTACTGTAGATATAGACTGTATGGGCTCCTGTCAGGTATATATTATGTAGATATATACTGACAGGCCCTAATATATTACGTAATATACCTGACAGGGCTCATACAGTATACTATATACTGACGATGTACATATATACCTGACAGGAGCCATACAGTCTATATCTACAGTAAATATATACCTGACAGGAGCCTGTACAGTCTATATCTACAGTAATATATACCTGACAGGAGCCGTACAGTCTATATCTACAGTAATATACCTGACAGGAGCCCTACAGTCTATATCTACAGTAATATATACCTGACAGGAGCCCTACAGTCTATATCTACAGTAATATATACCTGACAGGAGCCCTACAGTCTATATCTACAGTAATATATACCTGACAGCCACAGTCTCCATATATTACTACAGGAGTCTACATCTTATCTACAGTAATATATACCTGACAGGAGCCCATACAGTCTATATCTACAGTAATATATACCTGACAGGAGCCCATACAGTCTATATCTACAGTAATATATACCTGACAGGAGCCCATACAGTCTATATCTACAGTAATATATACCTGACAGGAGCCCATACAGTCTATATCTACAGTAATATATACCTGACAGGAGCCCTACAGTCTATATCTAAGTAATATATACCTGACAGGAGCCCATACAGTCTATATCTACAGTAATATATACCTGACAGGAGCCCATACAGTCTATATCTACAGTATATATACCTGACAGGAGCCCTACAGTCTATATCTACAGTAATATATACCTGACAGGAGCCTGACAGTCTATATCTACAGTAATATATACCTGACAGGAGCCTGTACAGTCTATACTACAGTAATATATACCTGACAGGAGCCCTACAGTCTTATATCTACAAGTAATATATACCTGACAGGAGCCTGTACAGTCTATATCTACAGTAATATATACCTGACAGGAGCCCATACAGTCTATATCTACAGTAATATATACCTGACAGGAGCCCGTACAGTCTATATCTACAGTAATATATACCTGACAGGAGCCCGTACAGTCTATATCTACAGTAATATATACCTGACAGGAGCCTGTACAGTCTATATCTACAGTAATATATACCTGACAGGAGCCGTACAGTCTATATCTACAGTAATATATACCTGACAGGAGCCGTACAGTCTATATCTACAGTAATATATACCTGACAGGAGCCGTACAGTCTATATCTACAGTAATATATACCTGACAGAGCCGCATACAGTCTAATCTACAGTAATATATACCTGACAGGAGCCTGTACAGTCTATATCTACAGTAATATATACCTGACAGGAGCCCGTACAGTCTATATCTACAGTAATATATACCTGACAGGAGCCGTACAGTCTATATCTACAGTAATATATACCTGACAGGAGCCTGTACAGTCTATATCTACAGTAATATATACCTGACAGGAGCCTGTACAGTCTATATCTACAGTAATATATACCTGACAGGAACCCGTACAGTCTATATCTACAGTAATATATACCTGACAGGAGCCTTACAGTCTATATCTACAGTAATATATACCTGACAGGAGCCGTACAGTCTATATCTACAATAATATATACCTGACAGGAACCGTACAGTCTATATCTACAGTAATATATACCTGACAGGAGCCCATACAGTCTATATCTACAGTAATATATACCTGACAGGAGCCCGATACAGTCTATATCTATAGTAATATATACCTGACAGGAACGCCTACAGTCTATATCTACAGTAATATATACCTGACAGGAGCCCATACAGTCTATATCTACAGTAATATACACCTGACAGGAGCCCGTACAGTCTATATCTACAGTAATATATACCTGACAGGAGCCTTACAGTCTATATCTACAGTAATATATACCTGACAGGAGCCTGACAGTCTATATCTACATAATATATACCTGACAGGAGCCGTACAGTCTATATCTACAGTAATATATACCTGACAGGAGCCTTACAGTCTATATCTACAGTAATATATACCTGACAGGAGCCTACAGTCTATATCTACAGTAATATATACCTGACAGGAGCCCATACAGTCTATATCTACAGTAATATATACCTGACAGGAGCCCATACAGTCTATATCTACAATAATATATACCTGACAGGACCTACAGTCTATATCTACAGTAATATACACCTGACAGGAGCCCATACAGTCTATATCTACAGTAATATATACCTGACAGGAGCCCATACAGTCTATATCTACAGTAATATATACCTGACAGGAGCCCATACAGTCTATATCTACATAATATATACCTGACAGGAACCCGTACAGTCTATATCTACAGTAATATACACCTGACAGGAGCCCATACAGTCTATATCTACAGTAAATATATACCTGACAGGAGCCCATACAGTCTATATCTACAGTAATATATACCTGACAGGAGCCCATACAGTCTATATCTACAATAATATATACCTGACAGGAGCCCATACAGTCTATATCTACAGTAATATAACCTGACAGGAGCTCTACAGTCTATATCTACAGTAATATATACCTGACAGGAGCCATACAGTCTATACTACAGTAATATATACCTGACAGGAGCCCATACAGTCTATATCTACAGTAATATATACCTGACAGGAGCCCATACAGTCTATATCTACAGTAATATATACCTGACAGGAGCCCATACAGTCTATATCTACAGTAATATATACCTGACAGGACCCCTACAGTCTATATCTACAGTAATATATACCTGACAGGAGCCCATTACAGTCTATATACAGTAATATATACCTGACAGGAGCCCGTACAGTCTATATCTACAGTAATATATACCTGACAGGAGCCCGTACAGTCTATATCTACAGTAATATATACCTGACAGGAGCCCGTACAGTCTATATCTACAGACTGTAGATATAGACTGTACAGGCTCTGTCAGGTATATATTACTGTAGATAAGGAGACATCAACCCATTAATTAATAAATCCTCCTATGTCACTGAGGACTCTGACTGACCTCAGATTTCCCTCCTGCAGCAAGCACACGGCTTCTCTTCCTGGCTTCCTGGCTTTGCAGAACACGCCCCCGGGAACGATGTCACACCGCTGGAAAGAGCCCATACAGTCTAGTATGTGAGTCGCAGCCAGCCCAGAAGCACCTTTTAAAGGGGCGGCTGATGCGATGGCCTCATCTTGGCACGGCGCGCCCCTGCTCCTAGGGGGGGGCAACGGCCCCCCCCTGCCCCACGGTAGGTACGCCCATGCCTACTTGTATGAAGTAATACAAGTCCTTCCATATCAAACCTGTGTCTCATGTGTTTTCCTCGCACCCAAGCACAAGACGCTATATGAACTGTACACCATACATCACACTTACAAAGTTACGAGAAAGAAAGCAATGATCATATAAAGCATAATTGCGGATATGTGTATGTCTGGAATAAGCCATGCCACTGAGGTCTTCATAGACCTCATTAATAGAGAGGTGAAAAATACATCCATGAGCAAACCTTGAGTCTTTATCGTACATACCGCAACATTACCTGTTATGAATGTGCTAGAGATGGTTTCTGAGCAGAGACTCCCTCTGGTGGTTACAGACAGTACTGATCCTTCCAGCGAGGAATGGCAATCTGGGATCACTGACTGGACTGATATAAGGGAGGTTCCCTCCCATGATGGTCGCCGGTGATCAATTGTTCTTGTCTCAATTGTGGTTCCTGGTTCATTTGGAAGTCTGCTGGAGTCTTGCATGCATCTGCTGCTTTCAGATAAGATATTTTCTGCTTTTCTTTTTGTGCTTGCTTTTTGCATGGTTTTCTGCACTTTTGTGGAGGTCAGCCGGGTCCCCTCCTGGGGCCTGTGCTCCTCTCAGTTTATCTGTAGCCACTGTTATTTGTTCATTTGCTTTTTCCTGTTTTTTCAGTGGCTGCGGCTTGGTTTTGTTGCACCAGAGATCTGATTTAGGTGGTGGAGATCATGTGATCTCAGGTGTTTTTGCAATCAGAAGAGTTGGTATTTTTTAGGGTTTTTTGTTGGATTGCAGTCAGAATTCTTTCCTGTACTTTTCTGTCTAGACAAATTGGGCCCCAGCGTTTGCTCATTCTATTTTCTGTCTGTGTCCGTGCTTCTTGTCTAACCGCTATTGCATGTTTGGGGGCTTCCTATTTTCTTTGGGGATCTGCTCCTGGGCAGATAGCTTTCATCTTTCTGCCTTTAGGTGTAGTTATCTCTCAGGCTGTGACGAGGCGTCTAGGATCAACGTAGGAACGCTCCACGGCTACCTCTAGTTGTGTGGTTAGTTCAGGTTACTGCAATCCAATAGGTTCCAGCCTCTCTGGTGTATTGCCGTTTCTGCTTTTTCTCTTCAGCTACCTAAACATAACAAGACGCTCTGCTGGTGATATTGCAAAATTAAGGAAAGTGTCTTGTCTCCTAATTCGATCTTCGATGCGTTCAACCAAACACTCAAAATTGTCAGCTCTCATTCTGACGTAGTTGAAAAATTTGCTGGGGTTCTGCCGTAATTCCATGCATAAGGTGGAATACACCCCACGGGTCATCCACCTAGCATTTATGGGATGGACCCACATACGTCTCTTCCGACGACGCAGGATCCGCTGCCTGGCTTCCTCCTCCTGAACAATTCTTGCCAAACGATTAGCCTCCACTAAAAATCCTCGCAAATCTTCGCCATGTTCTGCAAAATCATCTCAATCTCTGCCACTTGCTCTACAACCTTTCAAATAATATGGTGTAAAAACACCCTATTTATAGTTTCCACGTAGTTCCCAGTAGCCAATCAAGGTACAGTATAGTTTCCAGTAGCCAATCATGTTGGAGATCCTCCCTTGTGAATAACGGATCCGTCAAAAAACAAATGAAACGGCTGTAAAAAACGGATGTGACGGAGTCAACGAATAGCGGATCCGTTGACTCCGTTATTCACTATTTTTGACGGATCCGCCAATCCGCCACGATGTCGGATTCTGACTGACGTCGCACGACTGAAGTGTGAAAGAGGCCTAAGGGATTTGATGGCTTCTGTAGCTGATTCCAGACCTACACATGTGCAGTAATACTTTGAATCATCATTGCTTTCTTTCTTGTAACTTTGGAAGACCATTGTATTTCACCATATTTATACTTGTATTTTACTTATTCTGTTTTTTTATTTGTATTTGGTATTATCTGTTATGGAATTGATGTCTCATACCTTGCTTTTTTTCTTCTACAGCTACAATATGAATAAGACCCTATGATTGTCAAAACGTTATGTTCTTGTCGCCTCACCATTTTTTCTATCCCTGCACCAATTCCATATTCATGAATTGTGATATTGCTACATCTGTAACTGTACAATAAAGTTCTCACAAGCATCTATTGGCGTTTGAGTCTGCAGCGTGGTGCTGCAGACTTCTTTCCTTAGCTCCGCCTACTTCCGCATGCGTCCTGCGTACCTATATTTAACATTGTGTACTCAGGGACATGCATTGTATGCAGGGACATGCGTTGTATGCGGATGCGTCCGCGTGCGGCGTTTTGAAGTGCCCTCCGAACGCAACATGTTGCATTTTCTTGCGTTCAGCGGGCACGTTAAAACTCGCACACAGACACATCCGCATACAAATGTCCCTGCGTACCCAATGTTACCGATAAGTACGCAGGACGCATACGGAAGTAGGCGGAGCTTTAAGGAAAGAAGTCCGCAACACCACGCTGCGGACTTAAACGCTAATGTGAACATTACTTTACTACAGGGATTGCCATCCCACTTCACCAGCCCCTCTGAACTCTCCAGGCAATTGTGCTCACCACACTACCTGTCTAGCTTCATAAGCTTGTCGTTACTTTCTTTCTGTGCGTGGTACACGTGGGGTAATCAGCCCTGAAAGCTCTGAAGTTACAGCTGCTCTTATCCTGGAGAGTCAGAGGAAGGTTGAGACTGTCATTCTTCCTGCCCCACTCCTGGCACTTTAACCCCCTAAATGCTGCGATCAATATTGATATCAATAGCAGCATTTAGAAGGCAGACAGAGAAAGGGAGCCCCTTCTGACCTCTGATCGGCAGCCCCGCAACGTTGTCGTGCCATGGTGACCCGATGTCATCATGAAGATATCTGGATCACCAGGCACTAGCAAGGCAGTTAGATCATGCGCTTTTAATAATAATAAAAAGTGTATATATATATATATATATTGTACCAATAAATAAGAAATTTTATGAAAAAAAAGAACTATAAAAGTACACATTTGGTGTCGCCGCGTCTGGAGCGACCCGACCTATAAAAATATCCCACAAGTTAACCTCTTCAGTGAACACCGTAAAAAAAAAAAACAGGGAAAATATTATGCATTATTATCATACTCCTGAACAAAAAGTGGAATAAAATGCTATCAAAAGATCAATGTAAATAAAAATGTTATAGCTGAAAACTTCATCTTATCCTGCAAAATACAAGCTGCAAAACAGCTCCATCAGCATAAAAATTAAAAAATTATAGCTCTCACAAAAAAGCGATGCAAAAATAATTATTTTTTGTTTAAAATAGCTTTTATTGTGTAAAAAAAAGAAAAAGACTATATAAGTGTAAAATTGCTGTAATCGTACTTACTCAAAGAATAGAGCTGCCTTATCAATTTTACCACATGCGGAACTGCATAAATAAACAAAAAAAAAATGTTTTTTGTTAATTTAGCCTCCCAAAAATTGGAATAGAAAGCAGTCAAAAAAGTAATGTGCCAAAAATGGTACATATAAAAAACATCAAGTCGTCTCGCAAAAAGCAGGCCCTCGCATGACCCTATCGTCAGAAATATGGAAAAATTCTAGCTCTCAAAATATGGCAATATGCAATAAAAAGCGTTTTTTAGTGTGTGACAGAAACCAAACAGAGAGAACACAATACAAATCTGGTATCACCGTAGTTGTACTGACCTGAAGAATAAAGTCGTCTAATCACATGAGGAACAGCGGAAAATATAAATAAAACCAATTCTTCACCTGCTGTTGATTTTCATTCTGCCTCCCAAGATTGCAGTAAGGCCCAGCTCACATTTATCCTGCGCTCTGAACTGATTGCTTACATTGGGGTTTTCGTGTAAATCTCTGAATTATGTGACTCAGATGGAACCCCTGGTGGAAAATTCTCTATAATGAGGCAGATGGAGACACTGTGGACGATGTCTGGCCTATGATCTGGCGGTGTCGGTCTTTTTAAGAGTTCATAAAAGAGCAGTCGATCACAATTTTATGCACTTCTGAAAAGAAGGACAACGTTGAACAGAGGCCAGATGGGTTCCAGAGTAACTCTGCTGCCTCATTTAAGTAAATGGATCCCTCAGGGGTTTCATCTGTATCACGTCACTGAGATTTAGATGGAAACCCCAAAGTAAGTGCGCACCATAGAGTGCAGGATAAATGTGATCCCAAACGTTATATAAAATGTTATTAACAAAAGCTTCAAATCAATCCACAAAAAAGGAAGTCCCCACTAAGGTCCATCATCTGTTGTTGGAAATATAAGGGTATTCCACGTTACTGGTAGTACAGAGACTCTGGAAAAGCAATTTGGCTCCTCACCCCCCAAAAGAAATTGAGCAAATTCTGTGCTCCCAAACACAAATGCCCCCATCTCTTCTGAGCCCCAGTATGACTGGGGCTCTGAACCACATTTATCGTCTGCATGTTTGGTATTTCTGTAGCAATGACAGCCTGCCTAATTTACGGGTGCATGTCTCCAGAAGCATGAGCTGGGCATGACATACTGGGCATCACAACATACTTGTCACTACAACTACTGGTCACTACAACATACTGATCACTACAATGTACTAGGGCTACAATGACAGTTTGCAATTTTCACTCAGCAACATCCACTGCTGCTTGTTTCTGGAAAACACCCATGGAGTCAAAATCGTCACTATACCTGTAGATAAATTCCCAAAGGGGTATAATTTCCAAAATTGAGGGGTACTTAGGGTCTCTGTATATGGAGTCCGCAAACTATTCTAGGAAAATCTGTGCTCCAGGAGGCAAATAGAGCTTGTCCCTCCCGAGTCTCGCCGTATGGCTAAGCAGCACTGTACAGCCTCATAAGGGGTATGTCTACATTCAGCAGAATTTGTTTGACAAATTTTGGTGCCATTTTTGCCAATTTCACCTTGTAAAAATGTAAAATCTGGGGCTAAAACTACATTTTGATGGTAAAAATGTAATTATTTTTTCTTTATTGCCCAATGGTATTATATTCCATGACACACCTGTGGTGTCAATATGATCACTGAACACATAGAATAATTCATTGAAAAGTGTAGTTTGTAAAATGGGGTCACTTATGGGGGTTCTGCTTTTCTGGCACCTCAGAAGCTCTGCCAATGTGACATGGCACCCTCAAATCAGTCCAGCAAAATCTGAACTCCAATATGGCGCTTCTTCCCTTCTGACCTTTGCACTGTACCTCAGTAGCTTTCAACACATATGGGGTGTCAGTGTACTCAGGAGAAATTGCACAACGATTTTTGTGGTCCATTTTGTTCTGTTACCTTTTTGAAAATGCAAACTTTCGGGCTACAAAACATTTTTGTGAGAAAAATGTTATTTTTTTATTTTCACGGCTCTTCGTTATAAACTTCTATGAAATTTCTGGGGTTCAAAGTGATCATCGCACATCTTGATAAGTTCCCCGAGGGATCTAGTTTCCAAAATGGTGTCACTGTTGGGGGTTTCCACTGTTTAGGCACATTAGGAGCTCTCCAAACATGACATGGTATCCGCTAATTATTACAGCAAATTTTGTGTGCAAACATTCAAATGGCATTCCTTACATTCAGAGCCCTGCCAAAACACTAGTTTTTCCCCACATATGGAGTATCATCGTACTCACGAAAAATTGCACAACACATTGCCACGTTACCACTGCTATTAGATATTGGTATATTATATTATCTATTTATTAATCTTGGAGCCATTGCTTTTGGGTATATCCTGGTACTACTGCATAAAGGGACATTGAACATTCTTTTGGAGTTTCACATATTTGATATTTTGCACTTGCACTTTACTTTGCTGTTTGCACATTTTCTCGTATGATATATTTGATCATATGAAGGTATATTTTGAAGACTATTATATTTTGCACTATAAACATGTGTACTGTACACTTATGTAAATTCATTTTTTCACTTGTTTCACTAGTGATGTTAATGTCCCTGATATGTAGGTATTTGATATCTACTTAATTTGGTTTCAAGAAATTTTTTTTCCGTTGTGGCTTGGACACTCACAGCTGGCAGTGTTTTCTGTAAATTTTATTTATTACCACATACTATCCCTATATGTCATTTTTTATATCTAAATAAAGATTATTCTATTAAAATACTCTCTTGTCATATATATATACTTTGGATTCGTTTACCCAGAATTTGTTTTCTTCTTCATTTAACATTGTATGGTGCAATTTCTCCTGTTACACTTGTGAAAATGCAAAATTTGGGGCTAAAAAACTTTTTTTGTGAGAAAAATTAGATTTTTTTTATTTTCTCGCCTCAACATTGCAAACTTCTGTGAAGCACCTAGAGGTTGAGGGTGTAAACCACACATCTAGATAAGTTCCGTGAGGGGTCTAGTTTCCAAAATGGTGTCACTGTTTAGGCACATCGGGGATTTCCAAACGCGACATGATGTCCAATAATTATTCCAGCAAATTTTGCAAAAGTCAAATGGCGCTCCTTCCCTTCTGAGCTCTGTGCCCAAATAGTATTTTTTTCCCCACATATGGGGTATCGGCATGCTCAGGAAAAATTGCACAACAATTTTTTTGGGTCCATTTTTTCCTGCTATTCTTGCAAAAATAAAAAAAATTGGATCTAAAGTACATTTTTTGTGATAAAAAGTTAAATGTTCATTTTTTTCTTCCATATTTCAGCAATTCCTGTAAAGCTCCTGAAGGGTTAATAAACCTCTTGAATGTCCTTTTGAACACCTTGAGGGGTGCAGTTTTTAGAACAGTGTCACATTTGTTTTTTTTCTTTCATATAGGCCCCTCAAAGTCAATTCAAATGTGAAATGGACCCTAAAAAAATGGTTTTGTAAATTTTGTTAGAAAAACTAGAAATCTTTTAACCCTTATAACTTCCTAAAAAGCTATTTTGTGTGACAACTCTCTGATTTAAGGGCATGAAAATTAAGTTTGAAAATTCCTACATTTTCACTAAATTTCCATTTTTTTTCACAAACGAAAGTCATATAGAAGAAATTTTACCACTATCATGAAGTACAATATGTCCTGAAAAAACAATCTGTGAATCAGTGGGATCCGTTGAAGCGTTCCAGACTGATTACCTCATAAAGTGACACTGGTCAGAATTGTAACATTTGGCTTGGTCATGAAGGTGAAAACAGGCTTCAGGGGTAAAGGGGTTAAAAAAGTCAAAATAAAAAATTGCTGCAAATTTGACCTTTTCATGATAGAAGTCTGAATGTGTTATTGAGTCGCCTGCCAGGGCCTGTGGGGTACTCGTCACCGAGCCTGTTCACTTCTATGGGGGATGTCACGGCGACACAGCTTGGTCCGTGGCCCTGGGCGCTCACTGAAAAGGGGGATATTTACAGGGGATTAAAGGTTTGTAGAAATGTTCGTGACGCCATCTGTGGTACCTGGTCAGGGTGACCAGCGCTGCTATGCAGATCCGCTGAAGGGTTGGTGTTGGGCAGCAAGGTGTTAAGCCTTCCACAGGCAAGACTGGGGTCCTTCAGGGTAAACGGGGTGTAGGGGTGCAGGATGGAAGTTCAGCCGCAGGAGCAATAATGTGAACACACACACAAAAGTCTCTTTCTGTACCTTTACTGATGAAATTGCAGGCACGTCCCGGGGTGCTGGCAGGGTGAAGGATGCACATCCAGTTCTTCCCACTGAGTAGGTGTAGGGCCTCCTTACTCCTGTAGTGTGAGTTTCTGACATGTATGAAACGAGGCCTAACTCTGTCTTCAACTTTGCACGCCCGGCTAACTTTGTGGTAGGGCCTTCTCTTGGAAAGAACACAGTCTCTAATGGCGGTACCTGCCCAGACTCCTGTCTTCCTGACCCCGGTTACGTATCAACACTTGTGGGCCCCTGCGACTTGAAGTCCCGCAGGGTCTCCGGTATCTCCTACTAGTCGTGCAGATTCTAGCAAGCTCGGACCCGGTGTCTGATTATTCAGAGTAGAGGTAAGCTATCAATGCTGTTTCAACCTCCGTTACTCTCTTCTTCTCTTCCACTCGCCTTTCGTCCTACTCCGACCTTTAACATAAGCACACTAGCAGTAGATGGCTGATTCTTCTCTCTCTTCACCGCTCTCAAAGCATCGGCACGCTTGCTCACTGAACTGAACTCAGTTGACTCAGTTCTGACTAGGCTGGAGTGGCTATCTTTCCACTGGTACTAGCCTCCACATGTTGAACTAAGCTCAAAGCTGCAGTCTTCAGGTTCTTTCAATAACTGCTGTTCTCTTTCCCTCTTTCTTTCTAAGCTCTGTCTGAAGTGGCTATCAGGATTCACCGTCTGACCTGCACCTGGCTTTGCAGACTCACTGATCTGTGCTCCCCCTAGAGCTAACTCTCCACTCTCTAAGAGAACTAACAACTTCTCACTTCCGTGTAGAATAACCAACTACACTGAACTCGTTCCGAACTAATCTCATCCGAGATCTGATCTAATCTACGTCTGAGCTAGTCTGCTCTCTGTGTCGCTTCACCATCCTTATATACTCTGAAAAAGGCTCCCTCTGGTGGCTCTAGGGAATGGTGAAGATGTGTGAATGAATATCAGGTCTCTTGTGGGTGTTACCTTTGGTGCATCCCCCTGGGGAATAAGATTCCAAGTGCAGCTGGGCTCCACATCCCCCCCCTAGTAAACATCAGCACTCCCGGGCTGAAAGAAAACTTTTTTTTTTTAAACACATTAACATCAAATATCAAATGAACTCTTCCCTTACGAGAGGCAAGAATCGTTAACAATTGCTAAAGGTAACATATATACATGTATTTACACGACATTTATATACATTTATACACACTTTGACTCTTGTTAACTGTTTACATTTGCTAGGCCTACTCTTGGTACCTATCAGGTAACTTTCCTTTTGTCATGCGTACTGATCTACGTGGTGTTGCGTCAGGTGAGGTAGCATTTGACCTATCTGTCCTACGTGCCGGTAAACTGTAATACTGCCTTAACCTCTCTAGGGATCTGGCAAGCATACTTGCAGCTGGGCGATGCGGTTCTGTCTCGCCAGGGGATCTTTCTTCCTGAGACCCAACATCTTGAGGTTCCACGTCTTGAGATGCTTCAGGAGCAAGTTCCTCTTGAACTATTCCTTCTGCGACAACTGGCTCAACTTGACGTTGGAGTGCTTCTTGCGGTTGATAAAATTGAAGTACTGGAATGATCACAGCTTCTCCGATACAGGGCCAATCTGCAGGAAAATCTCCTAAGTCCGTGTGTATGACTTCACCTGGTTTCTCTTCGTCAATAACAGGTTCTTCTTCTCGAAGCTTTAACAGATCTGCACATAGTTTTAGGTGATCTTTTGATACAGTTGAGGTCGTCTTTCCTCCATCTTTACTAATGGTACATGTTTTCCTGTTGTCAAACTTTGAATTTTGCACGACATATGGCTCTCTTTCCCATTGATCATCTAATTTGTGCATTCTTCTTTTTCTTTTCAGCACAATTTCTCCAGGTATAAAAGGTTCAGCTGGCGCACTTTTGTTGTAGTTTTCCTCTTGTTTTTTCCTTACTTTATTGAGACTATCTTCCACGCAGGCTTGTACTCTCCTGTACTGTTCCTGTCGGTTTGTGTCCCAATCTTCATAGTAACATCTGCTTCTGGTTCTACAACACCAAGTTCCAAATCCATGGGCAGCTTTCCTGGTCTTGCCCGCATGAGGTAGGCTGGGGTGCAATTGGTGGAACTCACAGGTATGTGATTGTACAGATCTACCAGGTCAGGTAGTAGGTCTGGCCACCGATTCCTCTCCTCAAGTGGTACCGTCTTCAGCAGATCAATGACTATGTGATTCATCTTTTCACAGAGACCATTTGTTTGGGGGTGGTACGGTGTGGTTCTTATCTTCTTGCATCCGTACAAATGACAGAACTCTTTAAACAACTCGGCTTCAAAGGCAGGACCCTGGTCAGTTAACACTTGCTCTGGATATCCATGGGGTCTGCAGAAATATACGCTTGGAACGTCTTTGCTGCTGTTTCTGCCGTCAGATCTTTGACAGGGGCGACCACCAGGAACCTGGAGTAGTGATCCACCATTGTCAGGGCATATGAATATCCCGACCGGCTGGGTGACAACTTGACATGGTCCAGGGCCACAATCTCCAAGGGACGAGTCGTCTTGATGGGTTGCAGGGGTGCCTTCTGACTGCTGTAGTCTTTTCTTCGGAGGCTACAGGACGCACAGTTTTTACACCATTTTTCGATGGAACTGCGCATTCCTACTCAGTAGAAACGACAGTTCAACAGGGTCTCCAGTTTCTTCCAGCCAAAGTGCCCCGCTTGATCGTGGTAGGCTTCCAACACCATCTGGATGTCCGTTCTGGGGACTATTATCTGCCATACCATCTCATGGGTTCTTGGGTTGAAGTACCTTCGGCACAGCTTCTCACGGTAGATAAACAGCCGGCTTCTCTCATTCCACAGCTGCTTTGCTTGTTGAGACGCATCCTTCTCCAAGGAGGAACCTTCCTGAGTTATCAGCTCCTTGATACGGCTGACAACCAGGTCACTGTTCTGGGTCTCCTTCCAGCTGTGGTGAGGTAAAGGGTTTAACATCTTACCACGCTGCCTCCTGCAGGCTCGTTGCTCGTGGATCATCCCGTTTCTGTGAAAGGCAGGTAGTTCAATCTCTTCTAGGTCATCCAATTCCTCTTCCGTGTCGGACTCATGAGGCATTCTGGACAAGGCATCAGCGTTGGCATTCTTACGGCCCACCCTGTACTTGATTGTGAATTAATAGTTCGACAGCCGAGCCATCGAACGTTGCTCCATGGCTCCCAGCTTAGCTGTTTCAAGATGTGTGAAGGGGTTATTGTCAGTGTAAGCAGTGAACTTGCTGGAGGCTAGGTAATGCTTGAATCTTCCTGTAATGGCCCAGACCAGTGCCAGGAACTCCAACTTGAAGCTGCTATAGTTCTCTGGGTTCCTCTCGGTCGGGCGGAGCTTCCTGCTTGCATTGCAATGACTTTCTCCAGGCCATTTTGCTTCTGACTGAGGACAGCTCCAAATCCTTCGTTGCTAGCATCAGTGTACAGCAGGAACGGCTGGCTGTAGTCAGGGTAGGCTAAGATCTCATCGCCTGTCAGGATCTCCTTCATCTCCTTGAAGGATTCAGCCTGTTCTTTACCCCAGTGGAATGGAGAATTTCTGCTCTTGAGGGATTGTCCTACCAGGAGGTCTTGCAGAGGTGCTGCTTTCTTGGTGTAATCCTTTACAAACCTCCGGTAGTAACCTGTCAGTCCCAGGAACTGGTGCACCTCCTTGAGATTCCTCGGTTCCGGCCATTTCTGGATGGCGGTGACCTTCTCGGGGTCTGGCGCTACTCCTTCTGAGCTGACAATATGCCCCAAGTACTGTACCTTTTGTTTGAGCAGATGGCACTTTGAAGGCTTCAGTTTCATCCCATACTTGGACAGTGACTCGAATACCTCCGCCAGGTGCTTCAGATGATCTTCATATGTCTTGGAGTACACAATTACGTCGTCCAGGTACAGCAACACGGTTTCAAAGTTGAGATGTCCCAGACAACTCTCCATCACTCTCTGGAACGTTCCCGGGGCACTGCTGAGTCCAAACGGCATCCTGTCAAACTCACAGAGTCCCATCGTGGTGGTGAAAGCTGTCTTCTCCCGATCCTCCTCAGCCACAGCTACTTGCCAGTACCCACTAGTGAGGTCAAGGGTGGAAAAGTAGTTAGCAGTCTTTAGGGCAGCTAAGGATTCCTCAATGCGTGGTAAAGGGTATGCATCTTTATGTGTAATGCGATTCACTTGTCTGTAATCTACACACATTCTCATGCTTCCATCCTTTTTCCTGACTAGGACTAGAGGTGCTGCCCAGGGACTAAACTATCCCTTATCACCCCTGCTTCCTTCATGTCACGCAACATCTCCTTGGCTTTCTGGTAGTGTGCTGGTGGTATAGGCCTGTAACGTTCTTTAATGGGGGATGGTTGCCTGTAGGGATATGGTGTTGCACTCCCTTAATTGTCCCAAAGTCAAGTGGGTGTTTGCTAAATACCTGTGTGTACTCCTGGACCACTCAAAATACTCCCTGTTTCTGGTGGGCTGGAGTGGTGTCCGTCCCGACATGGAGCTGTTGACACCAATCATCCACCTGGGTTGCTGGGTCGTTATCCTCCGCTGGTTGGGGGAAGGCTAAGGACTCCGTCGTGAGAATGGAGTTATTATCTACTGTATGTAATTTAGCAACAGTGGCATATCATGATAAGTTCACTTCATCTTCTCCCCAGTTGAGAAGACGTACTGGCACCCTCCCATTTCGTACCTCTACTACCCCTCTAGCAGTCAAGAGTGTAGGTCTATGTTCTGAACAATGGGGCTCTACTATTGCTTGGTAGTTCCGTCCTCTCAGACCTATTGCTGCTCTACACCATATAAGCATTTCACTCATTGCGGGTATCACAATGGGGTTCGGGTCTGTTACCCGTACATTACCAATCTCACCATCGGTCAGTTTCGCTTGCTGCTGGCACATCAGGGCCCGGATCTCCTTCTGGATCACTCCCTTTTGCTTTGGCCTGGCAACATCGGCGAGCTGCTGGAGCAAAATCACAACTTCCCCAGACAGTTACTGATAATGTTGGTACCTAAAACCACATTTAAGCCATTTTCCTCATTTACAGTTTTTACTACTAAGAGTCCCTGGTCCTTCAGCTCCACTCTACCCACTTTTACGTCCACGTTTTTGGCTCAGAGTATATCAACAGGGAGACCATTGGAGGCGTACACAGCAAAGTCAGGGCTCGGGGGCTGGAGACTGTCCATGGACCAAAACCTATTATACAGGACATCAGGTATTAAACAAGTTCCGAAACGTGCGTTGGGGCACGAATCTGTGGCACACTCCAGCATCTCATTGGCTTTAAGGTATATCATGGGCATATAATATATTGAGGTTTTGTCTCTTTTTACCAGGTATATTTTAGCACTATGCACTTTGCACCCCCTTTTTTTAAGTGTCCTGATGTTATTTAATTCATTTTGACACCTCTTTTATGTGCAGTGGTGTTTTTGCACATTAGGTGCTTAGCGATTAGCTAATTATTAGCACACAGCACGCAGTCCTGGTTCATTCACATGGCATTGTTTTTTTCTCTTTTTATTCATTTTTTTGGTGCACATTATTTCTGCTTGTTGCACTTTTTTGTTATTATTTGTGCAAACATATATTTTATATTATTTTTATATATATATTTTTAGGTTTTGTGTGCACTATTTGGGTTATTGTTCACTTTCACAGCATTATTAATTTTTATTTTTTTCGAAAAAAAACCCCAATGTGAATATATGAACACATCACCATCTAGTTTTACCTATTAGCCTTTTTAATTCAGTCTATCTGGCTATATATTTATGAGTGTGCCATTGTCTTTTTACACATCAATTATTGCGATTATTTGTATTTATTGTTATTTATTATTTGTGGTATGCATTTAGCTATGTGTCAATAAAGGCCTATTTTTTTATTCCAAGTTTATGTGCATTTTCATATTTTAGACAAAATTTATAATTTATCTCATTTCCTTGTATTCCACCATTTTGTTGCCATCCCGCCATTTCCCTTATGTTTTTTCAGGACATCAGGTATGATGGTTACCTGAGATCCAGTGTCCAGCAGGGCAGGGATTGCGATCCCGTCCAGGATTATGGACAGGTATGGTCTTCCTCCCACAAACCTGCGGTTCCAGTCTGAGGGGCCTACAGAGTCTAGTCCTGGGTGTTGGCCCTCGGACCCAGGATCTGCTCGTTTAAAGGACACTGATGTGCTAGATGACCTGTGTGGCAACGGTAGCAGATGATCTCCCGGCGAGGTTGTCGCTGGTCGTGGGTCGCTCCTGGGGGTGGCGTTGTCCTCCTCCGGTGGGCGACGTCCTCCTTTTCCTCCGGCTCATCCAAGGGACATCCTCGGGGCAGTCAGCTAGCAGGATCTTTCCGTCTTCCTCCTTCCGCAGTTGCAAGGCACTCATTACAGTGGCCAGGTTTTTGGTTAGCTGGCACACTTCTGAGCGCAGACAGTCCAGCTCAGAAGGGGGCGCCACCTGCGTTTTGGCTTCCACAACCAGCGGGGAAAAGGTGGATGCTGCTGGCTTTAGAGTGGCTTCACCCGGGTGACACTGGGTTGCCATCTCGGGCGTTTCCAGGGGTCACAGTCCTTTTATAGCCATATCCTTAAGGGCATCAAAGGTAGCTCAGAATGATCCAAGGACCACCAGTGCACAGTTCTGCTTTCAGCTTGGGACCTCAGTCCCCGTACAAATTGTTCCTTTAACATTTTATTTTCATTGATGACACTTATGGGGTTAACCTGTTTGAGAGCTCGCAGGGCCCCTTGTAATCGGCAGGCGTAGTCCCTAATGCTATCATCTGGTTTCTGGGAGCATTGGTAAAACCTCATCCGGAGATCTGTTTCAGTGCGGTCCTCAAAGATAGTCTGTAGCTTTAAGAAAATTGTAAGCACGGATTCCTGGTCTGCAGCTGTCCAAGTCTCTACTTCTCTCTCTGCAGCACCAGTCAACTGCCCCACCGCCACTGCAGCTCTCTGCCTTTCTGTCATAGGGTACATGTCCATTATACTGCATATTTATTCGAACGTCCATGACAGCACTACAGAGAGAGGGGATCCGCCCCTTAGGAACAGGAAACCTACAGATACAAAAAGGGCGGCACCTCTCCCACGCATCAGTTGGTTTCCTGTTCCTAAAGGACGGGTTTCCTACAGATGAAGATCTTCAGGAGGACCCAGGCCGGCCGGTCGACCCAGGTAGCGGGGGGGATCTCCTACATCGGCCGGTGCGGAGCCCCTGGAAGCGCCACGGTGGGTCCGGGTAGGATTCCACGACAGTGTGCGGAGCAGGTGGAGCAGTATCCAGAGGATCCCTGTCTCCCAGCCAGCGCCGGTAGGTAAGTATTTCCCCCTCTCCCTGGTCCCGATGCCTTCTCCCTGTCCTCTCCTGTGGTCCTGTCATGGTGGGGGCCTCTTAAGGTGGTGCAGCCGTGGTTTTTAATAAAAAAAAAAAATAAATACATTTTTTTGTTAAATTTGAATTTCCCGCCGCATCACTGCTATGAACGGCGCGGCGGGGTTTTTTTTGAATTTCCCGCCGCGCGTCGCTGCTATGGACGGCGCGGCGGGCGGGTTTGAATTTCCCGCCGCGCGTCACTGTTATGGACGGCGCGGCTGGGATTTTTTGAATTTCCCGCTGCGCGTCGCTGCTATGGACGGCGCGGTGGGCGGTTTTGAATTTCCCGCCGCGCGTCACTACTATGGACGGCGCGGCGGGGTTTTTGAAAGTTTAGCCGCGCGCCGCTTCTACAGCAGCGCGGCTGGGTTTTGTGGAGATCTCCGCTCGGGTCCCGGCTGGAGGGGCGATGCGGCGGGAGACTATACTCACCTCCATCGGTACGGCTGGGTCTGTAGGAGCGCGGAAAAAAGGGGCGGAGTCTCCACCGCCGGAACCGGAAGTGAGACGCCGGCCGGCGTTTTTGAAAGTTTTTGAAATTTTTGGCGGCTGCATCATCAGACGGCGCCTGCTGTGGGGACGGCAGGGAGGTGCGGGGGGGGCCGTGGAGCGGAGAGTAGGAGGGGGTGGACCCCTGGCCAGACCTGCTGACCCGGATATCCGGGGGAGGATATAAGGAGCCTAGGAAAGAGGTAAAGCGCTTCTGCCCCATTTTTCGCGATGGACACTGCAGAAGCTCCCTCGGTGCAACAGGAGAGCCAGCAGCAGCAGACAGAGCGCTCCTCTTCAATGGCCAGGAGCACCAGCTGCAGAAGTTCCGCAGCTGGGAAAAAGGCCCCTCCCCGTGATCCGGTACCTACTGCTGTATAATCTGGGTAAGAGATCGTCAGACTTAGAATACCCAGTAATGCAGTTTTCCCCCATTCTGTGTCTGTTACTAGGGGAAGAAGTGTTCGGTGAAAAGCAAGCACAGGGAATGTGCCTTTTGTGCTTGCCCTCTGCCTGATGCTTGCCCTAAAAGGTTGTGCCAGCCATGCATGCAACAGACGGTAGGGCATTTGAGGGCAAGGGCAGGGGCCTGGGATGAGATAGTAACCCCCCCCTATGCCCCTTCCCTTTTTAGATAGCGGAGGAGACTCCAGATTTCACCGAAAGCCTGAAGGAGATAATAAGAGCAAAGTTGAAAGCGTCCTCAAGACACGGAGAATCTTCCAGGCGTAGAACTGTACCAGTTTTATCTGATTCAGATTCACCTGCCGCCCATGACAGGGGTGAAGTTGTGTCAGGACCCTCCTCGCCTTCCTCTTCGGCTTCCTCCTCGTCTTCTACGGAAGACGCTACCCGTTTTTGTTTTCCCTTGGACCAGATGGACAAATTTGTCAAATCAGTTAGGTCCACCATGGGGGTAGAAGAGGCGAAACCAGAGCTCTCAGTACAGGATCTGATGTTCGGTGGTCTAGATCCAAAAAAACGGAGATCCTTTCCACTAAACAGTAGCATCCAAGGCCTTATAGACAGAGAGTGGAAGAAGCCTGAAAAAAGAGGCTCCTTACCCCAAGCGTTTAAGCGAAGATATCCCTTTGAAGATCCCTTGACAGGTAGATGGGATAAGGCCCAAAGCTGGATGCAGCAGTGGCGAAGGCTTCTAAAAAATCCTCCATCCCTTTCGATGATATGGGGTCTTTGAAAGATCCTCTAGACAAGAAGGCAGACTCCTTCTTGAAAGGCACATGGGAGATGTCGGCAGGTGCCCTGAGACCGGCGGTTGCAGCCACTTGTGCAGCCAGGTCATTGATGGTCTGGCTAGACCAGTTAGCATCCCAGTTAGCAGATGGAACCTCCAGGGGGTCAATTCGGAAGACCTTGCCGATAATTCAGAACTTGGCGGCTTTCCTGGCTGATTCCTCAGCGGACTCAGTAAGAATGGCTGCCAGAGCGGCAGGGCTGTCTAATGCAGCACGAAGGGCATTATGGCTGAAATGTTGGCCGGGCGATATTCAAGCCAGATCTCGCCTCTGCTCCATTCCGTGTGACGGCGAATATCTTTTTGGCCCGGTCCTGGACGAACTTTTAGAAAAGGCAGGGGACGACAAGAAAAAGTTTCCCAGTCTAACAACCCCTTCCTATAAAAGACCTTTCAGCAGAAGGAGGTTCAGCTACAGAAGGTCGTCCAGGGAACGAGCCAAATGGGATGAAAAGAGGCGAAGAGGTACAGGGTTTATGTTTAGGGGTCCACCTAGAGAAACAAAAAAACCCTCGCAATGACTAGCAATGCCGGTAGGAGGCAGATTGAGGGCCTTCTACCCGGCCTGGTCGGAGATCTCAAGCAGTAGCTGGATCCTTAACATCATAGCTACAGGGCTGTGGTTAGAATTCTCCTCGGTACCTTGGGATAACTTTAAAATTACCCCACTCAGGTCATCGCCATCGGAGCAAGCCGCTCTAGAGTTAGAGGTTCAGGAGCTTTGCTCTAAGAAAGTCTTAGTGGAGGTGCCAGAAGCAGAGCGGGGTAAGGGGTTTTACTCCCCTCTGTTTTTGATCCGTAAACCGGACGGGTCTTTTAGAACAATTATTAATTTGAAAGCCCTCAATAAGTTCCTGATTATTCACCCATTTAAAATGGAAACGGTCAGCTCAGCAATAAAGCTTCTGTTTGAAAATTGCTTTATGGTGGTGTTAGATCTGAAAGACGCTTATTACCACATACCGATCCATATGGAGCATCAGCGTTTCCTCAGAGTAGCAATCCAGATGGGGGAATCGCTGTGACATTTTCAATATAGCGCCCTTCCTTTTGGCTTGGCGGTTGCCCCACGAGTGTTCACTAAGGTTATGTCGGAGGTCATGGCCCACTTACGTGAATCAAATATGCTCATAGTCCCCTACCTCGACGACTTTCTTATCATTGGAAAGACGGCAGAGCATTGCCTAGAGCAACTGCAAAGAGCAATATCTACCTTAGAGCGGCTGGGATGGCTAATAAATACCAAAAAGTCTCGTTTGAATCCGATGAGGGTTCAGCAGTTTCTAGGGCTAATTCTGGATTCACAGAATCAGAACAAGTTAATTCGCTTACGGTACCAGGTCCTAAACGCTTCCAAAAACCCCTCCATGTCGCTTAGGAAGGCCATGTCTCTTTTGGGCTCCCTCTCGTCCTGCATTCCCACGGTTCGGTGGGCTCAATTTCACACAAGGGCGCTGCAAGCTGAGGTCTTGCTGTATCAAAATTTGCTAGGTGGTTACCTGGAAGGCCAGCTATCCTTGTCCCAGCCTGCTATAAGATCCCTGGATTGGTGGAACAATGAGACAAACCTGTCTAAGGGGGTTCCCTGGGAATATGAGATATCCCGAATAGTCACAACAGATGCTAGCCCCTCTGGGTGGGGGGCTCATATGGGGGACATTATGGTTCAGGGCTTATGGGAGCAGGATCAAATTCAAATGTCTTCTAATATGAAGGAGTTAGCGGCGGTAGAGCTAGCGATTAAAAAGCTCCTTCTCTATCTACAGGGTCACCACGTTCGAGTGCTCTCCGACAATCGGGTCACAGTCGCTTACATCAACCACCAGGGTGGTACTCGTTCCGGTTCTCTCATGGAAGTGGCAAGGCGCCTACTCCAGATAGCAGAACGACACTTTCTTTCTCTAACGGCTCTACATATAAGGGGAGAAGAAAATACCAAGGCGGACTTCTTAAGCCGCAATCTCCTGAGTCAAGGAGAGTGGTCATTAAAGACTTCCATCTTCGACCTAATTGTGCGGAAATGGGGTCAACCAGAGGTAGATCTCTTTGCTACCAAAAGCAACAGGAAAGTGAGACAGTTCTGCTCTCTGAATCCCAAAGAACGCCCTCTGGCAGTGGACGCTCTTCTATTACAGTGGGATTTCAATCTAGCCTACGCCTTCCCTCCCCTGTCCTTACTCCCCCTAGTATTGAGGAAGGTTAGGAAGGACAGGGCAAGGATAATAGTAGTCGCTCCTTTTTGGCCCAGGAGGGCATGGTTTTCATGTCTCAGAAACATGTCGATAGCCGACCCGTGGGTCCTGCCGGATATTCCCGATCTGCTCTCCCAGGGTCCAGTCTACCATCCTCGAGTAGCGGGCCTCCACCTGACGGCGTGGATTTTGAACGGTCGCTGCTGAGAGATAAGGGGTTTTCTGCTAATGTAATTAATACTCTCCTTAAAAGCAGAAAAGAGGTTACAACTAGAATCTACGCTAGGACTTGGAAGAAATTTCTCCAGAGCTCGGGGGTGGTAGCAGGGGACCCAACACCGATAACCCAGATTCTAGAATTCCTACAAAAGGGTCTGGACTTAGGTCTCTCCACAAGCACCCTTAAGGTGCAAGTTTCAGCTTTGGGGGCACTCTTCAGTTGCAACATCGCAAATAATTACTGGGTCAGTAGATTCATTAAAGCTGCGGGTAGGTCGAGACCCATAGTAAAGGTGAGAATCATGCCATGGGACTTGAACCTTGTTCTCACTGCTTTAACAGAGCCCCCTTTTGAACCTATATCAGCAGCATCAATAAAAATTCTTTCCCTTAAAACCGCTTTCCTGGTAGCATTAACCTCGGCTAGGAGGGTAAGTGACATCCAGGCACTATCTAGACTGTCTCCTTACACTCAGGTCCTGAATGACAGGATAATACTTAGACCGGATCCGGCATACCTACCTAAGGTGTCTTCCGCTTTCCACAGAACACAGGAAATTGTTCTCCCTTCGTTCATCCCTAATCCATCTAATCAAAAAGAGATAAAACTCCATACTTTAGATGTTAGAAGATGTCTACTGCAATATTTGGCAGTCACTGATCCCTGGAAAAGGGACAATGCATTGTTTGTCTCTTTTCAAGGAATTAACAAAGGCCGTAGATTAACGAAGAGCTCATTGGCCAGATGGATTAGGGAAGCAATTTCTCTGGCATACACCTCGAGGGGCAAGCCGGCACCTGAGAGGCTAAGGGTGCATTCCACTCGAGCTGTGGCGACTTCATGGGCAGAGAGGGCAGAAGTCTCGTTTGACCAGATATGTAAGGCAGCTACGTGGTCTTCTCCACACATGTTTTACACTCATTATAGATTAGATTTGGGTGCTTCCTCAGACCTTTCTTTCGGACTAAGGGTGCTGCAGGCAGTAGTCCCTCCCTAAGTAGTTATTACTCTCTGTAATTCTCTCTGTAGTGCTGTCATGGACGTTCGAATAAAGTCTAAGTTACTTACCGTTAACGGTATTTTTCGAAGTCCATGACAGCACCCTTACATTCCCACCGGGTTCTATGTGCACTTCTTCCTCTTATATAGTCCACATGTAATAAACAATTGATTAATGTTACTGTGTGATGCATAAAATTTTTTTGCTGTATACCATTTAACCTTGATAGTCCTCTTATGCTCTGTAATCCAACTGATGCGTGGGAGAGGTGCCGCCCTTTTTGTATCTGTAGGTTTCCTGTTCCTAAGGGGCGGATCCCCTCTCTCTGTAGTGCTGTCATGGACTTCGAAAAATACCGTTAACGGTAAGTAACTTAGACTTTTCCGCTTGAACCCTGACAGGGTGTCTGGCTTGCCGCTGTACTGAAGGAGCCACTTTGCTCCCGGCAGATATGGCAGCGTCAGCGGTACTATCGGGGCCACAAGACCTGGTGAGGGGCCAGCGTCTCCATCCTGCGCGGCCACGCCAAGGGGTAAGTCATTGGGGTGGTCGGCCTGGTCCGCACTGTCGGCTTGCTGCTGCGACATGTCCGCGCCCCCCTAGTTAAGCGTGGCCTACCTTCTCTGAAGGCAGCAGCTCTGCAGGGCACAGCGGTGTGGAAGGACCTGTGTTGCCGGCGCTCTGACGTCAGAGCGTTCACCGAAGCTCTCCACAGGACCTGCCGCCGCGTCAGCGTTACGGGCGTGTCCGGGACTCAGCGCGCTTTCTACAGGTACGCCTCCTTCTCTTCGCGCCGTAGCGCTGCAATTTGGCGGGTAATTGCGGACAATTGGGGGAAACTCTCGCCGCTATGTGCGACAGTCTTTTTAGCTCAGAACAGTCAATTCAGGCACACAGTACCCGACGGCAACGGGCACCAATCACTCCGTTGCTGTAGGGCATGAGATCCTGTTCGTGACGCCAGGAGATGAGTCGCCGCCAGGGCCTGTGGGGTACTCGGCACCGAGCCCGTTCACTTCTATGGGGGATGTCACGGGTAGCACAGCTCGGTCCGTGGCCCTGGGCGCTCACTAAAAAGGGGGGTATTTAGAGGGGATTGAAGGATTTGTAGAAATTCATGACGCCACCTGTGGTGCCTGGTCAGGGTGACCAGCGCTGCAGTGTGGATCCGCTGAGGGTTGTTACTGGGCAGCAAGATGTTAAGTCTTCCACAGGCAAGACTGGGTCCCTCAGGGTAGATGGCGGTGTAGGGGTGCAGGATGGAAGTTCAGCCGCAGGAGCAATAATGTGAACACACACACAAAAGTCTCTTTCTGTACCTTTACTGATGAAATTGCAAGCACGTCCCGGGGTGCTGGCAGGGTGAAGGATGCACATCCAGTTCTTCCCACTGAGTAGGTGTAGGGCCTCCTTACTCCTGTAGTGTGAGTTTCTGACCTGTATGAAACGAGGCCTAACTCTGTCTTCAACTTTGCACGCCCGGCTGACTTTGTGGTAGGGCCTTCTCTTGCAAAGAACACAGTCTCTAATGGCGGTACCTGCCCAGACTCCTGTCTTCCTGACCCCGGTTACGTATCAACACTTGTGGGCTCCTGCGACTTGAAGTCCCGCAGGGTCTCCGGTATCTCCTACTAGTCGTGTAGATTCTAGCAAGCTCGACCCGGTTGCTACACTCGGTCCCCGCGCTGGCTCTGCACTCCGTCCTGGTCACTCACCTGTTCCTCTGGCTGTCTGTTGTGAATGGGTTTGAGATGAGTTCTGAGCAGAGGCTCCCTCTGGTGGTTACAAGCGGTACTAGTGAAGATTGTGAGGACTGGGAATCAGTGTTTACTGACTGGTCTTATATAAGGGAGTCATTTTCCCATCAGGGTTGCCGGTGATCAATTGTTCTGGTCTGAATCCTTCATTCCAGTTTCCCTTGTAGCCTGCTGTGTCGTGTCTGCATCTCCTGCTACCAGATAAGAATTTTTCTTCTTTTGTGTTGTTGCTATATTTTGCATTTTGTCCTGCACTTCTTTGGGGGCCTTCTGGGTCCCCTCCGGGGGCTTCTGCCTTCTCAGTTTAGTTCAGCCACTGAGTTTTGTTCTTTTGCTTTTTCCAGTTTTTTCAGTGGCTGCTGTTTTGATTTTGTTACACCAGAGAGCTAATTTAGGTGGTAGAGGTCGTGTGATCTCAGGTGATTTTGAAATTAGTAGAGTTGGTGTTTTTCAGGGTTTTCTGGAATTGCAGTAAGTACCCTTCCTGTCCTTTTCTATTTAGATAGTTTGGGCCCCAGCGTTTGCTCATTCTATTTTCTTTCTGTGTCAGTATTTCCTCTTGTCTAACCGCCATTACATGTTTGGGGGCTTTCTATTATCTTTGGGGTTCTGCTCCGGGGCAGATAGCTTTCCTATTTCTATCTTTAGGTGTAGTTAGTTTCTCAGGCTGTGACGAGGCGTCTAGGACCAACGTAGGAACGCTCCACGGCTGCCTCTAGTTGTGGTGGTTAGTCAGGGTACTGCAATCCCATAGATTCCAACTGCTCTGGTGTATTGCCTTTTTTACCTGCACTCCTCAGCTACTGAAACATAACAGTATCACCGGCCTAAAAATTGAAAATTGTATGGTACTCACAGAAGGGAAAAAATATTGTGATAGAAAAAAGGTTGTCAGAGTTGTCAGAGATATTTTTCTGTTTGTTGCATTTTTTTTTTTTTTCCCTCTGTATCTCTGGGTGCTGGGGAGGATCTTTTCTCCCAATGGAGTTTGCACAGTTGTCTGGCCGTGTGGATCAGCTTGCCACTGAGGTTCGGAGTATTGCTATCTATCTTGCTGGGTTGCCTGTTGTGGAACCTAGGATCCCCATGCCAGATTTGTTTTTAGGGGATCGAGCTAAGTTTCAGAATTTCAAAAATAATTGTAAATTGTTTTTTGCCTTAAAATCTAAGTCCTCAGGAAACGCAGCGCAGCAGGTTCAAATTATCATCTCTCTCCTGCGCGGCGATCCTCAGGATTGGGCTTTTTCCCTGATACCTGGGGATCCTGTTTTGAGTGATGTTGATGCATTTTTTCAGGCTTTGGGGTTATTGTACGATGAGCCTAATGTCACTGATCAAGCTGGAAAAGCCTTGTTGGCATTAAATCAGGGGCTTGATGGCGCTGAGTTATACTGTCAGAGATTCCGTAGGTGGGCAGTCCTGACCAAATGGAATGACGACGCTTTGGCGGCCCTTTTCCGGAAGGGTCTGTCAGATAATGTAAAGGATGTTATGGTGGGATTCCCTGTCCCCTCTGGTCTCAATGATTCTATGTCATTAGCGATTCAAATTGACAGACGTTTGCGTGAGCGGAGAAGTATGCGTGGAGTGGTGTTGCTTGTGAGCCAGCTTCTGAGCCCATGCAGTGTGATGGAGTGGTGTCTGGGGCACAGCGTCATGAGTTTCGAAAGCGCAATAGGTTATGTTTCTACTGTGGTGATGCCTCTCATGCTATTTCAGTCTGCCCTAAGCGGGGAAGACGTTTTGCACGCTCAGTTGTCTTGGGTAGTGTTCAGACTAAGTTTTTATTAACTGTCACTCTGATATGCTCTCTGTCCTCATTTTCTGCTCAGGCTTTCGTTGATTCTGGAGCAGCTATTAACCTGATGGATTATGATTTTGCTAAACGTTGTGGGTTTCCCTTGATACCCCTACAGAAGTCTATTCCCTACTGGGGATCGATTCTACCCCTTTGGCTGAGAATAAACCCCAGTTTTCTACTCAGGTGATAATGAGGGTTGAACCTGATCACCAGGAGTGCTGCAAATTTTTGGTTCTATATAATCTGCATGACATTATCGTGCTGGGTTTCCCTTGGTTACAGTCTCATAATCCTGTTTTGGATTGGAAATCTGTGTCTGTAACCAGTTGGGGCTGCCAATGTGTTAATACCAACACTCCTGTTTTTTCTGCCTCCCCCAAGCTCAGGATGTTCCTGACTTTTTGTTTGATTTTTCTGATGTGTTTAGCGAAAGTAAATCTGCATCCTTACCTCCCCATAGGAGCTATGACTGCGCTATTGAATTAGTGCCGGGTAGTAAATTCCCTAAAGGTCGCCTTTTTAACTTATCTGTACCTGAACATGACGCTATGCGGTCTTATATCAAGGAATCATTGGAGAAGGGTCATATCAGACCATCCTCTTCACCCTTAGGTGCCGGTTTTTTCTTTGTGGCCAAAAAAGATGGTTCATTAAGGCCGTGTATTGATTATCGTCTCTTGAACAATATTACTGTGAAATATCAATACCCGTTACCCTTGATTTCTGACTGTTTTCCAGGGTGAAAAACGCTACTTGGTTTACCAAGCTTGACCTCAGGGGGGCGTATAACCTTATTCGCATTAAGCACGGGGATGAATGGAAGACGGCATTCAATACCCCTGAAGGGCATTTTGAGTACCTAGTGATGCCTTTTGGGCTCACTAATGCCCCTTCCGTCTTCCAGTCCTTCATGAATGACATTTTCAGGGATTTTGTGGACAAATTTCTGATTGTTTATTTGGATGATATCTTGATTTTTTCTAATGACTGGGACTCTCATGTGAAACATGTTCGGACTGTGTTCCAGATTTTGAGGGATAATGCTCTGTATGTGAAGGGATCAAAGTGTCTTTTTGGCGTACAGAAGATCTCATTTCTGGGATTCATTTTGTCCCCATCTGTTATTGAAATGGACCCGGTCAAGGTTCAGGCCATCTGTGATTGGGTCCAACCTACTTCATTAAAGGCTCTTCAGAGATTTTTGGGTTTTGCCAATTTTTATCGTAAATTTATTGGTAATTTCTCGGTTATTGTTAAACCATTAACTGATTTGACCAGAAAGGGTTCTGATGTGGTGAATTGGCCTCCTGAGGCAGTCTCTGCATTTCAGGAACTTAAGCAGAGATTCACTTCTGCTCCTGTTCTACGGCAGCCTGATGTTTCTCTGCCATTTCAGGTGGAGGTTGATGCCTCTGAAATTGGGGCAGGTGCCGTTTTGTCCCAAAAAGATCCAGAGACCTCTAAAAGTAACCCTTGTGCCTTTTTCTCTCGAAAATTTTCTCCTACTGAACGTAATTATGACGTGGGTAATCGGGAGTTATTGGCCATGAAGTGGGCTTTTGAAGAGTGGAGACATTGGCTGGAGGGAGCCAAACATCAGTTGGTGGTCCTTACGGACCATAAGAATCTGGTCTATCTGGAATCTGCCAAGCGACTCAATCCTAGACAGGCCAGGTGGGCCTTGTTTTTCACACGTTTTAATTTTGTGGTTTCCTTTCTTCCTGGCACTAAGAATGTTAAGGCGGATGCCCTCTCGAGGAGTTTCCTTGCGGACTCTCCTGAGTTATCTGATCCTTCTGTTATTTTGAAAGAGGGTGTAGTTCTTTCCGCCATCTCGCCCAATTTGAGACTTGCTCTGGAGGGGTGTCAGGAGGATAGGCCCGAGCGCTGCCCTGTTGGAAAATTGTTTGTCCCGGACCAATGGAAAAAGAGTGTGATGTCTGAGATTCATTGTTCCGCATTGGCTGGGCATCCCGGAATTTTTGGTACCAGAGACTTGGTTAGTCGGTCCTTTTGGTGGCCTACCTTGTCTCGCGATGTCAGGGAATTTGTGCAGTCCTGCGGGACTTGCTCTCGCTCCAAGCCTTGCTCTCGCTCTAGTGGTTTGTTGATTCCATTGCCTGTGCCCAAGAGACCATGGACCCATATCTCTATGGATTTCATTTCCGATCTTCCTGTTTCTCAGAGAATGACCACCATCTGGGTAATTTGTGATAGGTTTTCCAAAATGATACATCTTGTGCCATTACCTAAGTTGCCTTCCTCCTCTGAATTGGTGCCGTTGTTTCTTCAGCACGTGGTTCGTTTACACGGCATTCCTGAGAACATTGTGTCTGACAGAGGAGTCCAGTTTGTTTCCAGATTTTGGAGGACTTTTTGTTCTAAACTGGGTGTTCAATTGTCTTTCTCCTCGGCATTTCATCCTCAGACCAATGGTCAAACTGAGAGAACAAACCAGACATTAGAGACTTATCTAAGATGCTTTGTGTCTGCTGATCAGGATGACTGGGTCTCTTTTTTGCCTTTGGCTGAGTTTGCTCTTAATAATAGGGCTAGCTCTGCCACTTTGATGTCTCCGTTTTTCTGTAATTCTGGTTTTCACCCTCGATTTTCTTCAGGACAGACGGAAGCTTCTGTCTGTCCAGGTGTTGACTCTGTTGTTGAGCGTATGCAACAGATTTGGGACCAGGTAGTGGAGAGGTTGTCCCTCTCTCAGGAGAAGGCCCAGCGGTTTGCTAACCGGCATAGGACTGATGGTCCTCGGTTTTAAAGTAGGGGACTTGGTCTGGTTGTCCTCAAAGAATATTCCTATGAGAGTAGCATCTCCTAAATTTAAGCCTAGGTTCATTGGACCTTATAAGATCATGGAGATTATTAATCCTGTTTCTTTTCGTTTGCTTCTTCCAGGGACATTTAAGATCCATAACGTGTTCCACAAGTCCTTGTTGAAGAGGTTTGTTGAGCCAGTGGTTCCTGCTACTGTGCCTCCTGACCCTGTTTTGGTTGAGGGCAATCTGGAGTATGTGGTTGAGAAAATATTGGATTCTCGTTTTTCTAGACGAAGACTCCAGTATTTGGTTAAATGGAGAGGTTATGGTCAGGAAGACAATTCTTGGGTGTTTGCTTCGGACATCCATGCTAGGAGACTTATCCGTGCGTATCATAGAACTCATCCTGACCGACCTGGTTGCTCAAATGAGGGTTCGGTGACCCCTCCTCAAGGGGGGGTACTGTTGTGAATGGGTTTGAGATGAGTTCTGAGCAGAGGCTCCCTCTGGTGGTTACAAGCGGTACTAGTGAAGATTGTGAGGACTGGGAATCAGGTGTTACTGACTGGTCTTATATAAGGGAGTCATTTTCCCATCAGGGTTGCCGGTGATCAATTGTTCTGGTCTGAATCCTTCATTCCAGTTTCCCTTGTAGCCTGCTGTGTCGTGTCTGCATCTCCTGCTACCAGATAAGAATTTTTCTTCTTTTGTGTTGTTGCTATATTTTTGCATTTTGTCCTGCACTTCTTTGGGGGCCTTCTGGGTCCCCTCCGGGGGCTTCTGCCTTCTCAGTTTAGTTCAGCCACTGAGTTTTGTTCTTTTGCTTTTTCCAGTTTTTTCAGTGGCTGCTGTTTTGATTTTGTTACACCAGAGAGCTAATTTAGGTGGTAGAGGTCGTGTGATCTCAGGTGATTTTGAAATTAGTAGAGTTGGTGTTTTTCAGGGTTTTCTGGGATTGCAGTAAGTACCCTTCCTGTCCTTTTCTATTTAGATAGTTTGGGCCCCAGCGTTTGCTCATTCTATTTTCTTTCTGTGTCAGTATTTCCTCTTGTCTAACCGCCATTACATGTTTGGGGGCTTTCTATTATCTTTGGGGTTCTGCTCCGGGGCAGATAGCTTTCCTATTTCTATCTTTAGGTGTAGTTAGTTTCTCAGGCTGTGACGAGGCGTCTAGGACCAACGTAGGAACGCTCCACGGCTGCCTCTAGTTGTGGTGGTTAGTCAGGGTACTGCAATCCCATAGATTCCAACTGCTCTGGTGTATTGCCTTTTTTACCTGCACTCCTCAGCTACTGAAACATAACAGCTGTCCCTCTGCAGCAGTCTGCGCGCAGGCTGGGGTCTCCTGTCCCATCTGCTCCTCGGCGTCCTGTGTCCTCCTCCACTTCCTGGCACGCTGCTAGCAGGCCTCCAGATAGATTGCTTAGGACGCGAGGACGCGCCCACCGTCTCTCTTAAAGGGGCAGCGTGCATTTTTTGAAATAGCTAATTAATCAATGGCAGCGCACTCAGTAGTATATCTGGTCACTCCACCATAAGGGGAGTGCCGGAGCAACGTGTTCTATCATTGCTACATCCGGTTCTGTTCCTGATCTGTCTGCGCTGCGTCTGCAGTCTCTGTGCTTCGCTTATACTGTTTGTCTCCTCAGATCATTGCTAACCCGTATCTGGCTAACCCCGTATCTGGCTAACCTGGACAATCTCAGCTATTACTGGCGCAAGTGTCATCCCGTTCCGCCATCAGCCATCCGTACCCGTGGACCGTGACAAGGTCACTGAAGCCAGCCTGCCACCATCTATTCTGGACCAGGACCTTACCCTTCTCCGTCAAGAACCCTCCACGGACTCTGTATATACCTGTTATCCTTTTGGTCCCTCTGGGACAGCTGCCACGTGTCCGGGGTCTAACTGGAGGTAGCACCTGTGTCCTCCGGGTATTCCATTCTGGTCCTGTTCGAGGGGCCTTACTACGGGTACCCGGGGCTTACTAGTTACGCCCCCTTCGGAGCCCCCCGGACCGCGGTCTCGAGGTTCCACATTAAAAAATAAAAACGAATGTGAACTTCACCATCTCTGCCTCCGCTTCCATTCGTTACAGATTGCTCCGGCCATGGAACCCGCTGGATCCCAGAGATCTCCGACCACGGATCTGTGCCAGGAGGTGACCCGTTTGGGAGTTCAACAGGACAAGATCACGACTTATCTACGCAGCTTGTCTACCCGCATGGATTCCTTGGGGTCCTCGTCTGCACCTGACTCTTCTATCAATACTCAGGTACCAGTTCCCATGGCAATTCAAGGTCCCCGCCTGGCAGCTCCTACCCGTTTCCAGGGTGATCCTACTCAGTGTCGGGGTTTTCTCAATCAGTGCACTCTACACTTCGAAATCTTGGGGCATATGTTTGCTTCTAACCGAGCCCGTCCAGTTTCAAACAAAGTTGGTGGAACTCCGGGTAGGTCTAATGCATGCTGAACGAATGCGATTTTATGTATATCCCGGTTTGTCCCATCCCATGCTTTTAGGTTTACCTTGGCTCCAGATGCATGAACCAGTCCTTAATTGGAAAACTGGAGAAGTTCTGCGTTGGGGAGATACCTGCATGAATCGTTGCTTAACCCGGATTCAACCTGTTTCGCCTCCAGTCCAGCCTGATACCCTGCCAGGGTTGCCTTCCGCCTATTGGTCCTTCTCTGACGTCTTTGGGAAAAAGGAGTCTGAGAGACAACCTCCACACAGGTCGTATGACTGTCAGATAGAGCTTCATCCTGGAGTATCTCCTCCTCGCGGGAGAGTTTATCCCCTTTCACAGGCAGAGACTCAGGCTATGTCGGACTACATCCAAGAGAATCTGGCTAGAGGATTTATCCGAAAGTCATCGTCACCGGCAGGAGCTGGATTCTTATTTGTGAAGAAGAAGGATAGATCCTTGCGGCCCTGTATCGACTATCGGGGTCTAAATCAGATCACGGTAAAAAACAGGTATCCATTACCTCTTATTTCAGAGCTGTTTGATCGTCTCCAAGGGGCAAAGATCTTCACCAAATTGGATCTCAGAGGAGCCTACAACCTTATCCGAGTCAGAGAGGGAGACGAATGGAAAACAGCCTTCAACACCCGTGACGGCCACTATGAATACCTGGTAATGCCATTTGGCCTAAGCAATGCACCTGCGGTCTTTCAGGAATTTGTTAATGAAATTTTCAGGGACTTGCTCTATACTTGTGTCGTGGTCTACCTGGACGATATTTTGATTTTCTCTGCTGACTTGACGTCACACCGGAGGCAAGTACGCCTGGTCTTACAAAGACTGAGAGAGAACAGGCTATATGCCAAATATGAGAAATGCCTCTTTGAGGAGTCTTCCTTGCCTTTCCTTGGGTACATTGTATCTTCCACAGGATTAAAGATGGATCCGGAGAAGTTGTCTGTAGTTCTCAACTGGCTTCGTCCGACTGGGCTAAAAGCCATACAAAGGTTCCTAGGGTTCGCCAATTACTACCGGCAATTCATTCCACACTTTTCCACCCGACTGGCTCCAATCACAGCCTAAACCCGGAAAGGTGTAAACTCTAAGGAATGGTCCTCCGAGGCAGAAGAGGCCTTTGTTTCTCTCAAAAAAGCCTTCGCTTCCGCACCCGTTCTCCATCGTCCTAATTCAAATGAGCAATTTTTTCTTGAGGTTGACGCTTCTTCCATAGGTGCAGGAGCAGTTCTGACCCAGAAGTCGTCTACCGGGCGGATGATCTCGTGTGGTTTATTCTCCAAGGTTTTTTCTCCTGCAGAAAGGAACTACTCTGTCGGTGATCGCGAACTGTTGGCCATCAAATTGGCTCTGCAAGAATGGAGACATCTTCTTGAGGGAGCTCATCGCCAGGTAATCATATTCACCGACCATAAAAACCTTGCCTATCTCCAATCTGCTTTAAGACTGAATCCCCGTCAGGCCCGTTGGGCATTATTTTTTGCCCGTTTCAATTTTGTACTTCATTTCCGTCCAGCTGACAAGAACATCAAGGCAGACGCACTATCTAGAGCCTTCTTGCCTCCTGAACTGGAGGAAGAACCTCAGCACATTATTGAACCTTCTAAGTTAGTCTCTGTTGCCTCCACTGATCTGGCCCGGCTTCCTCCAGGGAAGACTCTCGTGTACGCTTCTGATCGTATTCGTGTTCTGCGCTGGGGTCATTCTTCTAAGTTGGCTGGCCATGCTAGTCAGAAAAAGACGCAGCAACTCATCTCCCGTTATTACTGGTGGCCTACCATGGGCAAGGATATCCAGGAGTTCGTCGCAGCCTGTCCTTCATGTGCCCGTAACAAAACTGTTAAACATCTACCAGCCGGCAGGCTTCTGCCTCTTCCGATTCCGTCCGCTCCCTGGCAGCACATCGCGATGGATTTCATCACGGATCTTCCCATTTCTTCTGGCTGCTCAGTGGTATGGGTTGTGGTGGACCGCTTCTCTAAAATGGCCCACTTCGTTCCGCTATCTGGCCTCCCGTCTGCTCCAGAACTGGCCGCTCACTTCATTCAGCACATCTTCCATTTACATGGATTTCCTCTCCACATCGTGTCCGACAGGGGCGTCCAAGTTCACCTCTAAGTTCTGGAGAGGACTCTGTAAAATGGTAAAAATTGAACTAGATTTTTCTTCTGCATACCATCCCCAGTTTAATGGGCAAGTGGAGAGGATCAATCAAATCCTGGCTGGATACCTGCATCACTTCATCAACGCTCATCATAATGACTGGGTAGAATTACTGCCCTGGGCGGAATTCTCCTACAACAACCAAGTAAGTGAATCTTCTGGAAAGTCTCCCTTTCAGATTGTGTTTGGACTCCAACCCAGAATTCCTCTTCCTGTCTCTGGATTGTCCGATGTTCCGGCAGTCGATACCTTGTCTAAGAATTTCTCGAACATTTGGAGAGAAACCAGGTCGGCTTTGGAGAAAGCCTCTCAACGTATGAAAACGCATGCGGACAAAAGACGTTTGGAGGCTCCCATCTTTCGTCCAGGAGACAAGGTATGGCTCTCCTCCAAGTACATCCGTCTGAAGTTACCATCGTACAAATTGGGTCCCCGTTTCATTAGTCCCTTTGAAGTCTTGAGACAAATCAAACCGGTCTCTTATAAACTGAAATTGCCTAATTCTCTAAGTGTACCTAACTCCTTTCATGTTTCCCTCCTCAAACCAGTAGTGTTGAGCTCCTTCTTTAAGGACCCGGGTACCACTCCTGATCCGGTTTCTGAGGACGATGTTTTTGAGGTAAAACATATCTTGGCCTCTAAGAGAGTAAGAGGTAGGATCTATTACCTGGTGGACTGGAAGGGTTTTGGTCCTGAGGCGAGGTCTTGGGAGCCTAAAGAGAACATCCAGGCTCCTCTTCTTCTTAAAAGATTTCATGCAGGCTTGAAAAAGAGGGGAGTAAAGAGGGGGATACTGTTACACTCGGTCCCCGCGCTGGCTCTGCACTCCGTCCTGGTCACTCACCTGTTCCTCTGGCTGTCCCTCTGCAGCAGTCTGCGCTCAGGCTGGGGTCTCCTGTCCCATCTGCTCCTCGGCGTCCTGTGTCCTCCTCCACTTCCTGGCACGCTGCTAGCAGGCCTCCAGATAGATTGCTTAGGACGCGAGGCCGCGCCCACCGTCTCTCTTAAAGGGGCAGCGTGCATTTTTTGAAATAGCTAATTAACCAATGGCAGCGCACTCAGTAGTATATCTGGTCACTCCACCATAAGGGGAGTGCCGGAGCAACGTGTTCTATCATTGCTACATCCGGTTCTGTTCCTGATCTGTCTGCGCTGCGTCTGCAGTCTCTGTGCTTCGCTTATACTGTTTGTCTCCTCAGATCATTGCTAACCCGTATCTGGCTAACCTGGACAATCTCGGCTATTACTGGCGCAAGTGTCATCCCGTTCCGCCATCAGCCATCCGTACCCGTGGACCGTGACAAGGTCACTGAAGCCAGCCTGCCACCATCTATTCTGGACCAGGACCTTACCCTTCTCCGTCAAGAACCCTCCACAGACTCTGTATATACCTGTTATCCTTTTGGTCCCTCTGGGACAGCTGCCACGTGTCCGGGGTCTAACTAGAGGTAGCACCTGTGTCCTCCGGGTATTCCATTCTTGTCCTGTTCGAGGGGCCTTACTACGGGTACCCGGGGCTCACTAGTTACGCCCCCTTCGGAGCCCCCCGGACCGCGGTCTCGAGGTTCCACATTAAAAAATAAAAACGAATGTGAACTTCACCATCTCTGCCTCCGCTTCCATTCGTTACACCGGTGTCCGGTTATTCAGAGTAGAGGTAAGCTATCAATGCTGTTTCAACCTCCGTTACTCTCTTCTTCTCTTCCACTCGCCTTTCGTCCTACTCCGACCTTTAACATAAGCACACTAGCAGTAGATGGCTGATTCTTCTCTCTCTTCACCGCTCTCAAAGCGTCGGCACACTTGCTCACTGAACTGAACTCAGTTGACTCAGTTCTGACTAGGCTGGCGTGGCTATCTTTCCACTGGTACTAGCCTCCACATGTTGAACTAAGCTCAAAGCTGCAGTCTTCAGGTTCTTTCAATAACTGCTGTTCTCTTTCCCTCTTTCTTTCTAAGCTCTGTCTGAAGCGGCTATCAGGATTCACCGTCTGACCTGCACCTGGCTTTGCAGACTCACTGATCTGTGCTCGCCCCTAGAGCTAACTCTCCACTCTCTAAGAGAACTAACAACTTCTCACTTCCGTGTAGAATAACCAACTACACTGAACTCGTTCCGAACTAATCTCATCCGAGATCTGATCTAATCTGCGTCTGAGCTAGTCTGCTCTCTCTGTCGCTTCACCATCCTTATATACTCTGAAAAAGGCTCCCTCTGGTGGCTCTAGGGAATGGTGAAGATGTGTGAATGAATATCAGGTCTCTTGTGGGTGTTACCTTTGGTGCATCCCCCTGGGGAATAAGATTCCAAGCGCAGCTGGGCTCCACATTATGATGTGTTAGACTCTTATGTACCTGTATCGCTTTTGAAGCAGAAGATGTTTCATCAAGATGCCGGTGGTGTTTTCCCTGAAGTGGTCCCTTATGTGACATCTTTACAGCAAGGCATTTTTTCTTTATTCCATATAGAAAAAAGTGGCAGCTTCCAAGTGGAAGCCGCCAAAACAATGGTCAGGTCACTTCTTTTAGCTGCTTCTCGACTTATGAAGCTTGAAGTAGTTAAAAAAAGTGACAATGGACTAAACATATGCACAGCAAGTTGTTTTCACCATGGTGTGCATGTGTTCATTCTTTTAGACATATTTATGCACCTTTTAAGGTGAGGTCCAGGTGGAATCTTCATGAAAAAGTCATTGTGTGCACATAACCTTGATGTTAGTGTTTTACTGCTGACTACCACCTGCAACTCCGTGATTGTGCAGTATAGTTTCTTAGATGCCGCAGTCAACATTTCGGTCACCATATTAGTTCACAATGTGATTGCAGAGTAATGTTTAGCTGTCATGTCATAGAAGTTGTGGATAAAGATGAAGACCCCAAATCTACCATTTTTGTACTCCTAGTTAAAGAGTATTCTCAAATTCGGAAATTATCCTCTATAAATGAGAGAAAGGATACTTTTCCAATTGCTTGGGTTCAATTACTGGGACCACCACCAATCCTGAAAACCGGGACTTTGAAGGGCCCCATGTGAATGGAGTGGTGGTCGATCATGCACAATACTGCTCCATTCATTCTCATGGGAGTGCTGAAGACCAATGGAATGCAGCACTCGGATATTTCTGACACACTATTATTATTATTACTACTATTTCTTTTTAAAGCATCATTGATTCCATGGTGCTATACATGAGAAGGGGTTACATACAAAATACAAACATAAATTACAGTAAAAAAAAATAACAATGACAGACTGGAATGGAAAGGAGAGGGCCGTGCCCTTCCGGGCTACAAGTCTACAGGATAATGGAGAAGGAGACAGCAGGTTACAGAGATTGCGGCAGCTATGGTGGTGGCGAGGTGGGTTATTGCATGCTGTAAGCTTTCATGAAGAGATGCATTTTCAAGTTCCGTCTGAAAGTTCCAAATGTGGTGGATAATCGAACGAGTTGGTGCACAGAATTCCAGGGGATGGGGGATACTTGGTCGACGTTTTGGAGGCGATTGGGTGAGGAACGCACAAGTGTGGAGGAGAGAAGGAGGTTTTCGGAAGACCAAAGATCACATATTGGAAGATATCAGGAGATTAGCTTGGAGATATATGGAGACAGATTATGGACAGCTTTTTAGGTCAGTGTTACTAGCTTGATGATTTTTTCTAGTGTTACTAGCTTGAACGGGATATGTTGAGGAATTGGGAGCCAATGAAAGGATTTTCAGAGGATACAAGCAGAGGAGTAGCGAGGAGAGAGATGAAGTAGTCAGGCAGTAGAGTTAATGACAGACTGGAGAGGTGCAAGAGTGTTAACAGGTAGGCCACAGAAGGAGGACATTGCAGTAGTCAAGGCAGGAGATCATGAGGGCATGCAGTAACATTTTAGTGGATTGAGGTATAAGGAAAGGACGGATTCTGGAAATATTTTTCAGATGAAGGCGGCAGGAGGTGGCAAGATCTTGGATGTGCTGATTAAAGCTATGTGCACACGTTTGGGAATTGCTGCGGAAATTTCCACGGCAATCCCGCACCTCCCTGCCGCGGGAAATACGCATTTTATAGGTATGCGTATTCCCGCCAGAAACTAGCGTTTTGCAAGCGTAATTAGCTTGCAGAATGCTAGCGTTTTCCAAGCGATCTATAGCATCGCTTGGAAAACTGATTGACAGGTTGGTCACATTAGTCAAACATAGTGTTTGACTCGTGTGACCAGCTTTTTACTATTGATGCTGCCCATGCCGCATCAATAGTAAAAAGATCTAATGTTAAAAATAATAAAATAAAAATCGTGATATTCTCACCTTCCGGTGTCCCCCGCAGCCTTCCCGCCTCTCAGTGACGCTCCTGGCCAATCCCGTTCCCAGGGGTGCTTAGCGACAATGACCCCAGATGACGTAGCATCACGCGAGACCGCTACGTCATCTGGGGTTGATTGTCGCTAAGCACGCCTGGGAAAGGCATTGGCCGGGAGCGTCGCCGAGGAGCAGGAAAGCTGCGGGTGCCGCCGGAAGGTGAGAATATCTTTATTTTTTATTTTAATTATTGTTTTAATATGGATATGGTACCCAGGGCCTGGAGGAGAGTCTCCTCTTCTCCAGACCCCGGGTACCATCCACACATGAACCGCTCACTTTGCGCATGGTGGGCATAGCCACATGCGGAAAGTAAGCGGTTCAATGCATTCCAATGGCGGCGGAATCGCCACAATTCCGGAAAAAGAATGAACATGCTACGTTTTTTTTCCACGATGCGTTTTTTTTGCGGAAAAAAACGCAGCATGTGAACAAAAATTGCGGAATGCATTCTACTAATAGGATGCTTAATGCATGCGTTTTTTCAGCGTGTGGAAAACCGCCACAAAAACGCTACAAAAACGTGAAAAATCCTCAATGTGTGCACATAGCCTCAAGGACAGTCCAGCTGACGAAGCTGACTTCCTGTACAGGAAAAAGTGTGATGTGATTTATTGTGAAAGACAGATCATGTAGAGTAATTAAGTGGCATGGAGGAAAGATGAGGATTTCACTTTTGTCAACATTGAGTTTGAGAAAATGAGAGGAGAAGAAGGAGGATATGTTTAATAGACACTCTGGTATTCTAGACAGAGGTAACCTTTGGGCAGCGAGGTAGATCTGCGTATCAGTGTATAGGTGGTACTGTGTGCCATGGGACTTTGAGTTGCCACAGGCCAAAGATATAGATTGAGACCAGTAGGGGTCCCAGGACAGAGCCTTGAGGGACACGAACAAAAAGAGGGTGGAATGAGGAGGTAGTGTAGGAGTGGGAAACAAATGCAAAATGTGCGATTAGAAAGGTATAAGGAGATCCAGGAGAGAGCAAGGTCTTTGACGCCAAGGGTAGAGAGGACTTGTATTAGGAGGAAGTGGCTGACTGTGTTAAAGGTAGAGGACAGGTCTAGAAAAAGTTTAGCAAATTGTTAGCTTTGGCAGTAAGTTGTTAGTGATTTTGGTCAGGGCAGTTTTGGTGGAGTGGTGGGATACCTCCATTCATTCTTATGGGAGATGTCGAAGACCAGCAGAATGCAGCGCTCGGTATCTCTGCGCACTACCGCTCTATTTACTCTTATTGGTGTGCTGGAGACGAATGGAGTGCAGCACTTGGCTATCTCCAGCAGTAGTGAGCATAATTGACCACCGCTCTATTCACAAGCCCCAGTATATGGGAAGGGTGGATGTCTCACCTGTTATACCTCCAGTGAGCGTTTAGAAATCGCAGGAACGCGGGAGGCAGTGACGGACGGGAGGCAGAGCAAGGGTTAACAGGTTTATTTACAGAGGAAATTGCAAACTCAATAGCGCCGGCAACGGCGGGCGCAGCCCCTTCTCCAGGATGGTACTGTAGTCGTTGGTCCGTCTTCCGGCAGCAATGGACGGTCTCCGGTACCTTCCACTGCCCCTAGTTCATATACTGATGAGGCTAACAAAGGCACGGGCCACAGTCCTGTACGAGCCCAATGTGGTGTCATGGAAATATATATGTATTCCATATATTTAAAGTATATTCATATATATGCATTCACAGTTAGATAGATCTCACTTGCTAAAAATCCTGTGCTCACACATATCTATGCCGGCTATAATCAGTCGTTTTAAACGACTCTGGCCTTCATAAGGAACAAGTACATAGAGTCTTAGTTAGATATCTATTGTTTACTTTATAGTCATGCAAGAAAACTAGGGCAAAAGAACATAAAACAATAAATCTGCAACTTCAGCTCTTTTATCATAATTATCACACTTACACTAGAACAGCCAATAATCTAGCAGCTTTTAATTATATGTTAATTGACTAACCAGCCTCTTTTTGTAAACGTATAAAACCTTGAATGAATAATAAATGAGAAGTCTTGACAAACTGCTATACTGACACTTCCGTTGTGGACAGTTTATTTCGTTCTGAGCGCTCAAAAAGACATTTAATAAAGAATTGGGAACGGCAAGCAGCAAACACTGAAGGATAAATTTATCCTAATTAAATTTCCATAACAGTGGCTCCTTAACTATCTTAACTGGTGAAGTCAGGTCACAAAGGTCAGGGCAACTAACAGCTGGCAACGTCAGGGCGCAAGTGTCAGTGTCGTATGTGGTCCCTCTTGAGAAGCGAGTGTGTGGCACTCACAGTCACGTAGTGTACGGCACCTGGTTCTCTGGTCGTCACTGGACACACACAGTGTCCCGCGCTCCCTGGACCACGTTTGGTCTGCGTGCCGCTGGTACTCACAGAATGGAGCACCCCTCTCTTTGGCTGCTGCAACACCTGGCTCGGCTCTGCTCTGCATGGCTCTACTCTGCTGACACGGCTCTGCTGACACGGCTCTGCTCCACTGGCACGGCTCTGCTCTGCTGGCATGGCTCTGCTCCGCTGGCACGGCTCTGCTCTGCTGGCATGGCTCTACTCTGCTGGAACGGCTCCGCTCTGCACTGCACGGCTCTGCAGGCGACGGGGCTCCTTCTATATGGCCAGTTGCCACACCGGTACCCTCTGGTAGGGGAAGTAGGGCGCACCGCTCACCGCTCTGTGCGCTGCTCTCTGCCGGCGCCAGACTGCACTGCTTCGCACGCTTTCTCTTTTTATGCCTCCGATGCTGCGCGCCCTTTTCTGGCTCTCCCCGCCCTTCTGGTACAGCAGGAAGCTCCGTCTCACTAGGGCTTCGCCCAGGCTGCAGGGGAAGATCCGCTTCCTCAAAGCTTCCCACAGGAAACAAAGGATGTAGCCCTTTCCGTTCCGGACCCGGCACACAGGTACCCGCGATCTTGTCGACCTCCTTACATTCCCCCATCTCTTTTAGCTCACCATTCCACGGGCGAGAACTCTTCGTGCTCCTCTTTGCTCTTCTGAGAGGGGACAGATGCCCACAATTTTTGCGTCTTCTCTTGCCTTTCTTCTTCCACCATCTGCCAAAAGAAACGGTCTAGCAGTTGCTCGTCAGTCAAGTCGAGAAATTCTTACTCTTCATCATCAATAGCTGTAGGAGCAAATTCCTCAGACGAACTTTGCGCTATAACATTATGTATCTCAACTGCTTCCATTGTCTTCTCCCGCGTGTCCTTCAGCTGACTCCTCGCAGCCCCACTCTTCGTTTCTGGAGGGTTCTTTTAACACAGTCAATTTTGACCTCTGTGTTGTCGTGAAGTTCCAGCATCAGACTCTTCACCTGAACCTCTACGGAGTTCTGCAGCTGTTGGTCTGCCTTCACCAAGGTCACAGCCATCTCTTTTGTCCTCCGATCCTCAGTCTCACTCTCTGCCTCACACAGCTGCTTCATCTCCCCTCCTTCATGAACTGGTAGCAAGCAAGGTAGCTACATACTCCGATGGACTACTCGAGTCGATGCCTCCACGCACCTGAACTGCACAGACACCTCACCGTAGGTGGTAGACGCCTTCTCCACCTCTCCTTGGCGTCCGACGTCGTGGCTCTGTCTTGTTCTGGGCGGGACTCTCCTTTTCCTGCCGTACCACTCACTCCAGGGGCGACGCTCTCTCCTGTTAGCAGTACCATCGGAGTGGTGAGCAGTTCTCCGCTGTCGGCGGTCTCTGGTAGGCAAATTTCTGGACAGGTGACCCACTCTTCCGCATGTCCAGCAATGACTTCTGTGCCTGTCTGGTGGGCTCTTTCTTCTGGATCGTTTACCTCTGCGAGAAGCGTATCCCATCTGCGAATGCTCTTCACCCCATGACCTGCAAGCAAATTTCGGGGCGACTGCTGGGGTACCTCTGATACTCGGCACCTCTCCTCTAACTTCTTCTATCCTTCGCCGTGAATTACCTCGGGGTATGTGGATCGCCCGCCAGGGCAGTGGGGTACTCAATACCGGGCCGCTTCTTAAAGGGGCAGTGTCACAGCGGCAGTGACCTGGTCTGTGGCCCTGGGCGTCCAATAAAAGGGGGGAATATTTACAAGGGATAATTGAGTTTGTAGTAAAGTGTTCGTGACGCCACCTGTGGTACTCGGCAATAAAAATGTTAGCCGATGCTGCAGATGCAAATCCGCTGGAACTGGTGGTGATGCAGCAGAATTGGTAAAGCTCTCCACAGGCAGAGCTTAGTCCCAGGGCAGACATAGGATGTAGAAGATGGAAATGTTGGTAGATGTAGAAGTTGGATAGGTGAGGCAGAAATTATTAGAGGACACAGCTGGGTGCAGTTTCCAAAGCTTTACTCACAGTTCTGGCTGCAGCACAGATGCCCGCTTGGTGCCGTGTCATCCAGGTGAGGGGCTCAGCATACTCCCAGGTAGTTCAGGATACACCTTTCCAGGACTCCCTTCAATCTGTTCCTTTCTCGGTTGTCTCACTGTGCTGACTTTCCACCTTTCCCTCCTGTCCAACACCTCACAGTCAGTGTCCCAAGCCAGTAGCCACGGACCTTGGCAGATAACGTCCTCTGCATTTCCTTGCTCCTTTATGGCTACCTTTTCGGGGAAGATAACTGTGGTTCTGTAGCTGAAGCACCTAAAGATGCAACTGCCTCCGGCTTGCTAGCTGAGTCTTGAAGTTCTCCACTAGGCTAGGGGCCGGTGTCCCTTCTGCGACCTGGTCCCTCCACTATTGGATCAGGCCCCACGGATGGACTACTCACTATCCGTGCCCCTAGGACTCCTTCTGTCCTTCCAGAAGCTTCTCTCTGTTCCGTTCTTATTCTAGCTTTCTCTGTCTGGGGACAAGCTGCTAACAGCTTCAGCTCCCCTCACACTCCATCTCACTCTCTAGTCTCATTCCCGCTCTCTAAGCTTCACTTCCCCTCCTCCTTACTTTCTCCACCCACTGCCCAAACACTCTTTTCTACCCAGCCTGGGATGAGATCATCATCCCATAGGGTACTTCCAGGGTGCCCGGCTGCTATAGTGTATGTGTTGGGTGCAGATGTTAGAGTCCTGGATGGTGCTCCCTCCTTACCTGAGAGTGGGATATCACACCTCTGGATGAGGTGCAATACCTCTGTGGTGACTGAACCTTCAGGGGCGCCACATATGACACTGGGCTTCATGACAGCAGCAAGGGTTTTCTTCAGGCTTTCAATTTCTTCCATATTTTTTGCATTCCATGCCGTAATTCACGGGACCACTACGGCTCTTCCTCGTTCGGGGTGGGTACTCTGCAACACCGGACTATGCCTGTCAAGGCTGCAAGCCCTGCTCCTGCTCGCGAATGCGTGCCTCGCTGCCTATTTCAGTAAACGTCATGCGCGGGTTTGTCCACAAGCGCTCCCTCAAAGCCTGTTTTAACAGCACGTCTCGCAAGCCTGTCACCAACTGGTCTCGCAGCACTAGGTCAGGGGCTCCTATGCCTGCGCCGTCTTTCTTAGTAATGGCAGTGTGGATTTCCTGTAGCACGTTCATATACTGTGTCACAGTCTCCCCCTCTCTTTGAATACGCCTTAATAAACGTATGTGTAACTCCCCTACGTCCGTGGAGTCTCCATGCGTCTCTTCAAGTATTTGCAGTACTTTGTCAAAGGTGTCTCGTGCCTGGGGGGTCGTAGAATGACGGAATTCCTCGCCTCCCCGTCTACACCATCATGGCAACCTCCGCCTCTAACGCAGGGGTCATGGGGTACACCCCCCCCCTCAGTCCAGCTCCACAATATGGAGTTACTTCCAATAAACTTCGGAAGGTTGCTTCATACTGCCCCCAGCCGTATACTGGCCCTTGGAGCACCCCCAACCGCTTGGTCTGCCACCCCTGCGTACGGAGACTGCATCCTGCTAAGTATAGAAATTGCAGGAACGCGGGATGCAGTGACGGACGGAAGGCAGAGCAAGGGTTAACAGGTTTATTTACAGGGGCTACTCCACGCAGGGAGTTGATGGTGTGAGACAGTGAAGGGGTATGTATTGGATGGGGTGTACATCTCGCCCAGGTACTTAGCTGACTGGCATAAGGGAAATGTATGGCTTTGTAAACCTAGTGGTGGAGAAAGTTCACTACACCCTCCATTCAGTACAGGCTTGCAGCTCAAACCTGAGGCCACTCAGGTTCTAATTAGGCAGCCAGAAGTAGGTGGTTGAGAACACAGACATTGAGCTCTCAGTCTGGATGTGACTCCAGACACTGCAGGAGTCTCCGGGAAACCATACGCTGGTAAATACTGAATATATGTGTTGTTTTGGGCCAGGCTGGTAGAGTCTGGGCTCTGATAGTGAGGGAACTATCTGTGTTTAGTGAGTAGCCGGAGAGGCTTAGGATTTTGGTTTATGAGTTGGTTTTGCTCATGTTTGTTTGCTGTGGACTTACAATAAAGCTGGTTGCGGCCAGTTGTACCAGAATTGCTGTCTGTGAGTGAACTGTGTTTATGCCACTCCGTCTACCCGAGACAGCGATCCCAGAGCTATATCCCCTGAAAAGCTTACAATGGGTTCAACAGTATAAACAGCAAAGTGAAGTACAATGGTTCAAATAATGGCAAATCGGTAGCATGAGTATCAGGAAGTCCTAACACTACAGCTCCTGCTGTGAACTCAATAGCACTGGCAACGGCGGGCGCAGCGCCTTCTCCAGGATGGTACTGTAGTCGTTGGTCCGTCTTCCGGCAGCAGTGGTCGGTCTCCGGTACCTTCCACTGCCCCTAGTCCATATACTAATGGGGCTAACAAAGGCATGGGCCACAGTCAGTGTCGGACTGGAACACCTTGGGCCCACCAGAGAAAATCATTCTTGGGGCTCACTATGTAGCTACATAGAAATAAATACAAGACCACCAATTGTGCAGTAAAACACACTAATATCAGGGTATAATATAAGGTAGTACATGTCTTAATTATGTAGCAGGAGTTGGGGTAGCCTCCCTCATAGATTATAAAGCAGCCCCCTCATAGGGGATAATGCTGCCCCCCATAGGGGATAATGCTGCCCCCCTCATAGAGGGTAATGCTGCCCCCCCTCATAGGGTATAATGCTATAGATAGATAGATAGATAGATAGATAGATATAGATAGATAATAGATAGATACCATATATACTCGAGTATAAGCCGACCCCCCCTAATTTTGCCACAAAAAACTGGGAAAACTTATCGACTCGAGTATAAGCCTAGGGTGGAAAATGAGATTATGCCCCATATGCTGCCCATGTATTATGCCCACAAGATGCTCCATATATTGTGCCCCCCATTGATTATGCCCCTATAGATGCTCCATAGATTATGCCCCATAGATTATGCCCCTATAGATGCTCCTTAGATTATGCCCCATAGAAGCTCCATAGATTATGCCCCCATAGATGCTCCTTAGATTATGCCCCCATAGAAGCTCCATAGATTGTGCCTCCATAGATGCTCCATAGATTGTGCCCCCATAGATTATGCCCCATGGATTATGCCCTCATAGATGCTCCATAGATTATGCCACCATAGATTATGCCCCCATAGATTGTGCCCCCATAGATGCTCCTTAGATTATGCCCCCATAGAAGCTCCATAGATTATGCTCCATATGCTGCCCATGTATTATGCCCCCATAGATGCTCCATAGATTATGCCCCCATAGATGCTCCATAGATTATGCCCCCATAGATTATGCCCCCATAGATTATGCCCCCATAGATGCTCCATAGATTATGCCCCATAGATGCTCCACAGATTATGCCCCCACAGATGCTCCATAGATTATGCCCCCATAGATGCTCCATAGATTATGCCCCCATAGATTATGCCCCCATAGATGCTTCACAGATTATGCCCCCATAGATTATGCCCCCATAAATGCTCCACAGATTATGCCCCCATAGATTATGCCCCCATAAATGCTCCACAGATTATGCCCCCATATATTATGCCCCCATAAATGCTCCACAGATTATGCTCCCATAGATGCTCCACAGACTGTGCCCCATAGATGCTGCATTTTATAGGCCCCTTTATGCTGCTGCAGCTGCTGCTGCTGCTGCAAAAAAGAAATACTCACCTCTCGTCGCTGGGGGCCAGGTGCCGGTGTCCTGAGCAGGCGGTGACACTGGCGCGCTATGGGGGACAGGTGCCGGTGTCACCGCTGGCTCAGGGCCCCAGCACCTGAGAGATTTACCTGTCACCCGCTCCACCGCTGAGCGCCACTGTCTTCGGGTCCTCCGGCAGTGAATGCTCAGGCAGAGGGAGCGGCGCACACTAATGACGTCATCGCGCCCTCTGCCTGAACATCGCAGCAAGAGGACCCGAGGACAGCGGCGCTCAGCGGTTGGAGCGGGTGACAGGTAAGTAATGATATTCACTGCTTCCCACGCCCATGTGGGCATGGGAAGCAGTGAATATTCATTTCTCTTTAGCAGCGGGGACAGGGGCTCCTGCCTCCTGTCACCCGCTGCTGCTCCGCTGGCACGAGGCCCCGATGGCAGCTGCGTGGTGTGCCGCTATTAGCGACACGCCACCGGCTGGGGGCCCCTGGAGCAGCGGGGGCCCTAGGCAACTGGCCCCCGTATGCCAGCAGGTGCCAGGGCCCCCCAGATGCCAGGGTCCACCGGAGAATCCTGGCCAGTTGCCACACCGGTACCCTCTGGTAGGGGAAGTAGGGCGCGCCGCTCACCGCTCTGCGCGCTGCTCTCTGCCGGTGCCAGACTGCACTGCTTCGCACACTTTCTCTTTTTATGCCTCCGATGCTGCGCGCCCTTTTCTGGCTCTCCCCGCCCTTCTTGTACAGCAGGAAGCTCCCTCTCACTAGGGCTTCCCCAAGGCTGCAGGGGAAGGTCCGCCTCCTCAAAGCTTTCCCCAGGAAACAGAGAATGCAGCCCTTTCAGTTCTGGACCTGGCACACAGGTACCCGCGATCTCGTCGACCTCCTTATAATCGGAAAGCTATTCTCTATCCCATAGATAGGGGTTAACTTTCATACTTGAGAATCCCCCTTTAAGTCCTCCCACAGGAGGAGCTTCATAGGAGAACAGTGACAGGACAACATGGCGCAGTACAGAAGTACCAGTCTTTAGGGACAAAATTACAGATTCATAATCCATATATAAAAATATATACAGTGGAAAACATCAGTTTAAAGTCTCCTTTTTCCAATTTGTTATATAAAAACATTTAGACAATAAAAAAAATACTTATTTGGTATTAAAATATCACTTTGTTTATTGTAAACGCTGGATCACAAAGCTGCACGAGCGCCAACAAGCCAAATCCTCCCACACCTGCATCAAGGGAAAAATAATAAAGCCGCAAGTCTCAGAATAAGGAAACACAAAGCAAATATTTTCAAAAAGGGTTATTGTTTTATTTTGTCAAAGCAGTAAGATGTGAAATGATACATAAAGAACAATAGTTGAATGTTTCTTTTTCATTTCACTCAATTCTTTAAAAAGTTTTTAATAAATTCTATTAAAAAATCAATTTGTCAAAAAAAAAAAAAAAAAAAAAATATATATATATATATGTATATATATATAAAATGTATAATGTAGTAGGGGAATGAAAAATGAAATAAAAAAATTCAACCCGCCCCAGCGCCCAAAGGGTTAATGTCCCTCGCAGGAGAGAGAATTTACCTGACACCAGATGTGGGCGGCGCCTCAGATTCACACGTGAGCGGCACATAAATATTGTCCTTGACGGACTGACCAATCACAAGTGAACGCTCATGAAAAGACCAATCAGAGGCGAAGGACCGAGCTTGACACCTGCTTAGCCAGAATGTTGACTGTGGGCGGAGCGCAGCAGGGCGCTGTTAGATTATTGACCAATAGATTAGAGGCGCAGGAAGAGTGACGTCTTCTTCAACCAATCAGCAGTCAGCCGTAGTGTACCTGTCAGTGTGCTGGCTGCGGCTCAGGGTAGCTGCCTGGTGATGGCTTTCCTTGCAGGGACGGGGCTGCGAGCGCTTTTGTTTCTGGTCTCCGTGTGGACAGCGCGGGCTCTGCTCCCTTCCGGACAGCGGGATGGCCGCTCTGTTGTGTGGCGGCGTGATGCGCCATGGCTCTCCCGGGTGCGGAGGAGCGCAGTGCCCGACACGTCGCCTACCGCCGATGGGACCTGCCACCAGCCCGTGGCCGTACAGGAAATCCTTAGGAACGAAACGCACCCGGTAAGGCAGGCGGAGGGGCGTCGGTGGGGTGGCAGGCTGTGTAGTTCTCTGCAGAGTCCCAGATGTGAGGGCACCGATGGCACACTGCTCTGGTGGGCACAGGAATGGTATTCCAGGGGGCAGGATGTAATATCTGTGGAGTGCCTGCAGGGGGCAGGATGTAATATATGTGTACTGCCTGCAGGGGGCAGTATGTAATATATGTGTACTGCCTGCAGGGGGCAGTATGTAATATATATGTAGTGCCTGCAGGGGCAGTATGTAATATATGTGTACTGCCTGCAGGGGGCAGGATGTATTATATGTGTAGTGCCTGCAGGGGGCAGGATGTAATATGTGTACTGCCTGCAGGGGGCAGGATGTATTATATGTGGAGTGCCACTAACAACGACATTTAGTGTGTGTGTGTGTGTGTGTTATATACACATATATATAATATATATATATATATTTAATAATATAATATTAGAAATAGACATATGGTGTCCGTGCCGCACTGCTCATAGGCATCACTCGCTATTTCCTCTATGTACTTCTTGGTTAGGGCTCATTTCTGCCACCCAGGGTCAGCGACTCCCAGTTTAGTGATTGTACTCCTCCTATGGGCACAGGGGCCGTGACCTTCACGCCTCGCTGACCTTTAGGAGGCCGCATGTCTGCAGATCAGGAGACCTGGCCCAATACGTGGAATAACCGGTGACCCCGATTAGCTGTCACTACGACTACTCACAGTGAGTAAAATTCATTATTTGTTTTTTTTTAAATAAAATGCTGCTGGTGGACTGGGTTTTTCTAAAACCCCCAAACCACTTTGTAAGCCTCATTTATACATTAGTGTTTGTGTGCCGAAGCTAGGGGTGAATTTACAGAGCAAAACTATAAGGCTATGTGCACACGTTGCGGATTGTTAGTGTTTTTGCCACGTTTTTTCGCGGCAAAAATGCTTACACAATGCAACCCATTATATTTACACAACGCAACCCATTATATTGCATGGGATTCCGCAATGCTGTGCACATGCTGCGTATTTTTCCACGGCGAAATCGTATTGCAGAAAAATGCTCATTCTTTTTCCGGAATCGTGGCGATTCCGCCGCCATAGGATTGCATTGAACCGCTTACTTTCCGCATGTGGCTATGCCCACCATGCACAAAGTGAGCGGTCCATGTGCGGATGGTACCCAGGGCCTGGAGGAGAGGAGACTGGTAAAACAATAATTAAAATAAAAAATAATGCTATTCTCACCTTCCGGCGGCCCCCGCAGCTTTCCCGCCTCTCAGCGAAGCTCCCGGCCAATCCCGTTCCCAGTAATGCATTGCGAGAATCACCCCAGATGATGTAGCGGTCTCGCGTGATGCTACGTCATCTGGGGTCATTGTCGCCAGTCATCACTGGGAATGGGATTGGCCGGGAGCATCGCTGAGAGGCGGGAAAGCTGCGGGGGTCGCCGGAAGGTGAGAATATCACGATTTATTATTTTTTTTCATTATTTTTAACATTAGATCTTTTACTATTGATGCGGCATAGGCGGCATCAATAGTAAAAAGTTGCTCACACTTGTCAAACACTTGTTTCACTAGTGTGACAACCTGTCAATCAGTTTTCCAAGCGATGCTACAGATCGCTAGAAAAACGCTAGTTTTTAGCGGGAATATAAATGCCAATTAAAATGCGTATTTCCCGCGACAGGGAGTTGCAGGATTGCCGTGGAAATTTCCGCAGCAATTCCGAACATGTGCACATAGCCTAACTGACAGGTTGACCTCTTCTCTGTGTTTTGGAGACAATCCTGGATTTGGGATACAAATACTTATGCAAAAATACTGCCGTGTGAGTGAGGCCTAAGGGTATGTTTCCACGTTCAGGAAACAGTCCGGATTAGCTGCGTGTTTGACGCTGTGCGCTGGAATGACCGCGCGTTCAAAAGGGGGCGGGGCTTTGGGCGGAGCGGACTTTCCTCTCCGTCCAAAGCGCTGTGTTTCCTGAGCATGGAAACACAGCCTAACACTTTTATTTACAGCTCGTTACCTCAGAAACACGACCACCGCTACAGAAAAGCTTGTAAACAGTGTGCTGAAGTTGGCTGCTTCCAAACTCGGCTTACAAGCTCTGTAGAAAAGAGCTGGTAAGCTGTGCTCATGTTCTGCTGTTTAGCAGTGGTGGTCAGTTTCCAAGGCAACGAGTTGTAAACAAAATTGTTAAAGGAGTTGTCTGGTCTAAAACAAATAGACTGTTCTGGGCGCGCTCAGTGCAGGTATATTGCTCAAGGTCAGAACCAGCCTGGTCAGGTTCTGGCGGGATGTGCATATTGCATGCTTGTTGTCACATGACCACGGTTCCTGACGCTGGCAGGGGAGATTGAGTGACTGCGGACTTCTTGTGTTTACACTGGACAACCCCTTTAATATCTCAAAAACAGCTGAAAATGTGATCAAACAATAGATTATAAAATTGCTTGTATTTACAAGCACTATCCACCAATAGCCATTTATTAAGAGACATTGATACTTTGTAACTTGACGATGTTGGGCACAACTCACAGGACCATATTTTGGATAGATGTGGTATGGAGCTGTCAGATAATGCCTCTAGAGTTCTGGGAACACATATTGTGTGTCTGTGTATATATGTGTGTGTATATACAGCTCTGATAAAAATTAAGAGACCACTGCAAAATTTTCAGTTTGTCTGATTTTTTTCTTTATAGGTATATTTTTGAGTAAAATGTAAATTGCTCTTTTATTCTATAAACTACTGAAAACATGTCTCCTAATTTCCAAGCAATACATTTTGTATTTATTTTCAGAAAATGAGAAATGGTCAAAATAACAAAAAAAATGTAGTGCTTGCAGACCTCAAATAATGCTAAGAAAACAAGTTCATAATCATTTAGAAACAACAACACTAATGTTTTAACTCAGGAAGAGTTCAGAAATCAATAGTTTGTGGAATAACCATGATTTTTAATCACAGCTTTCATGCGTCTTGGCATGCTTTCCACCAGTCTTTCACGCTGCTTTTGGGTGACCTTATGCCACTACTGGTACAAAAATGTAAGCAGTTCTTCTTTGTTTGATTGCTTGACTATTCATCTTCCTCTTGATTACATTCCAGAGGTTTTCAATGGGGTCAGGTCTGGAGATTGGGCTGGCCATGACAGGGAACTACAGCAAACAGCTCGATAAGTGACACATCACTGGAATCGTGGTCTCTGTCGCTGTATTACCCTGATCTTAGGTTTTGTTACAGATTCTCTTTAACGTATTAACGTATGTGTCCAAAAGTAAAAAAAGAAATCAGGAAGTGATGATGTAAAGTGCAGTGACATTATAGTTCTATATAAGAACGTAGAATAAAGTTAGAGTGATAGGAATGGAGGGGAGTGACAACTCTCAGAGTGGCTCCGAGTAGACCACACCGAGAGGACTTGTAGGGTGCGGGGAGTCCATTGACATAGAGAATAATGCAGAGATGGGGATACCATAAGCAGGACAACAGGGCACCCGTGAGGGAGATTGGTTCGGATGGGATCTATGAGGGGAGGGACATTGAGTTCCTACTGGTGCGACGTTTCACCTACGAGAGGTCCAGGCTTGGCTTTCTCCAGGCCGGGGCAATGCATTGTTTTGTTGCCTAGAACACAAATGAGATGAGGGCAAGGACGTGCTCGGGAACATTCTGGATACATTTACTCACTGAGGCCTCTCAGGTTCTTTACTAAATTAGCACCAGTTACAGAAAGGATAATGAAATCTAGTCTAATCCACAACCTGCGCACTTGGGGGCCAAGCCCCGGATATGATCCATGTCTCCTATAGCTTGGTGACCCCTGAAACGTTTGGGAGATAGGCCTGGCCTGAGTGAGGCAGCATCTTATGATAACTTTATAATGAGTGTATTGAGCAGACCTGCTGAGATGGCAGACCATATATCTGACCATTCTGCACCCGTCAGAGAGGCTCCATGCTCGGAGTCCCGGCAGTGTATAGTTATGGTATTGTCTGTGGGTGGTGTGGGATAGATGAGCATAAGTCCACATTCACATGTTCAGTATTTGGTCAGTATTTTACCTCAGTATTTGTAAGAAAAAACCAGGAGAGCAACAATCAGAGGAAAAGTATAATAGAAACCCGTCACCACTTCTGTATTTATCATCCACTCCTGGTCTTGGCTTACACATACTGAAGTAAAATACTCCCCTTGCCCTGAAGGAGTGCAGTGCTGCCTGGTGCATGTGGTTTTGGTGACCATGGTACTCTATGGGAGTATAGGAGAATGGGACGGAGACAAGTGTGAACATGGCCAAATTTCTCTATCTGACTGAAGAGAAGGAATTGGAAATGGCAACTGTGATTTTGGGCTTCGCTTACACTGAGCTCGGTTCTCCTCTGCCGGTGTGTGTGGAGGTGGGAGCTTACAGAAATGGCATAGTCTGCAATGATAGTCATGCATCAAATACCTGACTGCCACATTGCAAGTCAAAAGGTTCATTTAAATCTGTGTTAAGGCTCATGCAGACAACTGTATGTTTGGGGTCTGAGTGCGTTCCGACAAAACATGCGGGAAAAAACATGCGGCATACCCAAGCTGGAACCATATTCTGCTTCGACTCAGCCATGTAAGTCAATGAGTACATGGAAAGCATTGGACAGCACTCGGATGACATCTGAGTGCAGTCTGATATTCATGGACTGATAGAATGGAGAAGATGGAGATTTTTTTTTTTCTTCTCATCTGATTCACACTGGCCAGAGTTTGATCAGCGTGACAGGCCCGATTTCTCCTGGGTAAGAGAATATAGTGACATTTTCTTCAAAGGTACTCTGCATTGTACTGAAACATGGTGCTCATCTTTAACTTCATAATAGTGCTTTTAAAGCGAAAGCACCAGCCATACCCTCATTAGTCTGACAGCTATTCTTCCTGTTTCTTTTTCAAGGCATTTGCACATGTTCTCAGTGGGGAGTGGGAACTCTTCAGATAACAAACCATTGGGCATGCTGAAATCCTATATGTGTACCATTTTTTTTTTCCTGAAATCTGCTGGTATGGAGAGCAATGCAAGGACATGTTACTCGTTGGCTAGTCGTCGGGTTCGGAGGAAGTCATTTTAATTTATATAGTCACTCAGTCTAGATACCAGTTGAACAGCGAAGTCTTTGTACGTCTGTGATTCACACCAGAAATTGTTTCACTTCTGACTTGTTCTGCTGGGACTTCACAATAAACTGAGATCCCAACAGTTTTAGATGGCCCAAACCACGCACTTCTCTACTAATTCCGACACATCTATGAGGCTTTTAAACTTGAAGAGGAAATGGAAGACAAAAAACTGCTTTAGTTAGGGGATGTTCACATGAGTTTTTTCTTTGAAAGATTTTTCTGGGTAAAAATACCCATTAAAAAAATAAATAATGCTCATTAAGGGTATGTGCACATTTATTTATTTTTTTCGGGCAGATTTCGCTTGGAACCAATCTGAAAAAGCAGCTCAAAAGCTGAACACACTAAACAGCAATGTAAAGACGACATTGCTGTGCACAAACTCATTTTTTTTTTTTTACTACTTTTACCGCTTCAGGGTTTGGAAATCATGAAGTGATTTAGAAGTAGCATGGTCATTCTTCAGGCATGCTAGTTTATAGCTTAAATTATGGAAAAAAGACCCCAGTGGCAGAGCTGCCGTACAACTGCCAGCGAAGAAGCTTCAGGAAAAAGACTGCCAGCTTTTTCCTGAAGCGGCTTCCCATATGAAATCTCGGCGAGTGCCCTTGACTTAAAGATGGGTAAATGAATACTCTTTGGGTTTATTCAGTGAGTGTCCAGAGCAGAAACTCTCAAAGTTGAAAAACCATGATTTTTGTTTGAAAAGTTTTTGCTCCAAAATCTCTGTAAAAAAACCTCAGTGTGAACACACCCAAAGGGCATGCACATTCTGCCTGAAAAGCCACTAAAGAAAATGTCAGAATGAACATATTTGCTGTACGTTTCATCTTTTGTAATTTATGTAACCACTGTATGCTTCAATATTTATTTATCTTTTTTAAGCTTCAATTAATTCAGTAGTTCAATTTGAAGCTTGTTTTTCAAGCAGTATTCTTCAATAACTGCTATGTTGTCCCTTTTTCTATCTGGAGAAGGGGTGCACCATATTTTTCTATTGAAATGAATAGGAATCTGATTCAAAAAGTGTTCAAAGAGGTTTTTTTTATGTGGATTTTGGAGCAGAACTTGCTACAATATCCACTTTGTGAAATACTCTGTGAACATAATACCACTTAGTTTATGTCAGATTTCTTCTCCCAAATCTTGAGTCTCTGAAAAGACAGTATAGAGATGTTGTCGCAGTATGGCGTGCAGTTCTTTGCCTTGTTGCACAAAACAATGCGTGTATGGACACCTTGTTTATTCAGGGGGGCTCAATATCAGGAACACTGTATACAGGACACTACACGTGTACTCTCGCTTCCATTATATTAGGTAGGGTTTGAGGGATCAAAGCTCAGTAGAAATCCTCTCCAGTGGAGTGTTAGATTTTACAGCTGCCTCTTAACTCTCATCCATAGAGATCTTCTGATCTATAACTCGCATATCTGGTTTTGCAAGTGTTATATAACTGGCTTATAGCCAAATGATCTTCCCTAGAGCACTCACCCTATGGTACTTCTTGCATATGTTTTTTATTTCTGCATGCACGGTGAAAAATAAGAATTGTGGGGGCTGTCTATAGTGATTACTATATGGGCTGATATTGTGCAACTTGTATCTAGGTCTCACCCCTGAGTGCACACAAATTGCAAGCCTTAACATACCGACAACCTATTTATAGGTTTATTGAAGTCGAGCACAATGACTCAGTTATAGCACTAGGAACATAACACTACCTAGACAGTGTGTGTGTATACAGTAAATAATTGGACAGTGACCGGATCTTCGTGATTTGGACTCTGCATGCCAATATTCTTATGTAAAATGAAACAACTGAGACATCTCTGAAGTGTAGACTTTCAGGTTTTATTTAAAGTCTTGAAAAAAATATCCTGTGAAACGTTTAGGCATTGCAACCATTTTTCTACAAAGCCGCTTCATATTAGAGGCTCAAAAGTAATTGGACAAATTAACTTTACCATAAATGAAATGTTAATTTCTAATACTTCATAGAGAATCCTTTGCAGGTAATGCCTGCCTGATGTCTGGAAGCCATGGATGTCACCAAACGCTGGGTTTCCTCCCTTGTGATGCTTTTCCGGACCTTTACTGCAGCTGACTTCAGTTGCTTGTTTGTGGTCTATCTTTTAAGTTTGTCTTGAGCATGTGAAATGTGTGATCAATGGGGTTGAGATCTGGTGATTGACTTGGCCTTTACAAAATATTCCACTTTTTTGGGCGTAGACTGATGGCCGTATTTCTCATGCGCGGATCGCATCGCAGTGCACGGACTGGCTCGACACCTCTCCTGAGTGTGACAGTGTGATTTATTTCTGTGCAGCTGTCATTCTCAGGTCAGGAGACCCGACTGTCAGTACTAAGACTGCGATGCAATCCTCACTTGAGAAATACAGCCGTCTGTCTGCACCCTTAGCATTAAATTGCTAGGTTGCTTTCGCAGTATATTTTGTGTCAGTGTCCATCTGTACTGTGAAGCGCTGTCTGATCAGCATTGATGCATTTGGTTTAATATGAGCAGAAAGTATCGTCCTGTACACTTCAGAATTCATCCGGCTGATCCTGTCTCCAGTCACATCATCAATAAACGCTAGTGACCCAGTGGAATTAAAGCAAAGCCATAATAAAAGGAATTAGAATTCCCTCCCCAAAAAATTCACACGGTAAAATAAGGCAGCAGTATCTGCCCAGGTCTCAGAACTAATGCAGGATGCAGCAAACCAATGTACTAAAGATGGCAGTAACTCAACGTAAAATACTGATGAGACAACCACTCACAACTAGAGATGAGCGAATTTGTTCGGATTCGGTTCTGAATACGATCTGCATCGAATATTGTTTTTGCAATATTCGTCGAACTCAGCCGAACGTCATTAGAGTCAATAGGAGTAGAAATTACCAAATATATTCGGAACCGATCATTAAACATACATTCAGCACGAATAGTGTTCGAATATGGCTCGAATATGTCAAAATAAGAACAACAAACAAATTCGCTCATCTCTACTCACAACCTACCAGTTCATGGAGGAGGTGATTGCTTACTATTAAGTTACACCCAAAAATGGGGGAAAAAGAGGGTGGAGAGTGTTTATTTCAATTAAAGGACTTTTTCCTGTGTCTGTTTTTTTAACATTTGATGATAGGGTTAGTAAGTAAGTAATCGGGGTGTCCTTTACTAACCTCTGGGCTTGATGTCAGCGGCTATAAAACAGCTGACTTCAACCACAACTCTATTAGCCCACTTGCCACCGCACCAGTGCAGCTGGGAGAGTGAAGCTAAGCGCCAGATTTGGCTCATCTTATGGACGCACCGTTTCTGGGCAGCTGAGGGCTGATGTTCTTGGCCTGGAAGGAGGTCCAATATCTCTGGCCCCTTCCCAGGCTATTAATATCAGCCCACAGCTGTCTGTTTAGCCTTTTCAGGTTAGAAATTATAGGGGGACCCTACGTCATTTTTTTTTTTTTTTTCCTGGGGTCGCCCTGTAAAGTCTAAGTAAACAGCTGTGAGGTGTTATTAGTAGCCTGAGAACCTTTTGGAATATTGGCCCATTTCCCAGATTAACATCAGCCCCCAGCGGTCATCTTTCCCTCTGCTGGTTATGAAAATTTTGTGGGAGCTCACGCCATTTTTTTGAAATGTTATTAATACACAATGTACACAGTGTGCTGAATACAACTTCCTGCATTGTTGCCTGGTCACGCTGATCTCGGGAGACCAGGCGACAATGATTAGAGCTGCCTACAGCAATCGACACCTGAGAACAGCCCAAAGTGTACCACTTTTAATAATAATAATTTTATTTCTATAGCGCCAACATATTCCACAGCACTTTACATTTTAGAGGGGACTTAAAGATAAAAGACATTACAGCAT